>LR880970.1:68460983-68476270 GCA_904067115.1 Aegilops sharonensis
CGTTCAGGCTGGATCTAAATTCATAGTACAGCTGAGATGCCAGCCCCTTAGTGAAGAGATCGGCAAACTGAGAACTGGATGGGACATGCAACACGCGAGCTTCACCAAGAGCGACACGATCACGGACGAAGTGCAAGTCTATCTCAATATGCTTCGTGCGTTGATGTTGAACAGGATTGCTGGCGAGGTATGAAGCACTGACATTGTCGCCATATACCACAGTGGCACGCCGCGGAGGACACTTGAGCTCATGGAGAAGTTGTCGTAGCCAGCAGGACTCAGCAACACAATTGGCAACTCTGTGGTATTCAGCTTCGGCGCTCGAACGGCTCACAGCTGGTTGTCGTTTAGAAGACCAAGACACCAAATTCGAGTCGAGGAAAACACAAAATCCCGACGTGGACTTGCGGGTATCCGGGCAGCCAGCCCAATCGGCGTCGGTGTAAGCCACGAGATCACGAGAGGTGGAGCGGTAGAATTGAAGCCCGTAGTGAGAGGTACCCCTCAAGTACCGAAGTATGCGCTTGATCAGCTGCATGTGGCTGTCCCGGGGCGCATGCATGAACAAGCATACCTGCTGTACGGCGTAGGAGATATCGGGCCGAGTTAGGGTGAGGTATTGAAGTGCACCAGCTAAACTCCGGTATTGAGTGGGATTAGAGAGAAGAGCGCCGTCGGTGGAGGAGAGTTTGGAGCTAGTGTCAATAGGTGTGGGAACGGGCTTGCAATTGAGCATCTTAGCACGGTCAAGAATCTCCAGAGCGTATTGTTGTTGGCAAAGAAAGAGACCTGATGCGGTGGGGGTGACGTTGATGCCCAAGAAATGATGAAGGTCACCCAAGTCACTCATGGAGAATTCGGACTTAAGGGAAGGTATGATGGTGTTGATGTGTGAGGGGAGTTGGAGGTAAGAATAATATCGTCAACGTACACAAGGAGATAGGCAATGGATGTACCTCGATGGAGAATGTATAGGGATGAGTCACTCCGGGAGGCAGAGAAGCCGAGGGAGAGCAAGTATTGCTTGAACCGTAGAAACCACTGGTGTGGGGCCTGTTTAAGGCCGTAGAGAGACTTGTGGAGCAAGCATACATGATCCGGACGGGCTGGGTCAACAAAGCCAGCAGGCTGAGCACAGTACACAGTTTCATTGAGCTCACCGTGGAGGAAGGCATTCTTCACATCAAGTTGGTGGATGGGCCATGAGTGAGATGTGGCAAGACTGAGAACAACAGGGATCGTAGATGGCTTGACCACAGGGCTGAATGTCTCATCATAGTCGACACCTTCTTGTTGAGTGAAGCCACGGACCACATACCGCGCCTTGTATCAAGCAAGAGAGCCATCCGCATTGAACTTATGGCGAAAAATCCATTTGCCCGTCACCACGTTCACACCTGCAGGCTTAGGCACCAAGGACCAAGTGAAGTTATTCATTAAAGCAAGATATTCATCACGCATCGCTTGTTGCCAGTTAGGGTCCTTGAGGGCGGATTTGTAGGTGGCTGGAATAGGTGAGATAGGAGGTGTAGTGGTGGCGAGAAATAAACGGCGAGGCATACAGTAGACACGTTTGGCACGAGTGGTCATTTTATGGGAGTTACGTGGGGGCTCGATCGGGAGTGCATGGTGAGGTAGACGTGGCGTGCTGGGAGTGGATGGCGCGGATTGCAAGGTAGATTTGATGGACCGGGCTGTGGGGGAGGCAGAGCCGACAGGGACGGATCGCGAGGTGGATGCAGCGGCAGGTGGATCCGAGGTTGGTGGCGCAGGGCATGGGGGGCGAGCTGGATTGGGTGGAGCCAGTGGAAGTGGGCACGACAGTCGAGGGGGATTCGGAGCTGGTGATGGGCGAGCCGTTGTGGAAGGGACGCGTGGAATCGGTCGGCGTAGTGGGGAGGTGGGGCCCGTACGGAGGCGATAGCGACGGGCGGGGCGGGCGATCCAAGAGATTCGGTGGAGGCGGGCGATCCGAGGAACCGGAGGCAGGTAGGATCGGCTGCATGGGATCGGATGTGGACGTGTGGCCGTGGTGTGGGTGGTGTGTAGGGAAAGATGGACTCATCAAAAATAACGTGGCGTGATACGATGACACGGCGAGTCGCAATGTCAAAACACCGATACCCCTTGTGCTCGAGGGGATAACCAATGAACACACAGCGAGTGGAACGGGGCGCAAGCTTGTGAGGCATGGTGGCGGAGACGTTGGGGAAGCAAAGACAACCGAAAACACGTAAGTGATCGTAAGTTGGATGGATGCCATATAAGAGAAAATGTGGTGTTTTGGGATGAATGGCACGGGAGGGACGCCAGTTGAGGAGATATGTGGCGGTGTGTAATGCTTCGACCCAAAACGGAGGGGGAAGAGCGGCTTGTTGGAGAAGGGTACGGACAATATCGTTGGTGGTGCGTATGAGCCGTTCGGCCTTGCCTTTTTGAGGAGAGGTATGAGGGCAAGAAAAACGATAGGCGATGCCGTTGGAGAGAAGAAGTGACGAAAAGTGGTGTTGATGAATTCGCCGCCGTTGTCGCATTGCATGGCTTCGATGATAACCTGAAATTGAGTATACACGAACGAAAAGAAACGTTGGAGGATGGAGGATGTGTCGGATTTGTTGCGAAGTGGAAAGGACCAGGAGTAATGTGTATAATCATCCAAAACAATCAAATAATATTGATAACCAGAAAAGCTTACAACGGGAGAGGTCCATAGATCACAATGAATCAACTCAAAGGGAGGATAAGTTTTACTAAGTGAAGAAGGAGAAGAAAGACGTGGCTGGCGCCCTAGTTGGCAAGTAGTACATGGAGAGTGAGCTGCCTTATTACAATGAGAAAGAAAATCACGCCCTAATGAAGCGAGCGTATGCGCGCTAGGATGGCCGAGCCGACGATGCCACAAGTCCGAAGTGGAGACGTTGAAGAGAGCAGACGCGGGAGATGGACTGGTGCCAACAAAGGGGTAGAGATCGCCGTTACTAACGGAGATCATGAGCACTTTCCGAGTGCGAAGATCCTTCACAAGAAAACCACAGGGGTAAAATTCAATCGAACATGAATTATCTTTGGTAAAACGACGAACAGAGATAAGACTAGTGACGACATGAGGAGAAACAAGAATATCAGTAAGACGGAAATCATGTGGGGAAAGAGTAGTGGATCCAGATGCATTGATGGGAAGATGTTGCCCATTGCCAACAAGAATGCTAGATGCTATATGCTTTAATGAAGAACTGGGTTTGGTCAAGGTACCTGGATTGCCCGTCACGTGAGAAGAGGCGCCACTATCAAGGAACCATTCAGGCGCCAGCGTGGAAGGATAGCCGCCGTTGCTGTATGCGGCGTTGAGCATGGCAAGGTGGTCCCACGATGGAGGCGGCGGCGGGTAGTACGGGTTGGCCGGCGGGGGCAGAGTGTAGGCGTGGTACGCCTGGGCATGGGAGCCAGGACGAGGCCCGAGGACGCCGGCTGCGTTAGGAGGGATCCAGCCGGAGCGGGGGGACGGGAGCGCCATACCATAGGGGCAAAATAGCCCGTGAACGTAGAGAAGTGTGGTTGCGGCTGGCCACGGCCCCCGCTGTCGTTGCGTCCGCGTCCACGTCCGCGGCCACGTCCACGGCCGCGGTCACCACCATCACCGCCGCGGTCACCACGACCACGACCAGAGGGCCGGGGTGGCGGATGAGGCGGCCCCTGGAGCCGATCGAAGACGCGGTCGGAGGAGCGGTCGCCACCACGATCACTAGCGGCGCGACCACCCGCGCCGGGGTTGCCGCCGGAGGTGCCAGAGCCGGGGAGAGCGAAGGCGGAGGCGCTCTCCTCGGCCGCACGCTGCGCCTGTGACTCCTCGGCCAAGACCACCCTGGAGAGGACGGTGTCGAATGGGAGGGTCTGATCACCGAGAACGACCCGAATGGTTTCGAGGCGCTTGTCGAGGCCATGGAGGAACTGCGTGGTGAGATCCACCTCGGTGACGGCGTGGTCGATGTCGGCGAGGCCGTCGGTGAGCTGCTTCATGCGGCGCGCGTATTCGGAGACTGATAGGCCGCCCTGCTTGAGGTTGCGGTATTGGCGGTTGAGGATCATGTATCGGGCGGCGCGGTTGGCGAGGAAATAGTCCTTGATTTTGTGCCAGAGAGCGAAAGTGGTCGTGGACCGACGACATGGTCGCACATGGTGTCGGAGAGGGTGGCATAGATCCACAGCACAACATGGGCATCCAGCTCGAGATATTGGGAGGTGGCGTTGGGTGGAGGAGGGTGCTCGATGAGGTACGTGACGCCATAGCGGAGAAGCACCATGAGAAAGAAGGTTTTCCACTTGTGATAGTTGTGATCGGCTGGGTTGAGGAGAAACTTGATGTGGTTAGTGATGTGGTCGTGGAAGATGGAGGGGCTAGGGGCAGAGGTTGGTGGAATGGGCGAGGGAGTCGTGCCGGCGGTGAACAGCGGCGCAAACTGAGTACTAGGGGCGGCGGAGGAGCCGCTGAAGAGGGACGGAGTAGTGCCGAAGGAGAACGCCGGGGAGGTAACGGGAGAGGTGGCCGCGGAGGAGTCAGCGCGGGCGCCGTGGAGGAGGAGGAGAGTGAGCCCGGTGAGGTGGCGGAGCTTGAGGAGCCGCCGGCGGAGGTGAAGGGGGGATGGCTGGCCATGGGTGCGCCTGGTGTCTGATACCAAGTTGGAGTGATTAACTCTCTATTGATTGACTGATTAGCATCGGTTACAGGTTACAACATATACAGGAAGAGAGCCCATGAGAGTCGGCACGCAGGCCAGGGCGTGCTGTTGTAGATCCTACAATCTAGGGTATACACAGGTGTACATACATGCTATACATGGAATTAGTCTAACACTTTTATGGTGTTTTTTCTTCATGCAATGGAGCTCCCACAGCTAGGCCATGGCGTGCGGCACAGCTGGGGAGAAATAGCTGGGGGAAGGGGAGAGGAGGAAAGGATCTGCACCGGGCCGTAGGGTTTTCTGGTTTGGTGCGGAGAGATTGGCGGGAGTCGATGTATTTCTTCTTGTCGTGACGCGACTACGCGAGGGAGGGGCGGGATTTCCTTTCTCAGCACAGGTGGGGGATCCGCACGTGGGCAACTTCCTGAAATAGCAGGCCGCGAGATTGCACCGCACGGCGCGCGCGCGCGATGTAGCAGCGTCCCAATATTCTAATAGATTAATTTACTTGCTTATATTAATTCTAATGTGTAAGAAGATATGATTTTATTTAATAAACACCTGGTTGGTACTAAGTAATTTTTGACTTACCAAAGAGGACATAACATTATTTCACAAAAATAAATAAGAGGTGGGCTTTTTCAGAGTAAACTGTTAAAAAATTAGAGATGGGTGAAAAAAAATCAAAACGAAGGAGAAAGAAGAGGGACAATGTATGTTATGTTTTTTAAGCGGTGATAATTCCAAAATTATGGGTAAACTCTAACGGAAGAGAAGAGAATAATATTACTTGGATTACATTAGACTTAGGTCCTTGTCACCACTAATTCCCTAATTGCCTTTTAACTAGCAAAAGAGTCCTTGTGTTGCAACTGAAAAAAAATACTACACGTCCCTAATACAATAACCATGATTGAAGATCCAACAGGTCCACGTGCATCATATCTGTGTTGCCTCTTACCCTCCTTCCAACCCTCGTCGATGGTGGCCTCAGTGCTCACACAATTACAACGTGTTTGAATGTGGTCAACTTCAATGTGTGTCTCTCCACATAAGATGAGAAATCTTCTTTCTTTTTTCACCTAGAGGTTCTTACCAAGGCATGCATGTGTGATTATAGATTGTTTCTTCGTCTTCAAACTGATTTTACTAAGGTGTTGATTTCTAATCTGGTTCTACACCGGTACGAAAGAAAGACGAATCATGCACTATTGATTAAGGTTGCACCCTAAATAGCTTTCGAAAAATGTTTAGCAAGTAAAACAACATCATATTCATATTATATATACTTTTCTAATCAATTTTCATATATTAAATGTAAAAATTGGTGTTAGAGCTTAAAAGATATGGATATTTAAAAAATCATTTGAACTCACTTAAAATAGGACCGCCGTTTGATTAAATAAATATCAATGTTTTTTGTAAAAAACATAACATTTCCTGGACTCACTTAAAATAGGATCGCGGGTTGATTAACCAAAAGATCAGGGAGTTCTCTGCAAAATAAAAGCTAACTTTTTTTCTCACTCAAAGTAGGACCGTGAGTTGATTTCGAAAAACAACATGGGCTTTTCTAAAAAATCGCAAGGGACGGCAAAAACACTTCTCCCTTTATTAAATAGGTACACACATATATATGAATCACCACCGCCACCGATTACTCTCAATTTCAGATGCCTTGGTGCGCTGGCAATGCGGAGGAAACCCCCGACCTAATATGATTGGTCTTGGAGTTTGAATCGTCCTAGCATTGAATGGGGTTTAGTCTAGGTGTGTGGCTCGTGGTGCAGAGGTGATGGTGTCATCAACAACATGGAATAAGTTCTCCCATCCCATCTACCTTTCGGTGATGTTGATTCGCATCAATGGAGAACGTTTGGAGCTATGGTCAGGGCTAGAACAAGGCCCTGCTTTTGTCTATTTCGTTTAGGTGGTCTTCGACGACATCGTTCAGGGGAGTGGATAGTGACTATTTCTGTTTTGGTCATCTGGCTTCTCTGTTTGGCGAAGCATAACCAACTTGGCCTCGTCGGGAAGCTAGTGAGGTTAGGCCTCCCCAGCTTTGTCTGGAAATATCATGGATGATTGGCTAGTTGTCCTCAATGCTTTCTTCTCGGGGACAACAATCTGATCTTTAGTTTGTTGTCGCCGATTTCTGGCTTTGACTGGCGACTTCCCGTCTGTTGCACAAACAACGTTTCCCTGGATCCGATGGTGTTTCGGAGATACAGAGGTGGCATCGAGCTTTTCTCATGCGCCGAGTGCAGAAGGAAGACATCATTGATATACCCAATAACTAGTGTGTTATTTTCTACTCCCTCTGTTCCTAAATATATACATTTTGGTAGTTTAAATCAAACTACCAAAACATCAAAGGGGGTATTTTGTAAGTATGGCCTTGTTAAGGTTGGACAAATTTATTATACTATCTTAGCCTTTGAAGCAGGAGAAACTCGAGTTGATTAAGTCTCGTCAATAACACTTCGCAAAACTAAATCTATATACCTAATAATAAAGGGCTATTGCTTCTGACAGTGCGTCATCGAAATTGCCCACAAAAGTTGCAAAATATTACCCACCGATGCCACCTACAAGTGATAAAAAAACGTTACAAACAGGGAATCCCCGCCTGGGCCGGCCCATGCACTCTACACGCTGAGAGATGACACAACGCGCCTGTTTGGGCTGGCCCATGTCCGAGCGGCCTGTGCTTTATTTTTTGTTTTCCTTTTTCGTCTTTGTTTTTCTACATTAAAATAATTCGGGACTTAAAAAAAGTTTCTAATTTTTTAAAAAATGTTCATAATTTGGAAACAAATGTTCGTGGATACATAATTTTTTTGTAATTCATAAATGTTTGTGGATTCAGAAAATTTTCACGATTTTTATTAAATGTTTGCATATCCAAAAAAATTTCATAATTTTGACAACAAATGTTCGGGAAATCAAAAAAAAAAATCATGTACTAAAAAATGTTAATGAAATTGAACAAAATTCCGCCAATTCAAAAAATGTGCATAAAAATGTTCATGAACTGAGAAATGTCCTAAAAATTCAAAAGCTTTTTGTGATTTACAAAATAGTTTATTGATTCGTAAAATGTTCGCTGATTCAAAAAATGATCATGCATTTCAAAAAATGTTCGTTAAATCTCAAAAATGTTCGTGAATTTAAAATTATTCCACCAATTTCTAACAAAATATTCGTCGATTCTAGAAGTGTTCGCCTATTCAAGAAAAACGTTTTAAAAAATATTCACAATTATTTTTTGCAAATACTATAAAATGTTCATGAATTCAGAAAATGTTCAAAAATCTGTAGAAGTGTTCACGATTTCAGATGTGCTCACGAGTTTAAAAAAATGTTCATGATTTTTTAAAAATTGTTCACGATTTCATGAAAATGAGAGTGATAGTATATTTTGGTGATGCAGCAAAATGTGGTCATGGACATTGGAGATTATGAAAAAGAAATCCATTGCAACACACGGGCCATTTTGCTAGTACTAATAATACACTGTTTACTTTTGTACTTCTTTGAAAAAGAAAAGGAATTATAATAGAGTGTTGGAAACCAAATAGTAAAACTTCTGCAGCCGTTTGGGATGCAGGAAAAGGAGAAAAGCATGAGAACTTCTTGAGAAAAGTTTTTTTTTTACATGAACTTGAGAAGTACTGGCATCTCAATTTCTCACGTCCGCACAAAACTTTCCCCTTTGCCCAAACCCTCGTCTCGCACCTTCTTCCACCACCGCCGGCATCGGAGGCAAAGGCAACGCCACCTCTTCCACCGCCGCCGGCATTGATCGAGAGTTCCGACCCGCCCCGTCCTCACCCACACCCCCCGTCCCCCGATCTCCCACCATGGCAGCACCTCAGAGTTCAATAGCGAGGGTGCCGGCGAGGTGCACAGCAGAGACGCAGACGTCGCGGGCCACGGTTGCGTTCGAGATCGCTGGCTACAGCCTGCACAAGGGCCTCGGTAGAGGCAAATACCTCCGTTCTCCGGCATTCTCCGTCGGCGGCTACGAATGGTGCATCCGCTACTACCCCGACGGAAGCCCAGACGAGGCGAGCGAAGGTTACGTCTCTGTCTTCCTCAAGCTCTTGACCAAGAACGCCGAGGTGAGGGCGACCTACAACTTGATGCTTGTGGAGCCGGTTAAGGGGCAGTCGACTGTGGTGCTCTCCTCCGAAGAGCCACAAGTGTTCGACCGCGAAAGGCCATCCTGGGGCTTGCGGAGGTTCATGAAGACCACTGCTGAAGTAGAGTGGGCGAACCTGTGGAACGATTGTCTCGTGATCGAGTGTGAGGTCACTGTTATCAAGGAAACATTTGACGTCCATGTGCCGCCCTCTGACCTTTCGGATAATCTTGCAACATTGCTAGAGGGGAAGAAAGGAGAGGACGTGACATTCATGGTTCAAGGGGAGGTTTTTTCTGCTCATAAGATTTTGCTTGCGATGCGATCGCCAGTCTTCGAAGCAGAGTTCTATGGGCCGCTGGGGAACAAGGGGGCGCAGAACTGGCATGATTGGTTAGCAGCCAAAAATTGGCAAGCCAACATTTGGCATTTCCAACAAGTGACAGCTCTAAAACTTGCCAAAATTTTGCTAGTTTTAAGAGGTTGGCTAGGTGCCAACCAATTGCTAGACAAAATTTTGGTTTGCTTACCTATTGGCAACCCAAATTTTGGCAGCAAACCAAGCAGCCCTGACATAACAATTGATGACATGCAGCCTGCTGTTTTCAGGGCATTTCTTCACTTCATCTACACAGATTCAATGCCTTCCATGAGAGACCTTGAGGATGATGACAAAATAGAAATGGTTAAGCACTTACTCGTGGCTGCAGATAAGTATGGGATGGAAAGGATGAAGAGGATATGTGAAGGCATGCTATGCAAGAGTCTTGATGTTGAGACTGTGGCTGCCATATTAGCTCTAGCTGACCAGCATCATTGCAGCAACCTCAAAGATGCTTGCATCGAATTTATGCTCTCTTCGAATAGAATGAATGATGTGATGGCAAGCCAAGGGTATGCACACCTCAAAAGATATTCTCCTGATGTCATTGTAGATGTGTTTGAGAGAGCAGCTAAGTCCTGCAAAATTTAGTATGCCTACCTGGTATAAGCTGCTGCTTATCCTTCAGTCTCGGTAGATCTTTGGAGGTGGATGCTTATGTTGCGTTCGAGAAGGCAATTAAGTCTTGCTAAATTCAGCACGCTCATTTTCTATGTAGTTATTTTTGGCACATATAGCCACCTGAGATGAGGTTGCCATGTCTTTCAGTTTCCAGAGATCTTTTGGAGGAACCGAGTTGGTCCTATAAAATGTATGTCTCTGGTGTATTGGTTGCCCTGTCTGATATAAGTATAGATGAATCTATGGTAGCTCACCTAGTTGCCTTTTTTATCTGCTTACTTTAATTTCTGTCCTATGTGAAGAAAGATAATACTTTGAGTTCTTGGGCATCCCTTTTTGAGATAAATCTATTTACCTGTATGGAGAACTTACATTTGGATGCCAACTGTTAGATTTTAATTAGAGACATTTACAAATGATTTCTTGACATGAACCTTGGTAGCACAGCAGTGTCTTCGATTCAGAAAATCAGTTAGAAAATGAACTGAATCAAACTACTTTGAGATCAGAGAACAGGCAATTGTAGATTTAAGTTTCAGTTGGTAGCTCTTCTATTATACTAGCATACGTTCAGTGAAGTCTCTGCTTATGTTCGCTACACAAGCACAATCCTGTAAGAAATAGGCAACTACTTAAACCTCTGTACTTGTATTTGTACATAATTCAGGGAGGGATTAAGTGTACAAAAACCGATAGAGCGATTGAGAGGAATCTAGAGGTTTAATCCCTAGGTATTGAGTGGGTATCACCCTACTCCGGGGTGGATCGAATCCCCTACGGTATTTAGCCCTACGACCGAAGCTGGAGTTCCCCTGGCAAGGCGATAATGGCACCGGTTCGTGGATCTCGCTCTGCCGACAGAATCTAGCAGCTAACGAGAAAAGAAGTGAGGTAATATGTTCGTGATACCTTCATGTGGGTGATTTCGGTTAAGTTTGTACACAATTTCGTTTTGCATCCGTTGTTTCTATGCCAAAAAAAAGGCCCACTGTTTGACCATATTTATCTAGGAATATTCAGTTCCAAATGTGGTTGATCTCTACACCTTTTTGTGTGCCTTTCTTCTATGCAGTGGGCATTGCAAAATTTGATGCATTGATACTATTTTATTTGAAACGAAACCCTTCATTGTTTTTATATGATCCATGCAGTAATAGTTTGGTTTCCGTCATATTGCCACTTCACTTTTCTGAATTGTATCATGAAGGGGTTCAACATAGGTGCCTCTTATGTGTTTCGTGGACACCAGATACTTCTGCATATCCAGCTAAAATCATTATTGACAGCTGTACAGTTTGTTTCTCTGGATTGATTGCAAAGATGTCACTCAATTTCCTCTCCCGATTGTTTCCTTTTCGTATTGGAAGTTTCTTGGTTCAGAGTACAATATGATTGTAGTGCTCTGGATCTATCAGTGGTATGACTGCGTGTTCTAGTAAGATATGGAGATTGTTGCTTTGTAGGATAGGAAAGTAAAGGAATTTTTCCTATGGTTGACTTTGCATGCGATTTCAGAGGAAATTGTCATACCTTTGTTTCTGTGACAACTATACCATGCACCTAATCTTTTAAGAAACTCCTGTGTTTTTTCATGTGCTGCAACAGAACACCTTCTATTACAGATCCATTCATGTGTTTCTGAATTCTCTAAAATTCACTATGGCATGACATCCGGATCCTATATTTTTGTAGTTCTGAATTTTTAGAATTATATGCGAACCAAAGAGCCCTTTAACGGGCGACAATTTTTTTGCCTCTGTCCAAACTCTTTTTTCTACCAGTGCTGCCCAAACTGAGTTAGTATGCAGTCTGGTTCTAAGTTCAATAAGATTATAGTGCATGCTAGCAGGCTATCGGGATCTATCAGTGGCACAATTGTGTGCTAGACTCTTCACCGAGGAAGCGAGAACGGTTTTCTTTCTTTGCTTAGTCCATTGTAGATTCTTTTTTCTAAGACGTTAATTTGTTGATAATTTTGACTGTCTATATGCGATGTTGAATGTTTAAACTTTGGGTTCTTGGCTTTCACTTTTGGGAAAATCTGGCGTATGTCAAGAATGATAAAATTTTGAGTTCTTGGCTTTCAGTTTTGAGACAATCCGTTTTACCTATATGAAAATTTTATATTTGAATGCTAACTCGGAAATCCGTTGGTGCTCCCGGGAGCGCGCGCTCTGCACAGGTAAACTCTTTTATGCACTTACTTCATGTTCATGAATTTTGATCATACAGGATGTTGTGGGAAGAGAATTGTTGGGTTAATCTTTTTCTGAATTTAATATAGCGAGTGAATCAGATTGAAACAACAACCTGCATTTCCTATGAAACAGGCAGTGAAAGATGCTAATGTCACTGATGCAGCCTTCTGAGGCAAGTCACGGTTGCATGTCTGATTTTGTTTTTCTGAGGTAGGATGTTGGCCTAAAAGTATACTATTTGAAGGTAGCGATGTGCCTCATTATATTTCGGTAATTTGATGCAAATGGCAAGTATTAAAAAAATTGATGTAAGTAGGGAAAGTTTCTTCGCTGGCGCAAAAAGTATTGAGATTATCTTAATTTGAAATGATAAATTGTGTTAGCTTAACTTCTGATTCTCAGTCCTCTTGTTCCCCTTCAGTTTTATTCTATTATCATCATTGTTACTCTGTGTGTCATTATCTTCGTTCCTCTTTCAGGTGAATGCACTTACATAGGAGCGTATTAGAAGGAAATGCGCGCACCGTTCTCAGTTGTTGCTGACATACTTGTATTATAAGAAAAGTTGTGAGATTTATCATTTAAGCCTTTTGGTTCAAAGGAATTTATAGGATTTTCGGATTATTCCTGTTGAGGTTATTTGGTTTCTAGGATTGGAAACTATATGAATTTTCCCCCTTTGCATGCAATTCTAGAGGAATATTTTCAAACCGTGTTTTATGTTTTTTTATGCTACACCTTGTTTTATGTGACAATTAGACCATGCGCCAAATTCTGAAGGAAATTTCTTGTGTTTCCCCATGATGCAGATTCGCTTGTTTTCAATTCCTCTAGAATTCAGTGTGCCGCCCTCGCCTATTTGCCTCGCCATCGAGAATCGCTGCCGACACTCGCCTTCGTCAATCGCAACAAAACATTGACCGAAGCAACACCAGTGGCGACAGCGCCGTGGGTCCCAACCAACAATGGTGGTAGCATTTTGGGCACGGCAAAATGCCCCGCCAGTAGTAGCAGAAACGCCTCCCCGGTCCCAGCAAAAACTTGCCCCATCAGTGATATGCAACCCTGATTCCAGCACCACGACTTGGGGTTGCAGTTTTCCTGCACCGCGGGTTCCAGTTATGTCATCGATCGTAGCAAATTCCTTCGCCAGTAGCACCTTGATTCGTCGGTTCCAGCTTTTACTTCGTCGGTAGTAGCTTCTCTCAACGCCGGTGGAAGCACCATAGGTGCCGGTTGCAGCAAAATCAGCCGTCCAGGACTCACCTCATGTCGTCGCAGCAGAAACACTCCCATTACGGTTGCAACAAATTGTCTGTTCCAGCTTCTACCCCTGCCGGTTGCAGCCCTCTCAAGCACCGCCATCCTCCCCTGTGGCACCATGATTCGGCACCATAGCACTACCCCCAACGGTTGCAGCTCACCGAGTCTCAAAAATGGTACGGTCGCAACGTGGGTGTTGTCGTTGCAGCTTCCGTTGTAGATGCGAAAAAGGAGAGGGACGGGAGGGCACGGCCATGGCGGTTGTTGAGTTATAATGAGCTGCCCAGTCTCTTCCATCAGATCGGTCTTTTGGTTGCATTGGTTAGGCCATGCACTTCTACATGGTATTGGAGCCAAGAAGTCTTGAGTTCAAGACCCGGCTGGCGCAATTAAATTACAGCCCACTTTCGGTCCACGTTTAGGCCTGAGGAAGCCACACATGAGGGGGAGTGTTGACGTATAATGTGCTGCCTAGTCTATTCCATCAGATCAGTCTTTTGGTTGCATTGGCTAGGCCATGCACTTCTACAGTGGCCGGCTGCAATGCGCCTCTGTCGATGTAGAGTAGGGGGAGGTGCTAGCCATGGCCTTTGTCAATCTAGAGCAGGGGGAGGCGCTAGCCATGGCCTTTGTCAATCTAGAGTGAGGGAGGGGGGGCGCTAGCCATGGCCTTTGTTGATCTAGAGCCGGGGGAGGTGCCCGGACGGCCCGGTGCGCTGGAGAAGAGAAGGGATAAGGTGCGGTTGCTGGCAATATGTGGGCCTCTCAGGTCACGCGTGTGGATAACGTGGCGCAACTGGAGCTATAGGATTACAAATGATCGAACATTGCATGTGCAACTGGCGGATGTATCGGCCGGTCGGCCGGAACAAATCATTTTCCTTCTGCGTATGGGGTCCTTCCTGTATTGATGTGTGTGTGTTTTTTTCTTTTGGGCCCTGCTACTTTCTGATGAGTCCCTCGGGGCCCTATTTTTGTGTTAAAAGTTAAAACAAGAGAAAAATTCACTGTAGGTCCCCATACTTGTCGCGTTGGCCGCATTTCTCCTCGCACTTGCAAATACCCGAAATACAGTCCTACAACTTGTCTCAGGTGGTCGTCTACGGTCCAAAATACCATTTCCTCTACGTATGCGCTGACTTGGCTGTTGACTGGCTAGTCCACGCGGGCTTTGACCGCCAGCTCAGCAGAAGACGCCCTGGGCGGGGTGATTGGGGGGAATGCGAGGGGGTTTCTTGCAAAATCGTCTGGCAATAAAACATGAGCCACCACCTGGTCGGACCGATCCATCCACCTGGTCCGACCCGACCAGACCGAGCCGCTCCGCTCCGCTCCCCTCCCCTGTTCGTCGTCGCTGCCGAGGTGCTCGCCTCCTCTCGCCGGGCGTGGCGGTCTGTGGCGGCGCCCGCCATGAGCTCGTCATCGGACGCTGAGCCGCCGCCGTCTGCTCCGTTTGGTCGGGGCCTGCGTGACGTTCCTCTCGCTCCCTCCCGTCGTGAGGATCATGCCGAGCCGCCGTTGTACGGTACGTCGCCGTCGTCAGCACCTTCTCTGCCCGATCTGTCCGTTTTAGCTGGGGGAAAGAGTGCGCGCCCTACTCAATTGCGCATACGGGGTAGGGTTTAGGGTTCTTGGCCATCTTTTTCTGTCACGGGTTTAGGGGTGTAGGGTTTTAGCCGTGGATGGTGAAGTTAGTGGCAGATGCAAATTAGGGTTTCATGAGGCCTTTCGATAGGTTAGTTGTAGATGAAATATGGTTCTACAGAGGTAATAAAGGTTTTGATTGCTCGAATTGTTAGGCAAAGTGGATGCCCTGTTTTTTTGGCCGTCAATGTTAGCTTAAATTAGGTTACATGCGTCGACCATATGTTGTTTTGTTAATGAGATGACTGTTTGTTTGCCAGATCCAGCAAAGGAACAGGCTTTTGGACGTGAAAGATCACCAATTTGTTTACTTGATATGCCATGAATGCCATCATTTTGTTCTGGAAATGTCTGAA
>LR880970.1:68527137-68544414 GCA_904067115.1 Aegilops sharonensis
TGCGTCTAGGCGGATGGTAACAGGAGACAAGGGACACGATGTTTACCCAGGTTCGGGCCCTCTTGATGGAGGTAAAACCCTACGTCCTGCTTGATTGATATTGATATTGTGGATGTTTACAAGAGTGGATCTACCACGAAATCAAGGAGGCTAAACCCTAGAAGCTAGCCTATGGTATGATTGTAAGGGTTGTTGTGATTGTTGTCCTACGGACTAAAGCCATCCGGTTTATATAGACACCGGAGAGGGCTAGGGTTACATAGAGTCGGTTACAATGGTAGGAGATCTACATATCCGTATCGCCAAGCTTGCCTTCCACGCCAAGGAAAGTCCCATCCGGACATGGGGGAAGTCTTCAATCTTCTATCTTCATAGTCTTGGAGTCCGGTCGATGATGATAGTCCGGCAAATGATAGTTCGGCTGATGATGGTAGTCCGGCTATCCGGACACCCCCTAATCTAGGACTCCCTCACTTAGCTTTGGGTTCAATCTTGTGGTGTCCTTACCAAGTGACAGAAAGGGTTGCAAGGCACGTATTGTATTGTTGCCATCGAGGATAAAAAGATGGGGTTTATATCATATTGCTTGAGTTTATCCCTCTACGTCATGTCATCTTTCTTAATGTGTTACTCTATTCTTATGAACTTAATACTCTAGATGCATGCTGGATAGCGGTCGATGTGTGGAGTAATAGTAGTAGATGCAGGCAGGAGTGGGTCTACTTGTCACGAACGTGATGCCTATATACATGATCATGCCTAGATAATCTCATAATTATTTGCTTTTATATCAATTGCTCGACAGTAATTTGTTCACCCACCGTAATACTTATGCTATCTTGAGAGAAGCCTCTAGTGAAGCCTATGGCCCCCGGGTCTATCTTTTATTATATTACCTTTCAATCTGCTTTTACTTGCATCTTTACTTTTTGCATCTATATACCAAAAATATATTTATATTATCATACTAAATCTATTAGATGTCACTTTCGCAAGTGGCCGTGAAGGGATTGACAACCCCTTTATTGCGTTGGTTGCGAGTTCTTTGTTTGTTTGTGTAGGTGCGTGGGACTATTGAGGATCCTCCTACAGGATTGATACCTTGGTTCTCAAAAACTAAGGGAAATACTTACGCTACTATTGCTGCATCACCCTTTCCTCTTCAAGGAAAACCAACGCAAGCTCAAGATGTAGCAGACACAGCTCAAAAAGCCCTGAAAAACAGAAAAGCACGCACACACGAGGTGCAACGGAGCAGCTAGTCGGGCTCCGGGGGCGGCGGTGGGAGCGAGGGCGCCAAGCGGAAGGCTAGTGATCGAAGGTCAGCGAGGAGGGTGTTGATGACGTCCCGATCCTGATGGCGGCTAAGTGGCCGCCAAAGCTGCAAGTATCCACACATTTTAAAGATGACGTCAGTAGCACGTCGAAGGGGCACCTTCTGGATGACAAGCTTATTGCGAATGGTCCAAAGCGTCCAGGCAAGGACCCCAACACAAAGCCATCTAATATGGCGGTAGAGAGGGGGGGAGGCGTGGATCTCCGCAAGCAGGTCAGGGAAGTTGGAGTTGCACCACTGGCCCCCAACCGTCTCGCGGAAACTAGACCAAAGAAACTGGGCCGTGGAGCACGAGAAGAAGATGTGGTTAGCATCCTCCACCGTGCCACACATGGGACACATCCCATCTCCAGGTCCATTACGCTTGAGGACCTCCACGCCGGACGGGAGGCGACCGCGGATCCATTGCCATAGGAAGATCCTGATTTTTAGGGGCAAGCAGATATCCCAAATCAAACTGAAGGGCTCGGGGGCCGTCGAGGGGGTGATGGACGCGTAGAGGGATTTGGTGGAGAAGCAGCCGGATGGTTCCAGACGCCAAGAAATGGCGTCCGGTGTGTCGGTGACGTTCATCGGGAGGAGGGCGATGTCCTGGAGGAGGACATCCCAAGCAGCCACTTCAGGCGGGCCAAAGGGGCGACGAAAAGCGAGGCACTCTAAGTCAATAAGGGCCGTCTCGACCGAGACCCTAGGGTCAACAGCAATGGCGAAGAGCTCCAGAAATCACGGCCAAGGGGATGTCGCCAGTCCACCGATCAAACCAAAACAGGGTCGAGGACCCAGTACCAACCGAGATGGACGTGCCAATGCGAAGCACAGGTAGCAGCTGGATGACGGCCTGCCAAAACTGGGAGCCGCCCGAGTGCGGACAGAATGCAAGTGGCTGTCCTCGAAGGTACTTATTCCGGATGATGGTGAGCCAAAGGCCTCCGTCGCCATCTGCAATGCGCCAGAGCTAACAGGTTAGGAGGGCTATGTTCATGCGCCGGGAGGACAACACCCCAAGACTGCCCTGGTCCTTGGGTTTGCAGATATCCGGCCAGCTTACCATATGGTACTTTTGCTTATCATCCTCGCCAACCCAGTACAATTTGGACTAGTACTTGGCAATCTCCTTATGGAGCATCTCATGGAGGCTATAGAAGCTCATGAGGAACCATAGAAGGCTGGCAAGCGAGGAGTTGATGAGGATCACGCGAGCAGCCTTCGACAACCAGCACCCTTTCTAGGGCTCAACGCGGTATTGCATACGGGTCACCGTGGGGCGAAGATCCGCCATGGTGAGGCGCGAATCACTAATGGGGATCCCCAGGTAGGTTGTGGGGAAAGAACACCCAACCGACAGTTTAGTCGGTCCACGATAGCCTGTGCTTCCTTCGGGGGGTACCCAAGAACAAACTTTGCTCTTATCAAAGTTTATGGTTAGCCCCGACATCTGTTGGAAGCACATGAGGAGGAACTTCAGGTTAGCTATGTCCTGAACAGACCCCTCCACCATTATTATGGTATCATCCGCATATTGAAGGAGGGAGACACCTCCCCCTCCGACTAGATGAGGCACGATGCCGTGGATATGGCCGGCATCCTTGGCCTTGTCAAGGATGGAGGCCAGGACATCAATCACCATGTTGAACAGGAACGGCGAGAATAGATCACCCTGACGAACCCCACAGAGGGTGGGGAAGTTGGGCCCAATGTCACCGTTAATGTTCACCGCGGTCCGGCCGCAGGAGACCAGATGCATGACGCGAGTTAGCCAACGGTCGTCGAAGCCCTTGCGGAGCAGCACTTCCTGCAAGAAGGGCCAGTGGACAGTGTCGTACGCTTTGTGGAAGTCTAACTTCAAGAAGACTGCCCGATGGTGCTTCACCCGAACTTCATGGAGGACTTCATGGAATACCAACGCTCCATCCAGAATAAATCAGCCTTGAATGAAGGTAGATTGGTTCGGGTGGGTAATCGCGTCACCTAGAAGGGTCACCCTATTGGCATACCCTTTGGCCAGGATCCGAAATATCACATTAATCACTGTGATGGGACGGAACTGGCGGATGTCGGAGGCGCCCGGGACCTTGGGGATGAGGGTAACAATCCCATGGTTAAGGCGCCCTGGATCCATGGAGCCCGAGTAGAATTCCTCAAATAGGGCCATGACCTCCGGCTTGATGGTCTGCCAGAACGTTTTGAAGAACGTCACGGAAATGCCATCCGGCCCCGGGGCCGAGGAGGGGTTCGTCCCCTTAATAGCCGTGAGGACCTCGTCCTCGGCGAAGGGGGCAACTAAAGCCGCATTGGCCTCAGCAGAGACCAACTGGCCGCCCGACCAAATGTCGGGGGCGAGACTAGCCCCACCCCGAGGGGTGGGGGTAAATAGCGCTTTGTAGAAGCTGTCAACATGGACCGGATGGCTGAGGGGCGAACGAGGGGCGTATCTCCATCCCACAGGTAGTGAATGGAGTTCCGTCATCGCCGGCCGTTTGCGACCGCCTGGAAATATGCGGTGTTCGCATCGCCACGAAGCACCCATCTTTGGGTCCCATGCAACCTCCAGTAGGCCTCCTCATCCGTGTAAATGGTTGAGAGTTGATCCTCAAGATCATATCTCAGCATCCACTCGTTCGGGGAGATTCTAGAGGTGTCGGCACGGGCGTCCAGGGCTTGGATAGCCAGCAGGAGGGCCCTTTTGCGCTCGCGGAGGTCCCGGCCAAGGTTAGCGCCCCAACCCTTCATGAATTGGCAGGCGAGCTTGTCACAGAAGTGCCACGAGTCAAAGGCGGACATGGAGGGATGAGGGGAAGCGTGAGCAGATATCCACCGAGCAATAACCGCGTCCCAAAAGCCCGCCTGGTTAAGCCAGAAGAGCTCAAACCGAAACCGCGGCGGGGTGGGGGGCGCTCGTCCGCTGTGGAGAGGAGGAGAGGGACGTGGTCAGACCCAATCTGGGTAATCGCCTAAAGCGATGCTAGGGGCAGCATAATTCCCATTCCGGGGAAACTAGGACGCGATCCAAAACAGATTGCGTCGGGTCAGTTTGGCGGTTTGTCCAGGTGAACTGGGCGCCCGTCTGTTCTAATTCACGGAGACCGAGCTCCGCGATCCAGCCGTTGAACAACTGCATCCGGGGGAGGTTAATCCGATCATTATTCTTCTCATTCGGGGAGCGAATGAGGTTGAATTCTCCGCCCACGACTACTGGGAGGAGGTAGGAGGAGATCTTTTGATGCAGCTCCACAAGGAAGGTTGGGGAGCGGCGGTGGTCCGCCGGTCCATAAACAATCACCACTTCCCATTTGAGGTTAAGAGCACGCTCAAAGATCTCCATACTAACGAAGAATTCACCCGGTCCATGCCACCCACCTCAAAGGTGGCATCCTTTACCCCTAAAAAGATGCTGCCAGAATGGCCTGTGGTCCCACTAGAAGGGAGCCAATGCCAGGCGAAGAGGTGGGAACTAAGATAGTTAAGCTCATGGAGGGAGAACTCAGAGCGCATGGTTTCCTGGATGGCAATGATGTCAATGTGTTCATCTCGCACGAACTCAATGAGTTGGCGGCGTCGGCCATCATGGCCGAAGTCGCGGATGTTCCAAAAAAGGGACCGCATTTAAACCCCCATTGGGGCGCTGCTTGACCCTAGGACGTGAGATGCGCTTTGTGCGCGAAGCGCAGCTGTGCGGGAACGCGTGTGCCCATGGATCACCCCGTTGACCACCGGAGGAGCCCGGACCGCGGGAGTGGTGGTCGATTCCTCGGGAGGTCGAAGCAGGAGAGCCCGAGTTTCAGCCAGCTTTCCATCTAGGATCTCGCGAGCCCTATGTTGGGGAACGTAGCAGAAATTCAAAATTTTCCTACGAGTCACCAAGATCTATCTATGGAGAGACTAGCAACGAGGGGAAGGAGAGTGCATCTACATACCCTTGTAGATCTCTAAGCGGAAGCGTTCAAGAGAACGGGGTTGAAGGAGTCGTACTCGTCGTGATCCAAATCACCGGAGATCCTAGTGCCGAACGGACGGCACCTCCGCGTTCAACACACGTACAGCCCGGTGACGTCTCCCATGCCTTGATCCAGCAAGGAGAGAGGGAGAGGTTGAGGAAGACTCCATCCAGCAGCAGCACAACGGCGTGGTGGTGATGGAGGAGCGTGGCAATCCTGCAGGGCTTCGCCAAGCTCCGCGGAAGAGGAGGAGAAAGAGAGGTAGGGCTGCGCCAGGGAGAGGTGGAAACTCTTGTGTTTGCAGCCCCAAATACCTCAAGTATATATAGGGGAGAGGGAGGGCGCTGCACCCCCTCTAGGGTTCCCACCCCAAGGGGTGCGGCAGCCCCAAACCCATCTAGGGTGGCGGCCAAGGGGGGGAGAGGGGGCAGCTTGCCCCCCAAGCAAGGTGGGGCGCCCCCTCCCCAAAACCTAGGCGCCTTGGGCCCTTGTGGGGGGCGCACCATCCCACCTGGGGCTGGTCCCCTCCCACACTTGGCCCATGCAGCCCTCTGGGGCCGGTGGCCCCACTTAGTGGACCCCCGGACCCTCCCGGTGGTCCCGGTACAGTACCGATAAAACCCGAAACTTTTCCGGTGACCAAAACAGGACTTCCCATATATAAATCTTTACATCCGGACCATTCCATAACTCCTCGTGACGTCCGGGATCTCATCCGGGACTCCGAAGAACATTCGATAACCACATACAAACTTCCTTTATAACCCTAGCGTCATCGAACCTTAAGTGTGTAGACCCTACGGGTTCGGAAACCATGCACACATGACCGAGATGTTCTCCGGTCAATAACCAACAGCGGGATCTGGATACCCATGTTGGCTCCCACATGTTCCACGATGATCTCATCGGATGAACCACGATGTCAAGGACTCAATCAATCCCATATACAATTCCCTTTGTCTAGCGGTATTGTACTTGCCCGAGATTCGATCGTCGGTATGCTGATACCTTGTTCAATCTAGTTACCGGCAAGTCTCTTTACTCATTCCGTAACACATCATCCCGTGATCAACCCCTTTGTCACATTGTGCACATTATGATGATGTCCTACCGAGTGGGCCCAGAGATACCTCTCCGTCACACGGAGTGACAAATCCCAGTCTCGATTCGTGCCAACCCAACATACACTTTCGGAGATACCCGTAGTGTACCTTTATAGCCACCCAGTTATGTTGTGACGTTTGGTACACCCAAAGCATTCCTACGGTATCCAGGAGTTGCACAATCTCATGGTCTAACGAAATGATACTTGACATTAGAAAAGCTTTAGCATACGAACTACATGATCTTTGTGCTAGGCTTAGGATTGGTCTTGTCCATCACATCATTCTCCTAATGATGTGATCCCGTTATCAACGACATCAAATGTCCATGGTTAGGAAACCGTAACCATCTATTGATCAATGAGCTAGTCAACTAGAGGCTTACTAGGGACATGGTGTTATCTATGTACCCACACATGTATCTGAGTTTCCTATCAATACAATTAGGGCCATTTGCATTTCTATCCCTAACTTGAACCACCTACTCATATTTGTCCCTAATTTCGAAGCCTGCTCAAATTTACCCCTCTGCCGTTAGGTGACGTTACAAAAATGCCCTTCCGTTCCGTTTCCGTCCGGTCGAAGGGGTTTGACCGTCTACTTGACGTTTTCTGGACAATTTGCCCCTGCCTTCATGTGTCACTTACATGCAGGACCCACTCGAAAAATAAAATAAAAGGAAGAACACTTTCTCTCACCCCCCTCTCTCACACACTTACATATGGACCCAACCAATAAAAAGGAAATTAAACTAATTAGGGGTGGGTCCACTACTCAGACACACAAAAAGACAATTAAACTAATGGTCCGCTAAACTAATCCCGCCGGCGACCAAATCCCGCAGGCGACCAAATCCAGCGGCGGAGGCACACCGGGAGACTGCGAGGAGGCCAGCCAAGGGAACCAGGCGATAGCCTTGGCTCGGCCGCATCAAGGGTTGGTCTCTTAGGACCATATGGTCGCACACATGTATCTGAGTTTCCTATCAATACAACTATAGCATGGATAATAAACGATTATCATGAACAAGGAAATATAATAATAACTAATTTATTATTGCCTCTAGGGCATATTTCCAACAGTCTCCCACTTGCACTAGAGTCAATAATCTAGTTCACATCGCCATGTGATCAACACTCACAGGTCACATCGCTATGTGACCAACATCCAAAGAGTTTACTAGTGTCATTAAACTAGTTCACATCATCATGTGATTAAGACTCAATGAGTTCTGGGGTTTTGTCGTGGAATTGTCATGGCAGATGTCCTCATGAAAGGACTTAGTCGCGGGGCCATCGTACGGGTTAACTTAGAGGGGTTAAAGCGGACGCAAAGACACAAGAGTTTATACTAGTTCGGCCCCTTTGATGAAGGTAAAAGCCTACGTCTAGTTTGTAATGGTATTGATGTGATCTCGGCGACTAGGGAGCAAATAGCTTCGCCTAAGCCTCGAGTTGTTGTTGTCTGTCCCTAAACCGCCGCCGGGTCGTCCCCTTATATACACGGGTTGACGCCCGGCCGGCCTACAGAGTCCCGAGGCCGGCTCATACAAGTGTCCGGCTCGGTCTCTCCTTTCTCTTATCTTACAACACAAGTTACATGGTTATGGCGGTTTTACCCTTATGGGCCCTAATCCGCCCCTGGGCTCCGGGCCTCTAAGCTCTATAGCGAATCGCCATCTTCTGAGTCATCGTGGGCTCCAATTATGGCTGAGGGTGAACCGGCCCCTCCTGGGCGGTTTATATTCAGTAGTTGCATCCCCAACATTAGGCCCCAGATTGATTTGAACCTGTTCATGTTAATCTTCAATACCTTAGAAAAACTCTGAGTATCTTCCTTCATAATTCGTAAACCGCCATCTGTTAAACCGCCATGACGTCATCCTCCGAACCCAGCAACAGAGCATCTTGACGTCATCTTCATTAAAGAAAACGAAACAATAAGATTCCCTTCATTTAATATTATCCCGGAAATCGAGGCGACCGCTGCGCCATCTGCCGCTTTCAACTCCTTGATTCTCGCGCCGGTCCATTACTTTCCGCCTCATTATAAATAGACCGGAAGGCCCTTTCTCTTCTCCCCCTTCTGCGCTTCTTCTTCCTCGCGACGCCCCAGCTCTGAAGCTCCGCCGTCGCCTTCGACCTTCGAACGCTGCACCAACCCAAGGCCGCTGCATCAACCTGGTCGTTCCAGAGATCCTTGGTGTTCCTCCGCCGTCCTGTGCATCCGGTAAGGCTCTTCCTCATACCCTAGATCTGTATCTTAGGGCTCCTGTTCTTATCGTCGTTCATAGGTGTTCATCCCTAGTCTGTTCGTACCCGCTCTGTCATGGCTTCTTAACTCAACCGCAGCATATATCTTGTGCGGTAGCTGCTCCGCATTCAGTTTGGTGTTAATCCCTTGATAGAACGCACGAACTTCCCTGCTCTTTATAAAGCTTTTACGGATCGCAGAAATTTTTTCTTACTGAATCTTTGGTAGATCCAAATTAATTTCGTCCATGTGTGAAACCTGTTTCTGTCAACACTTAGCAGATTTTCCAGTTCTGTCCCTTCCTCCTAAGGGCGGTTTAATTTTTTGATAGCTAATCCGCCATACCCCATTAGTCCTCCGTTAAACCGGAAATTGGAACTGAATGTCAATTTGCCGGTTTAGCACTGAATAATATGCCTGAACCGTCAAAGGTAAACCGGTCTTTACTTTTCCTTTCGAAGTTTTTTCTTCCGGAATGGCCAAACAATTCTCTGCCTGCAATTGGGTCCGGTCCAAGATCACTGAGACACAAATAAATGGATATGTCACCACCGACGCTTTAGCTTCCAAAAATGTCCTTCATTGGCGTGTTCCGGATTCTGAATGCCCTCCTGAACCTCAAGAGGGAGAAGTAATTGTATTTATGCAACACTTAGACCGAGGATTCAGCCCGCCCGGATGAAAATTCTTCCGGGATGTCCTCGCAAGTTTCCAACTCCATCCACAAGATATTGGTCCGAACTCTGTGTCCAATATATGCAATTTTCAAGTTTTCTGCGAAGTCTATCTTCAAGAAGAACCATCTGTGGAGTTATTCCGGGATTTCTTTCATTTGAACCGCCGTACGGAGTTTTCGGATGGTCCTAACACGGAACTTGGTGGCGTTTCAATCCAGAAAAGGAAGGAAGTAGACTTTCCTCACGCAAAACACCATAGCCATCCGAAAGATTGGAACCAAACCTGGTTCTATTGCCGGAATACCGCTCCTAACGGCGAAAACCCCTTGCCGGGTTACCGCCCTCACCGGCTTAGCAACCATCACCCATTGCCTTTACGCTTGACTGCCACAGAACGGAAGAATTTTGCGCCCCAAATTATCAAGCTCCGGGCTCTAATGGCCAATGGCTTAACTGGTATTGACCTTGTCCGATGTTGGGTTTCTTGGGGCATCTTGCCATTAAGCCGCCGCCCCGGATTGATGCATGAATACACTGGTAACGTCAAAGACCCTCAACGACGTCACGAGCTACCAATAACTGAGCTTGAAGTTACCAAGACAGTGAAGAGGATGCTCGATGAACCGATCTCCGTATGCAGCCAAACCGGGTTGGCCCCGTTCTGTGTTTCCAACAAACCGCCTGCGGTAAGGCTCCGCTCATCGCTCTACTGATTTTAATGCCTTATTGATATATATTAATCCTTGTTAATTCTCAGGCTAACAGCTCCTTTTGGAAACGAACCAAACCGGCCCGGGTTCCTCGTGTAAAGTCCAAGACCACCAAGAAAGCTGGTAAGAGGAAAACCGCCGAGTCTTCTGAACCGCCGGAAGATGAAGATTCAGATGCTGAGGTAAAGCTTGATTTACTTTGTCCCTTTCTATCATTCATCCTATTGACAGTTACAATTCCCAGGATGATGCTGAGGCCAGCCATGCCAATCCAGTTGCGGTAATCCTTCTTTCTTCTGATTCTGATCTTGTACCGGTTAAAAGAATTCGCCGCACAGTCCGGAAAGTGAAAAAATCTCACTCCCGTGCTCATTTGAATCCAAATCTTTCTTTGAAGACACAGCAAGCTGAAGAACGCCGTACGACCCGGCATAGCGGTCAACAAATTACATCGTCCGGTTTACCTGACACCCCAACCCGGAAGCGTCGTCCAGAGGTGATTTGTTCTCCTGAAAAGCGTTATCCTTTGAAAGGTTTCTTCTGATGTCCTCTCAATCCGTCTGATCCGAATTATCAGGCCTCTTCCAACTCATCTGGCGGTTCATCAACCACTCAACTGCCTCCTCTTAAAGTTGCTGCTGGGTAAGCATATTACTCTTTCTTTTTTGCATTTGTCGGTTTATCATATTCTAATTCTGAATGTTGCAGCACCAAGGCTCGCCTAAGTAAGAAGGCGAAGACCCTTGACCCTACTGTGGATGTTGATCCGGAGAAGACTCCAGAGCATCATGGAGAAAATCCCGAAGTTGCTAAAAACAACTCTGCTAGGTTTAATCAAGACGACAATGCTAATCCGCCAGAGGTTGAACCGGATGTCCAAGTGGAAACATCACATCCTGCTCCACTGAGTCCTACCGCAGAACAGGTTTCAGTTGCTGATCCGCCGAGCCCGGGCATGAAAGCACCAAGCCCAGGAAGAAATGCCAATCCGGCCAGCCCGGCCAAAGATGATGATGTCGTAGTGACGGGCACCGCATATACCGCCCCTGGCAATCCGGTCGCTCTATCAAAACACAACACCAAGGAAGAGTTTACTGCCATGAGTAAAGAGAAGGGAAAAACTGATCTGTCAGCTTATGACAATTTCTCTGCCCAAGAACTTCACTCCGGCTTCCTGAACCGGCTCTACACAAGTCGTGATTTTGAAGCCGGTCTGGTGAATCTTATGAAGGAGCGCTATGAGGTAAGGAGTTATGCCTCTCTTGTACCTTTGTTGTGTAGTAGCCCCCAGGGGCCGGTTCAACTTAGCTTAGTTAAACTGGGACTTAATATAAAACTCAAACGTCTCAAACTTCATTGATGTATCCCCCAAGGGCCGGTTCAACTTAGCATAGTTAAACCGGGACTGTAACTTGTATCACCGTAGCAAAACATGTTTGAGCAATTAGCCATTAGCCCCCAAGTGCCAAGTTGAACACCTGTATTGAGCTTGGGACTTCATGATGAAACAACTAACGTGATCCCTTTTTATCAGAGTGAGATACGCCAACAAATCGTACAACTCAATGACCTTCATGCCAATCTGAAGACTCAACAAGCAGAAGCCTCCAAGGCCAAGGATGAGTTGAAAACCGCCTTGACCACTATGGAGCAGCTCAAGGAGTGGTTTAAATCTGAGCAGGACAACTGGGACACTGAGAAGGCTGGGTTGCTAAAACAGGCGGAAGATGCTGTGAAAGTGCGTTATATCGACTAGAGGGGGGGTGAATAGGCGATTTTTAGAGAATTTTACAAATTCTTCACTGAGGAATTTGCTGGTGAGGAAATTCCTTAGCGAAGAAATACACGCAGCGGAATAAGTACTCAGAAGTAAGCATAGCAGATTACAGGCATAGTCATCATGATGAAAAGAAGACAATCACAGAGTACAGAAAGCGTAATCACAGGATAACACAAGATGAAGACAAACAGACTGAAGAAATTGAACTGAGGAAATTGAGAAAGTCTTCAGTCAAAGTCTTCAAACACAGATATGAACAAACACTCAACACAGTAATGAGGAAATGAAAGGGTTGAGGAAATAGAACCAGTTAGGTTGGTGAAGACAATGATTTGGTAGACCAGTTCGAACTGCTGTCTCAGTTGTACGTCTGGTTGGAGCGGCTGAGTATTTAAACTCGAGGACACGCAGTCCCGGACACCCAGTCACTGAGCACGCAGCTCAGGACACCAAGTCCTCACCGTATTGTCCTTGAACTAAGGTCACGCAGACCTCGTCCAATCACTCGTGGTAAGTCTTCAGGCGACTTCCAAACCTTCACATACTTGGTCACTCGGCGATCCACAATTCCTCTTGGATGCTCTAGACCGTGACGCCTAACCGTCTGGAAGAAGCACAGTCTTCAAAGGTAAAAAGCGTCGGATCCACGCAGGATCAATTTCTTCAGTGATGCTCAATCACTTTGGGTTTGTTGGGGTTTGGTTTTTGGGTTTTTCCTCACTTTTGGATTTTCCTCACTTGATGATTTTCGCTCAAATTCCTCAGAGGATGGGTTGCTCTCAAATGACAAGTGTCAAGTTCTCTCGGAGCAGCCAACCAACTAGTGGTTGTAGGGGGCGGCTATTTATAGCCTAGGGAGCAGCCCGACATGATAAGACATAAATGCCCTTCAATGATATGACCGTTAGGTGGATAAGATATTTGGGACAGCCGGCGCGCAGCACAGCAACGGTCAGAATTTTGAACATCAAATTCCTCAGGGCTATCATTTTCCTCACTGTGTAGGCAATTCGCACTGGCGAATTCCTAACTCCTCAGTCAGAACAAAATCCTCAGCGACCAGAAGAGCTTCGTCTCTGTCACTGAAGAAATTGACTGAACTGTATGAGATTTCCAAAGGCTTCACTCGAAGGGTTTGGTAGGTATAGGATTTTGAGTTGAGCATCAAATGGAAATTTTCCCTTAGTATTTCCTCGACCCCCTTTAACAGTACGGTGTTTCCTATGACTCAAGAAAGAGAAAATGAAACTACGAAAACAAAAGTCTTCACGCTTCATGTTCCTCAAACGAATACCAAGTCTTCAGGATCACACCAATTTCTTCACTGTCAAAGTCTTCAGAAAGTCTTCAGAATATTAAAGTCTTCAATTGAAGAACTTCATTTTTAGGGGTCGACATTCACTGTAAATATCAAACTCGTCATAGACTTATAGACCTGTGTACACTCACAAACGCATTAGTTGCTTAACCTATAAGTCTTCAATACACCAAAATCACTAAGGGGCACTAGATGCACTTACAATCTCCCCCTTTTTGTTGATTGATGACAACATAGGTTAAGTTTTCAACAGGGATAAATATAAGAGGTGTAAATACTGATAATGAGGATTTTGATTGCAAGATATAGAAGAACTCCCCCTGAAGATGTGCATAGTGAGGAATTTGCTTTTGAGGCAATGCACATTTGAAGAATTGAATCATGGAGATCTCCCCCTATATCTTGTAATTCATACACGCATTTGGCATATAATATGAGGAATTTGAAATGCATGATGAAATATGGTGCTTGATGCTATGCAATGCATGCATAAAAAGTATCAGAGCCCAATGCGTATGAGGAATTTGAGACTTTCTCATGAGAATCAGAGCCCAAATCGATTTGAAGATTTTCAACGAGCTCATGAGGATCAGAGCATAACAAATATCAAAACTACTGTAGTCAGAGCATAGAGCAAAAGCATAATGCATCAAAAGTATCAAAGCACCATCGGGTTTAAGATTACAACTCGATCCAATAAAAGGTTTCAGAAGAACGAGAGTTGTAACTTAATAAAGTACTGTATATAGACAAAAACGAGACCCGCTTGAAGACTAACTCAAATTTCTCCCCCTTTGTCATCGAATGACCAAAAGGAGCGAAACTGAGGACTAACGCTCTTGAGGAATTTCAAGTTGAAGACGGAGCGCCAGCATTGTCGGGGTTGTTCGTTGAAGTAGGACCAGCAGCAGTGTCTTCCAAATCTTCATTTTCATCAGTGTCGCGAGATGAAGAATAGGAGTTGGCCACTAAGGAAGGAACTTTGACTTTCTTGAATTTCTTCGAAGGAGGTGCAGACCAGTCAAATTCTTCCTTGAGTCCCATTGATTGCAGTTCTTCTTCATTGTAGATATGTGAAAGAACAGCCCAGGTGCGCTTGAAGGTTTCATGAAGATCGTAGTGGTTTTTCTTCACTGCATTGTGTGTTGAGGTCAAATTGTAAAGTAGAGTACCAAAATGACGTTTGACCCACTTGTGATTGCGATCAACCTTCTGATGAAGACTGAGGAGTAATTCACGGTCAGTCATCACCCTGGGTGCAGTAGCTTGAGGACTGTGCTTGACTGAGGTATTTGCTGCTGAGTCATGTGTGGCAGAGTCATCATTGGTGGAGTAGGATGCTGCTTTGCGAAACTGTCCATCCAATGGACGAATGCCTTCATCTATCACAGCAGCGGCCTTGCCCTTGTCATCAGCTGAGGTAATTGTCCGTTTGAGGACTTCAATCGGGGGCAGGTAGCTGCAGTGGTTCAAAGTATCAGCCTTGTAATTCAGTGAAGATCTTGACCTGATGAATCTCATAATCCAAGGTGCATAAGCCTTCAGCTCAAAAGGTGACATGGCAATGTTAGCCAGAGTCCTCATGAAGAAATTATGGAAATTGACGGGAACGCCATGGATGATGTTGAAAAGCATATTCTTCATGATGCCAACGACTTCTTCATCGTTCGAGTCGTGGCCTTTGATAGGACTCATAGTCTTCGTCAGAATTCGATAGACTGTTCGAGGCACATATAATAATTCCTTGACGAGGAATTTGGTTCTTGGGGCCTGCCTTGGCTTCAAAGGCTTCATCAGCACTTGCATATAGTGATTTGAAAGTTCCTTTTCTTCATAGATGCGACGTGCACCATCAAGCGGAGGACTGAGTGGGAGAGCACGAAGCAATTCACTTGCTGGTGCCTTGTAGTGAGTGTTTTCGGTCATCCAATCTAAGACCCATGAATTCACATCTTCAGCGTCTCCGGTGATGTGCAGTGTTGCATAAAACTGAAGAATTAGCTCTTCATTCCAATCACAAATATCAGTGCAGAAGTTTAGGAGTCCTGCGTCGTGAAGAACACTGAGGACTGGCTCAAAGCCTGGCAGCGACTCCATATCCACATGAGGAATATGAGCATGATCGAAGATTTTGTCCTTGTTGAAAAGCACTGAGGAATAGAAGTTGGCTTGACTGGCAGTCCAGAAGCGCCTCTTCCTAATTCGAGCAGAATCATAAGGATTATATTCAGTGAAGAACACATGCTCGGCAAAGAAATCTTCAGCCTTGAACTTTTGCTTGGTTGAGAATGGATTCTTTTGCTTGGGCAGAAGGGTGTCAGTGAGTTGCATCACCACCTCGGGAATCGTAAGTTCAGGTTCTTCAGCCTGAGGAATTCCTTGTTCCTCAACAGGAGCAGTCTGAGGATTAGCAGCAGCAGCAGTTTCATCAGCACTAGTGGCTGGAATTTCTTCATGCACAGAACCAGTGGGTTGATTTTCTTCAGAGTCTATTTGGACAGTCTGTGCAGGGGAGTGAGGAACTTGTTGGAGCGGGGTGAAGAGAGGAGTATTGGGGTGCTGACTTTCCCAAAAGTCATCATTGATCACTGGAGTGGTGCATCCAATATCCACATCTTCATTTTCAATTTCCTCAGTATCAGCTTGAGGAATTTCATGGTCTGATGAGGAAATAACTGGGGTTGAAGGGATTGCTTCCACTTCAATTTCTTCATCAATTTTCTCTGATGAAGCAGCAGATTGATGTTCTTCATCAGATCCGATTGGGATCTCATATTCTTCTCCAAAAGGAACGACTTCCTTTGATGGTATGGAGGTAATTGGAACAACATCAATTGGGTTTTCAACGGAGCTGGTCATTGGCTTCATTTTCTTCGCAGTCGAAGAATCTGACGCAGCTGATGCTTTCCTTTTCTTCACAGCAGCTCGTTCCGCAGCCTGTTTTCTTCACATCAGAAGCAGATGGAAGAATTGGAGTTGGAATTGGCGCTGGAGGAGCTGAGGAATTTGGTGCAGTTTCTTCAGGAGCAACTGATGCAGTTCCCCTGTCTTGAGCAATTTCTTCAGGCGCAACTGATGCAGTTGCCCTGACTTGAGCAGTTTCTTCAGGCGCACCACTAGTGGGTGCCCTGGCAATTTCTTCAGCGGCTGGGATGGGATCATCAGCCCTGGAATCAGCATTTTCTTCAGCAGGCTGAACTGAGGCTTCAGCCTGAGGAATTTCAAGTTGCACAGGTGCAGCAACACTTGTGATTTTCTTCGTCAGATCGACGAATCTGGTCTTGACTCCTTGCCAATCAGCATAGTATGTGTCGAAGTTCTTGCTGAGGTTTTGAATTTCAGTTTGGATTTGGAGGAGTTCCTCAGGTGTCATCTTGACAACGTTTTTCTTCAGGAACCTCTCCTTCCTGTATTGTGCCTTTTTGATTTCCCTCGCCTTCTCAAACTTCCATTTTTCTTCAGCGATGAAGTGAGTCAGCGCATGACTTTGACCAGGTGTCAAAGGAAGATCAGGCAGAGGGGTATTGGGATCATTGTGCCAGAGGTCAATGAAGTCGAGGACTTTCTTCGGATCCAGTAGCAGTGGCACAGATGTACCCTTGGCTCTAGCGGCCCTAACTTGGCGGTCTCTGATGATTTCTTCAAGTTCTCATCCGATGCCTCATCATCAGATGGCACGTGTACTACAAGCTGTTTCTTCCTTGGGCTAGGCCGAGGACCACGTCCAGCTGTTGCTTTTGTCTTCAACAGAGTCGGGCCAGATGAGGAATTGGGAGCAGCTGAGGAACTTGCAGAGATGCCTGAGGCAATTGAGAAACCAGCAGTCCTTTGACATGTAGCTAGGTGCATAGGAACTGAAGGTTTGGGCGGAGCAGTTGAGGACTTTGGTGGAGCAGCAGCAGTGTGAGGAATTTGCTTGGAGGGTGCTGCTGAGGAACTTGGCCGTGAGGGCACAGATGATGAAGCACTTGGCTTATGAGCAGGCTTCTTTTGCATTGATTTCCTCGGTTGGACCGAGACCTCAGTGGCAGTAGCAGCAGCAGAATCCTCATTGAATTTCTTCACTGCTTCCTTTGCTTGCTTTGCCAATTTTGCTTGGCGTTTAGCCCATTCATCAGGAAAGTCCTCACCGCGTTTGACGCTAGTGGGATCAGCTATTTGGCCA
>LR880970.1:68554345-68582676 GCA_904067115.1 Aegilops sharonensis
GTCTGGTTGGAGCGGCTGAGTATTTAAACTCGAGGACACGCAGTCCCGGACACCCAGTCACTGAGCACGCAGCTCAGGACACCAAGTCCTCACCGTATTCTCCTTGAACTAAGGTCACGCAGACCTCGTCCAATCACTCGTGGTAAGTCTTCAGGCGACTTCCAAACCTTCACATACTTGGTCACTCGGCGATCCACAATTCCTCTTGGATGCTCTAGACCGTGACGCCTAACCGTCTGGAAGAAGCACAGTCTTCAAAGGTAAAAAGCGTCGGATCCACGCAGGATCAATTTCTTCAGTGATGCTCAATCACTTTGGGTTTGTTGGGGTTTGGTTTTTGGGTTTTTCCTCACTTTTGGATTTTCCTCACTTGATGATTTTCGCTCAAATTCCTCAGAGGATGGGTTGCCTCAAATGACAAGTGTCAAGTTCTCTCGGAGCAGCCAACCAACTAGTGGTTGTAGGGGGCGGCTATTTATAGCCTAGGGAGCAGCCCGACATGATAAGACATAAATGCCCTTCAATGATATGACCGTTAGGTGGATAAGATATTTGGGACAGCCGGCGCGCAACACAGCAACGGTCGGAATTTTGAACATCAAATTCCTCAGGGCTATCATGTTCCTCACTGTGTAGGCAATTCGCACTGGCGAATTCCTAACTCCTCAGTCAGAACAAATTCCTCAGCGACCAGAAGAGCTTCGTCTCTGTCACTGAAGAAATTGACTGAACTGTATGAGATTTCCAAAGGCTTCACTCGAAGGGTTTGGTAGGTGTAGGATTTTGAGTTGAGCATCAAATGGAAATTTTCCCTTAGTATTTCCTCGACCCCCTTTAACAGTACGGTGTTTCCTATGACTCAAGAAAGAGAAAATGAAACTACGAAAACAAAAGTCTTCACGCTTCATGTTCCTCAAACGAATACCAAGTCTTCAGGATCACACCAATTTCTTCACTTTCAAAGTCTTCAGAAAGTCTTCAGAATATCAAAGTCTTCAATTGAAGAACTTCATTTTTAGGGGTCGACTTTCACTGTAAATATCAAACTCCTCATAGACTTATAGACCTGTGTACACTCAAAAATGCATTAGTTGCTTAACCTATAAGTCTTCAATACACCAAAATCACTAAGGGGCACTAGATGCACTTACATGCTGAAGCGGCTCTTAAACCAGTGACGAAAGAACTCACCGGACTAAAGCGCCAAATTAACGCCATGACCTCTGCGATATTTGGTAAGAAATGCTTCACCAAGTTTTTGATTACTATTCTGTTTTAACATTTCCGCCGGTTTAACCTGAACTGTCTTAAACCGGTGCAGGTAAGCGTATTGCTCATCTGGGCTCTGACATGCGGAAGAAACTCAAGGCCGCGTATACGCTGATTGAGCAACTGTATACCGGCACCCAGTGAGTCATATGTGCTACTTCGTATGATAACACAACTCCGTCTTTGATCAAGGATACGCTGGACCGTCTATCCATGATACCGGCACAGCTCGAAGAGTTGAAACGATCCGCTGCCCGGGCTGGCACCTTATTGGCTCTTACTCGCGCCAAAGCTTGGATAGCTGACCTTGATCCGGCTGACATAGCCAAAGGCTTCCCCAACGCTCAAGAAAATGGCGAAGCCTTTGATAATGATGCTCTCAGACGGATAACAAGGGAGATGCGTCCTCTGGCGAGTCAACTGGCAGCAGAGGCCAACCTGACGGTTCACCGCTCTTTCTATGATGCAAACAACAGGCGGGTTGAAGTTGTAATTCCGGAAGTGCAGAACCTTGTTCCCCCAACCCGTAAGCACACTTACGCCCCTGACGTTGATCCGACTGAGCTTATAAGTGAAGAGGCTGTCTTTCAGGCTTTAACCCGGATTGACTGGTCCACCAATGACTTCCGGCCATTGGGTGGTGAGGAGGAAGAAGAAGAACCGACGCCAGACGACCCATCTTCTTCACATCAACCCGGCAATGAAGCTTAATCCGTCAAGCCGGTTGATGCATCATAAGCTGCTTGTCATGACGCCATTCCAAATTTTGGGCCTCTGAATGCCTTGTAATAGAATAGCCATCACTCTTGTTTTTAATATGCCTGCGTGCCCTGGTGCGGACTCCTTTGATTGAATGATCGAAACCTTCAATTTAAATTGCCTGCAGTCACAAATTCTTAAACTGCCACGGCGATTTGTGCCCCCAGCCGGCTTGTGACGTTCATATATATATGCAATGAAATATTGAGGCCTATGATCAAATTTTGTGATACAAAATACCTGCCATCGTTGGGCATGAAGTTGGCTTAGCCAATCTTGAAGCGGAGGTTGTATAAACCATTACCGTCAAAGGAGAAAAACAGCTCCTGTGTTCATAATGCCGGTTTACCATGTAAACCATGCCGGGTCATGACAAGCCCCCTGTTACTCCATAATGGGATGTTAACAGAAAAAGTCAAACCGGAAAAATTATCTCCGGATTAAAAATAGACCAAATTCCGTCAATTGACAGGTTGAACCGGTTTTTTTTTTAAAGTTATCGGTTTAAAACACAACAAAAATCAAATAACAGTTATGAAAAAATATAGAAGCAAAGGCAATGATAAAACCGTTTGCAAAAAAGAGGCTTTACTTAGCCGATCAGATGGTGTTACCATGGTCGGACACGACCAAGATCCCAATAAGGTGTAGCTATGGCTCAAGTCAGCCAGGTCCCCAACTGAAACCGTGGCATTATGCCGATCAAATGGCGTGGCAATGGTTCGGGTTCGACCAAGCCCCCAAGTGACTCTATGGCCTTAGGCCGATCAAGAGGCGTGACTGGTTCAAACTTGACCATGTCCCCAAGTGATCTGGTGGCTTTCGCCTATCAAAAGGTGTTACATTGGTTCGGACACGACCAAAGCCCCCGAGTGATATCACAAAGCTTTTGAAAAGCATGCTCAAGGGGTAAACCGGAGGCCGTTTTAAGACAACAACTCCTTGTAACCACACAAGATGTAACAGAACGGATACCCCGCTTTAACCGAGGCTCCGGTTTATTGCTTTATTCATAATATATACATTGTCATGATATGTACATAAGTAGAGCCGATGGCTCAGGTATAATAAGGCCGAAGATGAGCTATATTCCACGGCCTGTTGGTCTCCTCTTCTGACGTGCGTGAGTCTTTATGCTCTCGAACATCGATCAGATAATATGACCCGTTGTGCAGATTCTTGCTGACCACAAAAGGTCCCTCCCAAGGTGGGGATAGCTTGTGCATATTCGTCTGGTCTTGAATGAGCTGAAGCACCAAATCTCCTTCTTGAAAGGTTCTGGTTCTGACCCGGCGACTATGATACCGACGAAGATCCTGCTGGTAAATCACCAAGCGAGCAGCTGCCATATCTCGTTCTTCATCCAACCGATCCAAAGCGTCCTGTCGTGCCGTCTCGTTATCTGCCTCAACATAGGCTACCACACGAGGTGAGTCATGACGGATATCACTGGGGAGGACCGCCTCCGCTCCATAGACCATAAAGAACGGCGTGTATCCAGTGGATCTGTTAGGCGTAGTATTTATACTCCATAACACAGATGATAGCTCTACTACCCAACAACCCGGCGTCCTCTGCAAAAGGGACCATAAGCCGGGGCTTGATACCTCTCAGGATCTCTTGATTAGCTTGTTCTGCTTGACCATTGGACTGTGGGTGAGCTACTGAAGAAACGTCAAGCCGGATGTGTTCACGTTCACAAAACTCCTTCATGGCACCTTTGGACAAATTGGTACCATTATCTGTGATGATACTGTGTGGGAAACCAAACCGGAAGATCACCCTTTTCATGAACTGAACCGCCGTGGCCGCATCACACTTGCTAACAGGTTCTGCCTCTACCCACTTTGTAAATTTGTCAACTGCCACCAACAGGTGTGTTTTCTTGTCCTTGGACCTCTTAAAAGGTCCAACCATGTCCAGCCCCCAAGTCGCAAACGGCCAAGTAATTGGAATCATCCTCAATTCTTGGGCCGGTATATGAGCACGTCTAGAAAACTTCTGGCAACCATCACATCGTCTGACCAGATCTTCCGCATCAGCATGGGCAGTCAACCAATAAAAACCGTGGCGGAACGCCTTAGCCACCAAGGATTTTGAACCGGCATGGTGACCACAGTCTCCTTCGTGGATCTCACGCAATATTTCACAGCCTTCCTCAGGGGACACACAACGCTGAAACGCCCCTGATACACTGCAATGATGCAACTCGTCATTAACAATGGTCATAGACTTAGACCGCCGAACTATCTGTCGGGCCAACGTCTCATCTTCTGGCAACTCGCCCCGGCTCATGTACGCCAAATAAGGGAGTGTCCAATCCGGAATGACATGCAGGGATGCCACCAACTGAGCCTCTGGATCAGGAATAGCCAAATCTGCTTCATCGGGGAGCTTGACTGACGGGTTGTGCAGTACATCAAGGAAGACATTAGGCGGGACCGGTTTGCGTTGAGAGCCCAACCGGCTCAAAGCGTCCGCCGTTTCGTTCTTCCGACGATCCACATGGTCCACCTGATAGCCTTTAAAATGACCTGCGACAACATCCACCTCCCGACGATATGCAGCCATGAGTGGGTCTTTGGAATCCCAAGTGCCAGACACCTGTTGGGCCACCAAGTCCGAGTCACCGAAGCACTTAACCCGGCTTAGATTCATCTCCTTAGCCATCCGAAGACCATGGAGCAAGGCCTCATACTCAGCTGCATTGTTAGTACAAGGGGACATTAAGCGGAGGACGTAACAAAACTTGTCACCTCGTGGGGAAGTTAACACGACTCCAGCCCCCGAGCCTTCCAACTGCCTGGATCCGTCAAAGTGGATGGTCCAATAGGTATGATCCGACTTTTCTTCAGGCGCTTGTAACTCCGTTCAATCATTAATGAAATCCACAAGTGCCTGGGACTTTACTGCCGTCCGAGGCACATACTTTAAACCGTGCGGCCCAAGCTCTATAGCCCACTTAGCAATCCGGCCAGTCGCCTCCCAGTTCTGTATGATATCACCTAAGGGAGCTGAACTGACCACCGTGATGGGATGCCCTTGAAAATACTGCTTCAGCTTCTGGCTTGCCATAAAAACTCCATACACCAGCTTCTACCAATGCAGATATCTCTGCTTGGACTCAATAAGCACCTCGCTGATATAATAAACCGGACGTTGAACCGGATGCTCCTTCCCTGCCTCTTTCCGCTCTACCACAATGGCCACGCTAACTGCCCTGGCATTAGCAGCAACATATAGCAGAAGCGGCTCCTTGTCAATGGGAGCGGCGAGTACAGGCGGGTTGGCCAATTGCCGCTTTAAGTCCTCCAACGCTTCATCAGCGGCTGGACTCCAGACAAACTGATCTGTCTTCTTCAACATCTGACACAAAGGGATGGCCTTCTCTCCGAGGCGGTTGATAAACCGGCTCCGCGCGGCAATCCGGCCCGCCAAACGCTGAACATCATTAATACACTTGGGCTTAGCCAGGGAGGTGATAGCCGTAATCTTCTCCGGATTAGCTTCAATCCCCCTATTGGACACAAGGAAACCCAATAACTTGCCTGCCGGAACACCGAAAACACATTTGGCCGGGTTAAGCATCATCTTGTACACCCGCAAGTTGTCAAAGGTTTCTTTCAAATCATCAATCAGTGTTTCCTTCTTCCTTGACTTAACCACAATATCATCCACATAAGCATGCACATTACGGCCGATCTGTTCATGCAAGAAATTTTGTACGCAACGCTGATAAGTTGCTTGGGCGCTCTTGAGCCCAAAAGGCATAGAAACATAGCAGAAGGCTCCAAAGGGAGTGATAAATGCTGTCTTCTCCTGGTCCTTAACCGCCATTTTGATCTGATGATATCCAGAATATGCATCCAAAAAGCTTAAACGCTCACAACCCGCAGTAGCATCAATAATCTAGTCAATGCGGGGGAGGGCAAAAGGATCTGCTCGACAAGCCTTGTTAAGATCTGTGTACACACATGCGCCAAGTGCCGTTTTTCTTAAGGACCAGCACCGGATTAGCAAGCCACTCTGGATGGAAAACTTCAACGATAAAACCTGTTGCTAAGAGCCTGGCAACTTCCTCTCCAATGGCCTTACGCCTTTCCTCGTTAAACCGGCGAAGAAACTGCTTTACCGGTTTGTACTTGGGATCAACATTAAGAGTGTGCTCAGCGAGTTCCCTCGGTACACCTGGCATGTCAGAAGGCTTCCATGCAAAAATGTCCCGATTCTCACGGATGAACTCGATGAGCATGCTTTCCTATTTAGGATCCAAGTTGGCACTGATGATGAACTGCTTGGACGAATCACCAGGTACGAAGTCAAGAAGTTTAGTCTCAGCCGCCGATTTAAACTTCAAGGCCGGATCGTTCTGTGTAGTTGGCTTCTTCAACGGGGTCATATCCGCCGGATCAACATTATCTTTATAGTACTTTAGCTCTTCGGTGGCACAAACCGACTCTGCGTAAGCCGCATCACCTTCCTCACACTCTAAAGCGATCTTGCGGCTCCCATGAACCGTTATCGTCCCCTTGTGACCCGGCATTTTGAGCTGCAAATAGACATAACAAGGTCGTGCCATGAACTTGGCATAAGCCGGCCGCCTAAACAGGGCGTGATAAGGGCTTTGAATTTTCACCACTTCAAATGTCAATGTTTCTGATATGGAGTCATGTTCATCCCCAAAGGCCACCTCCAGAGCTATTTTACCAACCGGATATGCTGACTTGCCAGGCACCACACCATGAAATACTGTATTGGACGGCTTGAGATGTTTATCTGTTAACCCCATACGACGGAAGGTCTCGTAGTACAGGATGTTGATGCTGCTCCCTCCGTCCATAAGCACCTTGGTGAACTTGTATCCTCCCACCTGAGGTGCCACCACTAGGGCTAGCTGACCCGGATTGTCAACCCAGGGAGGATGATCCTCTCTACTCCACACAATAGGCTGCTCTGACCAGCGTAGGTAATGAGGCATGGCCGGTTCAACAACGTTGACCGCCCGCTTCTGAAGTTTCCGGTCTCGCTTGTCCAAGCTAGTGGTGAAGACGTGGTACTGTCCACCATTCAACTGCTTTGGATTGCTCTGATAACCCGACTGCTGCTGCTGCTGCTGATTGTAACCACCTTGGTTGTTCTGATTGTTCTGATTGTTATGTCCGCCCGGATTACCATTAAACCCTGGACCAGAATTTCCTCCACCGTAACCCGGGCCGGACCCTGAACCGCCACCGGGGCCTTGATCATACCGGAAAGCATTAGAACTTTTGAACTCCTGCATAATGTAACAATCCTTCCAGAGGTGGTTTGCTGGCGCCTCCTTCGTCCCATGCTTCGGACAGGGTTGATTCAACAGATAGTTCAACCGGTCCGGATTGTGATTAGGCGCACCACCTCGGTTCGGCTGTTTACCCTTGCGCCGTTGGCCCTTGTCCTGCGCGTTGGTGTTGGCTACGAAGCCCATGTTACCATTCGCCTTACGCTTGTTTCCACCATTACCTGCCGAGTGATGCTGCTGGCCTCTGGAGTTGCTGTTCTGCTTTCCCTTCCCTGTTTCATCATCATCCTCCCACTCGGGATCCTTGGTACTATCAGAATCAGCATACTTCACTAAAACGCCCATGAGAGTGCCCATGTCATTGCAAAACCGCTTCATGCGACCCAGCTTCAACTTTAAAGGTTTAAACCAGCAGTTACCCTCTAGGGTTAAGATCGCAGAATCAGCGTTGATCCGGTCTGAAGAATGCAAGACTTCCGAAACACGACGTACCCAATGGGTTGTGGATTCCCCCTCAGCCTGGACACAAGCCGCCAAGTCCACCACAGACATGGGCTGCTTACAGGTATCTTTGAAATTCTGAATGAACCGGGTCTGCAACTGGGCCCACGAACTGATGGAATTGGGCGGCAAATTTTTCAACCAAGTACAGGCTGTGCCTTCCAGCATCATGGTGAAATACTTTGCACATGCAGCTTCATCCACATCCAGCATCTCCATGGCCATCTCATAACTCTCTACCCATGCTTCTGGAGCCAGATCGGCGGTGTAATTTGGCACCTTGCGTGGCCCCTTGAAATCCTTGGGCAAGCGTACATTGCGTAAAGCGGGGACAAGGCAAGGCACCCCCAAAGAGCTAGAGGTAACCCCGGGCTCAAAGATGGTTGGACGAACCGGCGTAAGCTGATGATCCTGATGCTGTGCTGCTAACTCGGCCTCCCTTCGTGCCCTGGCCCGGTCCACCACCTCCTGAGCGTTGTCGAAACCGCCCGCCGGGTTGTTGCCACGGGGCACACCGCACCGCGCGTTACTTGACACAGCCGGTTCATACACGCGCCTGCTATAGCTCCGGCTCGGGCGGGGGGTAGAGTGGATCCGATCGCGGCTGTACGAATACGCTTCTTGTTGGACCGGAGCTTTCCTAAGGAGCTCCTTGACCCGGCGCGTCTCTACCGCCCGCGATGAATCGCCTTCGATTGGAATCGCCTCCAACCGCGCCGCAGCCGTAACAAGGTTATCCATCGGGTTGGAGTAATGACCAGGGGGTGTTTGCATAGCCCGAGGTGCGCCGGTATGATGGCGAGGTAGATCTATCACACGGGGCTGAACCGGCGCGCCCGTCCCAGGTGCGTCTGCCCAGTTTACCACCGGCGGATTACTGCTCCTGGGGTGTTGAAGAGGTCTCTTCCCTCGAAAACTAAGGGCAAACGGGATCTGTATTTCCTCTTCATGACTTCATGCGACACATTCTGATCCAGCATGAGCCTACAGGCTTGCGCGTCCAAAGCGGCCCGCTCTGCCACCATCCTAGCGTCTGCAGCTGCCAGATCCGCTTTAGCCTGAGTGATTTGCTCCTTCACCTTTGCAATCTCTGCATTATGAATGTCTTGGTCTGCCGGGTTAGCCTCTGCCATGAGCACATCCAATGCGTCGAATAGCTCTGATAAAACTTGAGCCGGCGGGCGCACAGGGCCTCCTGCCCCGGCTACCATCGCCGCTGTTGAACCGGCGACCATTGTCGCGGCGGTCGAAGAGTGAAGCGTCGCTTGTGTACCGGCCATGAATATTCCAACCCGGTTGGGCAGATCAAAGGGGTCCGGAATACTGTCACCGTCGGAACAGCCCCCAATCTGGCCATCTTGCAGCTGGTACAGAGACTCAGTTTCGCCGGTCGACGACTCGTCATCAGAGCAGACCACGGTTTCGCCAACAGATGCTGATCCGTCCTCATAGTTTCCTTCGTGGATGACTCCCACGAAAGCACGCTTGACAGTCGGTTTAGCCAGGGCAGGTTTCGCCCGCTGAGCCGTCTCGACGAGGTCGGTGCAGATGTCCGGCTCAGGCCCTGGCTCACCGATCTTGCCGATGAACACGTGTTTGCCAGCAAAGGGGACCCGGTACCCGTACTCAATCGAGCCGGCCTCGGGGCCCCAGCCTGCATCGTCGATGTAGAGCTTGTCGCGATGACTCGTGGTCATCCGGCCCACAGCATAGCCTTGGAGTCCTTCGAGCTTGCCCTCTAAGATCATCAAACCATCGTGCGATAGCCCCACGGTGGGCGCCAACTGTCGTGGAATTGTCACGGCAGATGTCCTCATGAAAGGACTTAGTCGCGGGGCCATCGTACGGGTTAACTCAGAGGGGTTAAAGCGGACGCAAAGACACAAGAGTTTATACTAGTTCGGCCCCTTTGATGAAGGTAAAAGCCTACGTCTAGTTTGTAATGGGATTGATGTGATCTCGGCGACTAGGGAGCAAATAGCTTCGCCTAAGCCTCGAGTTGTTGTTGTCTGTCCCTAAACCGCCGCCGGGTCGTCCCCTTATATACACGGGTTGACGCCCGGCCGGCCTACAGAGTCCCGAGGCCGGCTCATACAAGTGTCCGGCTCGGTCTCTCCTTTCTCTTATCTTACAACACAAGTTACATGGTTATGGCGGTTTTACCCTTATGGGCCCTAATCCGCCCCTGGGCTCCGGGCCTCTAAGCTCTATAGCGAATCGCCATCTTCTGAGTCATCGTGGGCTCCAATTATGGCTGAGGGTGAACCGGCCCCTCCTGGGCGGTTTATATTCAGTAGTTACATCCCCAACAGGTTTGATCATGTTTTGCTTGTGAGAGAGGTTTTAGTCAACGGGTCTGCAACATTCAGATCCGTATGTACTTCGCAAATCTCTAGGTCATATTGTAAATGCTGCTTCGACGCTCCACTTGGAGCTATTCCAAATGGTTGCTCCACTATACGTATCCGTTTTGCTACTCAGAGTCATTCGGATAGGTGTTAAAGCTTTGCATCGACGTAACCCTTTACGCCGAACTCTTTATCACCTCCATAATCGAGAAACATATCCTTATTCCTCTAAGGATAATTTTGACCGCTATCTGGTGATCCACTCCTTGATCACCTTTGTACCCTCTTGCCAGATATGTAGCAAGGCACACATCAGGTGCGGTACACAACATAGCATACTGTAGAGCCTACGTCTAAAGCATAGGGGACGGCCTTCGTCCTTTCTCTCTTTTCTGCCGTGGTCGAGCTTTAAGTCTTAACTTCATACCTTACATCTCAGGCAAGAACTCCTTCTTTGACTGATCCATCTTGAACACCTTCAAGATCATGCCAAGGTATATGCTCATTTGAAAGTACCATTTAGCGTTTTTGATCTATCCTCATAGATCTTGATGGTCAATCTTCAAGTAGCTTAATCCAGGTTTTCACTTGAAAAACACTTTTCAAATAACCCTATATGCTTTCCAGAAAATTCTACATCATTTCTGATCAACAATATATCAACAACATATACTCATCAGAAATTCTATAGTCCTCCCACTTACTTCTTTGGAAATACAAGTTTCTCATAACCTTTATATAAACCCAAAATCTTTGATCATCTTATCAAAGTGCATATTCCAACTCCGAGATGCTTACTCCAGTCCATGGTAGGATCGCTGGAGCTAGCATACCTTTTAGCATCCTTATGATCGACAAAACCTTTCGGATTGTATCGCATACAACCTTTCCTTACGAAAACTTGTAAGGAAACTAGTTTTGACATCCATCTGCCAGATTTAATAAATGCCGCTAATGCTAACATGATTCCGACGGACTTAAGCATTGCTACGGATGAGAAAATCTCATCGTAGTCAACTTCCTTGAACTTGTGAAAACTCTTCGCCACAAGTTGAGCTTCATAGATGGTGACATTACCGTCCATGTCCGTCTTCTTCTTAAAAATCCATTTATCTCAATGGCTTGCCGATCATGGGGCAAGTCCACCAAAGTCCATGCTTTGTTCTGATACATATGGATCCTATCTCGGATTTCATGGATTCTAACCATTTGTCGGAATTTGGGCCCACCATTGCTTCTCCATAGCTCGTAGGTTCATTGTTGTCTAGCAACATGACCTTCAAGAAAGGATTACTGTACCACTCTGAAGTAGTACGCATCCTTGTCACCCTACGAGGTACAATAGTGACTTGATCCAAAACTTCATGATCACTATCATAAGCTTCAACTTCAATTCGTGTAGGCGCCACAGGAACAACTTCCTGTGCCCTGCTACACACTTGTTGAAGTGACGGTTCAATAACCTCATCAAGTCTCCACCATTCTCCCACTCAATTCTCGAGACAAACCTTTCCTCGAGAAAGGACCCGATTCAAGAAACAATCCCTATTGCTTTCGGATCTAAATTAGGAGTTATACCCAACTGTTTTGGGTGTCCTATGAAGATGCATTTTATCCGCTTTGGGTTCGAGCTTATCAACCTAAAACTTTTTCACATAAGTGTCGCAGCCCCAAACTTTTAAGAAACGACGACTTAGGTTTCTCCAAACCATAGTTCAAACGGTGTCGTCTCAATGGAATTACGTGGTGCCCTATTAAAGTGAGTGCAGTTGTCTCTAATGCCTAACCCATGAACGATAGTGGTAATTCGATAAGAGACATCATGGTACGCATCATATCCAATAGGGTGCAACTATGATGTTCGGACACACCATCACACTATGGTGTTCCAGGCGGTATTAGTTGTGAAACAATTTCCACAATGTGTTAATTACGTGCCAAAACTCGTAACTCAGATATTCATCTCTATGATCATATCATAGACATTTTATCCTCTTGTCACGAAGATCTTAAACTTCACTCTGAAATTACTTGAACCATTCAATAATTCAGACTTGTGTTTCATCAAGTAAATATACTCAGTATCTACTCAAATCAGATGTGAAGTAAGAACATAACAATATCCACTGCGTGCCTCAGCACTCATTGGACTGCACACATCAAAATGTATTACTTCCAACAAGTTGCCTTCTTGTTCCATTTTACTGGAAACGAGGCTTTCAGTCATCTTGCCCATGTGGTATGATTTGCATGTCTCAAGTGATTCAAAATCAAGTGAGTCCAAACGGTCCATTTGCATGGAGTTTCTTCATGCATATACACCAATAGACATGGTTCGCATGTCTCAAACTTTTCAAAACGAGTGAGTCCAAAGATCCATCAACATGGAGCTTCTTCATGCGTTTTATGACTTATATGGCAGTGCCACAAGTAGGTGGTACTATCATTACTCTCTTATATCTTTTGGCATGAATGTGTGTATCACTACGATCGAGATTCGATAAACCATTCATTTTAGGCGCAAGACCATTGAAGGTATTATTCAAATAAACAGAGTAACCATTATTCTCCTTAAATGAATAACCGTATTGCGATAGACATAATCCAATCATGTATATGCTCAACGCAAACACCAAATAACAATTATTTAAGTTTAACACCAATCTCGATGGTAGAGGGAGCGTGCGATGCTTGATCACATCAACCTTGGAAACACTTCCAACACATATCGTCAGCTCACCTTTAGCTAGTCTCCGTTTTATTCCGTAGCTTTTATTTCGAGTTACTAATACTTAGCAACCGAACCGGTATCTAATACCCTGGTGCTACTAGGAGTACTAGTAAAGTACACATTAACATAATGTATATCCAATATACTTCTATCGACCTTGCCAGCCTTCTTATCTACCAAGTATCTAGGGTGGTTCTGCTTTAGTGTCCGTTCCTCTCATTACAGAAGCACTTAGTCCCGGGTTTGGGTTCAACCTCGGGTTTCTTCACTAGAGCAGCAGCTGATTTGCCGTTTCATGAAGTATCCCTCCTTGCCCTTGCCCTTTTGAAACTAGTGGTTTTACTAACCATCAACAATTGATGCTCCTACTTGACTTCTACTTTCGCGGTGTCAAACATCGCGAATACTTCAAGGATCATCATATCTATCCCTGATATGTTATAGTTCATCACGAAGCTCTAGCAGCTTGATGGCAATGACTTTGGAGAAACATCACTATCTCATCTGGAAGATCAACTCCCACTCGATTAAAGTGATTGTTGTACTCAGACAATCTGAGCACAAGCTCAACGATTGAGTTTTTCTCCCTTAGTTTGCAGGCTAAGAAAATCGTCGGAGGTCTCATACCTCTTGACGTGGGCACGAGCCTGAAATCCCAATTTCAGCCCTCGAAACATCTCATATGTTTCGCGACATTCCAAAATCGTCTTCAGTGCCTCAACTCTAAACCGTTTATCATTACTGAACTATCACGTAGTTATCAAAACGTGTGTGTCATATGTTCACAACATCCACAAACGACGTTCGAGGTTCAGCACACTGAGCGGTGCACTAAGGACATAAGCCTTCTACGAAGGAACGAGGACAATCCTCAGTTTACGGACCCAGTCCGTATAATTGCTACTATCAACTTTCAACTAATTTTTCTCTAGGAGCATATCTAGACAGTAGAACTAAAGCGCGAGCCTGCGACATAATTTGCGAAGATCTTTTGGCTATGTTCAGGATAATTAAGTTAATCTTACGAACTCCCACTCAGATAGACATCCCTCTAGTCATCTAAGTGATTACATGATTCGAGTCAACTAGGCCGTGTCCGATCATCACGTGAGACGGACTAGTCATCATCTGTGAACATCTTCATGTTGATCGTATCTACTATACGACTCATGCTCGACCTTTCAGTCTCTTGTGTTCCGAGGCCATGTCTGTACGTGCCAGGCTCGTCAAGTCAACCTAAGTGTTTCGCGTGTGTAAATCTGGCTTACACCCGTTTCATGTGAACGTTAGAATCTATCACACCTGATCATCACGTGGTGCTTCGAAATGACGAACTTTCGCAACGGTGCACAGTTAGGGGGAACACTTTCTTGGAATTTTAATGAGGGATCATCTTATTTACTACCGTCGTTCTAAGAAAATAAGATGTATAAACATGATAAACATCACATGCAATCAAATAGTGACATGATATGGCCAATATCATTTTTGCTCCTTTCGATCTCCATCTTCGGGGCTCCATGATCATCATTGTCACCGACATGACACCATGATCTCCATCATCATGATCTCCATCATCGTGTCTCCATGAAGTTGTCTCGCCAACTTATTACTTCTACTACTATGGCTACCGGTTAGCAATAAAGTAAAGTAATTACATGGCGTTGTTCAATGACACGCAGGTCATACAATAAATAAAGACAACTCCTATGGCTCCTGCCGGTTGTCATACTCATCGACATGCAAGTCGTGATTCCTATTACAAGAACATGATCAATCTCATACATCACATATCATTCATCACATTCTTCTTGGCCATATCACATCACATAGCATACCCTGCAAAAACAAGTTAGACGTCCTCTAAGTGTTGTTTGCATGTTTTACGTGGTTGCTATGGGTTTCTAGCAAGAACGTTTCTTACCTACGCAAAAACCACAACGTGATATGTCAATTGCTACTTACCCTTCATAAGGACCCTTTTCATCGAATCCGATCCGACTAAAGTGGGAGAGACTGGCACCCGCTAGCCACCATATGCAACAAGTGCATGTTAGTTGGTGGAACCTGTCTCACGTAAGTGTACGTGTAAGGTCGGTCCGGGCCGCTTCATCCCACGATGCCGCCGAATCAAGATAAGACTAGTAACGGTAAGCATATTGAACAAAATCAACGCCCACAACTACTTTGTGTTCTACTCGTGCATAGAATCTACGCAATAGACCTAGCTCATGATGCCACTGTTGGGGAACTTAGCAGAAATTCAAAATTTTCCTACGAGTCACCAAGACCTATCTATGGAGAGACTAGCAACGAGGGGAAGGAGAGTGCATCTACATACCCTTGTCGATCGCTAAGCGGAAGCGTTCAAGAGAATGGGGTTGAAGGAGTCGTACTCGTCGTGATCCAAATCACCCGAGATCCTAGTGCCAAACGGATGGCACCTCCGCGTTCAACACACGTACAACCCGGTGACGTATCCCATGCCTTGATCCAGCAAGGAGAGAGGGAGAGGTTGAGGAAGACTCCATCCAGCAGCAGCACAACGGCGTGGTTGTGATGGAGGAGCGTGGCAATCCTGCAGGGCTTCGGCAAGCACCGCGGAAGAGGAGGAGAAAGAGAGGTAGGGCTGCGCCAGGGAGAGGTGGAAACTCTTCTGTTTGCAGCCCCAAATACCTCAAGTATATATAGGGGAGAGGGAGGGGGCTGCGCCACCTCTAGGGTTCCCACCCCAAGGGGTGCAGCAGCCCCAAACCCATCTAGGGTGGCGGCCAAGGGGGGGAGAGGGGGAAACTTGCCCCCCAAGCAAGGTGGGGCGCCCCCTCCCCAAACCCTAGGCGCCTTGGGCCCTTGTGGGGGGCGCACCAGCCCACCTGGGGCTGGTCCCCTCCCACACTTGGCCCATGCAGCCCTCTGGGGCCGGTGGCCCCACTTAGTGGACCCCCGGGACCCTCCAGGTGGTCCCAGTACATTACCGATAAAACCCGAAACTTTTCGGGTGACCAAAACAGGACTTCCCATATAGAAATCTTTACCTCCGGACCATTCCGGTAGTCCTCGTGACGTCCGGGATCTCATCCGGGACTCCGAACAACATTCGGTAACCACATACAAACTTCCTTTATAACCCTAGCGTCATCGAACCTTAAGTGTGTAGACCCTACGGGTTCGGGAACCATGCAGACATGACCGAGACGTTCTCCAGTCAATAACCAACAGCGGGATCTGGATACCCATGTTGGCTCCGACATGTTCCACGATGATCTCATGGGATGAGCCACGATGTCAAGGACTCAATCAATCCCGTATAGAATTCCCTTTGTCTAGTGGTATTGTACTTGCCCGAGATTCGATCGTCGGTATGCTGATACCTTGTTCAATCTCGTTACCGGCAAGTCTCTTTACTCGTTCCGTAACAAATCATCCCATGATCAACCCCTTGGTCACATTGTGCACATTATGATGATGTCCTACCGAGTGGGCCCAGAGATACCTCTCCGTCACATGGAGTGACAAATCCCAGTCTCGATTCGTGCCAACCCAACAGACACTTTCGGAGATACCCGTAGTGTACCTTTATAGCCACCCAGTTACATTGTGACGTTTCGTACACCCAAAGCATTCCTACGGTATCCGGGAGTTGCACAATCTCATGGTCTAAGGAAATGATACTTGACATTAGAAAAGCTTTAGCATACGAACTACATGATCTTTGTGCTAGGCTTAGGATTGGGTCTTGTCCATCACATCATTCTCCTAATGATGTGATCCCGTTATCAACGACATCCAATGTCCATGGTCAGGAAACCGTAACCATCTATTGATCAACGAGCTAGTCAACTAGAGGCTTACTAGGAACATGGTGTTGTCTATGTACCTACACATGAATCTGAGTTTCCTATCAACACAATTATAGCATGGATAATAAACGATTATCATGAACAAGGAAATATAATAATAACTAATTTATTATTGCCTCTAGGGTATATTTCCAACACCCTAATGGCCGCAATCTGTTCTAAGGGGGGACCAACTTCCCCCTGAATATGATGGACGAGTCAGTGGCCACCTTGGCGAGGTGGCCAAGAGGTATGGCCTCAAGCGCGGAAAAGGAACAACTTGAAGAGCTGGGGAGGGCGGGATCCACACCTAACTCGAGGTTCCGGGCCGCTGCCCGGATCTCCGCACGCTCGGTGATGGAACCGAGGAGTCCATCAGGCGGGCCGCATCGAGGCAGGCGCTGCGACGAGATGCATTCAACGGCGTCGAGGAGGAGTGGGGCCGCCTGAGGTATGCCACCATCAGGGGAGGGTGCACAAAGACCGGAGTGGTCACGACCACGGCCACCGCCGAGGCCGGAGAAGCAAGAGAAGCGAGGTGGGCGTCGAGGACCATTGGCGGGGGAAGCGGGGAGACGAGCTCCAGGATGTCGCCAGATGCGTCCCCGCAGGTGGAAGGACCGGAGAAGGCGCACCGAGGGAGGCACCACCGTCGCCACCCGTGGGGACCGGGAGGTCAAACCAGTGGGGGACGGGGGGTCCGGGCCCGATGGAGAGGGGCAAATGGCGGAGTCAGCGGACGGGGAGCGAGGCGACGAAGGCGGCATGACGAGCAGACCCACACTGGAGATGTCACTGGCCGACTCCGACGGAGGAGGAGAGGGCGCAACCGGGGGGGCTGCCAGACGGAGAGCCACCACGAGGTCAACAGCAGACACCCGGGTGCGCCCCGTCCCAGAGCCGCCACGGCCCAAAGGTGGGTTGACGGGCTCGCGGGACGGGGAGCGGGAGCGCTCTGAGAGGTCCTCATCCTCCTCATGGTCGTCGAGGCGGGAGTGGCGAGAACGCCTGTGGTGGGAGTCATCGGCATCAGCAGGACCGCCCTCCTGGTGGCTATCGGCGGAGAGGCGGGGGCGGCCGATGTGGTTCGGAGGCTCGGGGCAGATCGTGAGGTCGTAGCCATCGTCATTGAAGAAGACCCGGAGCGTGGTGCGGAGCTTGGAGGAGTCCAGGAATTTCACCTTGACCCGGACCTCCTCCTCCTTGCGCAGAGAAAGCTCGTCGACCACGACCACCACTACAAAAAAATACATTTCCATGATGATACGTGTTTGTCACAGTAGGTCGCGTTTTTTGTCATGCATGTACATCCATGACAAATTTATGACAGAATCAAGATAGTCATACCTGTGCTGTCGTTGAAGTGTTCCATGACATTACCAAAATTATCATCACAGAAGTGTCCACTTCCATGACGATAAATCGCGTGTCACAGAAGTGCTTTCATCAAGGGTGACCGACACGTGGCATCCACCGTAACGGAACGTCGTTAAGTTATCGGGTCAGATTTTGGATCCGATAACCCGTTAACAGCCACGACCAATGCCGATTTTCCACATGTAAAATTCTCATTGGCTGACGGATCCACGTGTCAGCTCCGCGTTGGCACATGTGTCACCCATCCAACGGTTGAGATGGGCCTATGATATGTTGACACATGGACCGGCCCAAAAGTGGCCCACAAAGTTTAAATGGGTCGGCCCAACCGAAGGCCCATAAGATTTAGCGGACCATAATGGGTCGGCCCAGCTAAATGCCCACAAAATTTAGCGGACCATAATGGGCCGGCCCAACTAAAGGCCCACAAGATTTTGCAGACCACAATGGGCCGGCCCAGCTAAAGGCCCACAAGATTCTGCAGACCATAATGGGCTGGCCCAGCTAAAGGCCCAACATTCTCTGTCAAATCGGTCCGACAACGGCCTGGTCTAAACTTGTCGTCAATGCGGCCCATGGTCACTTCTGGGCCGTTAACAGTCCGCTATGTAATTGGGCCGAATTACGGCCCGATGTATTTCCGGCCTGTTAAACGTCCGGCTTCATTTGGGCCCATTTACAGGCCATCAAAACTTTCGGCCCATAAACGACCGTGAAGGATTTGGGTCATATTCGGCCATGTCTGTCATTCAGCCTGTTAGAGGTCCACTATAGATTTGGGCCACTTTCGGCCTGTTGTCATTTTCGGTCTGTTAACGCCGAACGTAAAACATGGGCCATATGTGGCCCAACATCATATCAGGCCCATTAACGGCCCATATAAAAATGACGATAATCTAGCCCGACCGAAGTTCCGTCCTGTTAAAGGCCCGTGTATTAGGTCAGTGCATTTACGGCCCGTCTGAATTTCGGCCTGTCAAATATCTGCATCGTAAATGGGCCACCATTTCGGCCTGCTAAGTCCAGTGGGTTATTTGGCACAATCAGGGCCCAATCTCACTTTCGGTCTATTAAAGGCCCATGTTTTTTATGGGCTCGAGATATTTACACCTGTAAACGGCCTATTTTTACTGAGGGCCCAAATTATGTTTAGGCCTGTTAAAGGCCCAGTATGGGCACAGGCCTACCAGGAAAATTTGAAAGCTTATGCTAATTTAAGCCGAGATATTTTTAGTGGGCTACATGCCAATTTCGGCCCGTAATTGTTTTTAGCCCAATTGGAATGGGCCCGACGAATGTTGGCATGTTGGGCTCCTACGAAGCTTTCGGCCGAATACATTACTAAGATAAACCTACACTATACAAAAATAGCGTCGTAATTACTGCAGCCTGTGGCAACATCATAAATGTTGTATCACAACAAAATAAATTCCAATCATACAACAAAAGGCCTGTTGGCATAAAGTTTACAGTCCTTCCAGATAAAAGCACCATCAGATGTATAGAAGCACAGATCATTTGACCTGAGTGCTAATGTTTCAGGCTGTAGAATGTGATGGAGGAGCACGATCTCCACCTTTTTCCGCCATTGATCTTCAACAACGAAGCGAATGTCTGATAGTCTGGTTTCAAAACCATTCATATCTTGACGACATTTCTCAACCACTATTCTTGTTTCCGAAACAACGTCCATTAGGGATTGGACTTGTCTCTGGAGCACAGATATATCACTCTGTCTAGCAGGAAGATTTTGTTTAGTAGGCGATTTGGACGAGGTTACCTTGATAACCAACCCAGAATTACGCAGGAAGGTGCTTTTTGCACTGTTAGTGGAGAGATACTGACGCACTGCAGCAAGAGGTGACATTGTGCCTGTAGTAGCCTCGTCACCTTCAGGTGGTTGTGGTTGTTCAATCATTTGTTCTATAGCTTCCTGAAAGTTTGAACTTGTAGATTAGTGTACCGGATAAGTTACTCATGAGACAAAAACAAACAAAGTATGTTAAACGTTTATGCATAACTTATTTTGGTGAACTACTGTAATACATTAGCATGTATTGTAGTGCCAACTACATAATAAAATCACTTTCAGAACATATGTCCATGTAGCATGCCTACTGTATTGTCTATTTCCTCATATTCGTTGACATCTAAGGATAAAGAGACATGGTTTAAAGTAGGATGAACATAGTATGACATCATTCATATCATGGGCAAACAGATATAAAACAAACAGGCTATTTTATCATTGTGTGCGCACGTGAACATAACAACTAGATTACAGATCAAGACCAAAAGAATATCCTTCATCTCTTTTAAACCATGTAAGGTGAAATGATACATTAAGACAACTGTGTATAAAAGTGAACAGAGTAACTGACATTGGCTGCAAACCAAGTAGTTAAATGAACACACCACAGTACCAATCAGTTCAAGGCAGGAGGAGTAAGGACTTACAACAGCGGCTTGAGCTGGTGTGCTCATGCCCTTCATCTTGCTGGTGTGGAAATCCTTGAAGATTTGCACTGCATTTGGTTCAGGTTCTTTTTGGTCCGCACGGGCTTTCCTTTGTATTTGGAACAAGTCAATATAGGTACGATAATATGGCACAAAAAAGAAGAAGGAAGTAGCAGCTATTTACAAGAGCCTCGCAGTGTGCAATATAGCTACGAGATCCTGTTGTCTGTTGGAATTTCACTTTAGAACGGTTGGTTTTGTTCCTCAAACAGTTAGCCTAGAAGAAGATACACTTGTAAGGCACATACATAAATACAAGTTCAATATGTGGTCTGATCAAATACATATAGCCTACCTGATACTTTGGATCAGACCAGTGTTTAACGAGGGCTGTCCAGTCTTCATCTGTAATATATTCCACTTGAGATGTTTGGGCGATTTCATTGTTAGCCTTGCTTTCAAAGTGAGATTTTCTAAGGTGGTACCGATACTGTCGCAGAGCAGATTGAAAAACATGAGTGCATGCTTGTTTAGTTGCATCATCTTTCGGATCCAACTTGAACCTCATCTGCTGAAAAAAGAATGTGAGTCTTATTAGGAGGAAGCTAGAAAGTATGGGACAGAGCAAGACAATATTACTAATTGCGATGAATAACATTACTTACGGATAAATGGTCAAGGAAGGTGTTAAACAGGGTATTGTCTTTCTCATTCCTGTACTGGATCCACGTTGGGAGGATACGCGCATGACACCTAACGGCAACGGCTGCCTTTGATACTAACTTGGCTGACTCTGTAGCATCACGTGGCCTTTTTAAACCTGCCTCAAAATGGATCTCCATTCTTCCTCCTTTAGATTTTGTTAATCTGTCAAGCATTATCCCTGATGTCTGTTTCCGCTTGCGCCGTGGTGCTAGTTCAACAACGAATATGGAAAGTGTTAGCGTACATCAAACTGTGAGAGTACATATAAAGGAGCATGCAACTTCAACTTGACTCGGTCAGGTACCGTCTTGGTGTTGATGCTCATGAGGTTCATATGATCTTGCCAGGTCCTGTTGTGTCAGCAGTGATTCGGAAGTAGTGTTAGGTGTGAAGGCAGCTTGGGAACTGGCCAGTTCCGGAGCAAACGAACAAGTAACTGGTTGAGATGCTGGTATAGTTGAAGCGGATGCTGCAGCTGGTGGAGCAGGTGATACTGTGTTTGTAGATTTAGCCGGTGGACTTGGACCTTCTACTGCACTATAAGTACCAGCAGAATCTCGACGGCAGAACCTTTTCTGTGTCACCCGACGAGTAACAGCACTCCCTACTATATTATTTTCCTTGTTCTTTTTTGACTTTGCCATGTCAAGCTGTACCCACAACACAAAAGAATAAAATCACTCTTCAGAACTCATTGATGCATGATACAGATAAGCAATACTTTGATGTAAGACAACCGTATGAGGATGGAATATGTAAGAAAAGCAGAACGACATGACATATTCACAGCTATGATGTGCAAACTAAGTAGAAGGATTTTCAAGAAAATAGAAGTAATGCAAGCTAGACACCATATGAAAGATGCAACCAATATTACTCTACCAAGTTAAAAGTGTCTTGTCATAAGTGGCAATTCGAAAAATTAGAAGCAGTACAACATAGAAATCAATGCAAGATGCAACCACTATCAAACTGCCATGTTAAAAGCGTCCAATCATGAGTTACTGATGCGGGATACACAACAACAGTACTTTGATGTAAGAACATGGTATGATAGATAGATGCAATGTATTCTAGACACAAAAAGCCATGTCATATGCACATGTATAACGTATAAACTCAGCAGGTGCAATTTAATCAAAATAGAAGAAATACAGGCTAGACAACATATGCAACACGAAACCAATTATCACACAGTCAACTTAGAGCAAGAACCTGCGATGGTGGAGTGCGGGAGATGAACTCATCATGTAGACTTGGGACTTCAACTTCATTAGCAGTAGCAGTGGCAAATCTAGAGAATCTTTGTTTGCGTCGGTGCGGAGTACCACCAACGTCCCCTAACTTACTCTTTTCCTTCCTATTTTATGATATTGCCTTATGAAGTCAAAACCACAAGAAGATGAATAAAATTAGCTCTGCATAACTGGTTGATGCATGATACAGACGAACACTACTTTGATGTAAGGCAAGCGCGGGATAGGAGGATGGAATGTATACAAAAAAAAAGACAGCGTTTCATATTCACACGTACGATAGGAGGATGGAATATGTATGAAAAAACAGTAAGCGGAAGGCATTTCAACAAAATTAGAAGAAATGAAATCTAGGCACCATATGAACATGCAACCAATATCACTCTATCAGGTAAAAAGTGTCTCGTCGTAAGTGCCATTTCAAGAAATTAGAAGCAGTACAAGCTAGAAGACAATGCAAGATGCAACCTACATCACAGTCCCAAGTTAAATGTGTCTTATGGGTAAGTGATCGTTGCAGGTATAAGTTGTAAGCTATGCAGATGCAATTCTACATAATCAAAAGCAATACAAACTAGACATCATACGGAAAACGCAACCACATATAACAGTTCCAAGTAAGAGCAAGCACCTGTGATGGTGGAGTAGGGGAGATGTGCTCATCATGTACACGTATGTTCTAGAAACAGGAACACGTGTCATATTCACAATTATGTGTAAAGTAAGCAGATGCAATTCAAGTTAGAAGCAATACAAGCTAGACATCAGACGCAACATGCAACCACATATCATAGTGTCAAGTTAGAGCAAGCACATGTGATGGTGGAGTAGGGGAGATATGCTCATCATCTACACGGCTACGTTGACTGTCCAGCCTTGTGTTGTCTTGCGAATCTTGTTGGGAGGTGCTACGTCTTGAGCTTGCGTTGGTTTTCCTCGAAGAGGAGAGGGTGATGCAGCAAAGTGTAGCATAAGTATTTCCCTCAGTTTTGAGAACCAAGGTATCAATCCAGTAGGAGGCTCCTCAAAAGTCCCAGGCACCTACACAAACAAATTGAGAACTCGCAACCAACGCAATAAAGGGGTTGTCAATCCCTTCATGGCCACTTGTGAAAGTGAGATCTAATAAAGATAGTATGGTAAGATAAATATATTTTTGGTATTTTATAAGATAGATGCAAAAAGTAAAGATGCAAATAAAGATAGATTGAAAGCAAATATGATAAGAGATAGACCCGGGGGCCATAGGTTTCACTAGAGGCTTCTCTCGAGATAGCATAAGTATTATGGTGGGTGAACAAATTACTATCGAGAAATTGATAGAAAAGCGCATAGTTATGAGATTATCTAGGCATGATCATGTATATAGGCATCACGTTCATCACAAGTAGACCGACTCCTGCCTGCATCTACTACTATTACTCCATACATCGACCGACTCCTACCTGGATCTAGAGTATTAAGTTCATAAGAACAGAGTAACACATTAAGCAAGATGACATGATGTAGAGGGATAAACACATGCAATATGATATAAACCCCATCTTGTTATCCTCGATGGCAACAATACAATACATGTCTTGCAACCCTTTCTGTCACTGGGTAAGAACACCGCAAGATTGAACCCAAAGCTAAGCACTTCTCCCATGGCAAGAAAGATCAATCTAGTAGGCCAAACCAAACTGATAATTCGAAGAGACTTGCAAAGATAACTCAATCATACATAAAAAAATTCAGAGAAGATTCAAATATTATTCATAGATAAACTTGATCATAAACCCACAATTCATCGGATCTCGACAAACACACCGCAAAAAGAGATTACATCGAATAGATCTCCACAATAGAGGGGGAGAACATTGTATTGAGATCCAAAAAGAGAGAAGAAGCCATCTAGCTAATAACTATGGACCCATAGGTCTGTGGTAAACTACTCACAACTCATCGGAGGGGCAAGGATGTTGATGTAGAAGCCATCCATGGTCGATTCCCCCTTCAGCAGAGTGCCGGCAAATGCTCCAAGATGAGATCTCGCGGATACAGAAGGTAACGGCGGTGGAAATTGTGTTTCGTGGTGCTCCTGGATGTTTTCGGGGTCCGTAGGTATATATAGGAGGAAGAAGTACGTCGGTGGCCGCCCGAGGGGCCCATGAGACAGGGGGGCACGCCCTAAGGGGGGGGAGGGGGGGCCCCCCTATCTCGTGGGGCCCTCGGGAGCTTCTTGACTTGCACTCCAAGCTATCCGGATCAGATTTGTTCCAAAAATCACGCCCCCGAAGGTTTCATCCCGTTTGGACTCTGTTTGATATTCCTTTTCTTCGAAATACTGAAATAGGCAAAAACAGCAATATGGGTCGGGCCTCCGGTTAGTAGGTTAGTCCCAAAAATTATATAAATATGTAAAATAAAGCCCATAAACATCCAAAAGAGGTAATATAATAGCATGGAACAATCAAAAGTTATAGATACATTGGAGACGTATCAGGAGGATGGAGGAGTAGAATCTTTAGAGACCCCTTGTTTGAGTTGCTCCAAAGGACCACCATCATCCACTCCCGGACTAATTTCCTTCAGCTGTAATGATTTTGCATTGTGAAGTCAAACCGATAAGAAAAAGGAATAACATTCGCTCTTCAGAACTCATTCATGCATGATACAGACGAACACTACTCGGATGAAAGGCAAACACATGATATGAGGATGGAATATGTATGAAAAACAGGATGGTGTGACATATTCACACCTATGATGTGGTAACTAAGCAGATGACATTTTAACAAATTAGAAGCACTGCAAGCTAGACACCATATGAAAGATGCAACCAATATCACTCTGCCAAGTTCAAACTGTATGGCGTTTCAACAAATTAGAAGCAGTATATGCTAGAAATCATATGCAAGACACAAACAATATCACAGTGGCTACTTAAAGGTGCCTTATCATAAGTGACTGAAGCGGGATATGCAAGAATAGTAGTCTGATGTAGAAACAGGAAAACATGTCATATTCACATGCATGATACTAAGCTAGACATCATACGCAACATGCAACCACATATAATAGTGCCAAGTTAGAGCAAGCACCTGTGATGGTGGAGTAGGGGAGATGTGCTCATCATTTACACAGCTACGTTGACTGTCTAGCCTTGCGTTGTCTTGCGGATCTTGTTGGGAGGATGGCGGAGTAGAATCTGTAGAGAACCTCCGTTTCAGTTGCTCAGAAGGACCACCATCATCCAATGCCTTGCCAATTTCCTTCAGCTTTATTGATTTTGCATTGTGAGGTCATACCGACAAGAAAAAGGAATATCATTCGCTCTTCAGAACTCATTCATGCATGATACTGACGAACACTACTCTAATGAAAGGCAAAGTCATGATACGAGGATGGAATATGTACGAAAAATGGACGGCTTGACATATTCACACCTATGATGTGGTAACTAAGCAGATGGCGCTTCAACAAATTAGAAACACTGCAAGACACCATATGGAAGGTGCAATCAATACATGCTAGAAATCATATTCAAGACGCAAACCAATATCACATTGCCAACTTAAAGGTGTCCCATCATAAGTTACTGATGCAGGATACACAAGAAGAGTAGTTTCATGTAAGAACATGGTGTGATAGACAGATATAGTATGTACCAAAAACAGGAAAGCATGTCATATTCACATGTATCATGTGTAAGCTAAGCAGATGCAGTTTACACTAATTATGAGCAATACGAGCTAGACACCATATGCAACATGCAACTAGATATCACACTGCCAAGTTAGAGCAAGCACCTTGGATGGTGGAGTAGGGGAGTAGAGATTTGGACCATGTAATGCACTATCAGTACAAGGAGAATCGGTACAGATGCTTCGTTTACGTTGCTGCAGAGGACCACCATCATCGCATTCCTTACTCTTTTCCTTCCTCTTTCTTGATTTTGCCTTGTCAAGTCAAACCCACAAGAAAAAGGAATAAATTTTCTCTTCAGAACTTATTGATGCATGATACTGACGAACACTACTTTCATGTAAGGCAGCCTCATGATAGGAGGATGGAATATGTATGAAAAACAGGACGGCGTGACATATTGACATGTATGATGTATAAAGTGTAAACTAAGCACAAGGTGCTTGAACTTGTTAGAATCGATGCAAGCTACAAACCATATGAAAGATGAAACCAATATCACTCTGCCAAATTAAAAGGGTGCCCTAACAGATGTATTTGACCAAATTAGAAGCAATACATGGCAATAGGCTAGAAATACTATGCAATATGCAACGAATAAAGGTGACTCATCATAAGTGATTGATGCAGGATACAGAAGAGAGGTAGTTTCATGTAAGAACAAGGTTAACACATAGATGTAGTGTGTACAAAAAATAGGAAGGCATGTCATATTCACAGGTATAGTGTGTAAACTAAGCAGATGCAATTTACCCTAATTAGAAGCACTACAAGCTAGACACCGTGTGCAACATGCAACCACCTATCACACTACAAAGTTGGAGCAAGCACCTGTGATGGTGGTGTAGGGGAAGTGTTGTCTTCAGGTACAAAGCAACGTTCAATATCTTCATTTAGGCTTGCTGTTTCTTGAGAATCATGTGGAGAGTATGAAATTGCATTCTTTATAAGAGTATTGCGTCTCATATTAACCCACGCGCGTGACTGTCTCATCATAAGCGATAGAAACATGATACACAAGAATAGTAGTTTGATGTAAGAACATGGTGTGATAGGCAGATGTAGTATGTACCAAAAACAGGAAGGCGTGTCATATTCACATGTATAATGTGTAAGCTAAGGAGATGCAATTTAACAAATTAGGAGCATTGATGAGGGATACACAAGAAAAGTAGTTTGATGTAAGAACATGGTTAATAGAAAGACGTAGTATGTACCAAAAACAGGAAGGCATGTCATATTCACAGGTATAATGTGTTAACTAAGCAGATGCAATTTACCCTAATTAGAAGCATTACAAGGTAGACACCATATGCAACATGCAACCACATATCACACTGCCAAGTAAGAGCAAGCACCCGCGATGGTGGTGTGGGGGAATTGCGGTGATCAAATAGAGAGCTACGTTGACTATCTTCATTTAGCCTTGCTGTTTCTTGAGAATCATGTGGGGAGGATGACACTGCACTCTTTAAACGAGTAGGGCGTCTCACAGTAACCCACCTGGGTGACTATCTCATCATAAGTGATTGACGAGGGATACAAAAGAGCATTAGTTTGATGTATGAACATGGTTAATAGACATATGTAGTATGTATCAAAAACAGGAAGGCATGTCATTATCAAAGGTATAATGTGTAAAGTAAGCAGATGCAATTTAACCAAATTGGAAGCAATACAAGCTAGATACCATATGCAACATGCAACCACATTTGACAGCGCGAAGTTAAAGCAAGCACCTGGGATGGTTGTGTGTGGCAATTGAGATCATCAACTGCAAAGCTACGTTTACTGTATCCGACTGCTAACACTGCACCCATTAGAGCGCTGAAACGTTAGTGCTTATCTTCGAATTACATTGGAGCGACTTCTGTCTTTTCTTTTCTGCATTCATCAACACTGCGTCAGAGTCTGAAATACCCATGCATAAAGAAACAATAGTGTGAGTATGGGTGAAGTGTGTGCACACTTAGTACAGTGTAAAGGTAGCAGATAACAGATCGGTGAGAAATAAATGACGAGAGACATATGATAGCTCTACAACATGCATGGCACACTCAATTACTATAGGATTCTATGAAAATAACAGTCGACTGAAAGCAAATAGGTCAGTCCATTTTTTCT
>LR880970.1:68582867-68599405 GCA_904067115.1 Aegilops sharonensis
TTAGTGCTTATCTTCGAATTACATTGGAGCGACTTCTGTCTTTTCTTTTCTGCATTCATCAACACTGCGTCAGAGTCTGAAATACCCATGCATAAAGAAACAATAGTGTGAGTATGGGTGAAGTGTGTGCACACTTAGTACAGTGTAAAGGTAGCAGATAACAGATCGGTGAGAAATAAATGACGAGAGACATATGATAGCTCTACAACATGCATGGCACACTCAATTACTATAGGATTCTATGAAAATAACAGTCGACTGAAAGCAAATAGGTCAGTCCATTTTTTCTACACCGTCCGATGTATAAACAACGGGCAGATCGCCTTCATCTACCTCCAGCCAGTCAGTGTTGACGATCTTCCTCGAAATGCCAGCGACCACCGGCCCTGTTGGGGATATTACTACTGGGCGTAAACCGGCCTATCTGGGCCGGGTTAACTTCATCAGTAGTCCAACGGTGTAAAAGCCCAAGCATGAAACTAAGGGCCCAAGGCCTGTAGTCGGTTTAGAACCTGTAGCCGTAAACCGACCTGGTATGTAAACTTGTATTGTAAGTTAGGAATAGAGAGAGACCAACCCAGATACGAGTATGAACCGGAGATTGGGACTCTCTGAACCGACGGGCGTCACCCGTGTATATAAGGGGGCGACCCGGGACGGTTCAAGGACAGACAACAACAACTCGAGGCCTAGGCGAAGATTATTTGCTCCCTAGCCATCGAGATCACATCAATCCCATCACAACTAGACGTAGGCTTTTACCTTCATCGAAGGGGCCAAACTAGTATAAACTCTTGTGTCTTTGCGTCCGCTTTAACCCCTTCAAGTTAACCCGTAGCGATGGCTCCACGACTAAGTCCTTTCATGAGGACATCTGCCGTGACAAAACCACGACAGTTGGCGCCCACCGTGGGGCTATCGCACGATGGTTTGATGATCTTGGAGGGCAAGTTCGAAGGACTCGAAGGCTATGCTGTGGGCCGGATGACCAAGAGTCGTCGCGACAAGCTCTACATCGACGACGCAGGATGGGGCCCCGAGGCCGGCTCAATCGAGTATGGATACCGGGTCCCCTTTGGTGGCATACACGTTTTCATCGGCAAGATCGGTGAGCCAGGGCCTGAGCCGGACATCTGCACCGACCTCGTCGAGACGGCTCAGCGTACGAGATCTGCCCAGGGTAAACCGGCCATGAAGCGTGCCTTTGTGGGAGTCAAACTGAATCTCTATATCAGCTACAAGATGGCCGGATTGGGGGCTGTTCTGATGGTGACAGTATTCCGGACCCCTCTGACCTGCCCAACAGGGTTGGAATATTCATGGCCGGTACACAAGCAGCGCTTCACTCTTCGACTGCTGCGGCGATGATCGCCGGTTCAACAGCGGCGACGGCTGCCGGGGCAGGAGGCTCTGTGCGCCCGCCGGCTCAAGTTTTATCAGATCTGTTCTATGCGTTGGCTGCGCTCATGGCAGAGGCTAACCCGTCGGATCAGGACGCTCATAACGCGGAGATCGCGAAGGTGAAGGAACAAATCACTCAGGCTAAAGCGGATCTAGCAGCTGCAGACGCCAGGATGACAGCGGAGCGGGCCGCTTTAGATGCGCAGGCTTATAGGCTCATGTTGGATCAGAACGCGTCACATGAATTCATGAAGAGGAAATACAGATCCCGTTTGCCTTCAGCTTTCGAAGGAAGAGACCTCTTCAACACCCCCGGAGCGGGAACCAGTAATCCGCCGGCGGTAAACCGGGCGGAAGCACCTGGGACGGGCGCGCCGGTCCAGCCCCGCTTAATAGATCTACCTCGCCATCACGCCAGTGCGCCTCAGGCTGTGCAAACACCTCCGGGTTACTACTCCAACCCGATGGATAACCTTGTTGCAGCTGCGGCATGGCTGGAGGCTATTCCAATTGAAGGTGATTCACCACAGGCAGTAGAGACGCGCCGGGTCAAGGAGCTCCTTAGGACAGCTTTGGTCCAACAGGAAGCGTATTCGTACAGCTGCGACCGGATCCACTCTACCCCCCGCCCAAGCCGGAGCTATAGCAGGCACATGGATGAACCGGCCGTATCAAGTAATGCACGGCGTGGTGCGCCCCGTGGCAACAACCCGGCAGGTGGCATCGATAATGCCCAGGAGGTGGTGGACCGGGCCCGAGCACGCAGGGAGGCCGAGTTAGCAGCACAACATCAGGCTTATCAGCTTACGCCGGTTTGTCCGACCATCTCGGTCGAGCATGGGGTTACCTCTAGCTTGTTGGGGGTGCCTTGCCTCGTCCCCGCTTTACGCAATGTGCGCTTGCCCAAAGACTTCAAGGGTCCGTGTAAGGTGCCAAATTACACTACCGATTTAGCTCCAGAAGCATGGATAGAGAGTTATGAGATGGCCATGGAGATGCTGGATGTGGATGAGGCCGCGTGTGCAAAGTACTTCACCATGATGCTCGAAGGCACGGCCCGTACCTGGTTGAAGAGCTTGCCGCCCAATTCTATCAATTCACGGGCCCAGTTGCGGACCCGGTTTATCAAGAATTTCAAAGATACCTGTAAGCAGCCCATGTCCGTAGTGGACTTGGCGGCTTGTATCCAGGGGGAAGGGGAGTCAACAACCCATTGGGTACGCCGCATTTCAGAAATCTTGCGCTCGTCAGACCGGATCAACGCTGACTCTGCGATCTTAACCCTGGAGGGCAACTGCCGGTTTAAGCCTTTGAAGTTGAAGTTGGGGCGCATGAAGCGGTTTTGTAATGACATGGGCACTCTCATGGGCGCTTTAGTGAAGTATGCTGATTCTGATAGTACCAAGGATACCGAGTCTGATGATGACGAGACAGGGAAGGGAAGGAAGAACAGCAACTCCAAGGGCCAGCAACATCACTCGGCAGGTAACGGTGGGGGCAAGCGTAAAGCGAATGGCAACATGGACTTCCTAGCTAACACCAACGCGCAGGACAAGGGCCAGCGGCGCAAGGGTAAACAGCCGAATCGAAGTGGAGCGCCTAATCCCAATCCGGACCGCTTGAACTACCTATTGAATCAAGCCTGTCCGAAGCAATGGACGAAGGAGACGCCAGCAAACCACCTCTGGAAGGATTGCTACATTATGCAGGAGTTCAAGAGTTCTAATGCTTTCCGGTATGATCAAGGTTCTGGCGGCGGTTCAGGATCCGGGCCGTGTTACGGTGGAGGAAATTCCGGTTCAGGATTTAATGGTAATCCGGGCGGACATAACAATCAGAACAATCAGAATAACCAAGGTGGTTACAACCAGCAGCAGCAACAGTCGGGTTATCAGAGCAACCCAAAGCAGTTGAATAGTGGGCAGTACCATGTCTTCACCACTAGCTTAGACAAGCGAGACCGGAAGGTTCAGAAGCGGGCAGTCAACGCTGTTGAACCGGCCGTGCCCCATTACCTACGCTGGTCGGAGCAGCCCATCATATGGAGTAGAGAGGATCATCCTCCCCGGGTTGACAATCCGGGTCAGCTAGCCCTGGTGGTGGCACCTCAGGTGGGAGGTTATAAGTTCACCAAGGTACTCATGGATGGAGGGAGCAGCATTAACATCCTATACTATGAGACCTTCCGTCGTATGGGGCTAACGGATAAACATCTCAAACCGTCCAATACCGTGTTCCATGGTGTGGAACCTGGCAAGTCAGCATATCCTGTTGGTAAAATAGCTGTGGAAGTGGCCTTTGGTGATGAATATGACTCCAGATCGGAAACATTGACGTTTGAAGTGCTAAAAATCCAAAGTCCATATCATGCCCTGTTCAAGCGACCGGCTTATGCCAAGTTCATGGCACGGCCTTGTTATATCTATTTGCAGCTCAAGATGCCGGGTCACAAGGGGACGATAACGGTTCATGGGAGCCGCAAGATCGCTTTGGACTGCGAGGAAGGAGATGCGGCTTACGCAGAGTCGGTTTGTGCCACCGAGGAACTGAAGTATTAGAAGGACAATGTTGATCCGGCGGACATGACTCCATTAAAGAAGCCAACTACGGGTTGTGAGCGTTTGAGCTTTTTGGATGCATATTCTGGGTATCATCAGATCAAGATGGCAGTTAAGGACCAGGAGAAGACAGCGTTTATTACTCCCTTTGGAGCCTTCTGCTATGTATCTATGCCTTTTGGGCTCAAGAGCGCCCAAGCAACTTATCAACAATGTGTACAGAATTGCCTGCATAAACAGATCGGCCGTAATGTTCACGCCTATGTTGATGATATTATGGTCAAGTCAAGGGAGAAGGAGACACTGATTGCCGATTTGAAGGAAACCTTTGACAACCTGCGGGTTTACAAGATGATGCTCAACCCGGCCAAATGTGTCTTTGGTGTTCCGGCAGGCAAATTATTGGGTTTTCTCGTGTCTAACAGGGGAATTGAAGCTAATCCGGAGAAGATTACAGCTATTACCTCCCTGGCTAAACCGAAGTGTATTAACGACGTCCAGCATTTGGCAGGCCGGATTGCCGCGCTGAGCTGGTTTATCAGCCACCTCGGAGAGAAGGCCATCCCTTTGTACCAGATGCTGAAAAAGACAGATCAGTTTGTCTGGAGTCCAGCCGCCGACGAAGCGTTGGAGGACTTAATGTGGCAATTGGCCAACCCGCCTGTGCTCACCGCTACCATTGACAAGGAGCCGCTTCTGCTATATGTTGCTGCTAATGCCAGGGCGGTCAGCGTGGCCATTGTGGTGGAGCGGAAGGAGGCAGGGAAGGAGCATCCGGTTCAATGTCCGGTTTACTATATCAGCGAGGTACTTATCGAATCTAAGCAAAGGTATCCGCATTGGCAGAAGCTGGTATATGGAGTTTTCATGGCAAGCCGGAAGCTGAAGCAGTATTTCCAAGGGCACCCCATCACGGTGGTCAGTTCTGCTCCGGGAAGCGACTGGCCGGATTGCTAAGTGGGCTATAGAGCTTGGGCCGCACGGTCTGAAGTATGTGCCTCGGACGGCGGTGAAGTCTCAAGCACTTGTGGATTTCATTAATGATTGGACGGAGTTGCAAGCACCTGAAGAAAAGTCGGATCACACATATTGGACCATCCATTTTGACGGATCCAGGCAATTGGAGGGCTCGGGGGCTGGAGTCGTATTAACTTCCCCACGAGGTGACAAGTTTTGTTACGTTCTCCGTTTAATGTTCCCTTGTACTAACAATGCAGCTGAGTATGAAGCCTTGCTCCATAGTCTCCGGATGGCTAAGGAGATGAATCTAAGCCGGGTTAAGTGCTTCGGTGACTCTGACCTAGTGGCTCAACAGGTGTCTGGCACTTGGGATTCAAAGGACCCACTCATGGCTGCATATCGTCGTAAGGTGGATATTGTCACAGGTCATTTCAAGGGCTATCAGGTGGACCACGTAGACCATTGGAAGAATGAAGCGGCGGACGCTTTAAGCCGGTTGGGCTCTCAACGCAAACCGGTCCCGCCCAATGTTTTTCTGGACGTGCTGCACAATCCGTCGGTCAAGCTCCCTGGTGAAGCGGATTTGGCTATTCCTGATCCGGAGGCTCAATTGGTGGCAGCTCTTCACGTCACTCCAGATTGGACGCTTCCTTATCTTGCGTACATGAACCGGGGCGAGTTACCAGAAGATGAGACGTTGGCCCGGCAGATAGTCCGGCGATCTAAGTCTATGACCATTGTTAATGGCGAATTGCATCATTGCAGCGTGTCAGGGGCGTTTCGACGCTGTGTGTCCCCTGAGGAAGGCTGTGAAATATTGCGTGAGATCCACGAAGGAGATTGTGGTCACCACGCCGGTTCAAAATCCTTGGTGGCTAAAGCGTTCCGCCACGGTTTCTATTGGTTGACTGCTCATGCTGATGCGGAAGATCTGGTCAGACGATGTGATGGTTGCCAAAAGTTTTCCAGACGTGCTCATGTACCGGCCCAAGAAATGAGGATGATTCCAATTACTTGGCCGTTTGCAACCTGGGGGCTAGATATGGTTGGGCCTTTCAAAAGGTCCAAGGACAAGAAGACCCACCTACTAGTGGCAGTCGACAAGTTTACAAAATGGGTAGAGGCAGAACCTGTTAGCAAGTGTGATGCGGCCACGGCGGTTCATTTCATCAAAAAGGTGATTTTCTGGTTTGGCTTTCCACACAGTATCATCACAGATAATGGTACCAATTTGTCCAAAGGTGCCATGAAGGAGTTCTGCGAACGTGAGCACATCCGGCTTGACGTTTCTTCAGTAGCTCACCCACAGTCCAATGGTCAAGCGGAAAGGGCTAATCAAGAGATCTTGAGAGGCATCAAGCCCCGGCTTATGGTCCCTTTACAAAGGACACTGGGTTGTTGGGTAAAAGAGCTACCGTCTGTGTTATGGAGTATAAACACTACGCCTAACAGATCCACGGGATACACACCGTTCTTTATGGTCTATGGAGCGGAGGCGGTTCTCCCCAGTGACATCCGTCATGACTCACCTCGTGTGGCAGCTGATGTTGAAGCAGACAACGAGACAGCACGGCAAGATGCTTTGGACCGGTTGGATGAGGAGCGTGACATAGCAGCTGCCCGCTCGGTGATTTACCAACAGGATCTTCGTCGTTACCATAGTCGCCGGGTCAGAACCAAAACTTTTCAAGAAGGAGATTTGGTGCTTCGGCTCATCCAAGACCAGACTGATATGCACAAGTTATCCCCACCTTGGGAGGGACCTTTCATGGTCAGCAAGAATCTGCACAACGGGTCGTACTATCTGATCGATATTCGAGAGCATAAAGACTCATGCACGTCAGAGGAGGAGACCAACAGGTCGTGGAACATAGCTCATCTCCGGCCTTATTATACCTGAGCCATCGGTCCGAACCAATGCAACACCTTTTGATAGGCGAAAGCCACCAGATCACTTGGGGACATGGTCAAGTCTGAACCAGTCACGCCTGTTGATCGGCCTAAGGCCATAGAGTCACTTGGGGGCTTGGTCGAACCCGAACCATTGCCACGCCACTTGATCGGCATAATGCCACGGTTTTAGTTGGGGGCCTGGCTGACTTGAACCATGGCTACACCTTATAGGGAGCTTGGTCGTGTCCGACCATGGTAACACCATCTGATCGGCTCAGTAAAGCCTTCTTTTTTGCAAACGGTTTATCATTGCCTTTGCTTCCATGTTTTTTCATAACTATTATTTGATTTTTGTTGCGTTTCTTAAACCGATAACATTTTTAAACCGGTTCAAGCTGTCAATTGACGGAATTCGGTCCATTCTTTAATCCGGAGATAATTTTTCCGGTTTGACTTTTTTCTGTTAACATCCCATTATGGAGTAACAGAGGGCTTGTCATGACCCGGCACGGTTTACGTGGTAAACCGGCATTATAAACACAGGAGCTGTTTTCTCCTTTGACGGTAAGGGTTTATACAACCTCCGCTTCAAGATTGTCTAAGCCAACTTTATGCCCAGCGATGGCAGGTATTTTGTATCACAAATTTTGATTATATACCTCAATATTTCATTTCATATATATATATGAACGTCACAAGCTGGCTGGCGGCACAAACCGCCATGGCGGTTTAAGATTTTGTGACTGCAGGCAATATAGATGGAAGGTTTCGATCATTCAAGCAAAAGCATCAGCACCCATGCACGGAGGCATTTTAAAAGCATAGGTGTTGGCTATCCTATTACAAGGCAACATGGTGCCCAAATAAGATCATTGTTTTCTTGGCGGAATATAATGAATCAGCTATTTAAACCGGCTTTCAGTTCATGCTTGCTCGCCGCCCCGGTATGATGGTTGTGGTTCGTCCTGCGCCGCCTCAGCCTCTTCATCTCTACCCAGCAGCTGGAAGTCAACAGTGGTCCAGTCGATTCCCATTAAAGCTTGAAAGACAGCCTCCTCATGGATCAGGGAAGATGGTTCAATATCAGGAGCGTAAGTATGCTTACGGATCGGAGGGATCAAGTTCTCCGCTTCGGGAATAGGTGCAGCTACTCGTTTGTTCTGATCGTCATATTGAGCTTGATAATGCGACAAATTTGCCTCTTCGGCCAATTGGCAAGCCAGAGGGCGCACCGCTCGGTTTATCGCTCTCAGGTCATCTTCATTGGACTCTGAACCGTCTTCCTTCAGACTGGGATAGCCCTGAGCTGCCTCAACAGAATCAAAATCTGGCACCCATGCTTTTGCCCGGATTAAGGCGTTAATGGCACCGGTTCGAGCAGCAGATTTCTTCAGCTCTTCAACCCGGGCGGGAAGCATTGACAACCTCCTAAGAGTATCTTGAATTAAGGAGGGTGCTGGATTGTTGTGTGATGCAGTGGAGATGATCCGCTGCGCTCCAGTGTACAGCTGCTCGATTAAAGTGTACGCAGCTTTCAATTTCATCCGAACATCTGACCCCAAGTGACCAATGCGTGTGCCTACAGCATTACAAGAGAAATCACTAACCGGACTTATCATAAGAAGGCCAAGATTATGACAGAAGCGAAAGGAAGCTTACCATAGATGGCAGCAGTCATGGCATGCACTTGCCGCTTCACGTTGGTCAGATCATCTACTACCGGTTTAAGGGTAGCTTCAGCATTTTCAACCTTTTTGGTTAAAGCGGCCTTTTCGGTATCCCAGCCGGCCCGCTCAGACTTGAACCACTCCTTGAGCTGCTCCATAGTAGTCAAGGCGGTTTTCAGCTCATCCTTGGCCTTGGAAGTTTCCGCTTGTTGAGATTTCAGTTTTTCTTGAAGATCATTGATTTGAGAGGCTTGTAGGCGTATCTCACTCTGCAACAAAAAGGGAGCATGTTAAATATCTTCATTACGAGTCCCAAGTGCATAACTAGTCATATACTTGGCACTTGGGGGCTAATGCATATTTGATCTTCATCTACCAATAAAATCACAAAGTCCCAAGCTCAATACAGGTATTCAACTTGGCACTTGGGGGCTAATGGCTATTTGCTCGAACATTTCAGATGCGGCGATATAAATTACAGTCCCGGTTTAACTATACGAAGTTGAACCGGGCCTTGGGGGCTACATCAGTGGATTCTGAAGCATTGAGTTTATGTTAAGTCCCGGTTTAACTATACTAAGTTGAACCGGCCTTTGAGGGCTACATCAGTGGATTCTGAAGCATTGAGTTTATGCTAAGTCCCGGTTTAACTATACTAAGTTGAACCGGCCCTTGGGGGCTAGGAGAGTTAACAAAAATTGAAATATCCAAGCGGGAAAAGAACATGGAGGTTACCTCGAATTTTTCTTTCATCATCTTCACCAGGCCAGCTTCATAATCATGACTGGTATACAACCGGTTCAAGTAGCCAGAATGAAGGTCTTGGGGGTTCAGAGCGGCGTAAGTTGCTAGATCAACATCCCACTTGCCCTTTCTCATAGTGGCAAATTCTTCTTTGGCAGAATGTTTGGATAAAGCGACCGGATTACCCGGTTCGCTGTGGCCAAAGCCAGTAATCACAACGTCATCGTCCTTGGTATCACCGGTTTGACCAGTGACAGTCGTTTTGTCAGCATGCCGGATTGGACTGGTGGATTTTTCAATCCGGGTTGGGCTTCTGGGCTGGTCAGCAGGAAGGGAGGTGTCAACAGGCCTTTCTTCAGCAACAAAATCGTCATCTTGCAGTGGCGGATCATTGGGAGTATCTTCACAGATAGCCGCTTCAAGATTTGGGGCGCTGTCCGGTTCAGGGGCAGTCTCTTCGTCGGCCGTTTTATCCAGACGAGCCTTTTTGCTCGGCCTAGGCTTGGCCCTGAAAAGGCACAATAACAGTCAAATATGGCATATACTACACAATGGTGCAGTAGAAACAATATGAAATGCATAACTTACCCAAGCACCATTTTAAGTGGTGGCAGCTGAGTAGCTGATGACTCGCCAGATGAGGAATGGGAAGTGACCTGATAATCGGAGTCAAATGGATTAAGAGGTTGACGAAAACATCCTGCTTTAGGATAAGCACTGACAATCAAATTAGAGACCTCTGAACGACGTTTCCGAACCGGACTGTTCGGTAAACCGGTGGAGGTAACTACCTGGCCGCTGTGCCGAGTTGTGCGGCGAACTTCATATTGTTGAGTCTTCATAAGAAATTTGGCATCCAAGTAAGCAAGGGGATGAGAAAATTTAATTTTCGGTTTGCCCGACGGATTTTTTGTGAAGGCAAAGGATTTGAGTCAGAGGAGAGAATAGTTATCTCTACAACATCAGCATTACTGGTTTCAGCATCATCCTGACAAATATCATCATTAATTAGGCGTATGAAAAGTAAGCCAAGCAAATCAAGTTCTACCTCAAGGTCCGGATTACCCACATCGTCATCCACAACCGGATCAGAAGATGTAGTGGTTTTCCTCTTATGAGCAGTCTTCTTGACAGCTTTGGTCTTTTGCCGGATTGGTTTTTCCGGTTTGTCTGGCTTCTCTGGTTTCTCTTGTGGACGTTTCTTGCTCCAGAATGGATCATCACCCTGATTAAGCAGCAGTTGATGTTAAAAGTGATACCGGAAGTGGCGGTAATATATTCAGTAAAAAATAGTCAGAAGTCTTACAGATGGTGGTTTGTTGGTAGCATAGAAGGGGAGCAGACCGGTTCGGGCACAGAGGTGATCCGGTTCATTCAACATTTTCTTCACAGCCTCGGTGAACTCATCATCGGTAAGCTGGATATTAATATGTCGGAGGGAGTCGTCGACACTACCAGTGTACTCACACATTAAACCGGAGCGCTGGGAGAGGGGCAGTATGCTCCATGATATCCAACATCGCGCGAGATCAATTCCGGTTAAACCATTGGCCATGAAGGCTCTGAGCTTGGAGAGTTGAGGAGCGTATTTACATCTCTCATTGGCGGTTAATCTTTGCGGAAAGGGATGTGTATTACTGAGTCGCTCCGGACGAAAACCGGGCAAAGGATTCTCATTGGAAGGTGAAGTGTCTCTGCAATAAAACCATGTTTGATTCCATTCCTTGGGGTGGCTGTGCAGTTTGACATGAGGATAAGTGACCTCCTTTCTTTTTTGAATCGCCACACCACCCAATTCTGTGTTGGGCCCGTCAGTGAATTCTGTGCGGCGGTTTAGATGGAAGCAGTCTCTAAACAGTTCAACTGTGGGTTCTTCTTGAAAGTATGCCTCACAGACACTTGGAAGTGACAAATATTGGTAACAGAATTGGGGCCTGTATCTTGCGGGCGGAGTTGAAAATTGGCTAACACATCCCGGTAAAATTTTGAACCGGGCGGGTTGAAACCCCGGGCTAAGTGATCTGCGAAAACTACAACCTCTCCTTCTTGAGGTGTGGGTGGACATTCTTTGCCAGGAACCCTCCAATGAATAGTATTTTTGCTGCTTAAAGCGCCAGTCAGGACCAGATTGTTTAATTGAGTTTCGGTGACACGGGAAGGAGCCCAGTTGCACTCATATACTTGTTTGGCCATCTACAAAAAATATAAATCCGGTTCAAGAAATGTGTTGGGACAAAGAGAGAACCGGTGTACAATGCTAAATCGGAGACAAATACATCTAAACCGGAGTTCTATGAAGCGACAGTGTCTGGTTAAGGAGTTCTGGCGGTTCAACAAGAGGACTAATGGTGTATACCGGTTTATTTAATTTTTTTCGTGTAAAGTTAAACCGCCTGGTCTAAATATTGAAAACAATTGAGGTTGCGAACGGCTAAGTGTGCAGAAACAGGTTTCACAAGATTTCTCTACAACGAAGGAACTGAAGCCAGATCAGAAAAGAAGAAAAATATCCAAAAAAGAATAAAGCAGAGCAGTATTGATGCAATGAGCAGGAGATGATGTGCGAGATCTATGGACGTGAGCACGAGACTACAGGCGGATGCTAAAAGCTACTACTAATCAGAGCAAGATGTCACAGATCTAGCCAGGAGTCTGGTATGAGTATGAACAGTTAATGGAGCATTGCAAGAACAAGAAACCCTAGAACGAATCTAGGTCGAGGGGAACTGAGGACCTACCAGAGTTGAGGAGATGCGGAAGATTGCTGCGTTTCTCTGGTGTGTTCAGGTTGATGCAGCGGCTCAAGACGGTGCAGAGGTCGATGGCGGCGGCGGAGCTCCGAGGCTAGCGACACGAGGAAGACGAAGAGAAAGGGGACGGAGGGGAGAAATGGAATGACCCTTCGGTCCTATTTATAAGGCAAGAGACCTGTGTCGGGCGTGTGAATCAAGGAACCACAAATCTGGGAAGCAGAGCTGTCGCCTCGATTATTGCGGATCTGTTAAACAAAGAAGGTATCATGAATGCTATCTTTATGGGTACGTCATGCCAGTTTACAGCAACCAGAGAAGGTGACATCACGGCGGCTCAACAATTACAAGAAGATATTGAAGATGAAGGTTTTTATCAAGGTTTGACATGAACCTGTTCAAATCAATCTGGGGCCTAATGTTGGGGATATTACTACTGGGCGTAAACCGGCCTATCTGGGCCGGGTTAACTTCATCAGTAGTCCAACGGTGTAAAAGCCCAAGCATGAAAGTAAGGGCCCAAGGCCTGTAGTCGGTTTAGAACCTGTAGCCGTAAACCGGCCTGGTATGTAAACTTGTATTGTAAGTTAGGAATAGAGAGAGACCAACCCGGATACGAGTATGAACCGGAGATTGGGACTCTCTGAACCGACGGGCGTCACCCGTGTATATAGGGGGGCGACCCGGGACGGTTCAAGGACAGACAACAACAACTCGAGGCCTAGGCGAAGCTTATTTTCTCCCTAGCCATCGAGACCACATCAATCCCATCACAACTAGACGTAGGCTTTTACCTTCATCGAAGGGGCCGAACTAGTATAAACTCTTGTGTCTTTGCGTCCGCTTTAACCCATTCAAGTTAACCCGTAGCGATGGCTCCACGACAAAGTCCTTTCATGAGGACATCTGCCGTGACAAAACCACGACAGGCCCAGTATTCCTCCCCTGCCTGCGCCCTCCCCTCGACCTCACCGCACCGTCATGCTTGGCACCGCCCTCCCAGCCATCTATTCAAGCCCCGCCGACCTCTAGATCGGGCGCAAGCAGCTCCTGCGCCCCACACCCCTATGATAGACACTGATGCGCCGCTTCCCCGGGGAACAGGCGGACTAGGTGCTCCGCGCGCCTAAGCGGGTGCTGCTTCTTTTATGCAGTTTGACTGACCCTGAATTGAAATCCAGGCGGGCTACTGACCTCTAGCAAAGGTGAAATAGTAAAAGGGAGGAAACCTTGTGCATTTAGTATCACGAAGAAGATGCAGTAAGAAGCGCTCAACTAGTTCCTTTCGTGGGATGAATACGGTGTGAGCGGAGACGTAAGATTTGCACGAATAAGGGAAGATGAGTACCTCTTTCTGCTGGCAGTGCTGTGTCCTCCTTCTATTTTTCCGACGATCTTGTTGTTCGCCGGAAACCAGAAGTTGTGGAGGACGGTGCAGCCTTGGACGAACCCATGGCCAAGTTGTTGAGTGTAGTGTGGTGGCTGTCTGTTGGTAGCGGGGAAGCAGATCCGGTGCGGTGGACGGTTGCGACAGTGCAGCCGCAGCAGTGAGGCGCAAGACGGCGTGGTCGGAGTGGTTCTGGTACGGTGCATGTCAGCGTCGGTGTCGTGGAGGCAGCTCTGCCTCGGCTTCAGCTGCTAAGTCCTTGAGGGCGTTGTGGTTGCGGTTGCGTTGGACGATGATGTCGGGGTACCGGCTCCGGCGTGATGGAGGAGGGCGGCGGTGGATTGGCCGCTATGGGGTGGAGGACGGAGGAGGCTGGGGTTTTGCGGCTGGTGGAGAGGGCGTTTTCGTGCCCACGAAGTATGAATGAGGAAACAGAGGGAGGCGGGGAACTAAGGGTTAACAATGTTTCGGTTTGAGACGCGCTTGTTTGAAATTTGGGGAAAGTTACAAACTTTGCCCCCATCTAAAATTTCGGACATATTGCGGGTTGGGGGTAGGACAGTCATGTCAGGTGTCCCAAATGTGGGTGGGATAGATTTCGGCCGAGCGCATGGGTGTTTAGGCGCCCACGGCGTATGAATGCTTCTCGGAGGCGGTTGAGACTGGCATCTTGGTGAAGTTACAAACCTACCCCAGTTTAGACCTTTGGACATTGGGCCGATAGGCTACACAGGCCAGAGTCAGGACAGTAATTTCCTACCACCAAAACATTAGTCTCGCGCGGTTTCGGGTGACCAGAGGCCTATTTGGCGCTTCGTTCAGTATTTGGGAGCAAAAGCATTAACATTTTCGGTTCTCTTGAATTGAACTTTCAGGATTTGTCAAACTTCACAAATCTTTACTCTTGAAAATCCTAAAGCTACGATTATTTTGGAATGTTTGGGGTACATTTTAATATACATTGTACACAAGTATATTTTAAAAAATATGCAACTTACCTCAGTTCATGCATGGTTCCAGGTATAATCTCCTTGGTTGCAAAAAAAAGTTAGATATGCGTATGAATATATATAGCATGTTCAAACTCAAAACAAAGATTGATGCCCCTTTTACATCTGATTTACAAATGCCATTATCTCGGGTTCAAATAGATGAATGCACTTCCTAAGAATTCGAATCTTCGAAACCCCCTTTATGTTGAATTCGACATGTATTTTATTTTGTAGCTAGCAATTTGGAATGTATCCATGCAACTGACAAATGTATAAAGTGTTTCACACTAACAACATGGAGTGCACTAATTAATGTTTATATATGAATTGCAAAAGCATCCATTGCCTGTATTTCAAACCGCTCTCACTCTATGGATCGATAATATGAAATAAACACATGCACATGCTAGAATTCAATAGAGTATGGGTGTCTGATAGATTGATTTTCGTCCATACGCAAATTTGCAAAATTCATGATCTCATCCAAATATAATAATGCCATTTATATTTTAATTTAATGCGTAGAACCGCCTTTTACACGTAGATGCACTATGCCTCGCCCCGTTCTCACAAACGTGTTATATATCTCTCTATCTAACGCATAAGTGCACACACTTTATATGTATTGGCATTTCTCTTTCACACATGCTCACAATCTCTCTCAGGGTGTCGGGGTGTCTCACGCACATGCTCTCTCTGTTTCTCTCTCTCTCTCTCTCTCTCTCTGACTACTATGTACCACTCTTTTCACTAATCTCAGTTGGAAAACACTATTTTTCTCACATGCACGGTCTCTACTAGCCCTCTATACGCACATATATGTGCCTACGTGTCTCCCGCACGCACATTATCTGTAGGCCTCTCTCGCACATATTGCCCCCCCCCCCCGACACACCTCTCTAATAGTAGTTGGCAGATATGATTTCATCATATCATTCGGTAGGATATCCCTGGCTGTTAGGCTGGATGGTAATACGAGGCAAAGTTTTACCCTAGTTCGGATCGGACCCTTGCAATTGAAGAAAGAGCCTACTCTTGGTACTGTATATTAGTGATAGGGGTGTGTACAAAGTACACGTGAATACCAGGCATTGTGCGTGTGTATATACTATCAACGAACTAGCCCCCAAGATTGTATAACATACTAAGGGCCTAGGGTTACAAATCATATATAGTCGGCTTATCACCAGTGGGGATAGAGTCCTCCGCGACTCTGGTACCTTCGTGTTGTACGCCGAGTCCTCCACATGGGTCTCCATATAACACGTCTCGGTCCAACCTATATGTGGCGTAGGATGGAACCGACCCATGAGTCTTCATGTTGACCCACCACAACTAGAAATGATGTGCCCAGCACACCACACACGCAATCGGCCACTAAGAAAATAAGGATATACAATAGTACAACGGTATCTAGCTCACGATACGTCTCCATATTTTGTTGACGATACTGACGGACTTTGCATTTGATGCGTGCTCCGTATTTTGTTGACGACACTTACGGTCATTGTATTTGAAGCGAAAGCACGATATGGTCACTGGACTTCAAAATAAGCTCATCACGGTCACCACATACATTTTGTCGTGCTAACCAACATGTGGTTGGATGGTTAGAGGACAGTGGTTTCTCGAGCCCACCAAGGTTAAACTCCCGGTGCTCGCATTTATCTTGTGTTAATTTCAGTATTTTCCGGCGATGTACGTTCAGTGGGAGGAGACATTCCACTCGACTACGAGGCACCTATGGTGACTTCGTAATATCTCAAGATCATATATGATGTCCCACTCTCTCGAAGGTGCTCATAGGGGTAGGGTTCGCGTGTGTGCGCTTATAGCGGTGAGTGCTTGCGCGTATATATGAGCCCTTGCATCTGTACCGTGTTAAACAAATACATGTCATGATTATACTATCACTGGTTCACCCATACAACTCCGTATTTTGTTGATGACACAATCAATTGACTAGTCAAATGACACAATTAGTGTTGCACCATCGGGGCGCGTAACCGTGGGGCCCACCTGTCAGCCCGTATATGAAAGAAAGAAATGGTAGTTTGAGTCTGTACTGTGTTAATAAAATAGGAGTACATTTTAGGGTGATCATACGGTCACTGGCTCACCATACAGCTCCGTAATTTGATGATAACACGATCAATTGACCAGTCAAACAGTCCACATTCAGCAGC
>LR880970.1:68599983-68613858 GCA_904067115.1 Aegilops sharonensis
TCATTGGGCTGTGGGGTGGGGATCCCCAGAGAAAAAGCTCGGGGCGAGGGGGGGAGGAAGGCTAGAGGGATGGCCGGTGTGGCGGCGGACCGGCGGTGGTAAGTGGTTTCGGGGAGGACGGGCCAGCCGCAGGCGGCGGGGGCGGGCGGTTCGGCCGGTGGTGGCTGGCGGCTCAGGGGGGTGGAGTTTGATGATAAACTGGAGGCCCTTGATTTCGTATGCAACGACCAGAGATGAAAAAGTCAGTCGAATGACGTGTAGCCTCACCCCACACGTACACATGCACGCACGCAAGACACACATGCATGTAGGCGTGCAACACTGACACGTACACATAACGTACACACGCACGCATGCTGGCGTGCAACACTGACACGTACACATGCACTCAAGAACACACGCACGTACGCACCCATGCATGCAACACTGAAATGCACCCTTGCACACACGCAACACTCGCACGCCTGCATGCACACAACACACGACGCAAGACACACGCTCAACCTATACGTGCATGCACCCTTTGTTAAGGACATGGTTTGTTACCGGAATTAATCAATCTTATCCGTGATAAGCAGAACATTGATGTTTGCATCAGTCTTTATGAATCTCAATGTATCGAAGGGGCTATCAACATAGTAGGCTTAACTACATGAAAAAGATGAGATCACACTCAATGAACAATCATCGGTTTATGAAATGCCCGCTTCTGACCGCCCTGGCCCACCAAAGGTTCGTCTGCTGTTCGCTGCCTGTGTTGGGTCACTGACATGCATGCCATGCACCCAAAGATCCCACACGTCAGTGGAAGAACAGCGCGGTGTCCTAGGTCAGAGTCGAGGGCGCCACTCGCGGCACACCCGGCTGAACACGCCTCCGTGCCGCATTCAAACGCCTCCATGAAACCCGCCTGTGTGGAAGCCGAGAAACCCACTCTGGGCACACGTCCGTTCATGACCGGGCCGGTGTTAAACGCATCACCGGCCGAGCTCCTCCCGTCCGCCGTCTATTTAATCTCCTATTTAAATGAGGCCAAACGTCGGCCAAGAATCGCACACCTCCACCGCTCCCCTATCTCCTCCACCATTTTGTCCACTCTTACAATGGCTTACGAAGAGTAGTTATTCCGCATCCAAGCCGGCTGGGTAGCCCGCCGGATACGAGCTACGCAGCTTGCTGATCCACCTCCCTCCCCTCGCCCAACGGAGCCAGTTGCCGCCCCAAGCCGGCGCGCGGTTCAGCCACTCGCCGCTCCAGGCCAGCTCGACGAGGAGCGGCGCACGGGCGTCGTTGCTGCCGTCCACGTCGCCGCCTCGTACCGCGTCTCCCGTTTCTGTGGCCGAGATTCCCATGCCGGCGGCCGCGCCATGCAAGCAGTGACAGAAGCCGGGTGCGCGGAGAGCGACGAGTCGGTGGCCAGCGCCTCCGTGTCCACCGCCATCATCGAGGAGAAGTAGAACACGGGAGGCCGTCGCCGCTTGGGTCCCATGAAGGCCACCGCGGAGGCGACACCGGCGTACACCGCAGGTGTCTTGCTGGATCCTTTTGTTGCGAGGACCTTCGTCGACCCCGCATGGGCTCCACGAAAGAGGGGAATGTTAGGATGAAGTCGAGTCGGTGCCGGCCATGGCGAAGTAGTGGCCGGTGATGAACTCGAACCGGTGCCGGCCATCATCATCTTCGGCACCAGCCAATGATATCAGTTGGGCAGTGGGGAAGCGAGCCGTCCTTTGGGCTGAAGCATATACCTCCGGGGCTCCCGGCAGTCCGGTGATCGTGCTGCCGGACATGAGCAACACAAATCGATCGGCGAGCGACCATTTAGGCCAAGTATTATATACTTGTGCTGTCCAGAACTAGCACCACGTAGTTCATTTGTATGTAATGAAATCCGTCATGTTTGTGTGAAAATCCTGTATCTTATATGATTTCTGTCATTGTTTATATGAAATATCAGTTTGTCTACGTGTTTGCATGAATTTCGTCCGGTTGGTTGAGTTGCTGTCATAATGTGTGCGACTACGATTGGATGGTGTAATTTGCGCGTCGCCGGTCGGTCTGCGGGCGGCTCGGGCGGCGTTGTGGGACAAAAAAACACAACTCGTGCGAGCTCGTCTCCAACGTGCGCGCTGGAGGATGCATGACAGCATGAGCACCCGAGCCATTCCTTGTTCATCGGTGGCAAAGGCACCGGTGGACAAAAGGGTTGCCAATATTTTGGCTACCTCGGGCAAGATCCAAACAGCCCCTCCCAATAGATTCAAATCCCTCGTTCGCCGTGGAGTTTTGCCATGTGTTGTTTTCATGGACTAGCAAGATGCCCGTGCATTGCACGGAACATCAAGTGCATTTTTTTACAAACTCCCGCATGCATGCAAGGGATAATTAATGTCCTCCTTTGCTAGTACCATGAGGCAAACACCATTAATATTGCATTGATTAGTGTTAGTGGCCTTGTATATCTGTAAATTGTAATTTTGATAGGGGCCCCTTGTATATAAAAATGGAGGGAGAAATATGAGAGATAAGGTGAGGAGGAGTGGGGCGTGGTGCCGTGGTGGTGACTGGTGGTCGGACTGGGCGGAGGCATGGGGATGGACGGCGCATTATGTCTAGGTTTGTATCTCTCTCACACACACCCACGTAGGTGGGGGGACGTGCGCGAAGAGAAGAGGTGCACGCACGACGCACGTACTCCCGTCTCTTTCCCAACCACACTCGTGCGGTTACACGGTGGAGCTCATTTCTGTACGAAAAAGGCAGCCCACGTGGTAATTTGGCACGTGTACTGGTTGTCCACTTGGTGGAGGGAGGATCATCTACCACGGGTGAACAAACAAATTGCGACTTGTCCACTTCGTGGAGGGAGGATCATCTATCACGGGTGAACAAGCTAACCATGTGGGGCCTACCTTAGAGGCAAGGCTCTATACACTGGAGTACTTTTGATATGTCCCGTCAACTCGCAGAACGAGGAGAAACTTGCTTAGTACACCGTCTCCCCCGCCCATGGGCGCGGTGGCTCGCATGATGAGGTGAAGCTTACTACTACTGTACGCCTTTACGCCCGCTCCCTCGCCCACGCGCGCGGTGGCTCACAGCACGAGGAGAAAATTTTACTACTCCCTCCGTTTACTCCTCGTCCCTACTACGTATGTACTTTGGTTAGTACTCCCTCCATTTATTATACAAGGCCACTATAAAAAAATACATTTTTCATCTATACAAAGCCACAAATAGTAATCGAGCCTTTCCAGTTTATGGCTCAATTTCAAAATCTCTCCAACCAAGGTAGACGGTGAGTGGTCGAATTAATTTCATAGTTTGCACAGTACACTCGTTTTTCTCAAGAAGTTATATTTACCGAGGCGTTAATTAGAACGAATGCATGAATGACCACCAAATTTCCATGAACTTTTACATGCATTGGTTAGTTTCCTCTTGACACTGCTTGCGTCGGGTGATCTAACGCACCTCGAAATCCAACATGTAATGGTACTACTACTAGTATAGTAGAATTGAGACTTATCAAACGGAAAAACGAATGTTTTTTAGATGAGCCCTATAAACCCTAGTGGGTACGTACTCCGTAAAAACAGTTTTTTCCAAAACTAAGTCGCTCCCTTTCATGAATTATGTAGTATACTCCTCCGTCGACGCTCCCTTTCATGAATTCTGTACTTCATGTCGCCGACATGTGGGACATATAGCAACCGGGTCGACGTGTCAAGCACCAAATAACAGTGCAGAACAGCAGGGGGGACGCACCCCACTCGTATCGGCGCAATAGTAGTAATGAGCAATGAGACGTCAAATCACAATGCCGCACCTTCCCAGACGGACGAAGCAACCATTATTTCACACTTCGGTTCGACATCATCTCAAACCACGTACTAGTATTGCTTCTGCCTCAAGAGGAACACGCGCATCGCCTTGGTACATCATGACACATGGGAACGCATGACAGGCCATGCTCCCCCGCCGATCGCTTGGTAAAATTACCTCATTTTTACTATACTTACTCCGGATCGGTTTACTACATGGCATGCACGTCCTTCTAGGTTGAGAATTTAACTGGCTATATATATATGTGTGTGATGAACAGTACGCTAGCCTTTTAAAAAATGTATACTTTTGTAAAGTAGTACTCCACTATCGATGGATTGCGCCATGGAGCAAAAATGGAAATTTAAAAAAAGGTGGTACATATAGAGAGCGCTCGTCGCCAAATTATGCATATAGTACTATTAAAAAGCTAGTACGTTCTTAATTGGGGTGCTAAATTCTATTAAAGAAATACTAGTACTAGTATGTACATACTGAAGAGTTAAAGTAATGAGAAGAAACATAACATAGTTCTGCTTGGGGCTCAGCACAACACACCCCTCAAATTAAACTAAGCACACCTGAATTAAACTATGCAACTAATCCGGTAGACACTGCATTAGAATTTTAGAACCACCATGAGCAACGACACTGCCACCTTACTCGGAGGCCTCGTCCACGTCCTCTACTTCGTCCTTGTCCCTCTTCCTCTTGGCCGATACTTCTTTGCTTGAACCGCCAACTTGGCTGTTGCTCTTCATCCAACCCTTGTAGATATTGAAACAAAGGTAGCCATCCATTGCAGCGTACTGGATGTGGTCTATATCTAGTACATTCCGCTGCCATGCATGACGATGAAACGTGTATGGAGGTTTCTCCAGTTTACCGTACGAAGGATGAACCATGGCTCCTGCCAGGGTCAGCATTGAAGGCTGACGAGAGGGCACCAGCCGGTTCTTCTGGAGGTCGAAGGGGTTGCCTACAACGAGGCCTATCCGACGCAGGACTTCTTTGTCGTTCTTAAAGTCTATAGTAATGAATTTGACTGTTTTGTCCTCGAGGAAGTTCTTAAAATCCTGGCACTCAACGTCAGCATGGCATATGTGGTAGACCAAGCAAACGTTATGTACGCAAAACTGGATCACGGTGGGCTTCTTCCTCTCTTCGTCCTTTAGATCCTTCTTTCGTCCCACGACTGTGGTGTACTCAACATCTAGCCCAGCGACCCACTCATCATGTGAGTTTTCGAACATGCGTCTGAAGAGAGAAAGGCATCCTTTCACCGTCGCGGAAGTACGGGTGTAGATGACGTCGAACTCATAGCCGGTGATGGTTCTAACCTTGTACTCACCGCCGATCGGGGAGATTTTGTATGCTATGGATTTGGGAGGAGGGTTAGGATTAGTGGAACTGCCGTAATGTGAATGGACAGGACGACTAGGAGCGAACCACCATAGTATTAAAGGACGTGCAGGGACGAGTAGGAGCGAACTGCCAGCGTGCAAACGACAGGGTAGTGGCTTTCCATTCTCCCATGATACGGGCTTCCGAGAGCCCTTGAACCTGATCGAATGGTTGCATGGCGTGATACTAGACCTATGGGTGAATATCCTATCCTGGAGGGTTATTCTTAAAATTTTCAGCAACTTAGCATGCGACCATTTGATCTCAGATCCAAGGGCTGCCAGCAGCCCGTATCATGGTCGCGCCTACCACGACCGTCGCGTCACTCGCGCGGTCGCGCCCTTGGAGATTTAACACGGTGCGTTAGGCTATCTGATGTTGGCATGCCATACATAGTCATCACTTAGTCACTCATACTACAACAAGGTTGGCTATATGTGTATTTATTTTTACGCCTCTCTATCTCTTCCTTCGTACTCCCTCCGTCCCATAATATAAGAACGTTTTTGACACTAGTGTAATGTAAAAAACGTTCTTATATAATGGGACACAGGGAGTACTAGTATTTATTGCATTTGCCAAGGAGTGACCTCTTCCAATGAAATGGTGTTGCTAAGTTTGCTTCATTTAATTAGCTATAGACTCAAAATTGTCTTTTCACCTAGGTACACACGCTTAGCACTACTCTTCCTTGGGTCACCAAACTAGACCCTCTCTTCTTGATTAACTTGCCACATCAGACTTAATGCCTATGTGGCAAGCTTAAGCACCTGTAGGAGCAAGTAAGTACAATAGTGCGCTTTACATGGCATTTCTGCATATGTGGAGGAAAGAGAGGCAAGGAAAAAGTGGAGAAGTGGGCTCTCATGCAAGAGCAGCCTCTACTACTACATGGTGGAGCATTGGGAGAGGCACCTGTATGGAGGTGGTTAGGAATCGGGAGACTCACGCCGGTCATAGCGCCACAGTTAAAATGATTATGGCAAGTCAAATCACGGGGCCCCACCTGTCCAGCAGTAACTCGCTGTCAAATCACACAGCCCTACGTTTGCAGCAGCCTACTCCCTTGTCTTCTCGCGTCTCTGTCGAACCGACTAGGCGGAACTTCCCCGCCTACCGCGTAGGAAAAGCCCCGCCCTCGACTTTTAAATACAACTACTCCCTCCGTCTAGGTGAGTAAGTCATCTTACGAAAACCAAATAATCCCAAAATACTAAAGTGCGGTGCATTAACGTCTACCTTGTTTCTTGTTTCTTCACATATCGACCAATAAGAATCCAATGATATAGTTTTTGTGACATAGTAACTCATATTTAGTTAGTCAAATGGATGACCTAGAACTACGTGCAGGCCCTATAAACCGAGACGCCTACAAATAAAAAACCGAGACGGAGAGGGTAGTTCAACACGTATCTTTTTAGATCAATATAGTCGGGATTCACCAAGGAGCAAAACCAACTGGTAGGCTGCTCCTGTCGTGTTGGCGCAGCAACTCAAGCAGGGTCAGTCCGCACACGAAATGGCGACACACTTAACAGGACCCCTTTGGCAGACATGTAGCTCATCCACCGTCTTGTTCCACGTGCGATGCACCAAATTACAGTTCGGAGCAGCGGTTGGAATTGAAGGCACCCCGGTCATAGCGCCGCAGTAGTAGAAAATGAGCGATGAGGGGTCAAATCACAAAGCCCCACCTTTCTCGCATTAAGCTGGATGGATGAAGAAACCATCATTTCACTATAGCACGCAAGAGCATAAAGAAAAGAGAAAACAATGATGCGTGCGGCAGCTACCTAGGGCACCCTAGGGTAGGGGTCTCCACTAAAGATCCTTTTTTAAAAGCGCCTCCACTACAAATCGGCTTCTCCCTCGTCCTCTTGAAGAAAACCGATGATGAGTGCGGCGGTAGGGTTTGTAGGAGTACTACGGCGTGCGGGGCCACGTCGTAGTAAACGGGTTCGAGTCGTCGCCTTAAATATGAGTGGGCCGCTTGGTTTTATGGGAACGAGGCAGCATTTTGGGTTCGGGGACCAGTGGAGATATAGCACGTACAAAAAATTGTGGACGTAGGTTCGACCGAAAGGCAATGATGCATTGACCCTGCATTTTGATATACCCGGGGCCGCGTGAAATTTGCTACTCTACTCAAAACTAGTAAGGTACACATGTATTGAACGCATGAGATTTCGAAACCAAATTATGAATAAATACACACTATAGCATGTAAAGCTTTGAGTCATATATGCATGATGTAGATGTTCGTTTAGTTCTTATAGTTCATCTCATTCAAAATCAATTAGTTTTATAAAAATGTTAAGATTCATGGGGTTGTGCATTGTAAATCATAAAGTAAAAAACAAATAATGGCATTTCATTTAGAAAAAAATCAATTATGATACAGAAGATTCTAGAACAAAGGAGAAGTGCTTGTGTTTTGAGGTTTGTGCATTATGCTTAAGTTCAACCATGGAGTCTTCTAAATTGTACATGTGGCAGATCTGGTGGAATGTTGATGATATCCAACGGCCAGTAGTGCTCGGATTTGCCCATCTCTGCACTGTCGGGTTAGCTTCATCCAGCGACCATCTTTCAAAGTTATTGGCACACTATATAGTTCTTGTGCCATAGTTGCATGTTTTGGAAAAAAAGCTACTAGTGGGTTGTACTATCTATTTAGGAATAGAATATGTATACATGGAAGTTGTAGGGAAAGAGATGACATGGAGGATCTCAATTCCTATGAGTAGGGATTGGAAAAGAGATGTCATTTGGTTCACATCATAGGAACTTTTCTATTGAATCTAGAGACGACATGTATCTCAATTCCTATGAGGAGGGATTAGTAAAGAGTTGTAATTTGGTTCATATCATAGGAACTTTTCTATTGAATATACGCTAATGTTTATTTTCCTTTGAAATTAAGGGAGTATAGGAATCCATTCATATGAACCAAGTGGCTCTAAAGCTATATAAATGATATCATGTTTATTTCCTTTGAAATGTAGAGTATATGAATCTATTCCTATGAACCAATTGGCTCTAAAGAAAAACAATCCTATAAAAATCATATCATATAGAGTTCCTATGATATTCCTCGACACTAAAGGATTGTTGAAATTGTTGTTGGTGATACGATGGTCTTTCTTTGTAGACTCCTCACTCATCTTTATAGTTACCTCTCGAAGATGAATGAAATGATATATACAGGGTATTCTACATGTGCCATTTGGTACACGAAAACTCGGTAAAAGTTTGCGAGGTTCTAATTTTCAATAAAGCTATATGCACTGCATTTCGGAATGGAGGGAGCATACGGCAGTTGCTAAGACTCATGTGGAAGATTTGGGTGTAGGAGGAGTGGCTATTTTGTTAAATGACATGGCAAAACTGACACTATCGGATGCCGATCTAACGGTTCTTACAGCGTTCGTCAGGAAAAGGCTTGTGGCGAACGCTTGCCGGATAATGATTTACGGACACATGCATTGCATTGATACGTGCCCCCCTCTCTCTCACGCATACGCACCCTCATGAGTCACAAATCTCCCGAGTCCTCTCGCAGACTCGCACGTGGCACCCATCGTCTATCTGCAGGTAGACGATACGCACATATGTGCTCTTCACACCCTACCCTCAGAACTTCTAAAAAACAAAAGACGGTGCGCACATTTTATTTTAGCTCACACGTCACACACTTATATTATTACTCTTCCGGCGAATGTTCTTTGGGCATAGTATATATTGTACTCTCACGAAGAGAAGCGGTGCACGCACGCACTAGTTGTCTCACACCCACTCGCGGGTACACGTAGGAGCGCATTTTTTTGAAGCCGGTACAACAAAATCCCTGCACTATATAAAAAGAAGGAGCCTTAGCGCTTGCTTTACTAGGGTTCTTCTCGTTCACCCTTTCATGCTCTCTAGATCTAAGCAAGACATAGGTGGCCACACTCTCTCTCTCTCTCTCTCTCTCAGCTCACGGCTGGTCACAAATCCGGCCGGACAACCTCGACCGGGGCAGGGGGTGTAGGTGCATCATTCACGCTGTCGTCGGCGGCGAGGGAGGAAACCAACGGCTGCCCGCACGTCCCGATCGGCGGCCGTGCCGTTCTCTCCGAGAGAGTGCTGGCTCGGGAGGGCCTCCGACCCCTTCTTCCTCCCTGCGGTATTGTGGCCAAGATGCAGCCTCCCGACGCCGTCTTTGCCACATGCCGATGACCCTCAGTTATATATTCCTTCGGAACCTGCCTTGCTCTATGATGTCTACTACACAACCTTCTTCTTGTAGACGTTGTTGGGCCTGCTAGTGCACAGGTTTGTAGGACAGTAGCAAATTTCCCTCAAGTGGATGACCTAAGGTTTATCAATCCGTAGGAGGCGTAGGATGAAGATGGTCTCTCTCAAACAACCTTGCAACCAAATAACAAAGAGTCTCTTGTGTCCTCAACACACCCAATACAATGGTAAATTGTATAGGTGCACTAGTTTGGCGAAGAGATGGTGATACAAGTGTAATATGGATGGTAGATATAGGTTTTTGTAATCTGAAATAATAACAACAGCAAGGTAACAAGTGATAAAAGTGAGTGTAAACGGTATTGCAATGATAGGAAACAAGGCCTAGGGTTCAACTTTCACTAGTGCAAGTTCTCTCAACAATAATAACATAGATAGATCATATAACGAGCCCTCAACATGCAACAAAGAGTCACTCCAAAGCCATTAATAGCGGAGAACAAACGTAGAGATTATGGTAGGATACAAAACCACCTCAAAGTTAATCTTTCGGATCGATCTATAAAAGAGTTCGTACTAGAATAACACCTTAAGACACAAATCAACCAAAACCCTAATGTCACCTAGATACTCCATTGTCACCTCAAGTATCCGTGGGCATGATTATACAATATGCATCACACAATCTCAGATTCATCCAACCAATACAAAGTACTTCAAAGAGTGCCCCAAAGTTTCTACCGGAGAGTCAAGAACGTGTGCCAACCCCTATGCATAGGTTCATGGGCAGAACCCGCAAGTTGGTCACCAAAACATACATCAAGAGGCACATGATATCCCATTGTCACCACAGATAAGCACGACAAGACATACATCAAGTGTTCTCATAAAAGACTCAATCCGATAAGATAACTTCAAAGGGGAAACCCAATTCATCACAAGAGAGTAGAGGAGGAGAAACATCATAAGATCCAACTACAATAGCAAAGCTCGGGATACATCAAGATTGTGCCATAGAGGGAACACGAGTGAGAACACGAGAGAGAGAGAGAGAGAGAGATCAAACACATAGCTACTGGTACATACCCTCAGCCCCGAGGGTGAACTACTCCGTCCTCGTCATGGAGAGCGCCGGGATGATGAAGATGGCCACCGGTGATGGGTTCCCCCTCCGGCAGGGTGCCGGAACGGGCTCCCGAGAGGTTTTTGGTTGCTACAGAGGCTTACAGCGGCGGAACTCCCGATCTATCTTGATATTCGATGTTTTTAGGGTACGTAGGCTTATATAGGCGAAAGAAGTCGGTCGGGGGGTGCTCGAGGGGCCCACGAGACAGGGGGCGTGCCCAGTAGGGGGGGCTCCTATCTCGTGGCCTCCTTGAGGCTCTTTTGACGTGAACTCCAAGTCTCCTGGGTGATATTCTTCCCAAAAATCACGCTACCGAAGGTTTCATTCCGTTTGGACTCCGTTAGATATTCCTTTTCTTCGAAATACTGAAACAGACAATAAAACAGCAATATGGGCTGGGCCTCCGGTTAATAGGTTAGTCCAAAAGTAATAAAAAAGTGTATAATAAAGCCCATAATCATTCAAAATAGATAATAAAATAGCATGAATGCTTCATAAATTATAGATACGTTGGAGACGTATCACTCTACTGCCCCAGCTCTTCCGCCTTCATGTGGATCCTTTTCTACTTCCGTCCGCTATTCCAAAGCCACCTAGACTTCTAGTATTATTAGAAGTAAAGCTAGTTCATACAGTCAACTCAAAGCGTTGGTTCAAACAAGGAAGAAAGTGGGAAAGCTGTTGCATGAATCTAGGACTTGGTTCTAAGAGAAAACAGGGGAATGTAGTAATATCTGTCACTGTTTAAATAATTGTATTTCGTATTTGCGCAAACAGGAATGTCTGTCTCCATATCGTTTCGGGATGTCTGTCTCCGTATCGTTTCTATCCGCGCAATCAAAAGCACACACCTCAGTTTTAGTACAACTGCACAAAATGAGATGGCTATCCCTTGTTGCCGTCGTCTAACCTCCCGTCTTCAAGGTATCCCTACATTGGTAGTAACTAAGGTAGAATGACCAACGCAATCTAAAAGAAGCTGATTCGTACGTTTTACTTCCTGATTGCAGTGCAGGGACGAGCAAAAACAACTGCATCCTAGTCCTGAATGCACTTTCTACCAGTTCATCCATGGACCGAGGACTAGCTGGCACGGCTGCACGGCGGTTTTTTGGACAGGTGCACGGACAAGAGGCATTGTGGTCTGCTTATTTCTGCAAATAGCGGTGCTTAAATTTAGTGGAATGCACAAGAATTTCACCTGGTCAGTACACTGCATGGTTCAGTTTAGCATTCCAGCTGAGACCACAATTATAATTGGTTTTCTCGAATGAGAGAACCTAACCCTGGATGGTGGCAACAACAAAAAACCAGAGTGAACTCCAGGAAATTTAAGCCTGCCGGGAGGCCCTTTGCTCAGAGAAGCCTTGCTTGTTTTTCCTGATTTGTAAACCTTCTCACAACTTTGTCTTTTGCTATGAACTAGTATATGTTTGTTATGTTCTATGAATCATTGAGATGTATAAAACTGCTTAACTTATGCTTTTCAAGATTTTTATGAAGACGAGTTTAATGTGAGTGTTCCACATGAGCACTGGACTAGCGTTGAACGTTTGGAATTTATTACATTGTGGCTTCAATTAACTGCATGAACCACTGTAACAAGATACATAGTTTCTTATATGTCAGACAGCAGATTGTTGATTGTTAGCTGGTCGATAGCCTAGTGTTGAAGCGAGCTGAGCCAATGTGCCGTGTTTTGCACAACTGCTTACAAGTGGGGTAGCACCAACAGTGTTTACAAGTACTTATGTATACGTCGGCGCACGGTTCTCAAACGAGTGCTCTATTTCATCAAAACACACACAACTCGTATGATAAACCGTGACAACTTATGTCTTACCATGCCATATTCATGAAAAAACTAGTGAGGACGCATCTATTTCGGCAACAATTACGATGATTCTCACAAGATTCACGGGCACACAAAAGTAGCAGCAGTTCCCATAGACGGATTCAAACAGAGTACTAGCCCCAGAGGGTTCGATAATAGGCAATGTTCGGATAATTAGACACAATCCAAACTACTATTAAACACTAGCTGGGGCAACTATTTCATGCCTCGATCTAATTTGGGCTGGACACAAGACGGACCTTGCCATGAACATCATCGAGGACGTCCCGCAGCAGCTCAATCATGTGAACCTTCATGAAGACAACCTTGTGGCCTTGCCACTAATAAACTTGTTTGTGGAGGCATGCCACGTCATCTTCCTGCGTAAGCTTGACAAGAACAGTATGCCTTACAAACGAAGGAGTAGCTTTGAACTTCTTGTGCTTCAGTACACCCTGGACAACACGTCTGACAACAGTGAGACTGGAATACACCTCTTCATTGGTATAACCACAAATGGCTTCCAGGATCCAACAGCCTTAGAACTCTGTTTTCCCAGTGCGTATATTCGGGTCGTCCGCCTCATAGCGAGTGACACGCACAACCACACAATCCTTGTCTGCATCAGGGCTCTAACTGAAACAGAAACAAATTCTGAATTACTTTTCAGTATAAGAAACACAAGTTATTTAAACCACTATGTATAGCATGGCATTGAAGCTAATAAAATTTTGCATTATTCATCACCACATACTTAGATGAAAAACCACAATCGAGATCGGCAAAGAAGAAAATCACCTTGGGCAGCTTAGTGGGAGGGGGGGACACATCCTCGAAGGGGGAAAACTGCTCCTGCAGTGCCACGGGGGCTATAACCTCAAACGGGGCGTTGACCATCTCACTAGTGGCCGTGAGCGTATCTGGGGTCGGCTCGGTGGTTGCCTCCATCGTCTTGGAGCTCTCTGTCTTGTGGGTATCAGCCTCCCGCGTCTGCTCCAATATCGGCAGATCATGAAACTGACGAATACTAGGAGACCACTGAAAGGAAAACACAATCGCAATGACAATGAAACAGAAAAGACAGTGAGGATCAGTTACTGCTTTGCAAAAGTTCTTTTTTTTTTCTCTGAACGAAAATATACCAACATCACGGATCCGTTTACCTTCCCTTCGTTGGGAGAGAAGAACAGTGGCAGATGCGAGTGTTGCCTTTCTTGAAGACGGTGAGGGAGAAGGGGATTCAGCGAAGAGTGAAGTGATGGTTGCTTCGTCCGTCAAACTTAGACTGCGGGGAGGTGGGGTTTTGTGATGGTTGCTTCGTCCCGCGCGCTGCATGGCCCGCATGTCGGTGAACAAAAGTATAATGGCATTTAGTAGAGGGAGATGTTTCAATGACCTAGGAGGACCCAGAAGCGGTAGAGTGTCTCCACTGTACTAGTAGTAATTGTTT
>LR880970.1:68614427-68634689 GCA_904067115.1 Aegilops sharonensis
CAAAAAAAACCTGGGTGCTCTTCTTCCTCCTCACTCCCACGAACCTCAGGTCAGCTCGCTCCACTCGTACCCCCAAATTCCTCACCTTACTCCTACAGAAAACCCCAGCTCCCCTTCTTCCTCACTCCTACAGAAAACCCCCAGCTCCCCTTCTTATTCGCTTGCACTACAACTAGGCTCATCATTCGTTACTCTGCTCAAATCCGTGAGCGCGACGCGACGCCCTCGAGGAAAATGGAGTCGGCTGACCCCAGAGCCAAGAAGATGAGGCTCCCGCCAGCGGTGACGCCTGTTGTAGATCCCGCACCCGGCAGCGCGGGGAGAAGCGGCGACCCCGCCCCCACCGGATCCCAGGAACCCGTAGAATCTCGGGTGGACCGCATCAGCGATCTCCCGGACGCCGTCCTTGGGGAGATCATCTCGCTTCTCCCCACCAAGGATTGCGGCCGCAGCTAAGTCCTCTCAATTCGGTGGCGCCCTCTATGGCGCGCCGTGCCCCTTAATCTCGACTGTCGTCAGCTATCTCTCTTCAATGATTTTAAAATCCCCAGAGCCATCATCTCCTCCCACCAGGGCTCCGTTCAAAGCCTCTGCATCCCGTCATGCTACCTGAGCAAGCATACCATGCCCTGCACGGTGGACGCCTGGCTGAAATCCCCTGAATTCACAGAACTACAGCTGCTTGAGTTCTACTATTCCCCTGGAACTCACATACCACATACCGAACGCCATGAACTTGTGCCCTCAGCACCGATGTCCACCTCGCGGTTTTCCTCCTCTCTCCACACCGCCACCTTTGCGCTGTGCTACCTACCAGACAATCTGGTACTAAACCTTCGACTACCATTTCTCAAGAAACTTTCACTTGTGCGGGTTCGTATATCGGAGGCCTCATTGCACAGCATCATCCACTCCAGTTGCCCCGCGCTGGAGTGCTTGGTGCTTGTTTTCACAGTTAGAATCGGTTGTCTCCAAATAAAGTCGCCTAACCTTGTAAGAATTGGAATTTTCCAAGTAAGTCGCTTTGTCAGGCATGTTGGGCTGTAAATCTTTCAAGACGAGGAGAGCTTTCATTCGGCTGGCCGAGAAAATGGCCCATCAGTAATGAGAAATGGGTTGTACATTTTTAAAACACATCAAACTGGCAATTAGTTTCAATTTTTTTTTCATTTCAAGATTTTAAATTACATTAATTTTTATGCGTGGAGAATTTGTTGGATGTTATATTGATATACATTTATTTTTAAAATCAGTTTGAATGTGAGTCGAAATTTCGGGATTAAAAACAGTTCGGACCGCATCGAAATATGGAAAATTTCGTATAATTTTTTAACTGTGGCCAAAATATGGGCTGTAATGCTAACAAAAAGAATATGGGCTCCAAAAAAACCTTAAGAATTAGCAAATGGGCTGTAAATTATTAGAAATAATGGCAGATGGGTTGTATGCTGTTTTCCACATATTTGAGGCTTTCCTAAAAAAATGTTGACGCACAAGCAGTGACGGTTGGATGTCCATCCAACGGCCGTCGTGCTTCTTCAATCTCTGCTCTTCCTGCTCCAGCCGCTCAAACAAGCGCCGGCGGGACTGCCTGCTCCCTCCTGCCCACGGCCGGCTGTGCTGCCGCGTAGGCCTCACCGCCCCACTGTACTCCCATCGCTGGCCTAGCCATCCCTCTACTCACCCACACCTGCTGTTATTCTCCGGCGACGGCAGACGAACCAGTAAACCCTCGTACAGTCGTACTCCCCTCCGCGTGGGAAACAACTGCCGAGTCTTCCCTGCCTCCGTGTCGTCCCCATACTAGGCCTCGCCATCGTCCACCGAAGTGGTGCTCTCGGCGCAGCGTGGACAATGTGGTCAACGACCAACTTCCATCGAAAGAGTACTGTGCGTGGAGAGGCTGACAGCTGGGTCCACGGCCGCAGCAAGGAAGTGCCTCCTTATTACGCGCAAAATAATTATTCCTCCACCTGACAGCGGGCACCCACCGGACGGGCCACCGTATTTCACGAAAAAAAGTTTCCCCCCTGACGGGTGGGACCCACCAGCTACACCTTCGCACGCAAGGAAGTGCGTCCGGGCAAAAAAAAACGATTCGCCCCCCGGACTGCTGGGACCCACCAGCTACATCTTCGCACGCAAGGAAGTGCGTCCGGGCAAAAAAAATGATTCGCCCCCCTGACTGCTGGGACCCACCAGCTACATCTTCGCAGGCAAGGAAGTGCCTGACAGTCGGGACCCGTAGCGTTGTCATTGTGGTCGCGAACGTGTACGTACATATATACTGGTGGATGTAGAGGCGCGCACGTGTCGTAATAGAGGCGCGCACATAGCATCTACACGTACATACAGCGGCCAGGGTGCAAGAAAGAAAATACGGCCACGTATGTGTACATACGGGCGGGGTCTCGAACGCCTACTCGCGCATACGTATGGCGAGGGCTCGTGTACATGGCTGGGTCGGAACAGAGAAACAACATCGTCGTCGTGTTCATGGGAAGGCAACGGAATGTGTCGTGTTCATGGGGAGGCAACAGAATGCATCGTGTTCATCGGGAGGCAATGAAACGCGTGGGAGCCAACCGGCTGGGTCGGAACGGAATGCGTGGTCGTGTTCATCGGGAGGGCTTGGACGGAACAGGCGATGGAAACGAGGCCTGGCGTACCACAGAACAGACGAAACGGACCTCCTTTGTTCAGAACAGGGTCCTGTTGATCGGGAGGGGTGTGGCGTACCGCAAAACGGAGGAAACGGACCTCCTACGGTCGAAACAGGGGTCCTGTTGATCGGGAGGGGTGTGGGGTACCACAAAACGGAGGAACCAGACCTCCTACGGTCGAAACAGGGGTCATGTTGATCGAGAGGGGTGTAGCATACCGCAAAACGGACGAAACGGACTTGTGTTGGAGCGCTACGGTCGAAACGGGGGTCCTGTTCAGCTGGAGGGGTGTGGCGTACCGCAAAACGGGACTCCACGGGATACTGTTCATCTCCACCGTCGACCTCCTCCAGCCTCCACGGGCTCCTGTTCATCCAGCCTCCACCGTGCGCTACTCCACCGGCTACTATTCAAGCACCCCTCCACCGTTTACTGTTCATCCACCCCTCCATCGTCTACTGTTCATCCAGCCCTCCACACCACGGGGTCCTGTTCAACCACCCCTCCACGGCCACCCCTCCATCATCTACAGTTCATCCAGCCCTCCACACCACGGGGTCCTGTTCATCCAGAGGCAACGCCGCCGCTCACTGTTCATCCAACCTCCCCCCCTCCCGGAATGTTCATTGTTCATCCAATCGATCGACTTCAGTTAGCAGCAGTAGCAAAGGAATCGCTCCATCGGGTTCAGTTAACAGCCATCGATCGATCGCTTGGGTTCAGTAACGCGTAGCCTGCAGTGCAATCGCTTGGGTTCAGTTAGAGCCCAACGTCTCTCTCGGGTTCAGTTAGAGCCAACGCCTCGCACACACGCGCGTACGTGTACGAGAGAAACTCGCATCGCTCGGCCCCGACCTCCCACCGTAACCGGCAACTCCCCGAAATTTTCCTCCTCCTCGCTTCTACCACGGTTTTTTCCGTCATGGACGGCCCAAAGAATGTCATGCAGCTGCGTCTCTGGCCCACCCAGGACGAAAAACCCATTTTCTGTCATGATTTTTTGTCATAGAAGTAGGAGCCCACCACATCTATGATGATACCGGGTTTTGTCACAATTATCATCATAGAAGTGTCATATGTATGACAGAAAAAAATTTCGTTCGGCCCAAAATGTCATGGATGTGTCTCTTTTTTGTAGTGCACCTTGCCCAGGATCTTGCACATATTGTGAATGGCACGCTCAGACCAGGCCACATCTGGCAGGCCGGCGATGATGAGCCAGGCAGTGTCCAGAACCGCCAAGGCATTGGGACCCCACCGTGGCTCGGAGATGTTCACCACAATCCCGTTGAGGGCCAAGGTGATCTTGTCGCTGCGGGTGCAGAATCCCATGCTGAGGGCATCGGGGAAGATCACCGAGAAGTCATTGGCAACAGTGGATGTCACCTGTCAATCCCACTTGCACCTGCACAAGTGGTTGAGCTCGGCCTCGATCAGTTCTGGGGTGGCGACGCCCTCGCCCACGACAGTCACAAGAGCCAGGAGCGAGGGGGAGGGAGGTGGGAGCTCCGGCACCTCGATGTGAAAGAATCCCATGTCCTCAATGCCGTGGCTGTACATCATGATCTCCTCCGTCACCGGACATTCTGGACAGAGAATCACGGTGTGACCGGCTTCCTTGCAGAGGTAGCACATCGGAGGGTTGGGGCATGCCACCTGGAAGTGCCCGGTCAAGCCGTAGTTGAAGCACGGCGGACCGTCGAGGGCGGGAGTGGAGCCTGAGGGAGGGGCCGCGGCGGCGGCGGAGGTGGGAGCGGCCGGGGGGCGAGGAGGGCCTTTCTTCTTCTTCTTCTTTGCACCCTGGCGCCCCCGGTTCCCATTGCCACCGTTGGACGGCGGGAACGCAGATTGGGTGTGTGGGGGCTGGTAGCGACGGGCAGCCGTCGCGTTGGAGTCGGTGGCGAGGGGTTGTTCACGAGGAGGGTGATACGTCTCCAACGTATCTATAATTTTTGATTGTTCCATGCTATTATATTACCCCTTTTGGATGTTTATGGGCTTTATTTTACACATTTATATCATTTTTGGGACTAACCTACTAACCGGAGGCACAACCCGTATGGCTGTTTTTTTGCTTATTTCAGTATTTCGAAGAAAAGGAATATCAAACGGAGTCCAAACGGAATGAAACCTTCGGGAGCGTGATTTTTGGAACAAACGTGATCCAGAGGACTTGGAATGCAAGCCAAGAAGCAGCCGAGGCGACCATGAGGGTGGAGGGCGCGCCCACCCTTACAGGCGCCCCCCTGTCTCGTGGGCCCCTCGGGCGGCCACCGACGTACTTCTTCCTCCTATATATACCCATGTACACCGAAAACATCCAGGGAGCTAACGAAAAACAATTTCCACCACCGTAACCTTCTGTATCCGCGAGATCCCATCTTGGAGCCTTCCCCGGCGCTCCGCCAGAGAGGAATCGACCACGGAGGGCTTCTACATCAACACCATAGCCCCTCCGATGAATTGTGAGTAGTTTACCACAGACCTTCGGGTCCATAGTTATTAGCTAGATGGCTTCTTCTCTCTTTTTGGATCTCAATACCATGTTCTCCCCCTCTGTTGTGGAGATCTATTTGATGTAACTCTTTTTGCTGTGTGTTTGTCGAGATCCGATGAATTGTGGGTTTATGATCAAGTTTATATATGAGAAATATTTGAATCTCCTCTGAATTCTTATATGTATGATTGAGTTATCTTTGCAAGTCTCTTTGAATTACCAGTTTGGTTTGGCCTACTAGATTGATCTTTCTTGCCATGGGAGAAGTGCTTAGCTTTGGGTTCAATCTTGCGGTGTCCTTTCCCAGTGACAGTAGGGGCAGCAAGGCACGTATTGTATTGTTGCCATCGAGGATAAAAAGATGGGGTTTATATCATATTGCATGAGTTTATCCCTCTACATCATGTCATCTTTCTTAATGCGCTACTCTGCTCTTATGAACTTAATACTCTAGATGCATGCTGGATAGCGGTCGATGTGTGGAGTAATAGTAGTAGATGCAGGCAAGAGTCGGTCTACTTGTAGCGGACGTGATGCATATATACATGATCATGCCTAGATAATCTCATAATTATTCGCTTTTCTATTAATTGCTCGACAGTAATTTTTTCACCCACCGTAATACTTATGCTATCTTGAGAGAAGCCACTAGTGAAACCTATGGCCCCTGGGTCTATCTTTTATCATATAAGCTTTCAATCTACTTTTATTTGCATCTTTACTTTTCCAATCTATATTATAAAATACCAAAAATATATTTATCTTATCATACTATCTCTATCAGATCTCACTTTCACAAGTGGCCGTGAAGGGATTGACAACCCCTTTATTGTGTTGGTTGCGAGTTCTTTGTTTGTTTGTGTAGGTGCGTGGGACTTCTGAGGAGCCTCCTACTGGATTGATACCTTGGTTCTCAAAAACTGAGGGAAATACTTATGCTACTATTGCTGCATCACCCTTTCCTCTTCAAGGAAAACCAGAGGGGAGGGAGACCGATCCAGACGACACGACGGGGAGGGGGAGCGCTGCCGGGAGGACAGCCGGGCCTCCCCAGCCGGCGACCGGCCGCGGTCGTGCGAATCCACCCGAGGGGGCGCACGGCGCGCCGGGGAGCGGGAGCAGCGGTCGTCGCGAGCCGGAGACCGACGGGACTGACGGGGGGAGGAGCGGCGGGAATCCCGGGCTGGGGAGCGCCGGGCCGGGCGGGAGGAAAGCTGCTGCCGGAGGTTAGCCTCCCGCCGGAGGCCATCAGGGGAGGACCGAGGTGGGTCACGGCGGTCGTCCTCCGGCGCTTGGGGCGGCCAACGTTGTCGCCCCATTCCCGGGGCATGGCCGGTGGGGGAGGAGGATGGGGGGGCGCGAGGGGGCCGGGGGCGCCAGCGGGACGAGGGTAGAGAGGGGTGGCAAGGGGCGCGTCGGAGAGGGGAGCGGGAGGCGCGGGGTTGGAGGAGGGTTGGCGAGGAAACCCTACATGAGGCCAAATGGTGCGCCGCACCGGGCAAAGGCCCACCGAGGAGCGAGGCTGTGCCGTTGGGGGCGTAACCAGCCCACCAATCGGCCAACGGCCCGCATCCCACTCGGCGGCCCGGCGGCTGAAGACCCCCAGGGGGGCAACGGCGCGGCCCCCGGGGCGGCCCAGTACCAACGCGGCCCGGTACGACCGCCCCGGGGCAACCAAGCAGGGTGCAAGGGTTTCCTCGAGCGCCGCATCGGTGGCCGCCGAGGGGGCAAGACGGGGGCGGCGAGGCCAGGACGGGCCACGCTGGGCACCAGGAGACCGGGAAGAGGAGGCATCGAACGAGGAGACGAATGGCCGGAAGGGGGAGCGCCTGGAGAGCATGACCGAGAGCTCCGACGAGGACGCCGGCGATGGGCCAGCCGGGGCGGAGGAGGACGATGCCGGGGCAGGAGCCTTCCAGGAGCAGTGCGCGGGGCCGCGGTCGGCGCGGCCAGCGACACCCCAGCCGCCAGCGCGGTGATTCCGGGGAGCCCCCGACCCCAAGGGGACACCTTTCATCCCCAGCGGCAAAGCCGAGCCCGAAGGCCGTCGCCGGCGCCGGTCAGCCCCGCGGGCGGCCGAACTCCCACCCCTGGGAGTAAGGCCACCGACAGAGGCGAGCCGCGGCAACCGGACCGGGGCCTTGGGGTGGACGCGATCCCGGCAAACCACGGGGCGAACAACGGCGACGTCGTCGGCCTCGGCGAGGTCCGCCCAGACAACGCGCGGCGGGCCTGCGGGGGGAGTCGACGGCGGTGCAGGCGAGGGGAGCACCAGCGGGCGGGCCGCGCACAAGGAAAGGGACGGGGGCTGGGGCGGCGGCGGAGCCGCCGGGTCGCCAGAGGCGTCGCCAGAGCCATCGGGCGTCTCCATCTTCTCCTCTGTCATGCCTTCAGGGCTGCCGGTGTGGCTGCTTCGCCTCATGGGTGCAATTTGGAGACATGCACGAAGGACATACATCAGTGTGTTTATATGTTTTCTCTCTGTGACCTTTCTAATGTGCCATTCGAAGTTTCTGGGTAAATGAGAAGCAATTACTTGCATGAAGACTTCTAACACTCATTTTACTTATAAAATATGCATGGATGCACAGTTTCTTCTTCAAACTCTGCTAGCAAAAGAAACTGAGAAATGTTTTTCCCAGATTCTATATTGTACAGTAATAGGTATTTAAATGCTTTTGGTAGTGATGAAAACCATTTGTATGGCTGTCAAGATGTGCTTCCTTTTTGTGTCTTCAGTCAGAAGTCGTGATATTTGTCCATTACTTTTGCTAGATTGGATACTTAAAGTTCTATGAGTTGTTTGGTTAGATTGGTAATGTGCTATATTCTCTTATATCTGATGTAGTAATATGTGGCGCCATCTCGGATGGCAATAATGTCATCTATGTCAGCATAATCTCTACAAACCACTTTTGTTGGATGAAAATCTGGAGCCTCTGTCCTGCTTAATGAAGAACTGTTTGATGAGGGAAATGCATGTTGCAGTATCTAATTTACTATAAAATGCGGCGAATATCTGATCTCTGCTAAACACTGGTGAATACTCCATGAGTAAAAAGCAGTCAACAGCTAGAAACTTCTTTCGCTTACTGCTGCTAGAAACTTCTGTCGCTTACTGCCAATTTTGTAAGCAAACAAACAGCGGACAATGAACCTTTTTTTTTTGTGGGGAGACAATGAACCATTATCTCATGGAATGCACACATGCAGCGGTGTATGCAGGAAACGGGCTACATACATCAATTTTTTTTTGCGTGATAGAGAAAACCAAGATTAATTGTCGATGTTTTGAGAATGACATCATGTATCATTATGCAATTAAACAGTTTTTTGGAATGCCATCATGGCTACTTTGTTGCATACGTAACGTAGTTATATCGTTTGCAAGGCAATCAATAAGGAAGTCTGGGGGCTCACCCTCCCATTTACAAGCTACATTATTATCAAAAGCTTTCTTTGCTAAACTATGCGCCACTACGTTGGCTTCCCTCAAGCAATGCAAAAACTGAACTAAACCTATCATGCCAGCAGGATAAAACAGTCAGCGTATATTGCTGAAGCTTCGTTCCAGATTCTATCCTGACCTGAACATACGTTAATGACCTCCACCGAATCTGATTCAATTTGGATTGAGTGTAGTCCCATCTCATTTGCTAGTATGAGACCCTGTTTCATCGCCAATGTTTCTGCTGTATAAGCATCAGGTACATGGGGCAACAATGAACATGCAGCGGCAATAAACACACCATAGCTATCTCGCATCAGCACACCCGTGGAACCGCTGAATGTTTCATCATGAAAGGAGGCGTCAACATTCACCTTAATATTTCCTCTTGGAGGTTTGCTCCAATTTACCTCTGTACGATTGGCGGGTACAGTCTTGACTGCGAGGCTTCTCTTGAAATTCAGATAAATTGCTCTAATGGACAGTGCACATCTAGCCAGTGGTGTACTCTGATTATGATGCGTATGTTGACGTCTCATCCACCAGAGGTACCAACAGGTCTTTTTCTTTTCAAAAAGGGGTTTTACCCCAGCCTCTGCATCAGAAAGATGCATACGGCTCATATTATTTATAAGAATCCAGCAACAAAGTCTCCAAGTCTCGAAGTAAGAAATAAAACAAAACGCTCATAAGAGCCTAATCGAAAGCCACAACCGGCTGACCAATAAAATAGGAGCACTACATGCCTATCCTATTACATGGCCGCCATCCAAACCGGTTGAAAATAACCCGAGCTACCATCTCCCATCGGGTAGACGCAATAGCCAAACGCCCCATGGCCTCCGTCGGAGTGAGTAGCGACCACATACGGATCAATGATGTGGCCCTGAAGATAACCTGCAAAAAGTGAATGTTCGTTGATCTGTTAAAAACCAAATCATTTCTGCAGTTTCAGACTGCCCATAATAAGGCACAAACTCCAACACGATTGTGCCTCGCTGTATCTGAGTCAACCCCATCAAGCCACGTTCCAAATAACATGTTGATGGAGGTGGGCGGAGTAATATTAAAAGCAATATGAATCAAACGCCAAAGAATCTTAGCCAGCGGACAATCTAGAAAGAGGTGTTTGATAGTTTCGTTATGGTCACAAAAACTACACCTAGCAGAACCCATCCAATTGCGTTTTGCCAGATTATCCTTTGCAAGAATGACTTGTTTATGCACGAACCACATAAACACTTTGATTTGCAAAGGTACCTTTACTTTCCAAACGTGCTTTGAGGAGGGAATGACACTAGAGTTTATGACATCCAGATACATGGATTTGACCGAGAACACGCCGTCCTTAGTCAGGTACCAACAGGTAGCCGCTATTTCCTCTTTCAGCCCTACCGAAGGCATGTTTGGCATGCAGGAATCACGAAGTCGGAGTAGATGTTCCAGTACTACCGAGCCAGATTGGTCCTCCTGGATTGCTTCAGAGATAACTTGGGCATATCCCAGATGTCGCCGCATTTCTTTTGCTTGCTCACAGCTAAATAGTAAGTGTAGGATATCCTCTGGCCCATGCGGTCATATGGGACAATGTCCAGTAGTCCCTACATGTCTATTCATCAGAATGCTTTTTAGTGCTATTATTTCTGCAGAGCTCTCCAACAGAAAATTTGATTTTACCTGGGACACATAATTTCCATAATACCGGCCAAACGGGATTAGGAGCTGCAGCTCCTGCATGTGGAAAATTATTATTCTGAAATTGATGCTTCCATTCCACATGATACGCAGACCGGACAGAGAATACATCTGATCTCGTACCATTCCATGCTACAAAATCCTCAAAAGAGTTGTAACTCAGTGGGATCCGAAGTATACGAGCAACATCTACTGGGTTGAATATATCACGAATCAGTGCCTCGTCCCAATTTTCTACTACCGGATCTATCAAATCATTCACTCTTGTGATCAAAACCCCATTCCTGCCAGTTATAATTTTTCTTGATGGACTAGATGGAATCCAATGATCTTCCCAAATGTTTATTTTTTCGCCATTCCCAACTCGCCAAATGTGTCCTCGTTTGAACGTTTGGATCCCTGCCACAATACCCTGCCATGTAAATGAAGAGCCCTTCTTAGGTCCGGCACAGAGAAGATCACCTGATGGATAATATTTTGCACGTAGGACCCTTGCGCACAAAGATTCTGGTTCATCAAGTAGTCTCCAAACTTGCTTTTCTAACATAGCTAAGTTGAAAGAGTGGAGGTCATGGAAACCCATTCCACCATCTTTCTTTGGGAAACATAATCTCCACCAAGCCCACCAATGCATTCTTTTAGTATTTTCATCATCCCCCCACCAAAATCTTACAATTGCATCTGTGATATCCTTACAAATACCTTTAGGGAGTTTAAAAACAGACATGGCAAATACCGGTATAGCTTGGGCCATAGATTTCAATAAAATCTCTTTACCCGCAGTTGACAGTTGTTTTTCATTCCACCCATGAGTTCTAGAGCAAACTCTCTCAACAAAGTGATTAAAGCAGTCACTTCTATCCGCTCCAAGTAGAGCTGTAACCCAAGATATCTGTCTGACAAAGCTTCAGTGTTAATGTTAAGACAATTACATATGTCTATTCTCATGGTTGGTTCAGTATTGCGACTGAAGAAAACACTTGATTTTGCCACGCTCACCAGTTGTCCAGAATTATGCAATTAAACAGTTGATACACCAGCATGATCGTATCTCGCTCAAATATCCCAATATTGATGTCACATAATTATCTGCGGGGTCTTTGCCACGCCGTCGATCATTCTATACATTTCCGGGCCCCATGGAGCACGGTCACAAAAAACACCTCGAGGCATATATCCCACGATATGGGGCAAATGGAGTTTAACTGCATTCTCCTATTGATCGCTAGCTTCAGGTTCGCCGCGACGGCAATGGCACGAGAGACTCCTTCACTGCATCGCCCACCTCCATTCCTCGGAGAAAGTGCAACATTTCTTACCATCGACAGAGGCGCACATCCGATCCATGGGAACCTCGTGGAGAGCCATTTTCCTCCTCCCCGCGATGTTTACCATACCATGCACAACGTTCTGAGTGGTGAGAACCCGCTACACAATGTTTCTCGCCATCATAGCAGAGTTCACCCTCATGCGAGAGAGGTGCCTAGTTCCCCTTCGCCTATGTCTAATAAGCTACCTCCATCTAGAGGGTTTAGAATATCCCTTTTTGTAAAAAAAAAAGATATTCATGTTAAATCTCTTAAATAAAAGTTTGCAGGATAATTGTATTATTTTAGAGGTGTGTTGTGTAGCTTTTTTGGATTAATGGGTAATTTTATTGCTCAATAATCAAGGGTGTACAAATAATGTCCAGTGGATCATGAAACCACACAAATCTACATACTTACAACGAGGCCGCAACCTTCGCTAGGTGAAGGATCAAAGATGTCGATTAGATGGAGGTGAATATGCAACTAGCAAATTTATTTTTCTTAGTTGTTAGAGACAATGCTGAATAGTAAATTCTCTATGGAAGAGCTAGGGTGATCAATCTATATGATGTGTCCTTACTCACAAGCAAAGTGCATGAGGTAAGCTACAGATAGTAAATCTTACAGACATAGATAAACCACGAGTGTTGGACAATAAGATGTAGGGGGATGGGGTTACTAATCCTCGTTGGAGAGGTGAAGGCCAAGAAAATGTGTCACCTAGGTCTCCAGGTGCCTTAGCCAACTAATGCACTCACAAATAAGCCTGGAGCATAAATCCACAACTTGGACACGCCCGTGTGAGTCCAATCTGTGTAGGTTTCCTATTAACCCAAGAGTAAAATATCAAACAAAGACCTTGCGGCATTTAAGATTGGTTTGGTGGAAACACGAATCTAGCTCTCTCTTTCTTTTCCTCTCGAGAAATGAGAATTTGGTTGCCTAGAGATGGGGGTTGGAAGCTTGGAGGTGGTCAGCAATGGTGGAGCACTGGATCTGTCCAAGGCTCACTCTTTGAGGAAGGAGGGTATTTATATGCCCCAACCAAGTCTGCCCACAGCTTATGCGAAACCTGAATGCCCGGAGAGTCTAGAGTTTCAGGGGTACAAAGGCGTTGGGTTCATATGTAATTACCCTGGGCTTGATAGAATGTTCCTGTTGAGTCTAGAGAAAGTCCGGATCATGTCGTGGGGTTGTCACGGCAGATGTCCTAGTGTGAGGACTTAGTCGTGGAGTCATCGCAACGAGATTAGCTTAAAGGGGTTAAACGATACAAAGGACACATGAAGTTTATAATGGTTCGGCCCCTTGCGGTGAAGGTAAAGGCCTAATCCAGTTTGAGGTGGTATTGCTTATGTCTCGATTACTAGGGAGCGAATACACTTGACCTAGCTTTTGATTTCTTGTTTCTAGCCCCTAACTCGCCGCCGGGTCGTCCCTTTATATACACAGGTTGACGCCCGGTGGCTTACAGAGTCAGAGCCAGCTCATAAGCAACGTGTCCAGCTCGGTGACTAAATATACATGCCTTATAATACAAGTTACACTTATATAGCGGTTTACAATTATTGGGCCTTAAGCTACCTTCGGGCTTCGGGCCCTTAATGAGTCTACATGCCAAACCGCCATCTTCATCAGCCCATGACTTCGTATTGATAAGTCGCCCTGGGCTTAACCCGGCCCCTCCTGGGCGGGTTACCTCAATAGTTATATCCGCAACACTAGGCCCCAGGTTGATTTGAACTTGTTCATATCAATCGTCAACACTTAGAAAAATTCCTTCTTCATTACTCTCATAAAACCTTGTAACTCGCCGTGATGTCTCTTCGGAAATCAAGATAACCCGCCATGACATTACCTGTCATTAAATTTATATAAATCCAAAATCTTTAATGTACGACCTCATTCTTAATGAACCTCCGAAAATCGAGGCGTCAGCATTGTCACATATCCAATTTGGACCTCCTTGATTCCCGCGCATGCCACTTATCCATTCTCCTTATAAATAGGGCCGGAGGTCTCCTTCACTTTTTCCCCCGTGCCCCTTCACCTTGTCTTCCACCTCGTGACGCCCTAGCGCTCGAGCTCTGCCGCCGCCGTCGATCCTCGCCTCAACTCCGACAACGGCCACTGCATCAACCTGTTCGGATCAGATCTCAGCCACGCACCTCTGCTGCTTCAACAACCCTGGTTAGTTTTCCTTCTTCCTCTCCTCCTAGATCCGCTAGGGTTTCAATGGAGTTCATCGAAGCTCGTCCCTATTCTTGGTTGTAGGATTTTTGATTCAAACATGGTATTCCTCCTGCACAGCGGTAATCTCAACAATCTCTTTTACTATAAATGTATCTCCTCCGTATTTAGAAAACTGATCTATACCCATGAACTGCTCAAACCTTGATACTTTTATGTCTGAATATTTTTTGTATTATTCGAAGCTTGCCATATCTGAAATCATAGCATCAACCTATGAAAATTGTTTTTCTCAACATGTAGCCATTTTTTCATTCGTAGATCTGTTCTTTCAACATTGGTATGGACGACTTGACTAAAAAATGTTAACCCGCCAAGCACCATTAGTCCCCTCTTAAGTCGCTAATAGTTAACTGTAACTTTGTAATTCCAATCCCTGGCTTAATGCATTTGCATACTTCTTGGTTGTTTCCCTGTTAACCATAAGCTGGCTTAACCATGTAATATTGAAACGACATCCCACTTCTTTCAGATCAAAGATAAAATGGCTAAGACATATACGTCTTGCAATTGGGTAAAATCCCGGGTTACCGAAGAAGAGCTGAATAACTTTGTCGCCACTGGCGCTTTAGCCAAGAAAGAGGATACCCACTAGAGGTCTCCTGGTGACGAAGTCCTTCCTCAACCAAAAGAAGGAGAAGTAATTGTGTTTACTGATCACTTGGGTCGGGGGTTCAGCCCACCCGGCTCAAAATTCTTTCACGATGTGCTTCATTTCCTCCAACTGCACCCTCAAGACATCGGACCCAACTCTGTGTCCAATATCTGCAATTTCCAAGTATTCTGTGAAGCTTATCTTCAAGAGGAGCCCACAGTTGATCTATTTAGGGAATTCTATTATTTAAACCGCCAAACTAAATTTGTTGATGGGCCATGCCAAGAACTTGGTGGAGTTATTATTCAGAAGAGGAAAGATGTCAGGTTTCCTCATGCCAAGCTGCATAGTAACCCAAAGATTGGAACCAGACTTGGTTCTATGTTCAAGATACATCCCCAACTGGTGAAAATCCTCTGCCAGGTTATCGTGAGCACCGGCTTAGCAACAACCATCCACTTCCCCAATGGCTTGATTCAAAAGAATGGGACAAATATGCACCTGCCTTTTCAAAGCTTAGAGCCTTTATAGCCAACGGCTTAACTGGCGTTGATTTTTTTCGGTGTTGGCTGTCTTGAAGTATCTTGCCCTTAAGCCGCCGCCCCGGCTTAATGTGCAAATATAATAGTGATGTAAAAGATCCTCAACGCCATTGTGATATTCAGTTGTCTGATGCTGAAGTCACTGAAGCCACCAAAAAATTGTTGAATGAATATGTAAAAGAGTGCAGCAAAACTGGACTTAGTCCTTTCTATACTTTCAATAAGCCACCAGCGGTAAGAATTGCCCCTCTTCTGCTCAATCTTTATAGTTAATATCAACTTATGCTCTTTTTCAATCTTAACAGGCTGCTGATCCATTTTGGAAGAAAAAACCGCAGGATAAGCCGGCCAAATCGGCTCGTGTCCAAACCAACGCTAACAAAAAGCCCACCAAGAAGAAAACCGTTGAATCTGCCGAGTTAAACATCGATGATGATGATGATGACCATGAATCAGAGGTAGAACTTGATTCACTTGGCTCCTTTTTCATACATCTCATTGAAAATGATTGTTATTAGGACGACACAGAGGCTAGCCCTGTAGGTGACGCAGCGGTAATTATTCTTTCCTCTGGCTTAGAACCTCTACCAACACAGAAAACTCGACAAGCAAGTCGGAAAGTAAGATTTTCTCACCCTCTAGCTCACTTGGATCCATACTTTCTTTTGAAGAAACATCAACATGAAACTCGCCGCACGACCCGGCATAGCGGCAACGTGATTACTTCCTCCGGCTTACCAAACACTCCGCTTCGCAAACGTCGTGCAGAGGTCTTACATATTTCTGACATAATTTACCCCAAGGCGGGTTATTTTCGACAACCTCTTAACCCGTCTGATTCAAACTATCAGGGGACTTCTCATACCTCCTCTGGCGAGTCAACAGGAACACAAATTCCAACTTTCAAGACTGTACCTAGGTAAGACTATTTTCAATTACTCCAATTTTTGCGCTTGATCATCACCCTGACTTCTTTTTATTTGTTGTTTTTCAGGGGTCAAGCCAAACCCAGTAAAAAGGTAAAACTGAATAAGCCGATCAATGATCCCAATCCGTCTGAGCCGGAAATACAACGACAAGAGTCTTCTCACCCAATTGTTGATAATATTGTTGATGATTTACCACCAGAAGACCTCAATGTTAACCTTGACCCGGTGAATGCTAACCTGACTGATAGCAATCCGGCAAGCCCTATCAGAACAACCATTCCTGTTAAACCGGCAGAAAAGGATGATGATGTTACCATTACTGGTCATGGGTTCACCACACCGGGTCGTCCTACTGCCCTATCCAGGCACAACACCAAAGAAGAAATTTCTGCTGAGGATAAAGGCAAGTGGAAGGTAGACTTAGAACACTACACCCAGTTCAGCACCCAAGACATCCATTCTGGCTACTTGAACCATTTATACACCAGTCGTGACTTTGAAGCCGGCTTAGTGAACTTGATGAAGGATCGTTATGAGGTAAACTCTGTCACTTCCTTTCATATAAATATATTTCCATTAGCTGCCAAGTTTATTGGACATGATAAAATAGAATGTGTTGTAAACTTTAACAGTTGCATAGACAAAAACCAGTAGCCCCCAAGGGCCGGCTTATATTTTTAATATGAAACGGGACTTATGATAATAGTACTTCAACTCTGCATATGTAGCCCCCAAGGGCCGGCTTAATAGATATGTTAAGCCAGGACTTTTGAGTAGTATAAGTAAACATTGCATCCGTAGCCCCCAAGGGTCGGCTTAACATTTATGTTAAGTTGGGACTTATCATCTCTGAGAAAATAATACTATTCATAGTCTTCACAACTCGGATCACCACCCTTTGTCCGGGTCAACAAATACATTCATTCTTGATAGGAGCGATATGCATTAGCCACTACTAGAAAAAGGGTTATAGATGAGATTGACACTAATGGCGCACCAGACAAGTGGTGCGCCATTAGTATATACTAATGGCGCACCACCTTCTGATGCGCCATTAGAGTTGAAACTACTAATGGCGCACCTGGCTCACGGTGCGCCATTAGTATCAAAAAAAAAATTGAACTAGTGCGCCTGTCCAAACATACTAATGGCGCATCCACAGGCAGTGCGCCATTACTAGTTGTAACTAGTAATGGCGCACCTGCCAGAGAGTGCGCCACTAATGTTGTTTTTTTTATTATTTTTTTATTCCTTTTTTTGCAAAACTACTAATGGCGCACTCGCACGCGGTGCGCCATTACTAGTTTAAACTAGTAATGGCGCACCGTGGTGTAGTGCGCCATTAGTATGTTTTTTTTTGCAAAACTACTAATGGCGCACCACCAGGGGGTGCGCCATTAGTAACCTGGATTACTAATGGCTCATTTGTGGTTGGTGCGCCATTAGTAAGTGGGCAGCAACAAGATATTTTGGACAACCTCTCCTCCCACACTCACTTTCTCCCCATTTCATTCTCTCCACCGCCTCCTCCTTGCCTCGGGTGCCTCCTCTTTTTCACCTCATTTCCACCATAAATTCATTCAAATTAAGTGGTTAAGTTACCTTGTTTTGCTAGGTAAGTAAGGGCGGAAGCTATATTTATGTTGTTCTCCCTACAACAATGTGCACATGCACTTTTTATGGCCTAGCTAGATCTATGTATGTTCGTGGTGTTGCATATGTTTGTGGTTTTGCATATGTGTTTGTGTTTGAAGGTGTACCGGTATTTGGAATGCGATAGTTGCCAATATTTTGCCGGAATGTTGATTCATTTCCGTTTCGGCGAGAATTTTGGCATTAAGCATTCTTTTTGGTCCTATTTTTAGGGAAAGTCATGCCAAATTTTTTCTTGGTTCTAAAATATCGTTTTGCTCTACCCCGCAGGCGACCATGGTCCGCACGATGACCGAAGGCATCGTGAATAGGTTTTTGAGGTTCGCGAAGGCCGAGATGCTTAAAAAGAACGAGACGGAGATAAGATGTCCGTGTCGAAGATGCAAGCTGAATAGCCTTATTGCGGACCCGGATTCCGGGCAGGTGCGGGACCACCTGCTCTTGCGTGGTTTCATGGATGGCTATAGGTGGCAAGGTGATGAGGATGACTACGAAGTCGTCCATGGGGGCCGGGCAAGAAATGAGGAAGGGCAGCAAGACAACCACCGCTGCTCGGGCGGGCGAGAAGACGAAGAATCCCCAGGAGATGATCACGACGGTGATGCTGTACACAGTCATCATGTAGAAGAAGATGCAGGACATGATGATGATGCTGGCGGAGCAGACGAAGCTGGACCATCGATGGGCTGGGTGCAGGACCCTCATATTCAAGAGCTGCTTCTCAAGCAGACGGATAACGCAAGAGCTGCCGCCCGAGAGAAAGCCAAGATGGATCAACTTGAGTTAGATGCGGTTACTCCATTGTATGAAGGATGCAGGCCCGAGGATACACGCCTGAAAGTAACGCTCATGGATCTGGAGATGAAGGTAAAACACAAAATGACCGACGCATGCTTCGACGAGAACATGTCATTCTGGCACGAACGTCTTCCCAAGGGGAACAAGTGCCCGACCAGTTTGGAGGAGGCGAAGAAAATCGTGTGTCCTCTGGATTTACCGCACGTGAAATACCATGTGTGCATGAACAATTGCATCATTTATCGGGACGAGCACGCGGAGTCTACCATATGTCCGGTGTGCGGTGTCACTCGATACAAGAAGAGGAAGAAAGCTCCTCGAAAAGTGGTGTGGTACTTTCCGATCACTCCTCGTCTGCAGCGGTATTTCGTGGACCCTAAGGTAGCAAAGCTCCTGCGTTGGCATGCGGATAGGGAGGAGAAGAAGCGAGAAGATGACGCAAATGATCCGGAGATAGATAAAAAAGACAAGATGCTGAGTCACCCTAAGGATGCGAGCCAGTGGCAAGCGTTGAACTTTGAATACCCAGAATTTGGGAACGATAGAAGGAACATCGTGCTGGGCGCGAGCACCGATGGAGTCAATCCGTTTGGCAGCCAGAGAAGCACACATAGCACCTGGCCTGTGTTCGTATGGATGTACAACCTTCCCCCCTGGTTGTGCATGGAGAGGAAGTACATTCACATGAGTATGCTAATTGAAGGGTAGAAACAACCAGGGAACGACATCAATCTGTATCTGGGGCTGCTGAAAGAGGAGATTGACACGCTGTGGAAAACGCCAGCCAATATGTGGGACGCCGCAGAGAAAGAATATTTCCCTATGAGAGCCGCACTGCTCACGACGGTGCACGACTATCTCGGTTACGGATATCTTGCGGGGCAGGTAGTCCACGGATTTTCAGGATGCGTAAGGTGCATGGATGACACAACGTATCGCCAGCTAGATAGAGATCCCGGGTCTTCGAAAACCGTGTTCATGGGACATCGAAGGTGGCTTCGCGATGATGACCCGTGGAGGAAACGCAAGGATCTGTTCGATGGTGAAACCGAACCCCGAAAACGCCCGTGTACGAGGAGCGGCGAGGAAATAGACAAGTTGAAAAATTGGAAAGACTGCCCACTGCCGGGAAAGAAGCAAAAGGCGCCAGAGCCGCTGCTGAAGGTATGGAAAACGAGGTCTGTTTTCTGGGACTTGCCGTACTGGAAGATCCACCGTGTGCCTCACAGCCTTGATGTCATGCATATCATGAAGAACGTGTGCGAGAGTCTGCTTGGTACCCTGCTCAACATGCCAGAGAGGACCAAAGATGGGCCGAAAGCAAGGGCAGACTTGAAATCAATGGGCATCAGGCAGGAGCTTCACGCTATATATGATGATGATGATGATGATGATGATGATGATGATGATGATGATGATGATGATGAGGCGAAGCAGGACACAGAAAGTCGTCGCAAAGGCAAAAAGGCCAAGAAGACCGGAAATGACTACCCTCCCGCGTGCTTCACTCTAAGTCAGGAGGAGATCGAGCAGTTTTTCACCTGCCTCCTAGGAGTAAAACTTCCTTACTGTTACGCGGGGAAGATAAGCAGATACCTAGAACCAGCGAAGCAGAAGTTCAGCGGGATGAAGTCTCACGACTGTCACGTGCTGATGACGCAGATACTTCCAGTTGCAATCCGTGGGATCATGGACGCGCACGTCCGTGAAACGCTATTTGGCCTATGCAACTTCTTCGACGTCATCTCTCGGAAGTCGATTGGCATGAGGCAACTCAGAAGGCTACAGGAAGAGATCGTGGTGATACTATGCGAGCTTGAGATGTACTTCCCGCCCGCATTCTTCGACGTTATGGTGCATCTGCTGGTCCATATAGTGGAGG
>LR880970.1:68649095-68664340 GCA_904067115.1 Aegilops sharonensis
TACGCCCGCTATCTAGCGGGAGAGGGGAGGGAGCGTTGGAGGAACCGGATGAAGACGAGTTTCATCGTGATGATGCTCATCGTGATGACCGCAGCTCTCTTCTATGTGATGGTAGTTTAGATGATCGATATCGACTTGTAATGTGAAGACAAACTCGCTACTCGCGGTCTCGAGACTTGTAATATAATGTTCTATCTTTGTTCGGTCTTTTCAATTCGGAGACTAATATGATGAATTGTATTCGGAGACTAATATGATGAATTGTATTCAAAGACTAATCTTCTATTGTATTCGATGAATCTGTTGTTGATGTGTGCTGTCTATATTTTGTCAAATTATACATTTTGTAACCTGTGCAAAAAACAGAAAATAAAAAATAAAAGAACCTAATATTCATACTAATGGCGCATCACATGACAGTGCGCCATTAGTATGACAAAGCATACTAATGGCGCATCACTGGTCAGTGCGCCATTAGTATGCCGCGGTTACTAATGGCGCATCTCGTGGTCGTGCGCCATTAGTATGCCAAAGCACCTGGGTATACATGGCCCCTGGGAGGCATACTAATGGCGCACCGTAGCCTATACTAATGGCGCACCAGTGGTGCGCCATTAGTATACCAGATACTAATGGCGCACCACTGGTGCGCCATTAGTAAAAATTACTAATGGCGTGCTAGTAATGGCGCACCAGTGATGCGCCATTAATGGCCAAATTAGGTGCGCCATTAGTAGCGGTTTTTCTAGTAGTGAGCCCCCAAGTGCCAAGTATAATACTTGTATTGTGCTTGGGACTTCGTAATATTTGGAGAAGCGATAGACATTAGCCCCCAAGTGCCAAGTAGAATACTTGTATTGTACCTAGGACTTTGTATAAATTCATTGCCATCTTACAATTTGTTTTATCTCTTATAGGCTTAGCTTAGCACTAAGGAATCCCAAGTCACTCACCTCCAAGAAAAAATCAAATCTCAACAAGCCGAAACTTCCAAGGCCAAGGATGAACTGACCAATTCTTTATCAGCAATGGAAAAATTGAAGGAAAGCTTTAAAGCTAAATAAGCAGATTGGAATACGGAGAAGTCAGCCCTGCTGAAAAGAGCTGAAGACACTGAGGCTGCGCTTAAGCCGGTGACTGAAGAATTATCCGGCTTAAAACAGCAGATTAATATTATGTCGTCCGCCATCTTTGGTAAGAATATATTTCCCTTTCATTGTAAGAATCATCTTAGAAACGGCTGCCGGCTTACCCATACCTTAATTGACAGGAGTCCTAAGTTGGGCTCAGATATGCGCGTCCGGCTTAAAGTTGTCTACACTCTTGTAGAGTAGCTATATACTGGTGCCCAACGAACCATCGCTGCTACAATGCATAAGAAAACTCCTTCAACACTTATCCAGGACACTTTGAAGCAATTATCAGTGCTGCCCAAAATAATTGATGACTTAAAGCGGCGAGCTGCTAGAGCTGGTGCTTTAACTGCCTTAAGCCGGGCCAAAGCATGGCATGCTGATCTTGACCCAGAAGATTTGGCCAAAGGCTTCCCTAGTGCTAAAGAAGATGGGTCTGACTTCAGTGCTAATGACTTTGCAGCAATAGCAAGATCTATGCGTCTGTTAGCAAGCAAGCTAGCTGATGAAACCAGCTTAACCACATACCAGGTGGCTTATGATGCTGATAACAAGAAGATCGGTGCGCCGGTTCATGAGCCAACAAACCTCATTCCTCCAATTCGTAAGCACGCCTTTGCCCCTAACATTGATCCTTCCAATCTTATTGACAATGAAGTTGTGTTTAGAGCGTTGACCGGTACCAACTGGGCTACGCCTGACTTCCAACCGATGGATAAGCAACGAGCTGAAGATGAAGAAGAGGTGCAGGAAGATGCTGAAGCTTCAACCTGCCAACAATCATAAGCCGGTGTATTTATCAAAATACTTTACTGTAGTGATAACTTTGATGAATGCTTAGTCTTGTTGGGCCATCAGATGCCTTGTAATAGGCTAAGCTTAAACTCTTGATCTGCTATGGCATCATGCATATTTTTGTTTGCATGACACTGTTGATCCACCAATTTAAGATCTGCCACTTGTGCTTATGATATTAGCAATTTGAATATCTTCTTGCATACAAACAAATTACAAGTATCCTGGCGGTTTACCGCAGGACCGGTCATAATGCCCAATATAAAACCACTGGTGACTAAAACAGTTCATAACCAGGGCCACTTTACCATGACTGAATATATTAAAAAAATATCATACCTGTGATACACTAGTAGAAAAAGGGTCAAATGTGAAGCACATTAGTGCCGGTTTGTAAAAAAAACGGCACTAATGTGATCAATAGTGCCGGTTCATGGCGGCGATCAATAGTACCGGTTCGTGTTGAGCCTTTAGTACCGGTTCGTGCCACGAACCGGTACTAAAGGGGTAGTGGCAGGCTGGCGTCAGGCCGGGTCCCCACGAGCCCCTTTAGTACCGGTTTGTGTTACCAACCGGTACTAAAGGTCTAACCTATAGTACCGGTTCGTGCCACGAACCGGTACTAAAGGGGACAAGCCTTTAGTACCGGTTCGTGCCACGAACCGGTACTAAAGGGGCCAATTTTCAAACTCTACCCCCCCCTCCCCCGTGTATCGCCATTTCAGTTTTGAAAAAATCAAAAGAAAATGATAAAAACTTCAAAAAATAAAATCCTTCGAGAGGTTGTTATATTACTATATCTACTAGTTAGGAAAATTTGAAAACTTAAATTTGGACATGTTTTGCAAAAAGTGCAGGGAAAATGTAAAACGGCTATAACTTTTGCATACGATGTCGGAATAAAACGTATAATATATCAAAAAATTCAGCACAAAAATCCGCATCCGATGGAGACGGCCTACGGCCTGTTTGGAATTTTTTAGAATCCTCAAATTCAAAAAGGAAAAAAAGATATGGTCAAATTTCAGTTTTTTAAAAAAAATTTGGTTAAATTTGGTCAAACTACTTATTCAAGAAGTATTAATGTTACTACATAATTATTCAAGAATATTAGTGTTACTAAATAATTATTTCAATTTTTTGAATTTTGGTCAAATCTGGTCAAACTATGGTCAAACTATGGTCAAACTTATTCAAGAAATATTAGCGTTACTAAATAATTACTGTTTTTTAGAATAATAGTTTCAAAGTCAAAGGTGAAATGTGTGGCTTCATGCTCAAGCTAAACTCCTGAGGGTTAATAGGATTGACATCTTACTATTGTCAGGAAAACAACAAGTGCAGACTCCGAAACGAAGGAGAATAGAACCCGAAAGTTAAGCGTGCTCGGGCTGGAGTAGTGAGAGGGATGGGTGACCGGTCGGGAAGTTAGATGATTTGGAATGAGTGATCCACACTTGAGCAGTTAAGAGAGGTGATTAGAGATTAAATCATCAAATAATTCGGAAAAATTAAAAATCGAAAAAAAATCAAATTTTTTTCCAAAATTTTCAAAAAAAAATTCAAAAAAAAAAACCTTTAGTACTGGTTGGTAACACCAACCGGTACTAAAGGTCCCCCATACTAGGGCGCGAGCTCACGCCATGTGGTGGCACTTTAGCGCCGGTTCGTGCCAAACCGGTACTAAAGGGGGGGGGGGCTTTAGTGCCCACACTTTAGTGTCGGTTCCATAACCGGCACTAAAGGCCCTTACAAACCAGTTTTAAAGCTCCGTTTTCTACTAGTGATATGTGAAAAAGCTGCCGGCTTAACATGCCAACGCAGTAAGGGTGATAACCCGAAACTATAGAAGATAAAAACATCCATTACTTAATAGTAGCATACGCTGCCGATTCATCATATACCTATGTTTGAGTTGTGCTATGCAACAGACCCTCTTTGGTATTTGTAACTCGGTAAATAAGCCTCCAAGTTATATTATTGGATTGATAGCCGAAATCCCAAGGTAATCAGAGCTGTGCTCTCATGAAAGTTTTATATTAGCTTGATAGCCAAATTATAAAGGTAATCAGAGCTGTGCTCTCATGAAAATTTCATATTGGCTTGATAGCCAAATTATCAAGGTAATCAGAGCTGTGCTCTTATGAAATTTATCATATTGGCTTGATAGCCGAATTACCAAGATAACCAGAGCTGTGCTCTTATGAAATTATCATATTGGCTTGATAGCCAAATTACCAAGATAACCAGAGCTGTGCTCTTATGAAATTATCATATTGGCTTGATAGCCGAATTACTAAGAGGGTAGTAATGTTATGTTCTCTTTGGTGAATACACCTATGTTTGAACAGGAAGCCCCCAAGTGATTTATAAGAATGGTGTTGCACCGGGTGAAGAGGGTAGTAATGCTATGTTCTCTTTGGTGATTACACCTATGTTTGAACAGGAAGCCCCCAACTGACCCTTTTAGTAATGACAAAAAAGAAACTCATGATTCTTTCGAAGATAAAACGGCAGAAGCCCTGTTTTATCAGGGATGCACTGGCTTTATTGATCATAATATATACATTGGAAAAATATGTACATCAGGAGAGCCGATGACTCAGTTATAGTAAGGCCGAAGATGAGCAATATTCCACAGCCGACGGGTCTCCTCCTCCGACTTACGTGAGTCCTTGTGCTCTCGAACGTCGATTAGGTAGTATGATCCATTGTTCAGATTTTTGCTGACCACAAAAGGTCCTTCACAAGGCAGGGATAGCTTGTGCATATCAGTTTGATCATGGATAAGTCGGAGCACCAGATCGCCTTCTTGAAAAGTTCTGGTTTTAACCCAGCGGCTGTGGTAGCGGCACAGATCTTGCTGGTAGATCGCTGAACGAGCTGCCGCGATGTCGCGCTCCTCATCTAACAGGTCAAGTGATTCCTGACGTGCTTTTTCATTGTCAGCTTCCACATAAGCCGCCACACATGGTGAGTCGTGACGGATGTCACTAGGGAGAACCGCCTCCACTCCGTAAACCATGAAGAAAGGCGTGTAACCCGTAGATCTGTTGGGGGTGGTATTAATGATCCATAACACGGAAGGTAACTCCTCCACCCAACAACCCGACGTCCTCTATAGGGGAACCATAAGCCGAGGCTTGATGGCTCTCAGGATCTCTTGATTGTCTCTCTCAGGTTGACCATTAGATTGGGGGTGAGCCACTAATGATACGTCAAGCCGGATATACTCACGTTGACAAAATTCTTTCATAGCACCCTTGGATAGATTAGTGCCATTATCAGTTATGATACTGTGGGGAAAACCAAAACGGAAAATCACCTTTTTAAGGAATTGAACTGCCGTCGCCGCATCACATTTACCGACCGGCTCTGCCTCAACCCACTTTGTAAATTTGTCAACCGCCACCAGGAGGTGTGTCTTTTTATCCTTGGACCTTTTGAAAGGTCCAACCATATCAAGCCCCCAGACTTCAAACGGCCAAGTAATTGGAATCATGCTCAAGTCTTGAGCCGGCACATGGGCTCGTCGTGAAAATTTCTGACATCCATCACATTTACTGACCAGATCCTCAACATCAGCATGAGCCGTCAGCCAATAAAATCCATGACGGAAGGCCTTAGCCACAAGAGATTTAGAGCTGGCATGATGGACACAATCTCCTTCATGAATCTCGCGCAGAATCTCACAGCCTTCTTCAGGAGAAACACAACATTGAAACGCCCCTGTGACACTGTGATGATGCAGCTCTCCATTGACAATGGTCATTGACTTGGACTGCTGTGTTATCTGCCTGGCCAAAGTTTCATCCTCAGGTAACTCGCCTCGGGTCATATAAGCCAAATATGGAATTGTCCAATCCGGAATTACATGAAGAGCGGCTACCAATTGTGCTTCCGGGTCAGGATTAGCAAGATCTTCCTCCATAGGAAATTTGACTGAGGGGTTATACAGAATATCTAAGTAAATGTTAGGCGGCACCGGCCTACGCTGAGAGCGAAGCTAGCTTAAAGCATCAGCCGCCTCATTTTTCCTTTGCTCAACCTGATAACCCTTGAAGTGACTCGCAATAGCATCAACTTCTCGATGATAAGCCGCCATGAGTAGATCCTTAGAATCCCAAGTACCAGAAACTTGTTGAGCTTCCAAATCCGAGTCACCAAAACACCTCACCCGGTATAATTCATCTCCTTAGCCATCCGAAGACCATGGAGCAAGGCCTCATATTCAGCTGCATTGTTAGTGCAAGGGAACATCAACCGGGGAACATAAAAAAAATTATCACCTCGAGGGGAAGCTAGCACGACTCCAGCCCCCGAGCCCTCCAATTTCCTGGACCCGTCAAAGTGAATAGTCCAATACGTGTTATTTGGCTTTTCTTTAGGCATCTGTAGCTCTGTCCAGTCATTGATGAAATCCACCAGTGCTTGAGACTTGATGGCTGTGCGAGGCATATACTTCAAACCATGAGGTCCAAGCTCAATGGCCCACTTGGCTATCCGACCTGTGGCTTCTCTGTTTTGAATAATATCCCCTAAGGGAGCAGAACTAACCACAGTGATGGCATGACCCAAAAAATATTTCTTAATCTTCCGACTAGCCATGAACACCCCATATACAACCTTCTGCCAGTGCGAATACCTCTGTTTGTATTCAATAAGAACCTCACTGATGTAGTAAACCGGCCTTTGAACCGGATATTCCTTGCCTGCCTCCTTCCTTTCCACTACAATGGCTACGCTGGCAGCCCGGGCATTAGCAGCCACATACAAGAACAATGGCTCCTTATCAATAGGAGCAGCATGAACAGGCGGCTCAGCCAGCTGTTTCTTCAAGTCCTCAAATGCTGCATTAGCGGCATCACTCCAGACAAAGTTATCCGTCTTTTTCATCATGTGATAAAGAGGGATAGCCTTCTCTCCCAACCGGCTTATGAACTGGCTTAAAGCCGCAATACGACCCGCCAGCCGTTGAACATCATTAACACACACCGGCTTAGCCAAAGAAGTGATGGCTTTGATCTTCTGCGGATTAGCTTGAATGCCTCTGTTAGAAACCAGAANTCTTCAGGCATCTGTAGCTCTGTCCAGTCATTGATGAAATCCACCAGTGCTTGAGACTTGATGGCTGTGCGAGGCATATACTTCAAACCATGAGGTCCAAGCTCAATGGCCCACTTGGCTATCCGACCTGTGGCTTCTCTGTTTTGAATAATATCCCCTAAGGGAGCAGAACTAACCACAGTGATGGCATGACCCAAAAAATATTTCTTAATCTTCCGACTAGCCATGAACACCCCATATACAACCTTCTGCCAGTGCGAATACCTCTGTTTGTATTCAATAAGAACCTCACTGATGTAGTAAACCGGCCTTTGAACCGGATATTCCTTGCCTGCCTCCTTCCTTTCCACTACAATGGCTACGCTGGCAGCCCGGGCATTAGCAGCCACATACAAGAACAATGGCTCCTTATCAATAGGAGCAGCATGAACAGGCGGCTCAGCCAGCTGTTTCTTCAAGTCCTCAAATGCTGCATTAGCGGCATCACTCCAGACAAAGTTATCCGTCTTTTTCATCATGTGATAAAGAGGGATAGCCTTCTCTCCCAACCGGCTTATGAACTGGCTTAAAGCCGCAATACGACCCGCCAGCCGTTGAACATCATTAACACACACCGGCTTAGCCAAAGAAGTGATGGCTTTGATCTTCTGCGGATTAGCTTGAATGCCTCTGTTAGAAACCAGAAAACCCAAGAGCTTGCCTGGTGGCACACCAAAAACACATTTGGCCAGGTTAAACATCATCTTATAAACCCGGAGATTATCAAAAGTCTCCTTCAAATCGTCTATCAATGTTTCCTTCTTTCTGGATTTCACCACAATATCATCCACATAAGCATGAACATTGCGCCCAATCTGATTATGAAGACAATTCTGCACACATCGCTGGTAAGTCGTCTGGGCACTCTTGAGCCCAAAAGGCATAGACACATAACAGAAGGCTCTAAAGGGACTGATAAAAGTTGTCTTCTTCTGGTCCTTAACTGCCATCTTGATCTAATGATAACCAGAATAAGCATCCAAAAAACTTAAACGCTCACAACCCGTCGTAGCATCAATAATCTGATTAATACGAGGGTGAGCAAAAAGGATCATCCGGACAAGCCTTGTTTAAATCTGTGTAGTCCACACACATACGCCAAGTGTCGTTCTTCTTAAGTACCAGCACCGGGTTAGCCAACCACTCAAGATGAAAAACTTCAACAATGAACCCAGCCGCCAAGAGCCGGGCTACTTTTCACCAATGGCCTTACGCCTTTCTTCATTAAAACGATGAAAAAACTGCTTGACCGGCTGAAACTTGGGGTCAATACCCGGTAAACCTGGCCTGTTATAAGGCTTCCATGCAAAGATGTCCCGGTTCTCATGGATGAACTCGATGAGCGCGCTTTCCTATTTCAGATCTAGATTAGCATTGATGCTGAACTATTGGATGAATCGCCAGGAACGAAATCAACCATCTTTGTATCATCTGCCGACTTAAACTTCAAGGCTGGGTCATGCTCCGTAGTTGGCTTTTTCAAAGATGTCATATCTGCCGGGTCAACGTTGTCCTTGTAAAACTTCAATTCCTCTGTTGCACAGACAGACTCAGCATAAGCCATGTCACCTTCTTTGCACTCCAAAGCTATCTTCCGGCTTCCGTGCACCATGATGGTTCCCTTGTAACCCGGCATCTTGAGCTGCAGATAAACATAACAAGGCCTTGCCATGAACTTAGCATAAGTCGGCCGTCCAAACAGAGCATGATACGGGCTCTTGATTTTCACCACTTCAAAGGTCAATGTCTCCGACCTAGAGTCATGATCATCTCCAAAAGCAACTTCCAGAGCTATCTTACCAATTGGGTATGCCGACTTACCAGGCACCACACCATGAAAGACAGTGTTCGACGGCTTGAGATTTTTATCGGTCAACCCCATGCGACATAAAGTTTCATAATAAAGGAAATTGATGCTGCTACCTCCATCCATGAGTACCTTAGTGAACTTATATCCTCCGACCTAAGGCGCCACTACCAAAGCCAAGTGACCCGGATTGTCAACCCGGGGCGGGTGATCTCCCCGACTCCACACAATGGGCTGCTCAGAATAACGCAAGTAACAGGGAACCGCCGGTTCAACGGCGTTCACCGCCCTTTTATGGAGCTTCTGATCCCTCTTGCATAAACTTGTGGTGAAAACGTGGTACTGCCCGCTATTCAACTGCTTCGGGTTACTCTGATACCCCAATTGCTGCTGTTGATTTCCCTGACCTGATTGCTAATGATAACCGCCCTGATTGCCTTGATTTCCTTGATTACCTTGGAAGTCAGAATTAAAACCGCCACCACCGTGACCCGGACCATAGGAGCCGGACCCTGAGGCACCACCAGAACCTGAGCCGCCGCCCGGCCCATGATGACTCTGGAATAAATCAGAATTTTTGAACTCCTTCATAATATAGCAGTCCTTCCAAGGATGCGTAGATGGCCTTTCTCGCAAACCATGCTTTGGGCAAGGATGATTTCACAATTTCTCCAAATTGATACCTGACCCTCCAGCCCGAGGGGTTGGCTTACCTTTTTGACGCTGACCATTGTTTTGCGCATTGGTATTGGCCACAAAATCCGGATTATTATCAGCCTTGTGTTTACCGTTGCCTCCCTGGTTCATCGTGTTATGATGCTGGCCTTTGGTATTGCCACTCTTCTTTCCCTTTCCCATCTTCTCATCGTCAGATTCGGGGTCCTTGGTACTATCAGAGTCGGCATACTTAATCAGAGCCCCCATCAGTTCCCCCATATCATTGCGGTGGTGCTTGAGCCGCCCGAGCTTGTGTTTAAGAGGCAGGAAACGATAATTCTTCTCTAACATGAGAATTACTGACCCGACATTGATGCTATCTGATGAGTGCAAAATGGCTTTAACCCGGCGCACCCAATGAGTCATTGACTCGCCCTCCTCTTGGGTGTAGGCATCCAAATCCACAATTGACATGGGCTGCTTGCACGTATCCTTAAAATTCTGGATAAACCGGGCCTTTAACTCGGCCCACGACCCAATTGAATTGGTAGGCAATCCTGTTAACCAAGTACGAGCCGTCCCATCCAGCATCATGGTGAAGTACTTGGCGCACGCAGCATCACTGGCCTTTAATAGTTCCATGGCCATCTCGTAACTTTCAATCCATGCCTCAGGGGGTAAGTCGGTTGTATAGTTAGGCACCTTACGAGGCCCTTTGAAGTCCTTGGGCGGACGCTCTTTGCATAGAGCTGGCACCAAACATGGCACGTCCGTGCTTCTGGAAGTTACGCCTGCTTCCATCGAAGTTGTCGGATAAACCGACGATGGTTGATGAGCCGCATGCTGAGTCACCATCTCATCCTCCCGACGTGCTCTATCCTAATCCATCAGAGCCTGAGTATTATGGGGTGGCTCATGTCTTACGACACCTCTTGCTACTTGATACTGCTGGGGAATCCAGGTGTCTGCTATAACTCCGACTTGGGCGGGTGGTTGAATGGATTCTCTCACGGCTGTTGGAATAAGCCTGCTTTTAACTAATGCTATCGGAAGAAGCTCTCTAGCCCTCGGCCTTTCAACTGCCGCCGGAGACTCGCCTTCAACTGGGAGAGCCGTCAATCGTGACGCCACAACGATCATGTTATCCAAAGGTTTAGAGTAATGACCCGGTGGTGTTGCACGTGCTGTGGTGGGATATTGTTCTGACGAGGTGGGTCCGTCTTGCGCGGCTGAATCGGCGCTCCTGTCCCAGGTGCTTCAACCCGGTTTACCACTGGCAGGTTACTGGTCCCCGCTCCAGGCATGTTAAAGAGATTTCTCGCCTCATAGACCGAAGGCAGACGAGTCTGATGCCTCCTCCTCATCACTTCGTTTGTGGCGTTCTGATCTAGCATGAGCCGGAAAGACTCCGACTGAATCTGCTGCGCCTGAGCATCCAACATAGCCTGTTCTGCGGCCATCCTGGCGTCCTCGGTTGCCAGGTCTTCCTTGGCTTGAGCTATCTGATCTTGCAACTTTGCGACTTCCGTGTTATGCTGATCTCGGTTTGCCGGGTTAACCTCCGCCGTCAGCAGTGTTGTTAAAGAGTCTAACAAGTCGGACAAGACCCGAGCCGGCAGTCGCACATGGCCTCCTGCCCTAGCCGCCGTCACCGCTACTGATCCGGAAATCAATGCCGCTGTAGTTGAAGAATTCTGCACTGGTTGTGTACCGGCCATGAAGATTGCTGCCCGGTTGGGCGACTCATAGGGGTCCGGAATACTGTCGCCATCGGAACAATCCCCAAGCATGTCGTCCTGCAGTTGATACGATGAGGTAGTCTCGCTCGTGGATGCCGTCCTGCAGAATAGATGGCCGTCTCATCGCCAGACCTAGATCCTTCCTCAAATTCTGCTCCATGGATGAATCCCACGAAGGCACGCCTCTCAGCGGGCTGAACTCGGGCGGGTCTCGCATGCTGAGCCCGTCTCGATGATGTCGGTGCAGATGTCAGGCTCAGGGCCCGGTTCGCCGATTTTTCCGATGAAGACGTGAATTCCGCCGAAGGGGACCCAGTACCCATACTCAATTGAGCCGGCCTCGGGGCCCCAGCCTGCTTCCTCGATGTAGAGCTTGACGTGACAACTCTTGGTCATCCGGCCCACAACATATCCCTTGATCCCTTCAAAGTTGCCCTTCAAGAAATCGAAACCACCGGGCGATAGCCCCACGGTGGGCGCCAACTGTCGTGGGGTTGTCACGGCAGATGTCCTAGTGTGAGGACTTAGTCATGGAGCCATCGCAACGAGATTAGCTTAAAGGGGTTAAATGGGACAAAGGACACAGGAAGTTTATACTGGTTCGGCCCCTTGCGGTGAAGGTAAAGGCCTATTCCTATTTGAGGTGGTATTGCTTATCTCTCGATTACCAGGGAGCGAATACGCTTGACCTAGCTTTCGATCTCTTGTTTCTTGCCCCTAACTCTCTGCCAGGTCGTCCCTTTATATAGACAGGTTGACGCCCGGTGGCTTACAGAGTCCGAGTCGGCTCATAAGCAACGTGTCCGGCTCAGTGAAAAAATATACATGCCTTATAATACAAGTTACACTTATATGGCGGTTTACAATTATGGGGCCTTAAGCTACCTTCGGGCTTCGGGCCCTCAATGAGTCTACATGATAGACCACCATCTTCATCAGCCCATGACTTCATATTGATAAGTCGCCCTAGGCTTAACCCGGCCCCTCCTGGGCAGGTTACCTCAATAGTTATATCCCCAACAGATCAAGTACGGAGATTTCAGGCTAAAAACAAGATTAACAAGTGTTGGGGAACGTAGTAATTTCAAAAAAATTCCTACGCACACGCAAGATCATGGTGATGCATAGCAATGAGAGGGGAGAGTGTTGTCCACATACCCTTGTAGACTGAAAGCGGAAGTGTTAGAACAACGCGGTTGATGTAGTCGTACGTCTTCACGATCCGACCGATCCAAGTACCGAACGTACGGCAGCTCCGAGTTCAGCACACATTCAGCTCAATGACCTCCCTTGAACTCCGATCCAGCAGAGCTTTGCGGAAGAGTTTCGTCAGCACGACGGCGTGATGACGGTGTCGATGATGCTACCGACGCAGGGCTTCACCTAAGCACCACAACGATATTACCGAGGTGGAATATGATGGAGGGGGCACCGCACACGGCTTTGAGAGATCAACAGATCAACTTGTGTGTCTAGAGGTGCCCCCCTGCCCCCGTATATAAAGGAACAAGGGGGGAGGCGGGCCGGCCCTGTAGGGCGTGCCAGGAGGAGGAGTCCTCCTCCTAGTGGGAGTAGGACTCCCCCTTGACTAGTCCCACTAGGAGGGGGAAGGAAGGAGAGGGGGAGGAGAAGGAAAGAGTGGGCGCAGCCCCTCCCGTAGTCCAATTCGGACTAGGTCCATGGGGGCGCGCGGCCAGACCTCATGGCTTCTCCTCTTTTCCCCCTAAATCCCACTAAGACCCATATGTACTCCCGTATTCTCGTAATTCCACAGGTACTCCGAAAAATACCCGAATCACTCTGAACCTTTGCGATGTCCGAATATAGTAGTCCAATATATAGATCTTTACGTCCCATTTCGAGACTCCTCGTCATGTCCCCGATCTCATCCGGGACTCCGAACTACCTTTGGTACATCAAAACACATAACTCATAATATAAATCGTCACCGAACGTTAAGCGTGCGGACCCTATGGGTTCGAGAACTATGTAGACATGACCGAGACACGTTTTTGGTCAACAACCAATAGCGGAACCTGGATGCTCATATTGGCTCCTACATATTCTACAAAGATCTATATCGATCAAACCGCATAACAACATACGTTGTTCCCTTTGTCATCGGTATGTTACTTGCCCGAGATTCGATTGTTGGTATCTCATACCTAGTTCAATCTTCTTACCGGCAAGTCTCTTTACTCATTATGTAATGCATCATCCCGCAACTAACTCATTAATAACATTGCTTGCAAGGCTTATAGTGATGTGATACCTCTCCAACAATAGGAGTGACAAATCCTAATATCGAAATATGCCAACTCAATAAGTACCTTCGGAGACACCTGTAGAGCACCTTTATAATCACCCAGTTATGTTGTGACGTTTGGTAGCACACAAAGTGTTCCTCCGGTAAACGGGAGTTGCATAATTTCATAGTCATAGGAACATGTATAAGTCATGAAGAAAGCAATAGCAACATACTAAACGATCAAGTGCTAAGCTAACGGAATGGGTCAAGTCAATCACATAATTCTCTAATGATGTGATCTCGTTAATCAAATGACAACTCATGTCTATGGCTAGGAAACTTAACCATCTTTGATTCAACGAGCTAGTCAAGTAGAGGCATACTAGTGACACATTGTTTGTCTATGTATTCACACATGTACTAACTTTCTGGTTAATACAATTCTAGCATGAATAATAAACATTTATCATGAAATAAGGAAATAAATAATAACTTTATTATTGACTCTAGGGCATATTTCCTTCAGTCTCCTACTTGCACTAGAGTCAATAATCTAGTTCACATCATCATGTGATTTAACACCAATATTCATATTTGTATATGATTAACACCCATAGTTCACATCCACTAGTGGAAAAAGGACCTATAGTCCCGGTTCGTAAAGGCCATTAGTCCCGGTTTTTGAATAGGGACTAAGGTGTCGGTACTAATTCCCTATACCTTTAGTCCCGGTTCTTGCATAAACCGGGACAGATGGGCCTCCACATGGCCGGTGCGGCGAGCCCAGGCAGGAGGCCCTTTGGTCCTGGTTGGTGGCACCAACCGGGACCAAAAGGCATCCACGCGTCAGCATTTCAGGGGCTAGGGTTTTTTTTAAAGGGGGGGGGGTTGGGGGGTTAATTTAGGTGTTTCATATATTATGTTAGTTAGCTAGCTATTTAATAGAGAGAAGTGTCCTCTCTTATGTCCGTGCTTGGTCGACGCTACGTACTGTACATAGAGAGGCCCTCGACATGCTAGCTAGTAAGAAAATGAAGGAAACCATTAAGTACAGAAGTTCGTCATGCATACCGAGAGAAGTGATCGATTGACCTCTCCTTCTTCGAAAGATTGGTCGAACAACAAGTTTTCGTATTATCTATCCGACTCCACTAGCTACATACATATATACAATATGTAAGATCTCTTACAATCCCCTAGCATTTGAAATCAACTTCCACATGGTATTCTCCGGCTTTATTGATGACGTGGTCAAGAAAGAATCCCGCCAATTCCTCTTGAATTGCTTTCATGCGATCTTGTGGTAGGAGTTCATTCCGCATCTGCCATGTCTAATTTGAAGAAGGTGGTTAATACATATATATATATGAATTAAACTCAACAGAAATGATGGTGTAATAAAATGAGATTGTGAATATTATTGCTTACGCACTTCATATTGTCTTTTAGAGTAGCCCCGCTTATTTTTCAAAGTCGCGTTGTAGATGAACTCGCACACGTAGTATCCACAGAAATTATTCCCGGGTTCCTGCCACAAGCACCTTACGAGTAATAGAGGTCAATCAAACTGATAATGAAGCATTATAAACGGCATTGATGAAAGTATAGCTATAGAATCAACGGGAGATGCGCGCAACTAGCTAGCTAGTAGTACTTACTTTCGGGTATTATATCGCAGCTCCTTCGGCAGTCCTGGAGCTTCTGCGGTGAACTGTTTCCAAACCCTGCAAGACAAAGAAAATAATTATTATTACTTGAGA
>LR880970.1:68701419-68712250 GCA_904067115.1 Aegilops sharonensis
AAAATACTTTGATAATTTTAGTTGCATCAATTTTTAATAATTTTAGTTTCAATAATACTAGAAGTTGCTTATAATGTTTTGAACAGAAAATACTTTGATAATTTTAGTTTCATAAATTATATTTATGTTATTAAAGTTTTTTTTGTTTCTACTTATCTATTTTATTAAAGCTTATATCATTTTGTTTCAAATTACTAATTTATTTTATTATATTTTGTTTCTGACTTCATTTGTTATTTTTCATGCATTTACTGATTATTTGGAGCTATAAGACCATGAAATTGAAAAGCATTTGAAATAAACTCTGAAAAGGTTCCAAGTTGGGATGGTATCATCATTTCACCCACATAGCATGTGCAAGAAAGTAGAGAGGCCTACAGCAAAAACTAGATGCACTTCATGTACAAAACAGACAATCTCCTTCGAAGTATCAGGGTTTCGTACGGAAACTCTTCTGTTACAAAGGGATTTCATTTTTTTAACTTATTTGAACCCCCTTGTTTTTCTGTGTTCAAAATGCACCATTCAAAGCCACATCATCAATTTACAACCCTTTCTGACTTCATTTGTTATTTTTCATGCATTTACTGATTATTTTGAGCTATAAGACCATGAAGTTGAAAAGCATTTGAAATGAACTCTGAAACCAAAGTACATACATAGTTCTCCAGAGCATTAAAACCAAAGTACATACATAGTTCTCATTGAACAACATATAGCTCCCCAGAGCATCTAATTAAACCATACATTGAAATTATGTAAAACATTTCAATGAAAAAACAAATGCGATCATAACCGCAACCAAGGTAACAACTAATCCAACTGCATAATGATACCAAGCCTCGGTTTGAATGGCATATTTTCTAATCTTTTTAATCTTCAACTGCATTGCATCCATCTTGATCTTGTGATCATCGACGACATCCGCAACATGCAACTCCAATATCATCTTCTCCTCCTCAATTTTTCTTATTTTTTCCTTCAAGTAATTGTTTTCTTCTTCAACTAAATTTAACCTCTCGACAATAGGGTCGCTTGGAATTTCCGGTTCAACAACCTCCTAGATAAATAAAATCTATGTCACATTGGTTGGCATAATTGTCATAAACAATAAATGAACCAAATAGTTATGAAAAGATACCAAAACCATCGCACTATATAATAACAAGGAATAATAAAACTAAGAAAATTAGACAAGTATCTATCTGAAGTCAGAATTTTTTTCTTTTAGAAAGAAGATAAGAACAAGAGGCTTACCACGGTGGTGCCGGCGACGTGATCGGCGCGGGCGATCGACGGCGGTGAAGACGGGGCCGGGATGGGGCGTGACGGACCACTAAATCTAGACAAATCTCGTTGAAAATGGAGCTCGAAGGTCGAGTTTCGAGAGGAGAAAGCTTAACTAGTGTGGCTCGGGCATTTCATCGAACACCTCATGTGCATAGGAGGTGAACTAGAGCACCCAAATGCCCTCCCCTCGCCGGCTTGACAAACTAGAGAACTGTGGAGTGCTCTGCCGCGGCGATGGGGTATATATAGGCAAGTTATTGGTCCCGGTTCGTGGCATGAACTGGGACTAAAGCCACCCCTTCTGTCCCGGTTCAAGCCACGAACCGGGACCAATGGTTGTGGGCCAGCAGCGAGGACCATTGGTCCCGGTTCGTGGCTCGAACCAGGACAAATGGGTCCACACAAACCGGGACCAATGCACACGAGGCCCCGGCCAGCCCCCTGGGCTCACGAACTGGGTCTAATACCCCCCATTGGTCCCGGTTCTTGAAGAACCGGTACTAATGGGCTGGCCAGGGCCGAACGGTAGCCCTGTTTCCTACTAGTGATCGTCATGTGACCAACACCCGAAGGGTTTACTAGAGTCAATAATCTAGTTCACATCGCTATGTGATTAACACCCAAAGTGTACTAAGGTATGATCATGTTTTTCTCGTGAGAGAATTTTAGTCAACGGGTATGTCACATTCAGAGCCCTATGTATTTTGCAAATACTCTATGTCTACAATGCTCTGCACGGAGCTACTCTAGCTAATTTCTCCCACTTTCAATATGTATCCAGATTGAGACTTAGAGTCATCTGGATCGGTGTAAAAGCTTGCATCGACGTAACTATTTACGATGAACTCTTTATCACCTCTATAATCGAGAAACATTCCTTAGTCCTCACTAAGGATATTCTTGACCGCTGTCCAGTGATCTACTCCTAGATCAAAATTGTACTTCCTTGCCAAACTCAGAGCAAGGTATCATATAGGTCTGGTACGCAGCATAACATACTTTATAGAACCTATGACTGAGGCATAGGGAATGTCTTTCATTCTCTTTCTATTTTCTGTCGTGGTCGGGATTTGAGTCTTACTCAATTTCACACCTTTAAAACACAGGCAAGAAATCTTTCTTTGACTGTTCCATTTTGATCTACTTCAAAATCTTGTCAAGGTATGTACTCATTGAAAATGTTATCAAGTGTCTTGATATATCTCAATAGATCTTGATGCTCAATATGTAAGTAGCTTTACTGAGGTCTTTCTTTTGAATAACTTCTTTCAAACACTCCTTTATGCTTTCCAGAAAGTTCTACATCATTTCTGATCAACAATATGTCATTCACATATACTTATCAGAAAGGCTGTAGTGCTCCCACTCACTTTCTTGTAAATACAGGCTTCACCGCAAGTCTGTATAAAACTATATGCGTATATTCCAACTCCGAGATGCTTGCACCAGTCCATAGATGGATTCCTGGAGCTTGCACACTTTGTCGGCACCTTTCGGATTGAAAAAACCTTCTGGTTGCATCATATACAACTCTTCTTTAAGACATCCACTAAGGAATTTAGTTTTGACATCCATTTGCCAAATTTCATAAAATGCGGCAATTGCTAACATGATTTCGACAGACTTTTACGCATCGATATGAGTGAGAAAATCTCATTGTATTCAACACTTTGAACTTGTCGAAAACCCTTTTCGACAATTCAAGCTTTGCAGATAGTAACACAACTATCAGCGTCCATCTTCCTCTTGAAGATCCATTTATTTTCTATGGCTTGCCGATCATCGGGCAAGTCAACCAAAGTACACACTTTGTTCTTGAAAGAAATATGCCCTTGAGGCAATAATAAAGTTATTATTTATTTCCTTATATCATGATAAATGTTTATTATTCATGCTAGAATTGTATTAACCGGAAACATAATACTTGTGTGAATACATAGACAAACAGAGTGTCACTAGTTAGCCTCTACTTGACTAGCTCGTTGATCAAAGATGGTTATGTTTCCTGACCATAGACATGTGTTATCATTTGATTAGCGGTATCACATCATTAGGAGAATGGTGTGATTGACTTGACCCATTCCGTTAGCTTAGCACTTGATCGTTTAGTATTCTGCTATTGCTTTCTTCATGACTTATACATGTTCCTATGACTATGAGATTATGCAACTCCCGTTTACCGGAGGAACACTTTGTGTGCTACCAAACGTCACAACGTAACTGGGTGATATAAAGGTGCTCTACAGGTGTCTCCGAAGGTACTTGTTGGGTTGGCGTATTTCGAGATTAGGATTTGTCACTCCGATTGTCGGAGAGGTATCTCTGGGCCCTCTCGGTAATGCACATCAGTTAAGCCTTGCAAGCATTGCAGCTAATAAGTTAGTTGTGAGATGATGTATTACGGAACGAGTAAAGAGACTTGCCGGTAACGAGATTGAACTAGGTATTGAGATACCGACGATCGAATCTCGGGCAAGTAACATACCAATGACAAAGGGAACAACGTATGTTGTTATGCGGTCTGACCGATAAATATCTTCGTAGAATACGTGGGAGCCAATATGAGCATCCTGGTTCCGCTATTGGTTATTGACCGGAGACGTGTCTCGGTCATGTCTACATTGTTCTCGAACCCATAGGGTCTGCAAGCTTAAAGTTACGATGACAGTTTAATTATGAGTTTATGTGTTTTGATGTACCAAAGGTTTTTCGGAGTCCCGGATGTGATCACGGACATGACGAGGAGTCTCGAAATGGTCGAGACATAAAGATTGATATATTGCACAACTATATTCGGACACCGGAAGTGTTCCGGGTGATTTCGGAGAAAACCGGAGTGCCGGAGGGGTTACCGGAACCCCCCGGGGAAGTATTGGGCCTTAGTGGGCCTGAGGGGAGATAGAGGGTAGCAGCCCAGGAGGTGGCGCGCCCCCTCCCATGGGGAGTCTGAATTGGACTAGGGGAGGGGGGCGCGGCCCCTCTTTCCCTCTCCCTCTCCCCCTCTTTCCTTCCCCCTTCCCCCTTCGTAGTTGGACTAGGAAAGGGGAGTCCTACTCCTACTAGGAGGAGGACTCCCCCCTCCTTGGCGCGCCCCAAGGGCCGGCCGGCCTCCCCCCTTGCTCATTTATATACGGGGGCAGGGGGCACCCCAGAACACACAAGTTGATCTTCGTGATCGTTCCTTAGCCGTGTGCGGTGCCCCCCTCCACCATATTCCACCTCGGTTATATCGTTGCGGTGCTTAGGCGAAGCCCTGCGTTGGTAGAACATCATGATCGTCACCACACGGTCGTGCTGACGGAACTCATCCCCGACACCCTGCTAGATCGGAGTCCGGGGATCATCCTCGAGCTGAACGTGTGCTGAACTCGGAGGTGCCGTACGTTCGGTACTTGGATCGGTCGGATCGTGAAGATGTACGACTACATCAATCGCGTTGTCATAACGCTTCCGCTTTCGGTCTACGAGGGTACGTGGACAATACTCTCCCCTCTCGTTGCTATGCATCACCATGATCTTGCGTGTGCGTAGGAAAATTTTGAAATTACTACGTTCCCCAACAGTGGCATCCGAGCCTGGTTTTATGCGTAGATGTCATATGCACGAGTAGAACACAAGTGAGTTGTGGGCGATATAAGTCATACTGCTTACCAGCATGTCATACTTTGGTTAGGCGGTATTGTGAGATGAAGCGGCCCGGACCGGCATTACGCGTACGCTTACGCGACACTGGTTTCACCGTTACGAGCACTCGTGCTTAAAGGTGACTGGCGAGTGTCTGTCTCTCTCACTTTAGTTGAACCGAGTGTGGCTACGCCCGATCCTTGTGAAGGTTAAAACAACACCAACTTGACAAACTATCATTGTGGTTTTGATGCGTAGGTAAGAACGGTTCTTGCTAAGCCCGTAGCAGCCACGTAAAACTTGCAACAACAAAGTAGAGGACGTCTAACTTGTTTTTGCAGGGCATGTTGTGATGTGATATGGTCAAGATCGACGTGATGCTATATTTTATTGTATGAGACGATCATGTTTTGTAACCGTAGTTATCGGCAACTGGCAGGAGCCATATGGTTGTCGCTTTATTGTATGAAATGCAAACGCCCTGTAATTGCTTTACTTTATCACTAAGCGGTAGCGATAGTCGTAGAAGCAATAGACGACGTAAACGACAATGATGCTATGATGGAGATCAAGGTGTCGTGCCGGTGACGATGGTGATCATGGAGGTGCTTCGGAGATGGAGATCACAAGCACAAGATGATGATGGCCATATCATATCACTTATATTGATTGCATGTGATGTTTATCCTTTATGCATCTTATCTTGCTTTGATTGACGGTAGCATTTTAAGATGATCTCTCACTAAAATTATCAAGAAGTGTTCTCCCTAAGTATGCACCGTTGCGAATGTTCTTCGTGCTGAGACACCATGTGATGATCGGGTGTGATAGGCTCTACATTCAAATACAACGGGTGCAAAACATTTGTGCACGCGGAATACTCAGGTTAAACTTGACGAGCCTAGCATATAAAAGATATGGCCTCGGAACACGGAGACCGAAAGGTCGAGCGTGAATCATATAGTAGATATGATCAACATATTGATGTTCACCGTTGAAACTACTCCATCTCACGTGATGATCGGACATGGTGTAGTTGATATGGATCACGTAATCACTTAGAGGATTAGAGAGATGTCTTTCTAAGTGGGAGTTCTTAAGTAATATGATTAATTGAACTTAAATTTATCATGAACTTAGTACCTAATAGTATCTTGCTTGTCTATGTTGATTGTAGATAGATGGCCCGTGATGTTGTTCCGTTGAATTTTAATGCGTTCCTTGAGAAAGCGAAGTTGAAAGATGATGGTAGCAATTACACGGACTGTGTCCGTAACTTGAGGATTATCCTCATTGCTGCACAGAAGAATTAGGTCCTAGAAGCACCGATGGGTGCCAGGCCTGCTGCTGGAGCAACGCCAGATGTTGTGAACGTTTGGTAGAGCAAAGCTGATGACTACTCTATAGTTCAGTGTGCCATTCTTTACGGCTTAGAACCGGGTCTTCAACGACGTTTTGAACGTCATGGAGCATATGAGATGTTCCAAGAGTTGAAGTTAATATTTCAAGCAAATGCCCGGATTGAGAGATATGAAGTCTCCAATAAGTTCTACGGCTGCAAGATGGAGGAGAACAGTTCTGTCAGTGAGCATATACTCAAAATGTCTGGGTATAATAATCACTTGATTCAACTGGGAGTTAATCTTCCGGATGATAGCGTCATTGACAGAATTCTCAAATCACTGCCACCAAGCTACAAGAGCTTTGTGATGAACTATAATATGCAAAGGATGGAAAAGTCTATTCCCGAGCTCGTCGCGATGCTAAAAGCCGCGGAGGTAGAAATCAAGAAGGAGCATCAAGTGTTGATGGTTTACAAGACCACTAGTTTCAAGAAAAAGGGCAAAGGGAAGAAGAAGGGAAACTTCAAGAAGAACAGCAAGCAAGTTGCTTCTCAGGAGAAGAAACCCAAGTCTGGACCTAAGCTTGAAACTGAGTGCTTCTACTGCAAGCAGACTTGTCACTGGAAGCAGAACTACCCCAAGTACTTGGCGGATAAGAAGGATGGCAAGGTGAACAAAGGTATATGTGATATACATGTTATTGATGTGTAACTTACTAATGCTCGAAGTAGCACCTGGGTATTTGATACTGGTTCTGTTGCTAATATTTGCAACTCGAAACAGGGACTACGGATTAAGCGAAGATTGGCTAAGGACGAGGTGACGATGCGTGTGGGAAATGGTTCCAAAGTCAATGTGATTGCGGTCGGCACGCTACCTCTAAATCTACCTTCGGGATTAGTTTTAGACCTGAATAATTGTTATTTGGTGCCATCGTTGAGCATGAACATTATATCTGGATCTTGTTTGATGCGAGACGGTTATTCATTTAAATCAGAGAATAATGGTTCTATTTATATGAGTAAAATCTTTTATGGTCATGCACCCTTGAAGAGTGGTCTATTTTTATTGAATCTTGATAATAGTGATACACATATTCATAATGTTGAAGCCAAAAGATGCAGAGTTGATAATGATAGTGCAACTTATTTGTGGCACTGTCGTTTAGGTCATATCGGTGTAAAGCGCATGAAGAAACTCCATACTGATGTACTTTTGGAACCACTTGATTATGAATCACTTAGTACTTGCGAAACGTGCCTCATGGGCAAGATGACTAAAACACCGTTCTCCAGTACTATGGAGAGAGCAACTGATTTATTGGAAATCATACATACAGATGTATGTGGTCCAATGAATGTTGAGGCTCGTGGCGGATATCATTATTTTCTCACCTTCATAGATGATTTGAGCAGATATGGGTACATCTACTTAATGAAACATAAGTCTGAAACATTTGAAAAGTTCAAGGAATTTCAGAGTGAAGTTGAAAATCATCGTAACAAGAAAATAAAGCTTCTATGATCTGATCGTGGAGGAGAATATTTGAGTTACGAGTTTGGTCTACATTTGAAACAATGCGGAATAGTTTCGCAACTAACGCCACCCGTAACACCACAGCGTAATGGTGTGTCCGAACGTCGTAATCGTACTTTACTAGATATGGTGCGATCTATGATGTCTCTTACAGATTTACCGCTATCATTTGAGGTTATGCTTTAGAGACGGTCGCATTCACGTTAAATAGGGCACCATCAAAATCTGTTGAGACGACGCCTTATAAACTGTGGTTTAGCAAGAAACCAAAGTTGTCGTTTCTGAAAGTTTGGGGCTGCGATGCTTATGTGAAAAAGCTTCAACCTGATAAGCTCGAACCCAAATCGGAGAAATGTGTCTTCATAGGATACCCAAAGGAGACTGTGGGGTACACCTTCTATCACAGATCCGAAGGCAAAACGTTTGTCACTAAATTCGGAAACTTTCTGGAGAAGGAGTTTCTCTCGAAAGAAGTGAGTGGGAGGAAAGTATAACTTGATGAGGTAACTGTACCTGCTCCCTTATTGGAAAGTAGCTCATCACAGAAATCTGTTCCTGTGACACCTACACCAATTAGTGAGGAAGTTAATGATGATGATCATGGAACTTCAGATCAAGTTGTTACTGAACCTCGTAGATCAACCAGAATAAAATCCGCACCAGAGTGGTACGATAATCCTGTTCTGGAAGTCATGTTACTAGACCATGATGAACCTACGAACTATGAAGAAGCGATGGTGAGCCCAGATTCCGCAAAATGGCTTGAGGCCATGAAATCTGAGATGGGATCCATGTATGAGAACAAAGTATGGACTTTGGTTGACTTGCCCAATGATCGGCAAGCAACTGAAAATAAATGGATCTTCAAGAAGAAGACTGACGCTGACGGTAATGTTACTGTCTACAAAGCTCGACTTGTCGCAAAAGGTTTTCGACAAGTTCAAGGGATTGACTATGATGAGACTTTCTCACCCGTAGCGATGCTTAAGTCTGTTCGAATCATGTTAGCGATTGCCGCATTTTATGATTATGAAATATGGCAGATGGATGTCAAAACTGCATTCCTGAACGGGTTTCTGGAAGAAGAGTTGTATATGATGCAACCAGAAGGTTTTGTCGATCCAAAGGGAACTAACAAAGTGTGCAAGCTCCAGCGATCCATTTATGGACTGGTGCAAGCCTCTCAGAGTTGGAATAAACGCTTTGATAGTGTGATGAAAGCATTTGGTTTTGTACAGACTTTTGAAGAATCTTGTATTTACAAGAAAGTGAGTGGGAGCTCTGTAGCATTTCTGATATTATATGTGGATGACATATTAGTGATTGGAAATGATATAGAATTTCTGGATAGCATAAAGGGATACTTGAATAAGAGTTTTTCAATGAAGGACCTCGGTGAAGCTGCTTACATATTGGGCATTAAGATCTATAGAGATAGATCAAGACGCTTAATTGGACTTTCACAAAGCACATACCTTGACAAAGTTTTGAAGAAGTTCAAAATGGATAAAGCAAAGAAAGGGTTCTTGCCTATGTTACAAGGTGTGAAGTTGAGTAAGACTCAAAGCCCGACCACTGCAGAAGATAGAGAGAAGATGAAAGATGTTCCCTATGCTTCAGCCATAGGCTCTATCATGTATGCAATGCTGTGTACCAGACCTAATGTGTGCCTTGCTATAAGTCTAGCAGGGAGGTACCAAAGTAATCCAGGAGTGGATCACTGGACAGCGGTCAAGAGCATCCTGAAATACCTGAAAAGGACTAAGGATATGTTTCTCGTATATGGAGGTGACAAAGAGCTCGTCGTAAATGGTTATGTTGATACAAGCTTTGACACTGATCCGGACGATTCTAAATCGCAAATCCGATATGTGTTTACATTGAATGGAGGAGCTGTCAGTTGGTGCAGTTCTAAACAAAGCATCGTGGCGGGATCTACATGTGAAGCGGAGTACATAGCTGCTTCGGAAGCAGCAAGTGAAGGAGTCTGGATGAAGGAGTTCATATCCGATCTAGGTGTCATACCTACTGCATCGGGTCCAATGAAAATCTTTTGTGACAATACTGGAGCAATTGCCTTAGCGAAGGAATCCAGATTTCACAAGAGAACCAAGCACATCAAGAGACGCTTCAATTCCATCCGGGATCTAGTCCAGGTGGGAGACATAGAAATTTGCAAGATACATACGGATCTGAATGTTGCAGACCCATTGAATAAGCCTCTTCCACGAGCAAAACATGATCAACACCAAGACTCCATGGGTGTTAGAATCATTACTGTGTAATCTAGATTATTGACTCTAGTGCAAGTGGGAGACTGAAGGAAATATGCCCTAGAGGCAATAATAAAGTTATTATTTATTTCCTTATATCATGATAAATGTTTATTATTCATGCTAGAATTGTATTAACCGGAAACATAATACTTTTGTGAATACATAGACAAACAGAGTGTCACTAGTATGCCTCTACTTGACTAGCTCGTTGATCAAAGATGGTTATGTTTCCTGACCATAGACATGTGTTGTCATTTGATTAACGGGATCACATCAGTAGGAGAATGATGTGATTGACTTGACCCATTCCGTTAGCTTAGCACTTGATCATTTAGTATTCTGCTATTGCTTTCTTCATGACTTATACATGTTCCTATGACTATGAGATTATGCAACTCCCGTTTACCGGAGGAACACTTTGTGTGCTACCAAAAGTCACAACGTAACTGGGTGTTTATAAAGGTGCTCTACAGGTGTCTCCGAAGGTACTTGTTGGGTTGGCGTATTTCGAGAATAGGATTTGTCACTCCGATTGTCGGAGAGGTATCTCTGGGCCCTCTCGGTAATGCACGTCAGTTAAGCCTTGCAAGCATTGCAGCTAATAAGTTAGTTGTCAGATGATGTATTACGGAACGAGTAAAGAGACTTGCCGGTAACGAGATTGAACTAGGTATTGAGATACCGACGATCGAATCTCGGGCAAGTAACATACCAATGACAAAGGGAACAACATATGTTGTTATGCGGCCTGACCGATAAAGA
>LR880970.1:68716500-68730537 GCA_904067115.1 Aegilops sharonensis
ATATAGTCCCAAAACAAAGTTCCATAGCATATATATAGTCCCGGGACAAAGTTCCATAGCATATAGTCCCAAAACAAAGTTCCACAGCATATAATACACAATGAACAAAGATGGCATCACTACGTAAGATTTGGCACTACAACAAATGCCTTCATGTCCATGTCGTAGTCCAAAGAGCATCCAGGTGGCAACCTACAAGATTGAATGGTGTGTGTCAAATAACGTGCTTGAAATCATCAATATGCCAAATAGACAAAAGAAAGTACTTCGACACTACAAAATAAATAGTGATCCATATTCCATAGTGAGTTTCCAAAATAAAAAGCTTCTAGTACATATGGAGTTTCTTGAACACTTATCCAATTTTGAACATGCTAATTTAACACTAGATCTTTACTTATAAGTCTGATCTTTAAATGGTTCAAACGGTCTCTACTTACAAGTTTCTAAATCATGGAGATCTTCAAATGGTCTCTAAATCATGAAAATAAGTAGCTACTTGTCTCTAAATCATGAATATCTTCAAGTGTTCTCCAGATCATGAAAATAAATAGCTTCAAGAATGCATATATTTAATTAAGATCATGGTTGAAATTGTTCAAATGGATTATAGTTTGAAACGGTTCAAATGGTCTCTACTTGTCTCTACTTATAAGTTTGATCTTTAAATGGTTCAAACGGTCTCTACTTACAAGTTTCTAAATCATGGAGATCTTCAAATGGTCTCTAAATCATGAAAATAAGTAGCTACTTGTCTATAAATCATGAATATCTTCAAGTGTTCTCTAAATCATGAAAATAAATAGCTTCAAGAATGCATATAGTTAATTAAGATCATGGTTGAAATTGTTCAAATGGATTATAGTTTGAAACGGTTCAAATGGTATCTACTTGTCTCTACTTATAAGTTTGATCTTCAAGAATCAAGATAGCTACTTGTTTCTACGTTGACAAATTTGAGACCTACGTAAATGAGATATGTACGCACTAACCATACTCGATCTCAAACATTCGGAGAACCACCAAGGTTGTTGTCGCTTGGGCCTCGTGCATGTGAAGATCCATCAGCATTACATCCATGGCCTGATTGAGGCATCTGCATAGCGGGCATACCATTCTGGGTACAATAAGCCTGCAAATTATGTTTGAGTGAAGATTAAGTACTGGTAGTAGAAGATTATGATTGAGTGAAGATTATGTATGTGTTTGGCAATTAAGGAACTAACCGCAAACATTGCAAAGCATTGACTAGTTTGTGCCAACACCGCCTGCTGCACCGCTTGCTGCGTCCTCTCATCAGCCAGTCACCTCTCCTCCGCCCTCTCCTCCGCCGCCACTCGCCTCTCCTCCGCCCTCTCCTCTGCCGCCACTCGCCTCTCCTCCGCCAGTCGGGCCTGCAAAATATGGCATGGCAATTGCATCTTCAATCCAACAGTAAGTAAGAAACAAACATATATAGAAGGACTTGTATAGAATACCTCCATCTCAACCATAGCTTATATGTAGAAGATTTTGAGATACGTAACCGAGCTTTGTATTCAGGGAGAGAGCTACGGGAGGAGCTAGGGAACATGCCTCCTGCAATTGCTTCCTTGCCATGTTTCCTGCCTTCTCCAGAGATCATGACCAAAGCGTGGTCAAGAGGCTCTGTTGTCACATCATACTCGGGCCCTTTCAACTCTTTTGCCACCCCTTTAAATTTCTCCATCCGATCGTAGGCGGTCTTGCTGGAGTACGCGGACGCTGTGTCATTCTCATCGTAAGGCGTGGTTGTTCCGTACGGTGCCTTATGGGCCAAAGCATACAAGACGAAAAGGTTGGGCAGTGGAGCATTATGGTGAGACGCCTGCAACCAAAGCAACATGATTAAGATTTCATCACAAGGATTGGCAACATGTATGACAAGAAAAAGCTTATGAAGAACTCCATAAGATATACCCAATGTTCATCGTACTCCATAACGTTCAAGTTGCCTTGATGATGTGGTGGATCCAGCATTCCGGCTCGCTGATTTCTATAATCTTTGTTTTTCGCCCTGTACTCTTTGGAACACCAATAGTCCATGATCCGCTCCCAACACTCCCCCTTATCGACGCACCATCTCGGAGTAACCTAATTGATCAATTGCATCTCATATATGTCAAAAAGAAATTGAGTGCCAGCCTGTTGAGGAAATAACAAGCATGAATATGCTTTACCTGCATGTACTTGTCCTTCTCAAGACAGAGTCTCCTACCAGCTTTCTTATCAAGACTCTTATAGCCTTGAGTTGCCATATATTTGCGGACGGCTAAAGGGCGCGCCTCATGCATCAGATTATGCACAAGCTTCGGGCAATGTTTGTTGACAACCGCTCGTGCCTCCTCCAACTTTCCATCCTCGCATCTATAGAAATCCTGCAAATATAGAGAAAATTAGTTTGGTGCAGTAATTTTCAAACCTTTAAGTCTGAGGTTTCTTATAAAATCTAAATAAAGTAAAATCTGCTAGTTTATTTATAGTCAAAACAGGCAAATATAGAGACAATGGCTCCATCCCAGAAATCAAAAGGTTAAAAAGACCATCAGAGTTGATGACAATCAAGAGTATGTTCATCTTACTGACCATAGTTTCAGATTTACCATTTTCTATGTTCATAGCGTCACTTCCAGTGGTAGTTAGTATAGACATATTGCTAGTGCTGTTTTATATCTTCATAGATTTGTAAGTTTCCTTGCGTTTTCTGAGTCTGGTTGCACTTGAGCCTAACACTGGATGTCTAGTATATTTCACTTGTTGAGTTTTAGATCACCTGATCCAAATACGCACGTACAAAGTTAGCACCAACTTTGCTTGATCAAATCCGCTAGGATGTGTTAGTCAACTAACGATCAGCCGATTGATTCTAGACAGAAACAACACACACATGCGGGAAATTAGTTGGATCGCCACATGCCTGTATCCCGCCTGTTGTTTAGGCTTTAATGAATTCATTCATTCACTGGTACGTTGATTACAAAGGACAGACAGCAAGCCCTCCAGCCCACCACTGAATTGGTAGCCAAGGCCCATAATGAAAGAGACATGGTTCAGCACGTCGGCCTAGCCCACGGTCGCATCCTCTCCATTTCTTCTTCCTCCTAGCGACGAACAGATGCAGCTGCATCCACGGATGAACTGGACATGGCCGGCAATGTGTACCTATATGAACTTTTTCTGCCAAAAATCAAGGTAGTGCGTCCGCCCCACCTTGCCTTACGGGGTCCTCTGCGAGTGCGTGAAACAAAAGAAATTTCTTGCCAATACCTATATATTTTTAATAGAGGTTAGTCTGTACACGAGAACGAGTAGGGGTTTACCTGTCCCCGTGAGCTCCTAAACCTGGGTAAAGTGATCTCTTGCTTCCCCCCTGTTTCTTCCGGCCAGCCGTGGTATTCTACCACGGGATCTATCCGTTCTAACACAAGAACCTACATACTGAGTTATGTGTGTTTTGTAGACTACTTTGATATTCAACATTTTTCACGGCATCACAGTCGCAAGCCTCATCAACTGCCAGATTTACATTATTAAAACAAATCACCAAAATTATTACATTCAAGGTCGAGAAATATATTTCTTGCTCCGGATCGGCTTCATTATCATTAATCATGAAAATAATAATAGAAAAGAGCAATAAATATATACATGTGATTCGCGTGATATTGTTAGGAGAATATTGCATCTTCATGAAGTGGTATGGTATTGTTAATAGTAAGAAATTTCATTCAATACAGATGATCAGATGCACATATTTCTTTGAATTGACAGGTCCAAAAATCAGGTTTATATATATGCACCCAGGTTCTAGAAATATACTCTAGATACAAATAACACAATTAAGAAATACAGTACGCACTAGTTTTCCAACATAGGGAGCTCCAGTACTGAACATGTACTCTTTCTAGGAATTCATATATTAATAACTAGAGGTCTATTGGACCAAGATTTACAGCAAAGTATCCACGTCACAGATTTTTATTCAAGTTAGATATTTGCAGGTTAATCAGCAGAGCTCAAAGAATGCCTCATGTGGTATACACACACATTTATAAATAAACTAGGCTGTCCGTCCGTCCATGGTGGGCGCCTCCTCGCCTTTGTGGCCACAGGAATATTAAATCTAAGTTTTCTAGATAGTTTTGCTACTGCAATATTATAGTCTGCTAGCATTCTATTAAGAAAAATAAAATAAAATCTAAATCTAAGTTTCCTAGATAGTTTTGCTACTGCAGTATTATAGTCTGCTAGCATTCTATTAAGAAAAATAAAGTAAAATCTAAATCTAAGTTCCTAGATAGTTTTGCTACTGCAGTGTGTGAAGGAAACTTAATGATTACCCAAAGTTCGGCAAAGACCCGCTCGGCTTTGTTGTGAAACTCGATGTTGTTGGCTACACCAAGATCCTCATAGGCTTTGTAGTGGTCCCAGGTACATGCTGGCTCCGGAACTTTGCCCTCCCCAGGCAAAGTAACCATGCTAGGGTAATGCTCCTTAATGAGGCTCCCAAGGACGCCTGTTCACGTGTCGGTACTTTCCCGTGCTAGCTCCAGCTTTCTTCCAACCGCTACATAATGAGAAGCCAAAGTTATTAGCAATTGTTGCATACATTGAAGGTAGAAAATGGGAAGCCAAAGTTAGTTACATTTCTCCACATGGAGCAATACATGGCCTCTGCTCCACAGGAAGCCCTCGTTCCGGGAGCCTTGAGGAACCACGTAGGTACACGGACCGACCCTCCTCAACTTGGATGAAACCAGCATTCTCCTCGTCAGAGGTCGAGGCCTCCTTGTCAGAGGTCGGGGCCTCCTCGTCAGAGGCCTCCGACGACAACCGCTCTTCCTCCACCCTCTTAGACAGGGGGGAGTGAGACACCGGCTCGTCCTCCACCCTCTCAAACACGGGGGGGTGAGACACCGGCTCGTCCTCCACCCTCTCACACACGGGGGAGTGAGACACTGGCTCGTCCTCCGCCCTCTCAGACACGGGGAGTGAGACACCGGCTCGTCCTCCACCCTCTTAGACACGGGGGCGTGAGACACTGGCCAAACCGGGTTTCTCTTAGCATTTTCTCCACGTGCACCTCTTCCCCGGCCTTTTCCTCTCCCTCGATGAGCCTGAGGATGAGAGGAAAGCGGAGGATCGGCGATAAAAGTGCTAAGCAAAGATCTCGCTATGGGGAGCCCGGGCTTTTTCCTTTGCGGGCCCACCATGCTTCACTCACCTGCTATGACAAAAAGTAAAGCAATTAGTACAAATACAAGATTATAGTTTAAATAAATAAGCATAAGTTCAAACAATTGTCGCAATGAGAATTACCAATGCAATTGTAGTACAAATACATTATAGTTCAAACAAAGAACAACTCGGGGGCCCGTTCTTCCATCTCATCTATCACAGTAGGAGATACTTCTTTAGCACAAAGAACACGGAAGAAATAGCTAAGCTCTGCCAATACTTCCCAATCATCCTCAGGGATATAGCCTCGAATCATCACCGGCATTAACCGCTCAAGCCATATGTGCCAATCATGACTCTTCATCCTGTTGAGCTTCAATTTATTAAGATTCACTGCCCTCATAAGGTTCGCTGCATACTCATCAGGGAACAACAAAGTTTTGAACCACATGAGTATCTCCTACTTTTGTTCCCTAGTAAGAACAAACCTCGCCTCTGGCGTCCTCCAGTTTTTCTTGCCCTCGGGTTGTCGCAAGTTTTGTTCGGGTCTATGACATAGCTTCATTACATCTAGTCTAGCCTTAGTATTATCCTTAGTCTTCTCAGCAATGTTGAACAATGTGCCAAAAATGGCCTCGGCGATATTCTTTTCAGTGTGCATTACATCAATATTATGTGGAAGCTCGAGCTGGTGGAAGTAGGGGAGATCCCATAAGCATGGCTTATGATTCCACGCGTGTTCTTCGTTATATCCCAAGAAATACCCTGGACGTTTGGGATCAGGCTGGAGAGCATTTAGTTGATCACGAATTTGTTCACCCGTCATATCAGGTGGTGCCGAGTGTTCAACGACTTCACCTTTCATGAAGTTCTTCTTGTCTTTTCTGAATGGATGGTCAAGACGCAAATGTTGTCTATGAAAATCGAAGCAACTTGCGACCATGCTGCAACCAACGGCACTTCATGCTTGCCTTGCACCTTGGGCATGGGAACCTCCCATGCACACACCACCCCATGAAAAGTGAATACGCCGGTAAGTCATGAAATGAGTACTGGTACCAAACATGCATTGTGAAGTTCTTTTTGCTAGCAGCGTCGTATGTCCGTATCCCGTTCACCCAAGCTTCTTTCAACTCATCTACCACTTGTTGCATGTACACACTTATATTCTTCCCTGGATACTTGGGTCCTGGAATTATCAACGACAGGAACATGTGCTTGCGTTGCATTATGGCGCCGGGGGGGAGGTTGAGGGGAACAACAAACACGGGCCAACAACTATATGTCTTTGACACCATACCAAATGGATTAAACCCATCGAGTCCGATGGCAACTCGTGCATTCTTTGCCTCTTTTGCTTTCTCATGATGTATGCGATCGAAACTCTTTCAAGCTTGGGCACAAGACGGATGTATCAGCATCGGTCTCCCATGATCATCTTTGTCGCGTCTTATCCCATATTTGTGCCATGTCATCTGTTTGGCTGTATCTTCGTTCAAGTAAAGGCGTTGAATTCTTGGCAAGATTGGAAAATATCGAAGAACATTTGCGGGGACTTTGCTCTGCTTCTTCGTACCATCACTGAGGTCTCTCTCGACATACCTAGAGGCTTTGCACTTGGCGCAATACTTGTCAGCGGCATACTCTTTCGTAAATAAGACACATCCGTTTGGACAAGCATGTATCTGCTCATAGGGCATCTTAAGTGCACGAAGGATTTTCTTCGCTTCATACCAACTTTTAGCCAGTTTGTGACCTTCGGGGAGAGAGCGACCCCAAGATGTCACCATCGAATTAAAGCAATCTCTGCTCATGTTGAACTGGGTCTTTATAGACATTGCTTGTGCAATGGCATCCAGCTGACATTGGTTTGTGTGGTCGTGAAGAGGTTGTTGTGAGGAATTCAGCATTTCTAAGAAGGCCCTCGCAGACTCCTCCGGTTCTTCCTCTGATCCCTCTTCACATGCATCGTTGAAGTCAGCTACGATGTCAACTATCCCGGTACCATTGTTGTCGGTTCGCCGACGCACCACCTCCTCTCTGCTACGTTCAGGCTCGCCACGAAGGGTCCACCGGGTATACCCACGCTTAAACCCATGCTTCTGCAGGTGCACACACATCGTCTTCTTCGATTGTTCTGTGCCGTTGCGACACTTCAAGCAGGGGCACCAACTTTTTCTTTGGCCTCTAGCAAATGCTGCCTCCACAAATTCGTTGGTCTTCGTCACCCATTCAGTGGTCATGCCAGCCTGATTAGGGTGTCCAGTGTACATCCACTCACGATCATCCATACTGGTACTTGCACTAACAGTAGGGGCACCAAATTCATATTCATCAAGATATGTATAATGTAATTAAGACTAGATACACACCTAATTACCATTGTCATATTATTTACGCCATGATTTTAATTTTTTACCATACAAAAGGGAAACGTGCATCCATGGATTGAATCCTATCTCTAATAGGTAAAGATGGGTCCTAATCCCACCCGAGTACGTGTAGATTGGGTTCGTTTCCCGTGCTCTACTCCGGTCCTCGGCAAAATTTCGGCAGCACCTCCCCGCTGTTCTCCAGATACATGTCTCGACAACAAGCCAAGAGAATGTGCACCCGGAGAACAACAAGGTGGCGCTGACGAAATTTTGCCGAGGACCAAAGTAGAGCACGGAAAATGAAACCCAATCTACACGTACTCGGGCTGTCCATGGATAACGTGGACAATTCGAAAGGACGACGGTTATAAATATGCAAAGACATGCATATTTATAGATGCCACCCTTTCGAACGGGAGACGCCTAGGTTACGAGACTTGACATGAAAATAAAATCTAGTGGCATCGGCACGACGACCGGAACGAAGCAAATAGGGGAGGGAGAGGAGATGACAGTCAAGCTCACCCCTAGACCGTAGAGGCGGTATAGTCGAATGATGATGGCAATGGCAACGGGACGGACAATGCTCCTCGAGGTGAAGAGAAAATCCCTGCACATGAAAAGCACCGGCACAACCAACATAAGCACTCGCAGAACAATCTAATAAAAACATCATGAACATCATCTTGCAGTTCAACAAAACCTAACCTAAAGAAAATAAGCAAGAAACTGAGAATTTAATTTCCTAAGGAGCATCAATCAAAAATTTTGCTTCAGTTTATCAGAAGAAGTGTTGTGTTGGTTAAGTCCAGTGCCAAATTTTAAGTCGATCTTTAGGGTGCAGCAAAGCCAGTTATTTTTTGTCAACAGCAGTAGTTTTGCATGATTTGTTCCCTGTTGTTTCATATGACAGAAATTGTACGAGAGAATCTGACTACTGCTGTACTGTTTTGCAATTTTTTCATATCACATACTGAAAGCAACGCAAGTGCTTCCTTCATATAAAAAAGAGAGCATGTCTTCTGTGTCGTTCAAGATAGGCAGCTGAATTTCCATCAACAAATCATCCATCTACACAACCATCCACATGTACTGCAATCCATACATCTATCCATCTAAAACAGTACGAACAGAGATGGGAGCGGTGCTCACCGTGGCGTGTGGCAGAGGGGCTGAGGGCAGAGGGGGAGGTGGTGCCCGGCTTCGGTGGCGACCAGCGGCTGCGGAGGCATAGGAGGGAGCCGGCGGCGGTGCTGCCAACGGCAGCCGTGGCGCTAGGGCAGGGGAGGACTGCCCGGGGGCGGTCGCGCCATTGGAGGAGGAATGGTGGGGGCGCAGTGGACAAGGGTGGAGGCGGGGACGGGCGGCGGCGGCGCGGTGGAGGCGGGGACGGGCGGCGGCGGCGCGGTGGAGGCGGGGACGGGCGGTGGCGGGCAGAAACCTAGCGCTAGCTAGCGGGGTCTGATGCGGTCGGGTGGGGGGGGAGGGGTTTTCTTTTTTTTACAATTTACTTTCTTTGCCGTCACGGGAAAAGAAAAGGAGACGGCAAAGCCAGGCTCGGTGCCAGTTTTTTTTCTATTATTTTTGCCGTCAGCAGGGTTGAAGGAAGACGGCCGTCAGCAGACTATAAAAACAGACGGCAAACCCAGGGCACCGTTACCGCCCGTTATGCTGGACACGCGTCCACCCTTTGCCGTCACCCGGAAAACAACAGACGGCGAAGAGCCAGTTTGCCGTCTTGTTTTTTTTTTTTGCCGTCTTTCTTTTGCTATCTTTGCCGTCAGCCACCTCGCAGACAGATGGCAAAGCAGAGATTTGCCGTCATTAGTTGATGGCAAAACTTTCTTTGCCGTCTACCCCGACGAAAAGCTGACGGCAAAGCCACTCACAGACGGCAAATTAGCAGTTTCCCGTAGTGTATTCAATAAAGTGCGGTTACAATGTTCGGACACACCATTACGCTGTGGTGTTCCATGTGGCGTGAGCTGTGAAACTATTCCACATTGTTTTTAAATAAAGGCCAAACTCGTAACTCAAATATTCTCCTCTACGATCAGATTGTAGAAACTTTATTGTCTTGTTACGATGATTCTCCACTTCACTCTGAAACTCTTTGAACTTTTCAAATGTTTCAGACTTGTGCTTCATTAAGTAGATATACTCATATCTGCTCAAATCATCTAGAAGGTCAGAAAATAATGATACCTGCCACGAGCATCAACACTCATTGGACCGCATACATCAGTATGTATTATTTCCATCAAGTCAGTAGCTTGTTCCATTGTTCCGGAGGACGGAGTTTTAGTCATCTTGCCCAAAAGGCATGGTTCGCAAGAATCAAATGATTCATAACCAAGTGATTCCAAAAGTCCATCTTAATGGAGTTTTTTCGTGCGCTTTACACAGATATGACCCAAATGGCAGTGCCACAAATAAGTTGCACTATCATTATCAACTTTGCATCTTTTGGCATCAATATTATGAATATGTGTATCACTACGATCGAGATCCAACAAACTATTTTCATTGGGTGTATGACCATCGAAGGTTTTATTCATGTAAACAGAACAACAATTATTCTCTGACTTTAAATGAATAACTATTGCAATAAACATGATCAAATCATATTCATGCTCAACGCAAACGCCAAATAACATTTATTTAGGTTTAACACTAATCCCGAAAGTATAGGGAGTGTGCAATGATGCTCATATCAATCTTGGAACCACTTCCAACACACATCGTCACTTCACCCTCAACTAGTCCCTGTTTATTCTGTAACTCCTGTTTTGAGTTACTAATTTTTAGCAACCGAACAAGTATCAAATACCCAGGGGCTACTATAAAAACCAGTAAGGTACACATCAATAACCTGTATATCAAATATACCCTTGTTCACTTTGCCATCCTACTTATCCACCAAATATTCAGGGTATTTCCGCTTCCAGTGACCATTTCCTTTGGAGTAGAAGCACTCAGTTTCAGGCTTTGGTCCAGCTTTGGGCTTATTCACGGAAGAAACAACTTTCTTGCCATTCTAAATGAAGTTCCCATTCTTTCCCTTTGCCCTTTTCTTGAAACTAGTGGTCTTGTTAATCATCAACACTTGATGCTCTTTCTTGATTTCTACCTTCATCGATTTCATCATCATGAAAAACTCGGGAATCGTTTTTGTCATCCCTTGCATACTATAGTTCATCACAAAGTTCTACTAACTTGGTGATGGTGACTAGAGAACTCTATCAAATCACTATCTTATCTGGAAGATTAACTCCCACTTGATTCAAGCGATTGTAGTACCCAGACAATCTGAGCACATGCTCACCAGTTGAGCAATTCTCCTCCATCTTTTAGCTATAGAACTTGTTGGAGACTTCATAGCTCTCAACTCGGGTATTTGCTTGAAATATTAACTTCAACTCCTGGAACATCTCATATGGAACATGACGTTCAAAATGTCTTTGAGGTCCCGATTCTAAGTCGTTAAGCATGGTGCACTAAACTATCAAGTAGTCATCATATTGAGCTAGCCAAACGTTTATAACATCTGCATCTGCTCCTGCAATAGGTTTGTCACCTAACAGTGCATCAAGGACATAATTCTTCTGTGCAGCAATGAGGATAAACCTCAGATCACAGACCAAGTCCGCATCATTTCTACTATCATTTTTCAACTTAGTTTTCTCTAGGAACACATAAAAATAGGGAAGCAACAACGCGAGCTATTGATCTACAACATAATTTTGCAAATACTATCAAGACTAAGTTCATGATAAATTAAAGTTCAATTAATCATATTACTTAAGTACTCCCACTTAGATAGACATTCCTCTAATCATCTAAGTCATCACGTGATCCAAATCAACTAAACCATGTCCGATCATCATGAGAGATGGAGTAGTTTTCAATGGTGAACATCATTATGTTGATCATATCTACTATATGATTCACGCTCGACCTTTTGGTCTCAGTGTTCCGAGGCCATATCTGCATATGTTAGGCTCGTCAAGTTTAACCTGAGTATTCTGCGTGTGCAAAACTGTCTTACACCCAATGTATTTGAACGTAGAGCTTATCACACACGATCATCACGTGGTGTCTCGGCACGAAGAACTTTCACAACGGTGCATACTCAGGGAGAACACTTATACCTTGAAATTTAGTGAGAGATCATCTTATAAAGCTACCGTAGAACTAAGCAAAATAAGAAGTATAAAAGATAAACATCACATGCAATCAAAATATGTGACATGATATGGCCATCATCACCGTGTGCCTTTGATCTCCATCTCCAAAGCATCGTCATGATCTCCATCGTCACCGGCATGACACCATGATATCCATCATCTTGATCTATATCAATGTGTCGTCACATGGTCGTCTTGCAAACTATTGCTCTTGCAACTATTCCTATCGCATAGCGATAACGTAAAGCAATTATTTGGCGATTGCATCTTTATGCAATAAAGAGACAACCATAAGGCTTCTGCCAGTTGCCGATAACTTCAACAAAACATGATCATCTCATACAACAACTTATATCTCATCACGTCTCGACCATATCACATCACAACATGCCCTGCAAAGACAAGTTAGACGTCCTCTACTTTGTTGTTGCAAGTTTTACATGGCTGCTATGGGCTGAGCAAGAACTGTTCTTACCTACGTATCAAAATCACAACGATATTTTGTCAAGTTAGTGATGTTTTAACCTTCTCAAGGACCGGGCTTACCCACACTCGGTTCTACTAAAGTTGGAGAAACTGACACCCGCCAGCCACCTATGTGCAAAGCACGTCGGTAGAACCAGTCTCGCATAAACGTACGCGTAATGTCGGTCCGGGCCGCTTCATCCAATAATACCGCCGAACCAAAGTATGACATTGCTGGTAAGCAGTATGACTTGTATCGCCCACAACTCAGTTGTGTTCTACTCATGCATATAACATCTATGCATAAAACCTGACTCGGATGCCACTGTTGGGGAACGTTGTAATTTCAAAAAAATTCCTACGCACACGCAAGATCATGGTGATGCATAGCAACGAGAGGGGAGAGTGTTGTCCATGTACCCTCGTAGACCGAAAGCGGAAGCGTTAGCACAACGCGGTTGATGTAGTCGTACGTCTTCATGATCTGACCGATCCAAGTATGGAACGTACGGCATCTCCGAGTTCAGCACACGTTTAGCTCGATGACGTCCCACGAACTCTGATTCAGCAGAGCTTTGCGGGAGAGTTTCGTCAGCACGACGACGTCATGACGGTGTAGATGATGCTACCGACACAGGGCTTCGCCTAAGTACCGCTACGATATTACCGAGGTGCAATATGGTGGAGGGGGGTACCGCACATGGCTGGGAGAGATCAACAGATCAACTTGTGTGTCTAGAGGTGCCCCCCTGCACCCATATATAAAGGAGCAAGGGGGGAGGCCGGCCGGCCCTGTAAGGCGCGCCACTCCTCCTCCTAGTGGGAGTAGGACTCCCCCTTTCCTAGTCCCACTAGGAGGGGGAAGGAAGGAGAGGGGGAGGAGAAGGAAAGAGGGGGCGCAACCCCTCCCCTAGTCCAATTCGGACTAGGCCCATGGGAGGCGCGTGGCCAGCCCTCGTGGCTTCTTCTCTATTTCCCCTAAAGCCCAGTAAGGCCCATATGTACTCCCGTATTCCCGTAACTCCACCAGTTCTCTGAAAAATACCCGAATCACTTGGAACCTTTCCGATGTCTGAATATAGTCGTCCGATATATCGATCTTTACGTCTCGACCATTTCGAGACTCCTCGTCATGTCCCCGAACTCATCCAGAACTCCGAACTACCTTCGGTACATCAAAACACATAACTCATAATATAAATCGTCACCGAACGTTAAGCGTGCGGACCCTACGGGTTCGAGAACTATGTAGACATGACCGAGACACGTCTTCGGTCAATAACCAATAGCGGAACCTGGATGCTCATATCGGCTCCTACATTATCTACGAATATCTTTATCGGTCAAACCGCATAACAACATACGTTGTTCCCTTTGCCATCGGTATGTTACTTGCCCGAGATTCGATCGTCGGTATCTCAATACCTAGTTCAATCTCGTTACCAGCAAGTCTCTTTACTCGTTATGTAATGCATCATCACGCAACTAACTCATTAGTCACATTGCTTGCAAGGCTTATAGTGATGTGCATTACCGAGAGAGCCCAGAGATACCTCTCCGACAATTGGAGTGACAAATCCTAATATCAAAATATGCCAACTCAACAAGTACATTCGGAGACACCTATAGAGCACCTTTATAATCACCCAGTTACGTTGTGACGTTTGGTAGCACACAAAGTGTTCCTCTAGTAAACGGGAGTTGCATAATCTCATAGTCATAGGAACATGTATAAGTCATGGAGAAAGCAATAGCAACATACTAAACGATCAAGTGCTAAGCTAACGGAATGGGTCAAGTCAATCACATCATTC
>LR880970.1:68734919-68749587 GCA_904067115.1 Aegilops sharonensis
GCTGCTACAAGGAAAATAGCAGTAGCGCGTCCACCTCAAAACGCGCTACTACTCTAATTGCCATGACCTCGCCCCCCGCTAGTTATAGCAGTAGCGCCCTATAATGAACCGCGCTACTGCTATGAAGGTTAGCAGCAGCGCGCTTCGAAGAAAACCGCTACTGCTAAGATCAGCCCACAAGTTTAGTCCCACCTCGCTCCGTGAACAGGGTGTTTACCACCTTAAATATGTTATTTCTGAAACTATCACAACCAGTTGGTCTTCACTGAACTCTATGTGTAAATTTTGTGGCCGCAATATGAGTCCTCTCCGGTTCCTACCGGAGAGGACTCATATTGACAATTCAGATTGTACACAAAAAGATCATTGATGGCCAATGTATTTTTTCATTGCCGTACTTTTGTATAGTTACACGTAGCAGTAGCGGTTTATATGCAAAGCGCTACTGCTATTCAGATTAGCTGTAGCGCGTTTTGGCAAACGCGCTACAACTATCCCTACCTTATCCCCACGCGCACGACCGACCTCTCTCTCACTCACACTCTCACTCTCGCCCGAGTGCCGATAACCGTCGTCGTGCGTCGTCGCCGCCGCCGCCTTCGTTCGTCCGCCGCCGAGGTACTCCCCTCCTTCCATCCCTGCTTCCTCCTCCTCGCACATCCTCCCCCGCCTGCGGCCGCCCCTCCCTCCTCTGCCGCCGCCCTCCTCCCTCCGCCTGTGGCCGCACCTCCTCCCTCCTCCGCCTGCAGCCCTCCTCCCACCGTCCTCGACCTCACCGCCACCACCCGAGCCCACCCAGCACCGCCGCCTCCCGATCCCGATCCCGCCCTCGCCGCCCCTACCTCTCCGTCGCCCCCACCCCCTGCCACTAGTTAGTACTAGATTTAATTAGTAGTAGTAGATTTTAATTTAGGGTTCATAGCTAGTACTAGATGTTGCTTAGTTAGTACTAGATTTTTAGTAGTAGTAGATGTTAATTACTAGTAGTGATGGTACTAGTTAACTAGGGCAGTATGATTAATAGTAGTTGTAGTTGAACTACTTTACTTGTAGTTGAACTAGTTTAGTAAGTAAATTAATAAACTAGTTGAACTAGTTGAATTAATAGAACTAATGTATTTTTAGTAAGATAATTAATATAACTAGTTGAACTACTTTATTTTTAGAAAGAACTAGTTTTTTTATTTATAGTAAGTTTATATTTAGTAAGAGCTAGTTGAATTAATAAAACTAGTTGAACATGTCATATTTGTTGTTATTTTTTAGTTTAAACAATTATTCGGGATGTATTAGTGATAACTTATACGGTTTCAGGTGACCACCGTCGTCCCCGTCACCGACCCCCTCCGACATCCCCGCCATTGTCCCAGTCACCGACCCCCTCCGACATCGAGGTGAGACCAGCCAAATATCCTTGTATATCTTGTGTTGCTCAAATAGGATATGTGGTTGCCCAAGTGGCCGTTCATGTTCAGTTTACACCTCCGAGTGGCCTATGTTTTGCCGGAGTGTTGATTAATTTCTGTTCCGGCAAATTTCAGGCGCTTGATATGTCCTTTTTTAGCAAAGGTCATGCCGGATTTTTTCGTGAATTCTGGCATTACTTGTGCTAGAATATGTACAAGTTTAATCTTTGAATTATGAACATAGGAAATGTCGTACTCGGACGACGACAGTCTCCTGGGGGAGTGCAGCTGGTGCCACGACGATCGAGGTATGTGCGACAGGTTCGTTGAGCTGGACGAAGATCGACGCTTCAGCATTAAGCTCGAGGAGACCTTTGATGTTGAAACGGTACGCAACAATGACAAGTGTTTTTTCGTAATTAAGCATGACTTCAACTATTTCAGCGTCTAATTTTCATATTTTACAATTCGACTAGCTTATCCCATGCCATGCAAGACGCTATGTCTTGGAGAGGATGGGTTTTGAAGACCATGAAAAATTTGAAACAAAGAAAATACACCTAAGGACCCATCATGATATGGATTTTAAAGTAAATCTGTGCAATGCTCAGAGCGTAACCCATTTTGGTTGCCAAAATTGGGAAGCACTTTGCAAAATGTATGGTTTTATGAGGGTATGATTGTCACCATGGATCTTGGTGATCCTGACATCGAGCAAGACAATATGGACATTTGGGTCCTTGTTGATACGCTTCCGATTGTACCACTATGTGAGTTTCTCAAACATAGTTATTAACTAATTTATATTGTTTATTTCAAAATAGTTGATAGCTTATTTCCATTGACAACTTATTTTGATTCTTCAAAGACTGTGCGGAAGATGGTAGATAAAACCCACTACACCGATGGCACCGAATTAACGTATAAGGAGAAAAATCCTCTGATCGCATTTTGTACTCTTCTTGAGAATTACAATAACTATTATCGAAATCCTCCAAATTATGGTGAATGCGTGCCACTAGTGCATGTGTTGAACCACGGTAACTTCTCTCGAGATACCCTGGTAAGATTTTTTACTATTACGACATCCGTGCATCTTTTGCATACTTCTAAAACTAGTACATCATTTCTAACCACGAAATTATTATTATGTTTTTCAACAGAAACTCCCGATGGATTGTGTGCCTCATCTGATGTCTCTAAATGGTCGCCTCTCAGTTCTGAACATACTGCCAGGTAAATCTAGGGAGCTCACCTGTGCATATCGGATTTCTAAAACCGGTGAACACATGTTCATCAAAGAATGGAATAAATGTATGGACATTCGCAAGGAGGTTCTTGGAAGTAACATTCAGCGAAAGGCAAGAATTGGAGACATGCTAATCTCCATTCTCCATAATGGAGAGTCAGGGGCTATCTTGTTTTTTGCTATTTTACCTTAGAAAATGTAGTAGGTCTTAATCGAATGTAGTAGGTCGTATGAGGTACAATATGTTTATTATGTTGTAATGTGTTAGAGTTGATAATGAGGAGTACTTGTGATTACGACTAGTGACCAATTTGCTATGTGATGTCATTGATGAAAACGATGATCTTGAGGAGGTGTTATATGACAATGATGCATTATGATGATAAGTTGTTAATGATATGATGATGATGATGATGATATTATTATATCATTGGGTGAAAGAACCGCGGATTAGTTTCAAGTGGATGGACATCCACTTGAAACTAGTCCACGGTTCTTTCACCCCGTGATGTAATAACTCATTATGATGTAAAAACAATCTCTAAATTCCTGTTGTATGAAAACTTGTGTAAAGGTGTATGAATACAACATGAAATAAAAAAGAAATAAAATACTAAATAATAGTAGTAGGGCGGGAAAGGAGAAGTGCTACTACTAATTACCAGTAGCGCTGTTCTGAAGAAGCGCTACTACTAAGTCAATTTAGCAGTAGCGTGGATCCAGGAGCGCTATTGCTAAGCTTTAGCTGTAGCGCCTTATCAGTAGCGCTCCTTCCCGCGCTACTGATAGGCCTAAAACCCGCGCTGCTGCTAGGCTTTTCCCTAGTAGTGGAAGATGGAGACTCAAATAAAAATAAATAATGCATAACGTAAATAGATAGGCCCTTCACAGAGGGAAGTAGGGATTTGTAGAGGTGCCAGAGCTCAAAGCTTAAATTGAGAGATAAAATATTCTGACACGCATGCATTTCCTGTCAACAAAAATGACCGAGTAGTTCCCAACACTTTCCATGCTAGATATATCATAGGCGGTTCCCAAACAGAAAATAAAGTTTATTCCTTTTTCCACTATTCTTTCACACTTAATGGCTAGTCGTATCCACGGGTACCATCCATACTAACACTTTCCAAGGAATTTATTATTTGACAACATAAAGTAAATTTCTTTTTCATTTCAGGACCGGGCATCCCTATTACTGTTGTACTCTCGTGCAATAACAAGTGAATAAACATTCATCTTGAGAATAAAACATCTAGCATGGAAAATATTAGCCACCCCTGCCGCTTCATGAGCGGTACAGGCACACAAAAGGGAAATTATTTTGAAAATTAGAGTTGGTACATACAAATTTTCTTAGAACAAGACGAAAATACCGCATGTAGGTAGGTATGTGGACTCATATGGCAAAACCGGGTTTATGAATTTTAGATGCACAAGTACGTAGTATTTCTACTTAGTACAAGTGGAGGCTAGCAAAAGAATGAGAAGCAACCAACCAAGAAACGAAAAATCTCATAAACGAGCATTAAGCATAACTAACACCGAATAATTCACCAGAAGTAGGATGTAATTTCATTGCATAACTATTGACTTTCGTACTTGCATAGGGAATCAATAACCATAACACCAATATTCTTACTAAAGCATAATTACTCACCAACATGACCCACATATTACTATCATCATATCTCAAAACTATTATAGAGAATCAAGTTTAATTTATCCAATGATCTTCATGAAAGTTTTTATTAGATCCCTCTTTAATATCTATCACTTTGGGACTAGTTTCATATATTGCCATTGCTTTTGACATGCTCAAATAAATTTAAGTGAAGAAGATGAGCATAAAGATTTTCATTTCTCAAGATAATATTAGTGAAGCATGAGAGTATTTCTCCAAAAATATTAAAGCACACCGTGCTAAAAAAAGATATAAGTGAAGCACTAGAGCAATTCCATAGCTCAAAAAATTGAAGTGAAGCATATAGAGCAATTCTAACAAATCATAGCATAATTATGGCTCTCCCAAATAGGCGTGTCCAGCAAGGATACTTGTGACAAATTAAAAAGAAAAACAAGCAAAGACTCATATGAAACAAGACGCTCCAAGCAAAACTCATGATATGTGACGAATAAAAATATAGCTCCAAGTAAAATACCGATGGTTGTTAGAAGAAAGAGGGGATGCCTTCCGGGGCATCCCTAAGCTTAGTTGCTTGTTTATCGTTGAATATTATCTTGGGGTGCCGTGGGGCATCCCCAAGCTTAGGCTCTTTCTACTCCTTATTCCTTCATCCATCGTGATCTCACCCAAAACTTGAAAACTTCAATCTTAGAAAACTTAACAAAACCTTCGTGAGATCCGTTAATATAAGAAAACCAATATCTACTTTAAGTACTATTTCAAACCCATTCCAATTTTTACTGAATTATACCTACTATATTCTAACTTTACCATGGCTTATACCCCCGATACAATCCATAGATTCATCAAAATAAGCACACAATGCAACGAAAATAGAATCTGTCAAAAACTGAACAGTCTCTAATGATGTGAATAGTTCCTGCCATCAGAGGTTTGTGATGTCCAATTGTCGTGGGTAGAATTTTGTATTGTTGTGCATGTGAAGAATAAATCAAATTTGGCTGCACTTAATACACGAGAAACATATACAAGTGCTATATTTCCTAGTTCTTAATCATGCCTGGTTTGGATAAATGGGTTTTCCCTGTGGCTTGAATTAATCTGATGAATCTGCAATGTGATTATTTTTCATAAACATATTTTACTGATAGCATGCAAACCCTTACTTAACCTGATGACTAACTAACTTATATGTGTTGCAGGGAAACAATAGGAAGCATTGAGGTTTACAATCGAGGTTAGCACGTGCATGGTCCATTGTCTAATAGCACATTATTATGCAATTGCAGGAACCATTCTAATATTTAGGTTTTTAACAATTTGGTCTTGCAATTGTAGGTCCTGCTGTCAGAGGTTTTGACCCACTGTTCGACCCTTTTTGCATATGGGGAAATGAGTTGTCCATGACTATCAGTCAAGTCAAGAAACTCAGAAAGATTGTTAGGATAAAGAAATTAGCAGAAAAAAACAACAAGATCTTTGTTTGCACAATGAAGAAGACATCAGTTCACTACAAGATGGTACTAACTATTATACCTTGCCTTTTTAATTCCTTTGCCCCATTTCCAATATAGAGAAGATATTTATGCACATCCTTGTTTTCAGGCCTTTCCAAAGCAGTTCACTGATGATTACCTCTCAAACCACCTGTATGGTCAGGAGACGAGGAAAGTATTCATACAACACCCACGGTTCAATATTAAAGTGTTCCTGAAGAGGACAAAGGATGGAAGGTCAATCATCCACATGCACTGGCCTAAAGTTACAAAGACTGTCAACATCAATGAAGGCTCAATATTCGCCTTTTGCTTCAGTAGTTTTCCAGATGAGATACATTTGTCTATGTACCGTCTATGATGCTAATTTCGAAAGGTTATAGATGTTGCATGTGAAACTTGGTCCTGGTATAGTTGTGTAATGGGGTAGCTGACTGCTGAAGCTATATGATGTTGTACTCTGATGTATTTGAATTATGAAAATGAAATATATTGTGTGCTTAATATGAACTGTCAATTAGATTAGTAAATGGATTATGAATAATCAGATAATTAGCTTGCTAGTGGCGAATTAGCCTGCTAATTGGGTTCTGCTATTGCAAATGGTTGTTGAAAAAAATACCGTGGGCGATGACCTCAGGCAAAGCACGCAGTTTCTAGGAATAAAACGTGTTGGATCAATGAATAATCATACACAACTTTCTCTTGAAAACTGTTTGCGTTAGGCCACCTTACGCAAACGTTTACCACATGAAAACTGTGTGTGATGGACAGCCTTTGCCACACAGTTTCTTCCATGAACTGTGTGTGATATATTCGATAACGCAAGTGATTTAACCGGGAAAATTGTGTGTGGTGTACCTGTAAACGGAAACGTTTTCCTTCGAGCGACTGTGTGGGATGTACATACGAACAAAAACGTTTAGCGGGGACTGACTGTGTGGGATGTACTTGCGACCGGAAACAATTGCGTCATATAATTGTATTTTTTTTAGCCCTACTGTACGTACTTCCATATTTGAGCGCTCGCCGGTCGCACATGACCTCATTTTGCCGAATGTGTGTACCAGGAGGGCATATCCCCGACGGTTTCTGGGTTGTGTGGGAAGGACCCCCCTATCGCCCGCACTCACTTGGTTGTGGTTCCAATTGCCATCGCGGAAAGGGGTTAAAAACCGTTAGTTTAGGAGCTTGCTGTACTAGTGATCATATGTCCTAGTTGTTGGTGTCCCGGATTAGGGGGCAATTGCCACGTCGACCCACTGGTTATGGGTCGAGCCGAGGACCCACCGAAGACTGATACACATGCTGGCCCTGGCCCTCGGCGTAATCAAGGTGAAGATCTCCTGAAGGCTTGGTATACACTTCAAGCATATTTGAATGATCGACATGTTTATCCCTAGATTATTACTGACCATGTGTAAACCATACATACTCCTGGTGCCTATATAAGTGCTACTTCTTGAATTTGCGTTGGTTTTCCCTTGAAGAGGAAAGGGTGATGCAACAAAGTAGAGATAAGTATTTCCCTCATTTAGAGAACAAAGGTATCAATCCAGTAGGAGGCACAAGCAAGTCTCCAATCTATATATGCACCTGTACAAACAATCAAACACTTGCAACCAACGCGATAAGATAGATATAAAAGATTACTAAAACGTAAAATAAAATAAAATAAAATAAATTGCAGCAAGATATTTTGGGTTTTTTTGGTTTATAGATCTGAAAATATATAAGGGAAAATAGACCCGGGGGCCATAGGTTTCAGTAGAGGCTTCTCTCTTGAAGGAAAATAATATGGTGGGTGAACAAATTACTGTCGAGCAATTGATAGAAAAGCACAAATTTATGACGATATCCAAGGCAATGATTATGCATATAGGCATCACATCCGTGTCAAGTAGACCGAAACGACTCTGCATCTACTACTATTACTCCACACATCGACTAACTCCTGCCTGCATCTAGAGTATTAAGGTCAAGAGAATAGAGTAACACATTAAGTAAGATGACATGATGTAGAGGGATAAACTCAAGCAATATAATGAAAACCCCATCTTTTTATCCTTCATGGCAACAATACAATACGTGCCTCGCTACCCCTACACTAGTAGGAAAACATCTATTAGTCCCGGTTCGTAAGGGCCTTTAGTCCCGGTTCATGAACCGGGACTAATGGGTCGTTACTAATACCTCGACCCATTAGTCCCGGTTCAAACACGAACCGGGACCAATGTGCCTCCACGTGGCCTGTGCGCTGAGCCCAGTCAAGGGGGCCTTTGGTCCCGGTTGCTGGCACCAACAGGGACCAAAAGTCCATGTTTTTTTATAGAAAAGTGGCTGCTTTAGGGGTTTTGGGGGTTATTTTTAGGTTGTTATTAGCTAGCTAATAGAGAGAAGTGTTCTCTGTTATATCTTCGTCCTTGGTTTACCAACGCTGCTGCTATATATGTTCATTTCACCCGCTGATATAATAACTCATGCATGCTCACATCATACATCATCATATATAATAACAAGTCCTACTAATCATGCATCATCATACAACTTCTACTCGTTATTAATAATAAGTCATACGATCATCATCCTCATAGTCATCGAACCCAACCCTACATAATTGTTCTTAGCACATGATCATCAGTATCAGGTAGGACCTAAACACCCTTAAGGTAAAATAGCATAAAACAATATAGACCCTGACTCTCCATTATGAAGAATGGCGATCATCCTGTCTCCAATTCTTGCCCTTCGCTGCTTTTTGCTTCCAAGAAGCTCCTTACGACTGTCCATACATTTTTTGCATTCTTTGATTGTGATGTCTCCACTTCTTTTAGAAACCCGGTATGGACAGTTGAGATTCGTAGGAAGACCTGGTTGTATGTTTAAAACATGAAGGGTACAGTGCGTATACATCAGATGAGGCACACAATCATTCGGGATTATCTGTTGAAAAACATAGTAATAACTTCGTAGTTAGCAATGATGTACTAGTTTTAGAAGTGTGCAAAAAGATGCATGGATGTCGTAATAGTAAACAATCATACCAGGGTATCTCCATGGTAGTTACCGTAGTTCAACACGTGCACTAGTGGCACGTATTGACCATAATGTTGAGGAGTTTGATTGTATATATTGTAATTCTCAAGATCAGTACAAAATGCGACCAGATGATTTTTCTCCTGATAAGTTAATTCAGAGCCTTCGGTGTAGTAGATTCTGTCTACCATCTTCCGCACATTCTTTGAAGAATGAAAATAAGTTGTCAATGGAAATAAGTTGTCAACTATTTTGAAATAAACAATATAAATTGCTTAATAACTATGTTAAGCTCACATGGGGGAAGAATTGGACGTGTATCCACAAGGACGCAAATCGAAGGTCTCTCTTGCTCGATTGTAGGATCACCAAGATCCATGGTGACAAGCATACCCTCATCAAAACCATACATCTTGCAAAGTGCTTCCCAATTTTTACAACCAAAATGGGTTACACTCTGAGCATTGTACAACTTTACTTGAAAATCCACACCATGATGGGTACTTAGGATAATTTTTTTCCATACTTTCATGGTCTTCAAAACCCATCCTCTCTAAGACATAGCGTCTTGCAAAGCATGGGATAAGCTAGTTGAATTGGAAAAGATGAAAAATACACGTTAAAATAGTTGAAGTCATGCTTAATTACGAAAAAAAACTATTGTCGTTGTTGCGTACCGTATGAACATCGAAGGTCTCCTCGAGCTTAATGCTGAAGCGCCGATCTTCGTCCAGCTCAATGAACCTGTCGCACATACCTCGGTCGTCGTGGCACCAGTCGCACTCCCCTGGGCGGTTTTCGTAATTCAAATATCCGGCCTATGTTCATAATTCAAATATTAAACTAGATCATTATTATTAATCACGGGTTAACTATCGGTGATGTAAGTAGCTCCTCCTTTCATTCCCGAGTGCATTATTACACCAAATTGTCTAGCACACGGGAATGAAGGTGAACTTATCCAATATGAGCATTCAATAAGCAAAACCAATTCATAAAATAAGCAAAACCAAATCATAAAATAAAGTAGTATTCAAATTCGCATGCATTCAATAATTATAAGCAAAAGTACATCATCTCTTGGTGTCCGTACATCGTCGTATATTATCACTAATATAGCATCACTAATACAACTAGAACCGTAGCGCCCGACGGGTATCGTCGCGGACGGCGGAGACCCAAAGATAAGGAACCATCACAGGATCATAGCTCCAGTGAGATCCCTGAAGAACCTGCCAGGCATTGTCGAACCTGCCCTCCAATGCAACCATGTAGCGACGGACGTGCTCGTCCTCCTCGCTGACACGGTGACGTACCACCTCCGCGGTGTCCGGAAGCCTCAGCACCATCACTGGCCCACGCGACCGCCACCAAACAAGGATCGGGTCAACAACGGGCTGCCTCCTCACCAACCTACATCCCCCGGAAGGTAGCACCTCCCAATACCAGCCCGGCGGAGCCCAGTCCCGAACATGGCCCTGATCAAGCAGGCCTCCACCGCCGAGTCGACGACGACGAGGATGCGGGATAGGCATCACCGACGTCGATGCGGGAACTACTTCTATATATAGTTAAATAAAGTAGTTTTATTAATTAAATCAACTATCTAGTTCAACTACTAAGCACTTACTATAAATAAATAAAGTAGTACTTACTAAAAACAAACTACTTCTATATATAGTAAAATAAATTAGTTTATTAAATCAACTAGCTAGTTCAAATATATATGAAGCACTTACTATAAATAAAATAAAATAGTACTTACTAAAAATAAACTAGTATTTTTCTAACTAATTATATTAAACACTTTCTCTTCTTATTTTTTTCCTTTTTCTAAATACTATGAACAAAAAAATCATTAAAATTCTATGAACAAAATTAATTACACAATCTAAATATCGCCAAAAAAATCTATTAACAATAGTATCACCAAACATGCATATATATTCAACAATAATATCACCAAAAAAATCTATTAACAGAAAAAAATCTAACACAATATGAACAAATTAATTGCACAATCTAAATTAACATACTATGAACTACATATTTATATTACTACACATCTAATGTAACAAAAAAATTAATGAACTACAAAAAAATCTAAAAAAATCTAACAAAAATCATAAAAAGTTGCTCACGGCGACGGTGACGGCGACGGCGACGGCAAGGTGCGGCGCGGGGCGGCGACGGCGTCGGGGCGGCGCGGGGCGGGGCGGCGACGTCGGGGCGCGCGGCAGGGCGGGGCGGGGCGGCGACGGTGTCGGGGCGGGGCGGCGACGGCGTCGGGGCGGGGCGGCGACGGCGTCGGGGCGGGGCGGCGACGGTGTCAGGGCGGGGCGGCGACGGCGAGGTGGCGGCAGGGGACGATGCGCGGCGTCGGGAGAGGAGGAGGAGAGATCGAAGTGGGGATGCGGTTCTGAAATTTTCCTAAGTGCTACTTATATAGCAAAGGCTTTGGTCCTGGTTCGTGGCACAAACCGGGACCAATGCCCCCTTTAGTCTCGGTTAGTGCCACCAACCGGGACCAAATGCCTCTATTCAGCAGCCCAAAGGGCGGGAAACAAAGACCTTTGGTCCCGGTTGGTGCCGCCAACCGGGACTAAAGATGGGCATTGGTCCCGGTTTGAGCCACCAACCGGGACTAAAGAGAGGCATTGGTCCTGGTTGGCGCCACCAACCGGTACCAATGGACCAGTCTAATTACTTATTTATTTTCTGCAGCTGTTTTTTAGTTGATTCTTTCTGCAGCTGTTTTTTTAGTCCCATCTCGCCAAGAGAGAGGCACTCGCAGCTGTTTATAAGCCCTGAGTGCAGAGGCGATGAAGAAGAGGCTCAATGCTCACCTGCACGTTGGTTAGCTTCAAGCCTTGAGGAATAGAGTAGACTGCACAGAGCTATATGCAGTGCAGTTGACACTATTCCGAAAGGCTTGAAGCAAATTAACGAGCATTGCGCCTCTTTTTTATTTTTAATGACTTTTTACAACTCGGAAATAAATAGAAAAAAATATATATAGCAGAAAGAAAAAAAAACTATATAAAAAACTACTCAGAAATAAATAGAGGAAAAAATAGTTGTGATTAACTTTACTAAAAAAGAGCATAGATGCTTATTTTTAATGACTTATTACCACTCAGAAATAAATAGAAAAAATAAATGTAGGAGAAAAGAAAAAAATAACTATATAAAAAACTACTCAGAAATAAATAAAAGAAAAAATAGTTTTGATTAACTTTACTAAAAAAATGAGCATAGATGCTTATTTTTAATGACTTATTACCGCTCAGAAATAAAAAGCAAAAAAAATTGTCGTGATTAAGTTTAATAAAAAATGAGCAGAGATGGGTATTTTTAATGACTTATTACCGCTCAGAAATAAAAAGCAAAAAAAATTGTCGTGATTAAGTTTAATAAAAAATGAGCAGAGATGGGTATTTTTAATGACTTATTACCGCTCAGAAATAAAAAGCAAAAAAAATTGTCGTGATTAAGTTTAATAAAAAATGAGCAGAGATGGGTATTTTTAATGACTTATTACCGCTCAGAAATAAAAAGCAAAAAAAATTGTCGTGATTAAGTTTAATAAAAAATGAGCAGAGATGGGTATTTTTAATGACTTATTACCGCTCAGAAATAAAAAGCAAAAAAAATTGTCGTGATTAAGTTTAATAAAAAATGAGCAGAGATGGGTATTTTTAATGACTTATTACCGCTCAGAAATAAAAAGCAAAAAAAATTGTCGTGATTAAGTTTAATAAAAAATGAGCAGAGATGGGTATTTTTAATGACTTATTACCGCTCAGAAATAAAAAGCAAAAAAAATTGTCGTGATTAAGTTTAATAAAAAATGAGCAGAGATGGGTATTTTTAATGACTTATTACAGCCCAGAACATAATAGAAGAAAAAATAGTTGTGATTAATTTTACTAAAAAATGAGCATAGATGCTTATTTTAATGACTTATTACAACTCAGAAATAAAAAGAAAAAAATAAATATAGCAGAAAAGAAAAAAACTATATAAAAAATTACTCATAAATAATTAGAAGAAAAAATAGTTGTGATTAATTTTACTAAAAAAATGAGCATAGATGCGCTTATAGAGAAAATTCAACCTAAATTCTTAATAAATTTCTACTAACTTCAGAGAAATTCAGTATGAATTTAGGTCAAATTCCCTGTATAAGGGCATCTATTTTCATTTTGAGAGGAGCTCAACAAGGCAGAGAGGGAGGGGCTTATAAACCGGTGTGAGCCCCCTTCGATTGGCGAGGTGGGACTAAACTCTGGCCGCAACGAGGACCAAACCTTTAGTCCCGGTTGGTGGTATGAACCAGGACTAATGGGCGGCCTTTGGTCCCGGTTCATGCCTCCAACCGGGACCAATAGTGGTGGGCCAGGAGCGAGGACCATTGGTCCCGGTTCGTCCCACCAACCGGGACCAAAAGGTCAAGACGAACCGGGACCAATGGCCCACGTGGCCCGGCCGGCCCCCGAGGCTCACGAACAAGGTCCAATGCCCCCATTGGTCCCGGTTCTGGACTGAGCCGGGACTAATGGGCTGGCCCTGCCTGGACCATTGCCCCCTTTTCTACTAGTGCTACTTTGTGACTGGGTGAGCACACCACAAGATTGAACCCAAAACTAAGCACCTCTCCCATTGCAAGAAATACCAATCTAGTTGGCCAAACCAAACCGACAATTCGATGAGAAATACAAAGATATCAAATCATGTATATAAGAATTCAGAGAAGATTCAAATAATATTCATAGATAAGCGGATAATAAATCCACAATTCATCGGATCTCGACAAACCCACTGCAAAAGAATATTACATCGGATATAACTCCAAGAACATCGAGGAGAACATGATATTGAAGATCATAGAGAGAGAAGCCATCTAGCTACTAGCTATGGATCTGTAGGTCTGAGGTAAACTACTCATGCTTCATCGGAAGGGCAATAGGTTTGATGGAGATGCCCTCCGTGATTGAACCCCCCTCCGGCAGATCACCAAAAAAGGCCCCAAGATGGGATCTCATGAGAACACAGTCTTGCGGCGTCGGAAAAGTATATTTATGGACGCTTCTGATGGTTTGGGACTATTTGTCAATTTATAGGCCAAAGAATAGGGTTAGAGGAGCTCAGAGGGACCCACAAGGCAGGGGCGCCCCCCTAGGGCGCGCCCTTCACCCTTGCCATCGCCTCGGGACTCCTTTTCCTTGGTCTCCAAGTCCTACGTGTGTCTTCTGGTCTAAGAAAAAAAATCATTGTAAAGTTTTATTCCGTTTGGGCTACGTTTTATATTCCTTTTCTGCGGAACTAAAAAACAAGGAAAAAACAGAAACTGACACTGGGCTCTTGGTTAATAGGTTAGTCCCTAAAATAATATAAAATAGCATATTAATGCATATAAAACATCCAAAACAGATAACATAATAGCATGGAATAATAAAAAATTATAGACGTCGGAGACGTATCAAGCATCCCCAAGCTTAATTCCTACTTGTCCTCGAGTAGGTAAATGATAAAAACATAATTTTTGATGTGGAATGCTACCTAACATATTTATCCATGTAATCTTATATAATGTTTCATGAATATTCAGATCCATAAGATTCAAAAAAAACTCTAATATTGACATAAAAACAATAATACTTCAAGCATACTAACAAAGCAATCATGTCTTCTCAAAATAACACGGCCAAAGAAAGTTATCCCTACGAAATCATATAGTCTGGCTATGCTCCATCTTCATCACACAAAGTATTAAATCATGCACAACCCCGATGACAAGCCAAGCAATTGTTTCATACTTTTGATGCTCTCAAAC
>LR880970.1:68758772-68770202 GCA_904067115.1 Aegilops sharonensis
ATTAGATCATCACAGTATATATATAAATGGGTTAGTACTCCTGAGAGTACGTACTCCCATGTCATGTTGTGGCTTGTTGCTTCCATGCGTTGCGCAACGTCCTGAGTTTTGCCATTTAAATCCACTTACAACCAGAGAAATGAGATGCTATATGTGAATAATATACAAGAAAAAGATATACAAGAAAAAGATGATAGTCTCTTAGTTCATATAGTTCATGTACCATCTACTCGTACAACAAATCGTAATTAACCACACATGACACTCTTATGAAACAACCAAATCGACCATTACAACCAATACGGCAAGCATGGAAGCAAACAGGTAGCACAAAAAAGGAATCCAGAAAAGTACCTGCCCTAGGACCGTCGACAGACACCCCAACAAGAAACGACCACACTAGATCCAATCCTTTGGAAGCCGAAGACGAGGACGACGCGGCAACCGAAGACCAAGGGCCAAATCTCAGCAAACCCTAACCCCAATCATGTGCATCGGTCGGAAACAAATTCAAGCAAGCAACATGAGACCATGAATCGAGCTTAAAGTAGAGTGCAGCATCATAAATTACCTCATCCATGGCAATTAACCAGGTGAAGAACCGAGATGCATCGTCCACAACAGAAATCCAACCCTAGCCGTCGGTTGAAGCTACAAACAGCAACACCGCATCAGAGGACAGACACACACGTCTTAACCAAGAGAGGACAGTTTGAAACATGGACCAGACCTAAGGTTCGATGGCGGGAGAGGCATCAAGACGACGGCGCCCGGATGCAAGAGAGGAAGGGGAGAACGTGATGACGGCAGGTAAGGAGGGATCCATACCACCCTCCTCCTCGAGCAGGACAAGGCCGACGCCCTCCTGCAGTCACCTCCGCGCCCATGGCAACCTGCAAAAAATTGAGGGAAGAGAAGGTGAGGTGAGGTCCTCTCTCCAAGCAAAACATCGAGATGTAGAAAACCAACCACAAGATGGCGATGCGGATCAGATTCATACCTCCCTTGTGGACGTGTTGGAGTGCTGCAGCTCCTGCCCTACCTGCGACGCATACGGTCGCCATGGCCATGAGCTAGGGTTCCGGGCATGAGGAGGGAGGGAGGAATGGATGGCAGCTCGGTCACCATGACAACGGCTCAGTGGAGGTTGGAAGGGGCACCAAAGATGAGGTGAGAGGAGGGAGGGGAAGGACGAGGCGGTGGTGGCAGAGGACGATGGCCGCGGTCGGTGCGCGTCTTGGCTGCGGCGGGCTGGAGTCGAGGTAGAGGAGGGGGTCGCCGGCGGCGTGGCTGGAGTTGGGGGGTAGGAGGAGGTCGGCGGCGGTGGGTCTGGGGTCGGGGGAGGGCAGGGAATCGGGAGAGCTCGGCGGAGGGGGGCGACGGGGATGGCGGCTAGGGTTCTGGACCGATTAGTCGCTCTCCTCGGCTTAGCCAGCCACATGCGAAGCGCCACGCAGGCGGCAAGACATGGAATGACGAAAACCCCATTTGCGGGCAACCCAAATAACAGGCGGTGGCACGCCCACCTGCGCAGAGACGGCCGTTCACCGGCAGCAATACCCCCCACGGTGCTGACGGGCGTGTCCCACACCGCCTAGGGCCCTCGCGTCAGTGTGATACATGAAGACAGAGAAAAGCGGAGGCAAATATTCATTGTAGCAGTGCCGGACTCGATCCGATGGCCAGGATCACTCCAGATGAAGATCCGACGGCCGGGATTGGTTTGATACGCTAATCCGATGGCCGAGAATCACATGCCCTGGGAAGGCGTCATTTGTGCCCACTCTAACAATGGGATGCTCTATGGATGAAGTACCTTGCCATTGGGCTATTTAAGGAACCTGGGACAGCGAACAAGGAACAGAAACAAGTTGCCGGCGGACCATTTTCGATCTGCGTGCATTGGAGAGCTTCGTTGCTAAAGGTATGATGGTCGATCGCTATACCATAATTTCATGGTAAGAAGATAGTTCCATTCTAGTTTCTGACACGCTTGCCGTGAGAAGACAGGAAGCATGCCGGAGTCGCAACAAGACAAAAGACGGAGGGTCCACGAGAAAGCTCTCGAGAGCATGGTGACGGCTAATGGCTTCTTCTCCACCGCCATCTTCGTCGGTCTGAGTGGCACGGTGACGCCATCTCCAGGCATCCCCACCAACTGCCTCGCAGGCAACGACATCAGCAGCCAGCTCGTCCTGTTCGAGCTCCTCTCCTTTGGTTGCTACTTGGCGTCCACTCTCGTTGGCCATGGCACAAGGCTCAACATCATACACCTGATTGAAACCACGAGTCGAGAGAAGGAGGAGCCAATGGTCCTCCGGTACAAGATGGTTATGGGGTTGTCGATGCTGTTGTCCATCCTCGGAGGCTTGTTCCTGCTCATCTCGATTATCCACCTGGTTCAGCTCAAGTTCGGCCTCCTTTCGTGCGGCGGTACAGTTCCATGGGTGTTGCTGATAGTGCTTGGACCATTGTTGGCTGTCAGCCTTTCTTATTACACATACACTCTGTACAGGGCCATCAAATCAGATGGATACCCAGAGTACTAACTAATCCTCGGCGTGCTATGCTGTACTACGTACGATTATTTATTTCTGTCGTTATTATTAAAATAAATAAATAAAGCATCTCGTTTCATAAACGGAGAAAGAGCTGTTCTGACAAATGTTACCACCATGATGATTGCAATTTGTGTCTCAGCTAGATCACAAAACCACATGATTAAGTCAAAAGTTTTGCCATTTTCATTAGTTTAGAAGAGAGTGAGAATTGCCGGGTTACGGCATGGAACAGCCGGGTTAAAACCAATACAACACAGCCCACATAACATAAGCACCACCGGCCGATCTAGCCACTAGCATGGACACCACGAAGCTATAGAGAAGAAAAGAACATCTGTCAAGAGGCCGCAAGCGCCATCCTTATCACCAGTTGCCTTGCCGAACAAGCGACTCTGACTTCACCGCAAAGCATTACCAACGAAGCTATCCTGCAAACATCAACAGAGGCCGCAATAGCCCATGCCAAGAGATGGCCACACGCGCCAGCAGCCGACAACTCTGACCTTCACGATGAGATTTCATGCCATGCCCCTGAAATAGTCGGCCCGTCAGTAATGGGGACGCCCGAGGCCACAACTCGGAGGCCCACTAGAGCAACAAGGCACATCATCAACTTGACTTGCAAGACACATACTTTAGAGGACCTAGCGCTATCCCGCATAAATAGCTACTCCCTCCATTCCTAAATATACGATGTTTCGGTATTTCAATTTGAACTACCAAAACGACATATGCTTGTAAACACTACAGGAAAAATAATAAAGCCGAGTATTTATAAACGGAGGTAGTAGATTGTAACTGAGACGTATCCTTGTAAACACTACAGGAAAAATAATAAAGCCGACTATGAAACATATTCAGAGCCCCAAATAATCTCAGCTTAGAGTTAGCCAAGTGCTGCACTCGGCTTACAACTCCCTGCTTCATTTCGACCAGCTTACGTCATGTAAGTCGGGTATCGTTCCGCGCTACTAGGATTACATACAAGTAGAGATCAAAATCAGAGGCTCTCAGCGAAATAAAGCTACATGACGGCCGACCGAGACTAATGGAGGTGCCATGTGGCACCCTCGGTAAGCCGAGTGTCCCGCTCGGATTAATTTTCCAAACCCTAGCCAACAGCCTGCCGCCAATATTTACATGTGCTTATGTGCATATACAATAAGTATGAAGAAAAAGAAAGAGAGAAGGTAAAAAATATATAATAGTCTTATAGCCAACCTTACTGTATGGATGAATTTGAATGCTAACTTTACATGACATGATAAGATCTTATAGTTAGTAACTGATTATACTGTCAGCCATGATTTTTGAGCAACAACGCGCGGACCCCAAGTGTCCATGCGTGTCAGTTTGGGTCGAAACAGACACAAAAGTCGGCCCAACGCGGCGAGCAAAACAGACGCACGTCCGCCTATTGTCCGCGGCGCGATCCATTTCAAGCCCAAATTTGGTCCTCGTTGGCGTCGGCGCAGACAGAAAATGGACGCGCGTGACTCCGGCCTACTCCTCCCCCAGGCCTGCCAGTCGGCGGCACAACCACCCCCATTTCCTTCTCTTTCCCAAAAACCTCCCGCCCATTCGTGTTCCCAGCCACTCGCCATGGACGATGCGCCTACCCTCGACGCAGCCGGCGGCCTCGCCTCCTCTGGCCTCGCCACCCTCGCCTCCGCCAAAGGCAAGCCTTGCGGCACCCGCAAAACGGCGGCTCCGACCAAGAAAAAGGAGTTGATGGACACACAGCGGGCCGTGCAATCAGCCAAGAGGAATGGACGGAGGCAGGTGCAACAAGCTTGAAGCTGCGTCCGCAGCCGCCCTGGCCACCGCCGCACAACAAGAGGAAAACAAGGCCCTCCTCGCTGCGGCAATGAGGGAGGCCCTACACTAACTAGGGTTAAACCAAGGCTAGCACGGGCTCGTCGCTGCCACTATGGCCGTCGCTAGCACGGGCTCGTCTGCCTTTCCTCCTGCGCCATTGCCAGAGTCGCCCCGCACGTCCACCATGCTACAGACGCCCGGCTTCCACCCCTACCCGAAAGCCTCCCATTTCTCCCGTGGCTGCTCACTGAAGGTGAGCATGGTCGTCTCGGCCATGCCCGCGCCCATGGCAATCAACCTCAACACCACACCTGTGGTCGGTGGATCATCCACCGGGGGCCAGAGGAAACGTCTGCAGCAGATCCCAGCTGGCATGCTTTCCCGACGCCCGCAACCTGTTCGACATAATGTCGGGCATCGAGGACGAGACGGCCAACCGTTTCATCATCGAGAACATCATCTCCTAAGGCGGTGTGGGTGGCGCGGCCTTCGATCTCGACGAGACCCAAAGCCCCTTCATGGCCGACCACGAGGGCACGACCGACACCTTTGCTCAAGGTCATGCATGGAGGCAATGTAGACCCCTTTACGCAAGGCCAAGATGGCATGGGCAACACTTTCGCGCAAGACCACAAATTCCCGGACGACCACGACCTAGAAGAACAAGATGAAATTGACATCGACGGGGAGCCTTTGTTTTTCGAAGACAAGCTCTCCACCCAAGCCAATGCAAACAAGAAGTCGTACACAAAGCACGAGTACAAGCTCCTTTGCGAATGTCGGAGGGACATTGAACAAGACCTCAAGGTCGGCGCCGAGCAAAAGGCATTAACACTTTGGCTACGTGTTCATCCCAAATTTCCTAAACGCAAGAAGCTCGCGCCATACAAGATGGAGAGCAAGCGTGGGTGGGTGTCCCTCTTGAAGCGTTGGGGGTGATACAACAAGAGTGCAACAAGTTTTGTGATACCCTTGAGAGCATCGAGGATGTCCCATGAGTGGCTTCGGCATCAAAGACATGGTATACATGCGTCCATCTTTGTTTTCATTGTTTCATACTTGCATGTCCATTTTCCCATATGCTTGCATGTCCATTTCCCCATATGTTGCATGCTCTCTATTTGTAGGCATTCCAAGCTTTAGAAGCCTTCATGACTCAGCATGAGAACAAGTCTTTCAACCTCACCCATTGTTGGATGGTCATCAACAGGGACGGGAAGTTCAGGGCACAATGTGCCGCCCTGAAGGCGCGTGGAGGGAAGGAAGTCGTCGAGGACCATGATGAGGGAGAGAAGTCGCGCCCGCGGGTAAAGACCAACTTCAAGAAAGAGGACAAGCGTGGCAGCATCGATTGCCTTGCATGCAACTTTGGAAGGCATGATGACCAAGAAGGAAACAAAGGAGGAGGCCTTCATGGAGATACAAAGGAAGAGGCTCGAGATGGAGGCGGAGAAGCAAACAAAGAAGCTTCAGATGGAGACGAAGAAGCAAAGAAAGATGCTCGAGATCGAGGCAACCAATGCCAAGACCAAAGCAAAAGAAGTGGCACTCCCTTGCATGGCAAAGGGGGTGGAGATCATGAAGGTGGACTTGAGCACGGTGTCCTCGAGAAAGTGGCCTTGGTTCGAAAAGATGCAGGCTAACATGCTCAAGTTAGATGACGAGTGGTCTATGACGGAGAGTGCCATCTTTTTTGCCGGCATGACCACGGCCAAGATGACATGGTTTAACTCCCGCCCTTTTTTGTGTGCTGGCATGTGTGCGAGTCGACGGCAAGTACGCCAGCGTGAACTCTGGGCGATGGCGTGATCGCTGGCATGGCATCGGCATGATCTGCATGCTTTTTTTGGAGGCTGACATGTATGCTGGCCGCTGGCATGGCGCCGGCATGAACTCTGGGCGAAGGCTTGGCCGTTGGTACGATCTATGGCCGTGAGCCTTTTTAAATTCATATTGTCTTCTGCGTGGACGAAAAATGGGTCAGCCGGTCGGGCGCACGGCCGATCAAATGCATAAGGAGACAGACGAACCGACCCAAACAGACAAAAAACAGACAAAACGCACGTTCATTTGGGTCGGCTCGTTGGAGTTGCTGCTGGAGCTCGTGATCCCAGCTGGATGGGCCTGTTCTCTAAGAAAACTAAAACCACCTCGCTGTTATAATCAGAGCGCCAGGGAGGCGTTGTATGTTCTGGCACAAAATAATAAGCTTCAGTCGCTTCGGTGCAATAAATTAAGGAATCGAATCTGTGAAAGAATGTATATCCGCTTGAATCCAAGAGTGACAGGCTGTACAAGCCTCTCCATTGGCCACATACATAAAGAGCAAAGGTGGAGACACAGAAACACGCATGCATGAAGTAGTGCCTAGCTTTCAACTGGCCGCATGCAAAGAAAGAGAGATTATCCGCAAAAAGCAAAGGAAAGAGAGATTAGTTAAATGAGGGGCACGCAGGCAGGGTATCATATATGTATAGATATGGCATTCCCAGTGTATTATATCTTAGAGCATCTCCAGCCGCCCCTACCCCAGGGTGTCTTTTTTACCACCGGCGCAGAAAAAATCACCCAGTCGCACAACATGAGCCCAAATTTCACCGGTTTGGGCCGAAAATGGCGCCGGCGAACCCAGACTGAACCCAACGTGCTGGGGGACGACCGGGGGCACCAGGGGAAAGAAAAATGGCACAAAAACAAACCGTGCTAGAGCCCCCTTGTGGGTCTATCGAGTCAGCGACTATGCTCGTCGTCCTCGTCACCTTGCCTCGGCTACTACGCGATTCAACGCTGTCGCCGGTCAGCCTTCCATTGATAAAGGACGGCGCAGAGATGGCAAGCCATCACAGCGCGTCCCCTCCCCGCCTTTTCTCACCGCGCGTTCCGCCCTTTCCGGCCACGCGTCTATACCGCTCCCGCCCTCACGCCGCTATAAATGCCGACCTTCGCCGCCGCTCGTCGCGCACTCGCCTACACCGCTCCAGCGCCGGCCATCTCTCACCTTTCTCACCCAAAAAAAGCCGACCTTCACCGCCGCCCGCACACTCGCTATGGCGGAGAGGTTTTCCAGCGACAGGGTGGCGGCCAACGGCTTCGGCCACCGTTGGCTGCACGAGTGGGAAGCTCGCCTGCTGCAGGAGGCGAACTACCCGACGGCGCCCGACATGCATGTGCCGGGGCACTACTAGGGAAACGCTAGTAGTAGCGCTTGTTATATAGCTAGCAGTAGCGCTTGTACAAGCGCTACTAGTAAGGCGCTACAACTAACTTGTAGCAGTTGCACTGGAAAGCGAGCACTACTGCTATACCTAGTTAGCAGTAGTGCTTTGTTGAGGAAAGCACTACTGATAATAGTAAGTAGCAGTAGTGTTTCTTTTGAAAAGCGTTGCTGCTAACTTTTCCTGTATTTTTGAAAATGCAGCTTATTGTCACTGAAGGTTTTATATACAATACTTTCATCATATGATTTTATGACATGATTATAACAGTGGGTGAAATGAACGTGGATTAGATCCAAGTGGAGGCAACATGTGGTGCATGTCGAAAGTACTACTAATCCAAACTTGGATTAGTAGTACTTTCGACATGCACCACATGTTGCCTCCACTTGGATCTAATCCATGTTCATTTCACCCACTGATATATATAATAACTCATCATCCTCATATAACAACTTAGCATCATGCATCATCACTCATAATAATAAATAACTCATCATTGGTATCATAATAACAAGTCATACTCATCATCATCATCATATAACTTCTACTCCTTATCATAATAACAGTCATACCCATCATCATCATAGTCATCTAACCAACCCTACTTAATTGTTCTTAGCACATGATCATGAGTATTAGTTAGGACCTAAATACCCTCTCTAAGGTAAAATAGCATAAAACAAGATAGGCCCTGACTCTCCATTATGGAGAATGGAGATTATCCTGTCTCCTATTCTTGCGCTCTACACAATGTTGCTTCCAAGTAGCTCCCTACGATTGACCATACATTTTTTTCCAATCTTTGATTGTCATGTCTTCATCGGTTTTAGAAATCCAGTATGGACAACAGTGATGCGTAGGATGACCTGATCGTAAGTTCATAACATCAAGGCGACCTTTCGAAAACATCAGATGAGGCGCACAATCCTTCGGGATTTTCTGTTGAAAAACATAGTAATAGTAGTTAGCAATGTAGTTGAGTTTTAGAAGAATTTGTGCAAAAGTTGCACGGATGTCATAATAGTAAAGAAAATCTTACCATGACATCTCCATGGATGTTACTATAGTTCAACACGTACACTAGTGGCACGTATTGACCATAATGTGGAGGAGATTGATAATAGATATTGTAATTCTCAAGATCATTAATAAATGAGATCAGATGATTTTTCTCCTGATAAGTTAATTCTGAACCATCGGTGTAGTAGGTTCTGTTTACCATCTTTCGCACATTATTTGAAGAATGAAAATAAGCTATCAATGCAAATAAGCTGTCAACTATTTTGAAATAAATAATATAAATTACTTAATAACTATGTTTGAGAAACTCACATAGCGGTAGAATTGGAAGCGTATCAACAAGGACCCAAATGTCCATATTGTCTTCGGCGATGTTAGGATCACCAAGATCCACGGTGACAAGCATACCCTCATGAAAAGCCTACATCTTGCAAAGTGCTTCCCACTTCGGGCAGCCAAAATGGGTTACGCTCTCAGAATTGTATAGATTTACATCAAAATCCATACCATGATGGGTCCTTAGGTGAATTATCTTTGTTTCCATACTTTCATGATCTTCAAAATCCATTCTCTCCAAGACATAGCGTCTTGCATGGCATGGGATAAGCTAGTCAAAATGTAAAAAATGTAAATTATACGTTGAAGAAGCAGAAGTCATGCTTAATTATGAAAAAAACACTTGTCGTCGTTGCGTACCATTTCAACATCGAAGGTCTCCTGGAGCTTAATGCTGAAGCGCCGACCTTCTATCAGGTGAGGCCTGTCGCACAGACCCCGGTCGTCGCCGCACCAGTCGCACTCCGCCGGGAGACTTTCGTCGTCCGACGACGACATTTCCTAGGTTCATAATTCAAAGATTAAACTTGTACAATTAAATATTTGTACTACAAAAACTAAATTAGATCATTATTATTCATCACGGGTTAACTATCGGTCTGACGAGTCTTTTCTTGAAAACTCTCAGCTCACATGGTGTATACATTCTACCGTTGGTGATGGTTGCTCCTCCTTTCGTTCCCAAGTGCATTACACCAAAATGTCTAGCACACGAGAACGAAGGAGAAGCGACCCCCACGACAATAGTCGGGATTCTTCGTCCTCTCATATATGGTGGAGACTCTCCCTCACTGATTCCTTTCTGACATTTTGCGACCGTCGGTGATGGTCGTTACTCCTCCTTCCCCTAGTGCATGACAAAGTTCTAGCACAAGGAGAAGAAGGAGAAATGACCCCCACGACAACAGTCGGGATTCTTCGTCCTCTCTCATATATGGTGGACACACTCCCTCACTGAATTTTTGACTGTTGGTGATGGTCATTATTCCTCCTTCCCCTATTGCATAACAAAGGTCTAGCACAAGGAGAAAAAGGAAAAATGACCCCCACGACAACAGTCGGGACTCTTCTTCTCTCATATATGGTGTAGATTTTCTCCCTCACGCATTTGTTGACTGTCATGTATGGAGCCTCGACATACTTAAAGTCAAGCCGAAATGTCGTTTAATTGTCTTTCTAGAAAATCCAGGCCACTCGACATTTCCTACATATTCTAGCACAAGTCATGCCAAAATTCACGGAAAAATCCGGCATGACCTTTGCTAAAATAGGACATATCGAGCGCCTGAAATTTGCCGGAACAAAAATTAATCAACACTCCGGCAAAACATCGGCCACTCGGAGGCGTTACTTGAAGGAAGTATGCCCTAGAGGCAATAATAAAGTTGTTATTTATATTTCCTTATATCATGATAAATGTTTATTATTCATGCTAGAATTTTATTAACCGGAAACTTAGTACATGTGTGAATACATAGACAAACAGAGAGTCCCTAGTATGCCTCTACTTGACTAGCTCGTTAATCAAAGATGGTTAAGTTTCCTAGCCATAGACTTGTGTTGTCATTTGATGAACGGGATCACATCATTAGAGAATCATGTGATGGAAAAGACCCATCCGTTAGCTTAGCACTATGATCGTTTAGTTTATTGCTATTGCTTTCTTCATGACTTATCCATGTTCCTGTGACTATGTGATTATGCAACTCCCGAATACCGGAGGAACACTTAGTGTGCTATCAAATGTCACAACATAACTGGGTGATTATAAAGATGCTCTGTAGGTGTCTCCGATGGTATTTGTTGAGTTGGCATAGATCGAGATTAGGATTTGTCACTCCGATTGTCGGAGAGGTATCTCTGGGCCCTCTTGGTAATGTACATCACTATAGCCTTGCAAGCAATGTGACTGATGAGTTAGTTGCGGGATGATGTATTACGGAACGAGTAAAGAGATTTGCCGGTAACGAAATTGAACTAGGTTTGACCGATAAAGATCTTCGTAGAATATGTAGGAGCCAATATGAGCATCCAAGTTCCGCTGTTGGTTATAGATCGGAGATAAGTCTAGGTCATGTCTACATAGTTCTCGAACCCGTAGGGTCCGCACGCTTAACGTATGATGACGATCGGTATTATGAGTTTATGTGTTTTGATATACCGAAGGTAGTTCGGAGTCCCGGATGAGATCACGGACATGATGATGAGTCTCAAAATGGTCGAGACATAAAGATTGATATATTGGAAGAGTATATTCGGGCACCAGAATAGTTCTGAGGTGTATCGGGTATTTTCCGGCGTACCGGGGGGTTATCGGAACCCCCCGGGGGTTATTGGGCCTCATGGGCCTATTGGTGGAAGAGAGGAGGCAGGCCAGGGTGCGGTGCGCGCCCCCCTAGCACAAACCGAATTGGACTAGGGGGGCCAGCCCCCCTTTCCTTCTCTCCTCCCTCTCCTTCCCCCTTCTCCTTGTTGGA
>LR880970.1:68775490-68788656 GCA_904067115.1 Aegilops sharonensis
TCAAAATTAAAATTAAAGATTATGAGTTTCATGCCTTGTGTGATTTGGGTGCTAGTGTCTCCACTATTCCCAAAACTTTGTGTGATTTGCTAGATTTCTGTGACTTTGAAGATTGCTCTCTAAACTTGCATCTTGCGGATTCCACTATTAAAAATCCTATGGGAAGAATTAATGATGTTCTTATTGTTGCAAATAGGAATTATGTGCCCGTAGATTTTATCATTCTTGATATAGATTGCAATCCTTCATGTCCTATTATTCTTGGTAGACCTTTCCTTAGAACGATTGGTGCGATTATTGATATGAAGGAAGGGAATATTAGATTCCAATTTCCCTTAAAGAAGGGCATGGAACACTTCCCTAGAAATAAAATAAAATTACCTTATGAATCTATCATGAGAGCCACTTATGGATTGCCTACCAAAGATGGCAAAACCTAAATCTATCCTTGCTTTTATGCCTAGCTAGGGGCGTTAAACGATAGCGCTTGTTGGGAGGCAACCCAATTTTATTTTTTGTTTTTTTGTTTTTTGCTTCTGTTTAGGAATAAATAATCCATCTAGCCTCTGGTTAGATGTGGTTTTATATTTTAATTAGTGTTTGTGCCAAGTAGAACCAATAGGATAAACTACGATGATAGTTGATTTGATTCTGCTGAAAAACTGAAACTTTGCACGCACGAATATAATTTTGTTAAATCACAGAAACGCGATTTTGCATTGATTCTTTTTGCTTCTGTTCAATAGACAAATTTTCCAGGACTTCCTATTTTGGTAGAATTTTTAGAGTTCCATAAGTTTGCGGTAGTTACATATTACTACAGACTGTTCTGCTTTTGACAGATTCTGTTTTGCGTGTGTTGTTTGCTTCTTTTGATGAATCTATGGCTAGTAAAATAGTTTATATTCCATAGAGAAGTTGGAATACAGTAGGTTTAACACCAATATGAATAAATAATGGGTTCATTACAGTACCTTAAAGTAGTCTTTTGTTTTCTTTCACTAACGGAGCTCACGAGATTTCTATTGAGTTTTGTGTTGTGAAGTTTTCAAGTTTTGGGTGAATTATTTTGATGGATTATGGAACAAGGAGTTGCAAGAGCCTAAGCTTGGGGATGCCCATGGAACCCCAAAGATAATCCAAGGACACCAAAAAGTCAAATCTTGGGGATGCCCCGGAAGGCATCCCCTCTTTCCTTGGAGCTATATTTTTATTCACCACATGTTATGTGTTTTCCTTGGAGCGTCTTGTATTATTTGCGTCTTTTCTTGTTAGTTTACCACAATCATCCTTGCTGTAAACACCTTTTGAGACAGCCATACACAAATTGGAATGTGCTAGAATACTCTATATGCTTCACTTATATCTTTTGAGCTTGATAGTTTTGCACATAGTGCTTCACTTATATCTTTTGAGCATGATAGTTTTGCTCATAGTGCTTCACTTATATCTTTTGAGCGTGATAATTTTTGCTCTAGTACTTCACTTAGATCTTTTAGAGCACGGTGGTGGATTTGTTTTAAAGAAACTATTGATCTCTCATGTTTCACTTAGATTATTTTGAGAGGCTTTAATAGCATGGTAATTTTCTTAATATTAATATACTTGGTATTCAGGATATGTGAAACTTTCTTTTGAGTACGTTGAATACTAAGATAAGTTTGATGCTTGATAATTGTTTTGAGATATGGAGGTGATAATATCAAAGTAATGCTAGTTGGGTGATTATGAATTTAAAGAATGCTTGTGTTGAAGTTTGTGATTCCCGTAGCATGCACGTATGGTGAACCGCTTTGTGATGAAGTTGGAGCACAATCTTATTTATTGATTGTCTTCCTTATGAGTGGCGGTCGGGGACGAGCGATGGTCTTTTCCTACCAATCTATCCCCCTAGGAGCATGCGCGTAGTGCTTTGGTTTTTGATGACTTCTAAATTTTTTCAACAAGTGCATGAGTTCTTTTGATTAATTTGAGTCCATGGATTATACGCACCCTTTCACCCTTCCACCATTGCTAGCCTCTCTAATACCGCACACTTTTCGCCGGTACCATACACCCACCATATACCTTCCTCAAAACATCCACCATACCTACCTATTACGGCATCACCATAGCCATTCCGAGATATATTGCCATGCAACTTTCCACCGTTCCTTTCATATGACACACATTACTTTTGTCATATTGCTCTTTGCATGAACATGTAGTTGACATTGTATTTGTGGCAAGGCCACCTTCATAATTTTCATACATGTCACTCTGGATTCATTGCATATCCCGGTACACAGCCGGAGGCATTCATATAGAGTCATATTTTGTTCTAAGTATCAAGTTGTAATTGTTGAGTTGTAAGAAAAATAAAAGTGTGATGATCATCTTTATTAGAGCATTGTCCCAGTGAGGAAAGGATGATGGAGACTATGATTCCCCCATAAGTCGGGATGAGACTCCGGACGAAAAATAAAAATAAAAAAAATAAAAAAAGAGGCAATAAAAAAAGAGAAAAGGCCCAAAAAAATTAAAAAATGAGAGAAAAAGAGAGAAGGGACAATGCTACTATCCTTTTACCACACTTGTGCTTCAAAGTAGCACCATGATCTTCATGATAGAGAGTCTCATATGTTGTCACTTTCATATACTAGAGGGAATTTTTCATTATAGAACTTGGCTTGTATATTCCAATGATGGGCTTCCTCAAAAGTGCCCTAGGTCTTCGTGAGCAAGCAAGTTGGATGCACACCCACTTAGTTTCTTTTGGTGAGCTTTCATATATTTATAGCTCTAGTGCATCCGTTGCATGACAATCCCTACTCACTCACATCGATATCTATTAATGGGCCTCTCCATAGCCCGTTGATACGCCTAGTTGATGTGAGACTATCTTCTCTTTTTTGTCTTCTCCACAACCACCATTCTATTCCACATATAGTGCTATGTCCATGGCTCACGCTCATGTATTGCGTGAAAGTTGAAAGAGTTTGAGATTACTAAAGTATGAAACAATTTCTTGGCTTGTCATCGGGGTTGTGCATGATTAAATACTTTGTGTGATGAAGATAGAGCAACAACCAGACTATATGATTTTGTAGGGATAACTTTCTTTAGCCATGCTATTTTGGAAGACATGATTGCTTTGATTAGTATACTTGAAGTATTATTACTTTTATGTCAATATGAACTTTTGTCTTGAATCTCTCGGGTCCGAATATTCATACTACAATTAAGGAGATTTACATTGAAATTATGCCAAAGTATCACTCCGCATCAAAAGTTCTTTTCTATCATTTACCTACTCGAGGACGAGCAGGAATTAAGCTTGGGGATGCCTGATACGTCTCCAACGTATCTATAATTTTTGATTGCTCCATGCTACTTTATCTACTGTTTTGGACTATATTGGGCTTTATTTTCCACTTTTATATTATTTTTGGGACAAACCTATTAACCGGAGGCCTAGCCCAGAATTGCTGTTTTTTGCCTATTTCAGTGTTCCGAAGAAACAGAATATCAAACGGAGTCCAAACGGAATGAAACCTTTGGGAACGTGATTTTCTCACCGAACGTGATCCAGGAGACTTGGACCCTGCTCCAAGGAACAACCGAGGCGGTCACGAGGGTGGGGGGCACGCCCTCCCCCCTGGGAGCGCCCGCCTACCTCGTGGGCCCCCTGTTGCTCCACCGACGTACTCCTTCCTCCTATATATACCTACGTACCCCCGACAGATCAAATACGGAGCCAAAAACCTAATTCCACCGCCGCAACTTTCTGTATCCACGAGATCCCATCTTGGGGCCTGTTCCGGAACTCCGCCGGAGGGGGCATCCACCACGGAGGGCTTCTACATCAACACCATAGCCATTCCGATGAAGTGTGAGTAGTTTACCTCAGATCTACGGGTCCATAGTTAGTAGCTAGATGGCTTCTTCTCTCTTTTTGGATCTCAATACAATGTTCTCCCCCTCTCTTGTGGAGATCTATTCGATGTAATCTTCTTTTTGCGGTGTGTTTGTTGAGACCGATGAATTGTGAGTTGATGATCCATCTTATCCATGAATAATATTTGAATCTTATCTGAATTCTTTTATGTATGATTGAGTTATCTTCGCAAGTCTCTTCGAATGATCCGTTTGGTTTGGCCAACTAGATTGGTAGTTCTTTCAATGGGAGAAGTGCTTAGCTTTGGGTTCGATCTTGCAGTGTCCTTACCCAGTGACAGAAAGGGTTGCAAGGCATGTATTGTATTGTTGCCATCGAGGATAACAAGATGGGGTTTTTATCATATTGCATGAAGTTATCCCTCTACATCATGTCATCTTGCTTAAGGCGTTACTCTGTTTTTAACTTAATACTCTAGATGCATGCTGCATAGCAGTCGATGAGTGGAGTAATAGTAGTAGATGCAGAATCGTTTCGGTTTACTTGTCTCGGACGTGATGCCTATATACATGATCATACCTAGATATACTCATAACTATGCTCAATTCTATCAATTGCTCAACAGTAATTTGTTCACTCACCGTAGAATACTTATGCTCTTGAGAGAAGCCACTAGTGAAACCTATGGCCCCCGGGTCTATTCTCATGATATCAATCTCCATTACTTTAATACTTGCTTTGTTTTTGCTTTGCCTTTTACTTTTCACTTTGCATCTCTATATCAAAAATACCAAAAATATTATTTATCATCTCTATTAGATCTCACCCTCGTAAGTGACCTTGAAGGGATTGACAACCCCTAATCGCGTTGGTTGCGAGTAGCTATTGTTTTGTGCAGGTACGAGGGACTTGTGCGTGGCCTCCTACTGGATTGATACCTTGGTTCTCAAAAACCGAGGGAAATACTTACGCTACTTTACTGCATCATCCTCTCCTCTTCGGGGAAATCCAACGCAGTGCTCAAGAGGTAGCAGTGGCTAGTGGGTGTCTGTTTCTCCAACTTTAGTTGAATCGAGTGTGACGACGCCCGGTCCTTGTTGAAGGTTAAAAACGCACACTTGACAAAAAATCATTGTGGTTTTGATGTGTAGGTAAGAACGGTTCTTGCAAAGCCCGTAGCAGCCACGTAAAATTTGCAACAACAAAGTATAGGACGTCTAACTTGTTTTTGCAGGGCTTGGTGTGATGTGATATGGTCAAGATGTGATGATAGATAAATTGTTGTATGAGATGATCATGTTTTGTAACAGTTATCGGCAACTGGCAGGAGCCATATGGTTGTGGCTTTATTGTATGAAATGCAGTCACCATGTAATTGCTTTACTTTATCACTAAGCGGTAGTGATAGTTGTAGAAGCAATAGTTGGCGAGACGACAACGTCGCTACGATGGAGATCAAGGTGTCAAGCCGGTGACGATGGTGATCATGACGGTGCTTTGGAGATGGAGATCAAAGGCACAAGATGATGATGGCCATATCATATCACTTATATTGATTGCATGTGATGTTTATCCTTTATGCATCTTATTTTGCTTAGTACGGCGGTAGCATTATAAGATGATCTCTCACTAAATATCAAGGTACAAGTGTTCTCCCTGAATATGCACCGTTGTGACAGTTCGTCGTGCCGAGAAACCACATGATGATTGGGTGTGATAAGCTATACGTTCACATACAATGGGTGCAAGCCCGTTTTGCACATGCAGAATACTCAGGTTAAACTTGACGAGCCTAGCATATGCAGATATGGCCTCGGAACACTGAGACCGATAGGACGAGCGTGAATCATATCGTAGATATGATCAACATAGTGATGTTCACCATTGAAAACTACTCCATCTCACGTGATGATCGAACATGATTTAGTTGATATGGATCACGTGATCACTTAGATGACTAGAGGGATGTCTATCTAAGTGGGAGTTCTTAAGTAACATGATTAACTGAACTTTAATTTATCATGAACTTAGTACCTGATTGTATTGTGCATGTCTATGTTGTCGTAGATAAATGGCCCGTGCTACTGTTCCGTTGAATTTTAATGCGTTCCTAGAGAAAGCAAAGTTGAAAGATGATGGTAGCAACTACACAGACTAGGTCCGTAACTTGAGGATTATCCTCATTGCCGCACAGAGGAATTATTTCCTAGAAGCACCGTAGGTGCTAGGCCTGCTGCAAATGCTACTGATGACGTTAAGAACAACTGGCAGAACAAAGCTGATTACTACTTGATAGTTCAGTGTGCCATGCTTTACGGCTTAGAACCGGGACTTCAACGATGTTTTGAACGTCATGGAGCATATGAGATGTTCCAGGAGTTGAAGTTAATATTTCAAGCAAATTCCCGGGTTGAGAGATATGAAGTCTCCAATAAGTTCTATAGCTACAAGATGGAGGAGAATAGTTCTATCAATGAACATATACTCAGAATGTCTGGGTACCACAAACACTTGACTCAACAGGGTGTTTATCTTCCTGATGATAGTGTCATTGATAGAGTTCTTTAGTCACTGCCACCAAGCTACAAAATCTTCATGATGAACTATAATTTGCAAGGGATGGATAAGACAATTCCCGAGAACTTCGCGACGCTAAAAGCTGCAGAGGTATAAATCAAGAAAGAGCATCAAGTGTTGATGGTTAACAAGACCACCAGTTCCAAGAAGAAGGGCAAAGGGAAGAAGGGGAACTTCAACAAGAACGGCAAGCAAGTTGCTGCTCAAGTGAAGAAGCCCAAGTCTGGACCTAAGCCTGAGACTGAGTGCTTCTACTGCAAAGGGACTGGTCACTAGAAGCAGAACTGCCCCAAGTATTTGGCGGATAAGAAGGATGGCAAAGTGAAAGGTATATTTGATATACATGTTATTGATGTGTACTTAACTAATGCTCGCAGTAGTGCCTGGGTATTTGATACTAGTTCTGTTGCTCATATTTGCAACTCGAAATAGGGGCTACAGATTAAGCAAAGATTGGCTAAGGACGAGGTGACGATGCGCGTAGGAAATGGTTCCAAAGTCGATGTGATCACAGTCGGCACGCTACCTCTACATCTACCTTCGGGATTAGTTTTAGACCTAAATAATTGTTATTTGGTGCCACCGTTAAGCATGAACATTATATCTGGATCTTGTTTGATGTGAGACGGTTATTCATTTAAATCGGAGAATAATGGTTGTTCTATTTATATGAGTAATATCTTTTATGGTCATCCACCCTTGATGAGTGGTGTATTTTTGTTGAATCTCGATAGTAGTGATACACATATTCATAGTATTGAAGCCAAAAGATATAAGTTTAATAATGATAGTGCAATTTATTTGTGGCACTGCCGTTTGGGTCATATTGGTGAAAAGCGCATGAAGAAACTCCATGCTGATGGGCTTTTGGAATCACTTTATTATGAATCACCTGATACTTGTGAACCATGCCTCATGAGCAAGATGACTAAGACTCCGTTCTGCGGAACTATGGAGCGAGCAACAGACTTGTTGGAAATAATACATAGTGATGTATGCGGTCTGATGAGTGTTGAGGCTCGCGGCGGGTATCGTTGTTTTTAGACCTTTAGAGATGATTCGAGCAGATATGGGTATATCTACTTGATGAAACATAAGTCTGAAACATTTGAAAAGTTCAAAGAATTTTAGAGTGAAGTAGAAAATCATCGTAACAAGAAAATAAAGTTTCTGCGATCTGGTCGTGGAGGTGAATATTTGAGTTACGAGTTTGGTTATCATTTGAAACAATGTGGAATATTTTCGCAACTCACGCCACCTGGAACACCACAACGTAATGGTGTGTCCAAACATCGTAATCGCACTTTATTAGATATGGTGCGATCTATGATGTCTCTTACTGATTTACCGCTATCGTTTTGGGTTTATGCTTTAGAGACATACGCATTCACGTTAAATAGGGCACCATCTAAATCCGTTGAGACGACACCTTATGAACTGTGGTTTGGCAAGAAACCCAAGTTGTCATTTCAAAGTTTGGGGCTGTGATGCTTATGTGAAAAAGCTTCAACTAGATAAGCTTGAACCCAAATCGAAGAAATGTGTCTTCATATGATACCCAAAGGAGACTGTTGGGTACACCTTCGATCACAGATCCGAAGGCGAAACATTCGTTGCTAAGAATGGATCCTTTCTAGAGAAGGAGTTTCTCTCAAAAGAAGTGAGTGGGAGGAAAGTATAACTTGATGAGGTAATTGTACCTGCTCCCTTATTGGAGAGTAGTTCATCACAGAAATCAGTTCCAGTGATTCCTACACCAGTTAGTGAGGAAGCTAATGATAGTGACCATGAAACTTCGGATCAAGTTACTACCGAACCTCGTAGGTCAATCAGAGTAAGATCCGCACCAAAGTGGTATGGTAATCCTATTCTGGACGTCATGTTACTAGACCATAACAAACCTACAAACTATGAGGAAGCGATGATGAGCCCAGATTCCACAAAATTGCTTGAGGCCAAGAAATATGAGATGGGATCCATGTATGAGAACAAAGTGGACTTTGGTTGACTTGCCCGATGATAGGAAAGCCATTGAGAATAAATGGATCTTCAAGAAGAAGACTGACGCTGACGGTAATGTTACTGTCTACAAAGCTCGACTTGTTGCGAAAGGTTTTCGACAAGTTCAAGGAGTTGACTACGATGAGACTTTCTCACCCGTAGCAATGCTTAAGTCTGTCCGAATCATGTTAGAAATTGAAGCATTTATGATTATGAAATTTGGCAAATGGATGTCAAAAATGCATTCCTGAATGGATTTCTGGAAGAAGAGATGTATATGATGCAACCAGAAGGTTTTATCGATCCAACGAATACTAACAAAGTGGCAAGCTCCAGCGATCCATTTATAGACTGGTGCAAGCCTCTCGGAGTTGGAATAAACATTTTGATAGTGTGATCAAAGCATATGGTTTTATACAGAATTTTGGAGAAGCATGTATTTACAAGAAAGTGAGTGGGAGCTCTGTAGCATTTCTAGTATTATATGGGGATGACATATTGTTGATTGGAAATGATATAGTATTTCTGGATAGCATAAAAGGATACTTGAATAAGAATTTTACAATGAAAGACCTCGGCAAAGCTGCTTATATATTGGGCATCAAGATCTATAGAGATAGATCAAGATGCTTAATTGGACTTTCATAAAGCACATACCATGATAAGATTTTGAAGAAGTTCAAAATGGACCAGTCAAAGAAAGGGTTCTTGCCTATGTTACAAGGTGTGAAGTTGAGTGAGACTCAATGCCCGACCACTGCAAAAGATAGAGAGAAAATGAAAGTCATTCCCTATGCTTCAGCCATAGGTTCTATCATGTATGCAATGCTGTGTACCAGACCTGATGTGTGCCTTGCTATAAGTATAGTAGGGAGGTACCAAACTAATCCAGGAGTGGATCACTAGACAACGGCGAAGAACATCTTGAAATACCTGAAACAGACTAAGGATATGTTTCTCGTTTATGGAGGTGACAAAGAGCTCGTCGAAAATGGTTACGTCGATGCAAGCTTTGACACATCCGAATGACTCTAAGTCACAAACCGGATACGTGTTAATATTGAACGGTGGAGCTGTCAGTTGGTGCAGTTCTAAGCAGAGCGTCGTGGCGGGATCTACGTGTGAAGCGGAATACATAGTTGCTTCTGAAGCAGAAAATGAAGGAGTCTGGATGAAGGAGTTCATATCCAATCTAGGTGTCATACCTAGTGCATCAGGTCGAATGAAAATCTTTTGTGACAAAGCTGGAGCAATTGCCTTGGCGAAGGAATCCACATTTCACAAGAGAACCAAGCACATCAAGAGACGCTCAAATTCCATCCAATCAAGTGTCGGAAGGGGACATAGAGATTTGCAAGATACATGCGGATCTAAATGTTGCAGACCCATTGACTAAGCCTCTCTCACGAGCAAAACATAATCGGCACCAAGACTCCATGGGTGTTAGAATCATTACAATGTAATCTAGATTATTGACTCTAGTGCGAGTGGGAGACTGAAGGAAATATGCCCTATAGGCAATAATAGAGTTGTTATTTACATTTCCTTATATCATGATAAATGTTTATTATTCACGCTAGAATTGTATTAAGCGGAAACTTAGTACATGTGTGATACATAGACAAACAGAGTGTCCCTAGTATGCCTCTACTTGACTAGCTCATTAATCAAAGATGGTTAAGTTTCCTAGCCATAGACATGTGTTGTCTTTTGATGAACGGGATCACCTCATTAGAGAATGATGTGATGGAAAAGAACCATCTGTTAGCTTAGCACTATGAATTTTTAGTTTATTGCTATTGCTTTCTTCATGACTTATATATGTTCCTATGACTATGAGATTATGCAACTCCCGAATACTGGAGGAACACTTAGTGTGCTATCAAACGTCACAATGTAACTAGGTGATTATAAAGATGCTCTACAGGTGTATCGGATGGTATTTGTTGAGTTGGCATAGATCGAAATTAGGATTTGTCACTCCGATTATCGGAGAGGTATCTCTAGGCCCTCTCGGTAATGTACACCACTATAAGCCTTGCAAGCAATGTGACTAATGAGTTAGTTGTGGGATGATGTATTACGGAGCGAGTAAAGAGACTTGTGATATGTCTCCGTCGTATCTATAATTTTTGATTGTTCCATGCCAATATTCTACAACTTTCATATACTTTTGGCAACTTTTTATACTATTTTTGGGACTAACATATTGATCCAGTGCCCAATGCCAGTTCCTGTTTGTTGCATGTTTTTTGTTGCTCAGAAAATCCATATCAAACAGAGTCCAAACGGGATAAAAACTGACGGGGATTTTTTTGGAATATTTATGAATTTTGTGAAGAAGAATCAACGCGAGACGATGCCCGAGGGGGCCAAGAGGCAGGGGGCGCCCACTAGGGGGCCTGGCGTGCCCTGGGCCCTCGTGGCCACCCCGTAAGGCGGTTGGTGCCCATCTTTCGCCGCAAGAAAGCTAATATCCGGATAGAGACCGTGTTCAAAATTCAGCCCATTCGGAGTTACGGATCTCTGTGAATATTGGAAACGGTGGAAGGCCAGAATCTAGAGCGCAGAAACATAAAGAGATAGAGAGATAGATCCAATCTCGGAGGGGCTCTCGCCCCTCCCATGCCATGGAAGCCATGGACCAGAGGGGAAACCCTTCTCCCATCTAGGGAGAAGGTAAAGGAAGAAGAAGAAGGAGGGGGCCCACTCCCCCTCTCTCCCGGTGGCGCCAGAACGTCGCCGGGGCAATCATCATCACTGCGATCTGTACCAACACCTCCGTCATCTTCACCAACATCTTCATCACCTTCCCCATCTATCTACATCATTTTAATCTCCTACAACCCTCTGTACCCTCTACTTGAACATGGTGTTTTATGCTTCATATTATTATCCAATGATGTGTTGCCATCCTATGATGTCTGAGTAGATTTTCGTTGTCCTACCGGTAATTGGTGAATTGCTATGATTGGTTTGATTTGCTTGTGGTTATGTTGCTATCCTTTGGTGCCCATCATATGAGCGCGCACGTGGATCACACCATGGGGTTAGTTGTATGTTGATAGGACTATGTATTGGAGGGCAAGAGTGACAGAAGCTTCAACCTAGCATAGAAATTGATGCATACATGATTGAAGGGGGACCAATATATCTTAATGCTATGGTTGGGTTTTACCTTAATGAACATTAGTAGTTGCGGATGCTTGCTAATAGTTCCAATCATAAGTGCATAGAATTCCAAGTCAGGGATGACATGCTAGCACCGGGCTCTCCCACCTAAAACTTGTTATCGGTCTAGTAAAGTAGTCAATTGCTTAGGGACAATTTCGTAACTCCTACCACCAATTTTTCACACTCGCTATACTAACTTTATTGCTTATTTACCTAAATAGCCCCTAGTTTTTATTTACGTGCTCTTTATATTCTTGCAAACCTATCCAACAACACCTACAAAGTACTTCTAGTTTCATACTTGTTCTAGGTAAAGCGAACGTTAAGCATGCGTAGAGTTGTATCGGTGGTCGATAGAACTTGAGGGAATATTTGTTCTACCTTTATCTCCTCATTGGGTTCAACACTCTTACTTATCGAAAGAGGCTACAATTGATCCCCTATACTTGTGGGTTATCAAGACCTTTTTCTGGCGCCGTTGCCGGGGAGTTATAGCGTGGGGTGAATATTCTCGCGTGTGTGCTTGTTTTCTTTATCACTAAGTAGTTTTTATTTTGTGCTCTTCTTTTATATCTTTAGTTATGGGTAGGAAACACAAAATACCAAAAAAATTAGTTTTACCTACTACACCAATGGTTGAAGAACCACTCAAAATCTATCACACTCCTGAAGCTTTTTACTTGGATCATCTTCGATCCCTATGTGCTTGTGCTGAAACCCCAACTAGCTTAGTTGAGGGCAAATCTTTAGATGAGCATGCTTGTTATGTGCGACACCGCATATCTGAAAAAGGGAAACTTTTACTGGATCAAATTCATCGTTTGCAGCGCTATGCTTGGAATTTATGTGAAATATATGATTTTACTTGTTGTTCTGAAGACCTTAAGAAACACCTTCCCTACCAATGTGAGTTTAGTGATAATGGAATCGTATCTTCATATGCTAAGGGTGTTTATAATTACTATGATGTTCAACGAATTGAAGAATTTGTTGCTTTTAAGGGTGCTTATGAAATTGCTTCTTTGATTGGAAAGTATGATGCTATTCTTTACAAATCTGGAAATTTTGCCATACTTACATATTGTTATGGTAATTATGCTTCTAATTCATATGTTAAACAGTATATTGAGGACTCCTCCGCTGTCCAAGCAGAGACTAATATTTTGCAGGAGTCTATGGAAGAAGAAATTTATGAAACTGTGAGCTCATTGGATGAAAAAGATGATGAGGAGAGCGAAGAACTAAAGGAGGAAGAGAGGATTTGCTACCCGTGCCCACCTTCTAATGAGAGTAACTCTTCAACTCATACATTATTTAATTTCCCTTCGTTCTTACAGAAGGACGAATGCTATGATGATTTTTATGATCCCGTTGATTCTTTTGAAATATCCCTTGATGATGCTTGCTATGCTTGTGGCCATGATGCCAATATGGATTATGCTTATGGAGATGAACTTGCTATAGTTCCTTATGTTACACATGAAATTGTTGCTATTGCACCCATGCATGATAGTCCTATTATCTTTTTGAATTCTCC
>LR880970.1:68816246-68826559 GCA_904067115.1 Aegilops sharonensis
CGCCATTAGTAACCCTGGTTACTAATGGCGCACCTGCAGGTGGTGCGCCATTAGTACTTTTTGCAGAAAAGTAAAAAAATATATACTAATGGCGCACTGTGGAAAAGTGCGCCATTAGTAGTTTAAACTAGTAATGGCGCACTTTGACACGGTGCGCCATTAGTAGGTTTGCAAAAAAGTAAAATATATATATATATATATATATATGTATATATATATATATATATATATATATATATATATATATACTAATGGCGCACTGTCTGCACGGTGCGCCATTACTAGTTCTAACTAGTAATGGCGCACTTTGACATCATGCGCCATTAGTATGAACGGAAAAATGGAAAAAATATCAATAGTAGTGGCACACCGTGTGTCTGGTGCGCCATTAGTGTCTTCCACACGAATGGCGCACCTCCAACCGGTGCGCCATTAGTATATAGTAGTGGCGCACTATTTACCTAGTGCGCCATTAGTATCAATCTTATCTATAGCCCTTTTCCTAGTAGTGTCTTGGCTATCGAACATGAACCTCATCTGTTGAAAATTATGGGAGTCTCATTATCAACAACCTAGAAAGTATGGGACAGAGCAAGACGATATTACTATTTTCCATACATAACCATACTTACAGATAAATGGTCGAGGAAGGTGTTGAACTGGCTTTTGTCTTTGTCATTCCTGTACTGAATCCATCTTGGGAGGATACGTACATGACACCTAACGGCAACCGCTGCCTCTGATACTTACTTGGCTGACTTTGTAGCATCACGTGGCCTTTTTAAACCTGCTTCAAAACGGATCTCCATTCTTCCTCCTCTAGATTTAGTTAACCTATCAAGCATTATCCCTGATGTTTGTTTCCTCTTGCGCCTAGGTGCTAGTCCAACAACGAACATAGGAAGTGTTAGTGTACATCAAACTATGAGACTACATATAAAGAAGCATGCAACTGTAACTTGACTCCAGCAACTACCTTCTTGCTGTTGAAGCTCACAAGGTTCATGATTTTGCCAACTCGTCTTGTGTCCAGAGTGCTTGGGAAGTAGTGTCAGGTGGCAAGGGAGCTTGGGAATGTGCTGCTAGCTCAGTTGACGCACAAGTAAGTCGTGCAGCTGGTAGTACTGTGGTAGGTGTTGCAATAACTAGGGCTGTCTCTGCTTGTTTGGTGGCAGCTATTTGTTTCTGTTTGGCTTTTTTTGCAACTCGTATAACATGGGATGCCGTGTTTGTAGAATTTTCCGCTGGACTTTGACCTTCTATTGCACCATCAGTACTAGCAGAATCTGCAGGATTCATCCGCTTCTCATTCCCTGCCATTCTGTGTTTCTTCCTCTTTCTTTGTGACATGTTAAGTCAAGCCGACAAGAAAAACGAATAACAGTTTAGTTCTTCAGAACAAATTGATGCGTGATGCAGACGACTTGAACTTTGATGTTAGACAGCCACATGATAGGAGGATGTAATATGTATGAAAAACAGGACGGAAGAGATAACCAGAACTTTGATGTGTAAACTAAGAAGAAGACATTTCACCAAATTAGAAGCAATGCAATGGAAGGTAGACACCATATGAAAGATGCTACAAATATTGCTCTGCCAAGTTAACAGTGTCTCATCATAAATGGCGTTTAAACAATGTGAAGCAGTACAAGAAATAAATCATATGCAAGATACAAACAACATCACACTACCATGTTAGAGGTCTCTCGTCATTAGTGCCATTGCATATTCACAGCATTGCATATTCACATCTTATGATGTGTAAACTAAGGAGAAGGCATTTCAACAAATTAGAAGCAATGAAAGCTAGACACCATATGAAAGATGCAACGAATATCACTCTACCAAGTTAAAATTGTCTCGTCATAAGGGCCATTTCAAGAAATTATTAGTACAAGCTAGAAAAGAATGTGAGAACGTGTCTTATGATAAGTGATTGTTGCAGGTTACACAACAGTAGTAATTTGATGTAAGAACATGGTGTGATAGACAGATATTGTATGTTCTAGAAATAGGAACACGTGTCTTATTCAAGTATAATGTGTAAAGTAAGCAGATGGAATTCAACAAAATTAGAAGCAATACAAGCTAGACATCACACATAACATGCAACCACATATAACAGTGCCAAGTTAGAGGGAGCACCGGTGATGCTGCACTAGGGGAGACGTGCTCATCATAAACACAACTTTTTTGAGTGTCTATGCATGTGTTGTCTTGGAAATCATCTTGGGGTTGTGGAGGAGTAGAAACTGTAGAGGTCGTCCGTTCGGAAGGAGCACCTTTATCCATTGCCTTGCTAACTTCCTTCCGCTTTATTGATTTTGAATTGTCAAGTTAAACTGACAAGAAAAAGCAAAAAATTCTCTCTTCAGAACTCATTCATGCATGATACTGACAATCACTACTTTGATGTAAGGCAAACACATGATACCAGGATGGAATATGTACGAAAAACAGGATGGCATGGTATGTTCACAACTGTTTGTGTAAACTAAGCAGAAACTATTCCAGCAAATAAGAAGCAATGCAAGCTAGACACCACATGAAAGATGCAACCAATATGACTCTGCCAAGTTAAAATCGTCCCATCATAAATGGAATTTCAACAAATTAGAAGCAGCGCATGCTATAAATCATATGAAAGATGCAACTAATATCGCACTGCATATACTAAAGGTGTTTCGTCATGTTGATTGATGCGAGATACAAAAAAACAATAGTTTTATGTAAGGACATGCTTAATAGACAGATGTACTATGTACCAAATACAGGAAGGCATGTCACATTAACAGGTATAATGTATAAGCTAAGTAGACTAGCACATGCAGTTTAACCAGATTGGAAGAATTACAATCTAGACACCATATGCAACATGCAACCACATATCACGCTGCCAAGTTAGAGCAAGCTCCTGCGATGCTAGTGTAGGGGAAATGCTGTAATCAACTACAGAGCTACGTTCACTATCTTCATCTAGCATTTCTGTTTCTTGAGAATCATGTCGGGAGGTTGACGCTGCATTCTTTAAATGAGGAGTAGTCCCCTTGCCTGCCTGCCTCGTCATAAGTGATTGATGAGGGATACACAAGAACATTAGTTTCATGTAAGAACATGGTTAATACACAGATGTACTAGTATGTACCAAAATCAGAAAGGCATGTCATGTTCAAAGGTATAATGTGTAAGCTAAGAAGATACAATTTAACCAAATTGGAAGCAATACAAGCTAGACATCTAGCTGGAGTGGCGAGCATGATCATCTAGGACCTGAGAGCCTGGTGGGAGGCGGGCTGCTTCGCCACCATCATAGCTTTTTAGTTGGCTTCCAGGTGATGCCTATCTTTGTTGGGCTTGTCACTGGCTCGGCCAGTGCCCTGACTAGCTATTTGTCTTCTGGTGCTCACGGGCTGGTAGTTCATGTAAAAAATATCTTTCCTTATCTTAATAAAGACCGACTTCGGCCTTCCGAATACAAGCTAGACACCATATGGAACATGCAACCACATGTCACACCGCGAAGTTAAAGCAAGCACCTGGGATGGTGGTTCATTGCGAGCGAGGTCATCAACTCCAGAGCTACGATTACCGTCTCCATCTGCTGACACTGTACCCTTTATAGCGCTATAACGTGTCGTGCATACCCGCGAAGAAAGCTGGCGCGACTTCTCTCTTTTCTTTGCTGCTTCTCTTTCGGCAGACTCTAAAATACCCTTGCATAAAAACACAATAGCGAGAGTATGGGTGAAGTGTGTGCAGAACTAGTGCACTTTAAAGTAGCACATGGCAGGTGGCTGAAAAATAAATGATAGGAGACATATGATAGCTCTACAACATTGCATGGCAAACAAAATTAGATTCTACTCCGTATGATTTTGTAATATATGAGCACAGGAAATGCAGGTACTCCTCCAGCACACCACCACATGTGGTCATATCTAAGATAACAGTAGACTGAAAATAAATAGGTTAGTCGATTTTTTAATGAACCGTCCGATCTATAAGGAACGGGCAGATGGCCTTCGTCTACCTCCCGCTAGTCACTATTTATGATCTTTCTCGAACCGCCAGCGACCACCGGCCCAGACCCCTGCCTCCGCCGCCCCGCCCTCCCATCGACCTCACACCACCACCGTGCTTGGCAGCGCCCCCAGGCCATCAGATCGGGCGCCCCCATCCCTTTAATCCCGACCGACCTCCAGATCAGGCGCCAATAGCTCTAGGCCGCACGCGCCCCTAAGATAAACACCAAGGCGCTGCTTCCCCGGCGTAATAGTCGTACTAGCGGCTGTTACGCTAGGGAATGCTTCCGTTAATTGGGAATCAACTGGCCGGAAATTGAAATTCAGGGGTGTGACGGACCTCTAGCTAAGGTGAAATAGTATATGAGGAGAAACCTTATGCATCGCGAGTTACTAGAAACATCTAGTATCAAGAAGAAGCGGTCAACTAGTGTCTTCTGTGGGATGAATACCGTGCAAGCAGAGACGTAAGATTTGCACGAATAAGGGAAGAGGAGTAACTTTTTCGGTTGCCGGTGTGGCCACATCCACATGTCGCGCCGATCTTCTTCTTTTTACCGGGGAAACTGATGTTCTGGAGGGTGCAGGCTTGGACAAACCCATGGCCGAATTGTTGACTGTGTTTCCGTGGCCGTATGTCGGCGGCGGGGAAGCAGATCCGAGGCGGTGAAGGATGGTGTAGCAGGAACAGCTCCGGTGCGGTGGAGGGTGGCGAAGTTGGAGCGGCAGCGGTGAGGCGCAGGACGGCGTGGTTGAACTGGTTCAGGTACGAACGGCTCGGCCTCGGCTTCAACTACTAGCCGTGGAGGGCGTTGCGGTTGAGGTTGCGGTGGACGACGATGTCGGGGTATCGGCTCCGGCGTGATGGAGGAGGGCGGCGGTTGATGGGTGGGATGGGGTGGCAGATGGAGGACGCCGGGGTTTCGCTGCTGGTGGAGAAGTAGTTTTGGCGCCCATGGAGTACGAATGGGGAATCGGACGGGTGGGGGGAACCATGTTTCGGTCTGGGACGCGCTTGTTTTTGGCTTTTTTGAACAAAAGATGGGACGCGATTGTTTGAAATTTGGGGAAAGTACAAACTTTGCCCCCTCTTAAATTTCTGACCTACTGTGGGTCGGGGGTAGGATGGTAATCCCAGGTGTCCCAAATAGTGGGCGGGAGTGATTTCGGCCGCGCGCATGTGTGCTTAGGCGGCCATTGTGTATGAATGTTTTTCGGAGGCGGTTGCGTGGCGTCTAGATGAAGCTACAAACCTACCCCGGTTTAGACCTTTGGATGTCGGGCCGGTAGGTTTCACGGGTCAGAGTTATTAGAAAAATAATTTCCTTGTACTACCAAACATTGGTCTCACGCGGTTTCGGGCGAGTAGAGGCTCTTTTGGCGCTTCGTTCGAAATTTTGAAACACAAGCATTCACGTTTAGAGTACTCTGGAACTATGAGGATTGACCTAAATAGACAACGTTATATTTGACCTTGTATGTTTGAAAACCTCATTAAATTATCCGCTTCTTTTTGAAATTTTGACACTTGAAAATCCTATAACTGCAATTATTTTGGAATGAAGGAGCTAAATTTGAATCTATTTTATACACGACTACATATGCTATTATGTACAAAATCAGAGCAAAGATTGGTGCCCCCGTAATTTAGGTATGGTTTACAAATGCGATGATATGAAATTCAAATAACTGAATGGACTTCATGTTGAATTCGATTTTTTAAACCACCTTAAGTTGAATTCAAATGTATGCTAGTTCATAGGTAGCTATTTATAATGTCCATTGTGTGACTTTTGTATGTATAATGTGCTTTACACACACAACATGAACTATACTCACGTTTATATTCAATTGCTAAAGCGATGCATTGTCTGGAGTTCAAAATACTAACTATGTGGATCAATTGTGTCGAATAATAACATAGACATGCTCAAATTCGATAGAATCTAGATGTCTGATGGATTAATGACCGCTCCTTACACGAATTGCAAATATCATGATCCCATCCTAATATTTGGATACAATTTATATCTTTAATCAATGTGTAGAGCAGTCTTTTACGTGTAGTTTCACTCTCCATCGGTGGTCTCTCACACATGCTCACACACTCTCTCCCGAGGTGTCTTTCTCGCACACATGCTCTAGATATAACTGCACAAACACATACATTGGAGTATTTGTTTTCAAAACCGCTCTTAGCAAATCTCGAGGACGAGATTTTTTCTTAAGGGGGGTAGTGTTGTGACACCCCAAAATTTTTAGCCTTGTTTTGTTAATTAAAATTTTGCCAGGAAATTAAATTTTTTATTTTCTGGGCTCCCTTTTGATTTTTTGGACCTTTTTCTATCTTGTTATTATGGAGTTTTCCCCAAAAAGAAAACTTTTCAAATATGTTATTGGACTTGTTTAACCTCTCAAGAAAAACTTTCTTTTATTAGTAGAACTAATTACACAATTAATTTGCTTGATCTTTATTTTCTTGAAAAATAGTTTTTCCAAGATTATATGGCCATGTTTGAACTACAACCATTTGATAAATTCACTTAATATTCCAACCAAAATGTGGAGATGTCAGGTGATGTTTTAAAATCACTTTTATGCAAAAATATCTTTTATTCATGAAATATTTTGAGCTCTACACCCAATTTTCTTCTCTGGTCCAGTGGGCAATTTTGCACTGCAACTCATTTAAATATTTCTTTCTAGCTTCCACCAAAATTATGGGATGTTGGTAGTAACATATGATTCAACATTATGTAAAAACCCGGTGTTGTTCTTTGAAAATTTTGAGTGAATCAACCTCATCTTCATTCTGGTCCAACATGATGGTTTGTACAGCATCCATATTCTTGCTTGCTCTTTGGCCCTTGATTCTTTCCCCAGCTTGTAGACCACCCTACAAAACCCCTAAGTCCAGGAGCATGCAACCATTGGAATACTTTTGGTTCATGAGATGATGCCATTTACCTCCTGTCCAGATTTGAAGTTCTGCAAAACTTGCACTAGCAAGTTTGTGCTTTTCACAAACTAACCTCACCACCCTCTCCTCCATCTAAAGAGACATTGATCTGGAGAATTTGGCCACCCCAAGTTTTGCCTAGATGCCATTGGCATTTTGACAAACACCCTGAGTGCATAGCCAGATTTGGCATGATTTCAGGTCTACATTGTGAACTTGGTCTCCTGACCAAACCACCTTGTCCCTTGATCTTCCCTCTATCACTAGTCTAGTTCTGTTGCTTGCCAACCTCACCCGAGACCCCTAGCATGCCCCGGCATTTCATCGAACACGTCCCGGGCATGCTCTGGGCGCGCCCAGAGTGTGCGTTTGGCCAGCACGTGCGCCCGAGCCGACGCGTCGCCCCCTGGTTCGCCATCGCTCTCCAGAGCCGCGCCACACGCTCTCCTCCTCACCGCAAAACGCCAAGCAGACCCTCGTCGCGTCTCCGACAGGCCAAGGACTAGCCGCCACCGCCGCCCGACAGCTCCTGCACTAGCCAGCGCCGGCCAAGCCGTCTCCGCTCGCCAGCTCGCCCTTGGAGCAGTAGCCGCTCGTCCGCTAGCTCCTGCCGCCATCCCCAGCCTCGCCATGTTGCCCTGGAGCTACAGAAGAGGGTCGCCGGCGACCTTATTCACGGCCGCCGCGGAACCGACTCCGATCGCCTATATAAGGAGCCCCGAGCTCATCCCCGCACGTAGGCAGTCCCAAGCCATCTCCCTAGGACCCCCATTGGCAGCCAATCAACTCGGGGATGCTTCCTTCCCCATCTCCGGCAACCGCAGCCGCCGCCACTGCCCCGGCCATTCCGGCGCCACCAGGGCCTCCCCCTCTACACTCTCTCCACCAGAAGCTCTCCCTTCCTCCCGTGAACCCTTCCCCTTGCTCGATTTTGATCGGGAACCACCACAGCCAAAAAACCACTTTACTCCCGATGCCGCCGGCCGCCGCGAAGCCCGTCGCCGACGACTCCCTCCATCCCCATCACTCCCTCGACCACCGGAAGAACCGCCCCAGTCTTGCGGATCCACCCCCACCCTCAGGGGCCCGCGAGGAGCCGCCTAACGCCGGCGACGATCGCCGGAGCCCCCGCCTCTGTTCGGCCAGAGGATGAAGAGGGAAGGGAGAATGGTCAAACCTGACTAGTGGGCCCCCTGGACCCACTGTCAGTGACCCACGCGCGTCCACGCTGGAGTAAGTGGAGGAGTATAGTCGGAATACGTCTTTGACGTGTACGTATATTCGAATCGTTTTCTTTTTATTCTGTTTTATTTTTTTAAATAACAGATTTTTGAACACAACTTTGACTGGCTATAACTTTTTAAATACAACTCCAAATGAATTGATTTTTCTTCCTACCTCTCTCAAATTTAACCTAGTTTATTTTAAGATTTATTTCAAAAAAATTTCAAACAACTTTTTGTGCTGTTTTTGAATTTTTGTGTTAATTCAAATTTTATTTAAATAGGACTTTGGAGAGAGAGAAGCAAACTTTCAAAAGTTTTGGAGTGCACCCTGCCTTTCCACACATTGAAGGCAAGCATTCTGAACCCCGGCATAATATTTTTGGTGTGTTTGTTGACACGTTTACAACACCACCTCATTTCGGAGAACTTGTTATTTCATGTGTATGATCATATGCATGAATGCATATTAGTGATTTCCATGCTGTTGGAAATGAACACACTGGTTATGATTGTAACATCCCAACATCACACTACAGTAATCTCTCATTAATGAAGGTCATGTGTGACGCCCTCGATTCAATCGTACACTAATCATGCACGCAAATGTGTACGATCAAGATCAAGGACTCACGGGAAGATATCACAACACAACTCTACAAATAAAATAAGTCATACAAGCATCATAATACAAGCCAGGGGCCTCGAGGGCTCGAATACAAGTGCTCGATCATAGACGAGTCAGCGGAAGCAACAATATCTGAGTACAGACATAAGTTAAACAAGTTGCCATAAGATGGCTAGCAAAAACTGGGATACAGATCGAAAGAGGAGCAGGCCTCCTGCCTGGGATCCTCCTAGGTCACTCCTGGTCGTCGTCAGCGGGCTGCACGTAGTAGTAGGCACCTCGAGAGTAGTAGTCATCATAGGCGGTGGCGTCTGGCTCCTGGGCTCCATCGTCTGGTTACAGCAATCGAGTAGAGATAGGGGAAAAAGGGGGAACAAGGTAACCGTGAGTACTCATCCAAAGTACTCGCAAGCAAGGAGCTACACTACATATGCATGGATATATGTGAAAAGGCCATGTCAGTGGACTGAACTGCAGAATGCCAGAATAAGAGGGGGATAACTAGTCTTAATGAAGACTACGCTTCTGGACACCTGCCTTACAACAGGTAGGAGGGGACAATCGGAAGTCCTCCAAGTAACATCATATAGCAATAATCCTACCCGGCGATCCCCTGCTCATATCCCTGAGCGAGAGCGACCACCGGTTGTATCTGGCACTTGGAAGGGTGTGTTTTATCAAGTATCCGGTTGTAGTTGTCATAAGCTCAAGGTACAACTCCAAGTCGTCCTGTTACCGAAGATCACGGCTATCCGAATAGATTAACTTCCCTGCAGGGGTGCACCATCTTACCCAGCACGCTTGATCCCATTTGGCCGGACACACTTTCCTGGGTCATGCCCGGCCGCGGAAGATCAACACGTCGCAGCCCCACCTAGGCACAACAGAGAGGCCAACACGCTGGTCTAAACCTAAGCGCGCAGGGGGTCTGGGCCCATCGCCCTGAGCACACCTGCACGTTGCGTACGCGGCCGGAAGCACACCTAGCCCAGCAGGCGTTCCAGTCCAATCCGGCGCGCGCCGCTCCGTCGCTGACGTCTGAAGTACTTCGGCTGATACCACGACGCCGGGATACCCATAACTACTCCCGCGTAGATGGTTAGTGCGTATAAGCTCGTAGCCAACCCAGATCAAATACCAATACCTCGTTAAGCGTGTTAAGTAATCGCGAACGCCGATCAGGGCCAGGCCCACCTCTCTCCTAGGCGGTCTCAACCTGCCCTGTCGCTCCGCCACAAAGATCCACTCGCGGGTGCTCCATCAGCCGACCCGACTTTAGTCTCACATGTATCATGTATAAGTATATAGTATATACCCGTGATCAACTCCCGAGTGATCACGGCCCGATAGTATAGCACGGCAGACGGACAAGAAAGTAGGGCCACAGATGAAAGTACTAGCATCCTATACTAAGCATAAAGGATTGCAGGTAAGGTAACAACAGAAGTTACAAGGACAGGCTATGCAGCAGTATAGGA
>LR880970.1:68860324-68873406 GCA_904067115.1 Aegilops sharonensis
GGGGGGGCGCTAGGGTTTCGGCCGCGGGGGGGTGGGGGTTAAGGTGGCGCCGGTTGGGCCGGCCCAGGGGAGGGGCTGGGCCAGTGGGTTTGGGGGGGCTGGCCGGGCCAGTGGGGGGGGGAAGGGCTGGCCCCTGATGGGCCAGGGGGTTCCCTCCTTCTCATTTCTTCTTCTTTTTCTTTTCTTTTATTATTTTCCTTTTTCTGCTTTCTGTTTTAGTTTAATTAAAATGCCAAAACATTTTACAAAAATTTGTGCACCCCACCATAATTAGGTTTGCTATTTTAGATAACCCCCGAACATTTTAGATTTAATTTTCGAAACTTTTCATCGTTTGTTTTTGTTTTGATTTTGTTTTAAAATGGGTTCGAATCAACGGGAGGTTAGCCACAGTAACCGGGGTGTTTACTGTTCCTTAATCATCCGGGTGTTACATCATGTGATCATGATCATCATGCCAAAACGCCCCTTATCCAAAATCTGCTTCAAATTCAAATTCAAATTGCATGTCAAATATTTGCTTCTTCTTTCATGCAAATAAAATAGTTCATCCTATGGCAAATAATCCCTAGATATTTGTCATGTTGAATCCAACATCTTTGGAGTTCCCAAATTGCCCGTGGAAATTAATTATTGTTCCAGCAGCATTTAAATATGCCATTCCCAATTTCCAAAATTCCTAGACAATTGCTCTTGCCTCCAAACTATTTGTGGTAATACTAAAAATGTGGAGGAATTTATGGGCCAAGTCCCATATTTTTCCTAAATCCCTTGGATGCTAAAAAAAACCTTTTCCTCTCTCTATTTTAATTTTAAGATGAAAAGAAGCCCCCCCTCCCCGCTGGGCCTTGGCCCAGATGGCCAAGCGGCCCGAGCCAACTGGCCCACTCCAGCTGGCCAGCCCAGCCTCCCACGCTCCCCCGGTCGCCTTCCTGTTCGAGCGACCGCGGGCACGGTCGCCATCAAACCACCTCGCCGGCGATGCCCGACGAGAGGATAAGGCCTCCACCGCCCCGACGCCTCGGCCCCCTCGCCTCCCACTTGCCCTGCCTCCCCCTCCACTCGCGCTAGTCCCTATCCCCTCGCACACTCGCTCCCCCTCCTCCAGATCTGCCTCGCCGACGTGCCCTGCGCCGTCCGCCGTGCTGACCGCGGCCACCGCTGTCCCCGTCCCTCTCCGACCATTCCCTGAGCGCCGTCGTACCCCGCGAAGTCTTCCTCGACCACCGGACCAAGCCAGGAGCCCCACAGCGAGTGCGGCGACCTCTTCTTCTTCCTCTACTCCGACGAACGCCGGCGTCGAATTCGGCCACCTCACGCCTTCCCCGAGCCCACTGAGCACATCTGCAGGCTCACTGTGAGCTACACTTCCCCCTCTCTTTTTGCTTCCATACGCGCCCGGAGCGGCTGGGCCCACCATGGCCGAGACGAGCTCCGTCGTTGAACTCATTGCAGTCGCCCTGATGCTCCTAGCGCCGCGCTAGCGCCACCACCGAGCTCCTGGATCTCCTAGCTGCTCAACGCACCCCTCCGCCACCCTTGCCGTGCCCTGGACGCTCGAATCCGTCGACGTCCGAACTCCGGCGCCGCTCCGGTCAGCGCTGCCGTGGCTCTAGGCAATCCCAGCACTCGGGACCGCCGATGTTGGATGCGTGCGGCTCCCCTCGTTCGAACGCGCGTCACGACGCTCGTTTTAACCACCCCGTAGGCTTTTCCCGATGCGCTCCCAATCGCCACTGCCGCCTCCACTCGCCACCGGCGATACTCCGGTCGTCCCCGAGGCCGGTCGTCTTCACCATCGTGTGCCCGGCACCGGGCCACACCCTTAGGTCCAAGCCGCAGGTCCGAAGGCCCCCTGTAGCGCGGCTCCGGCCAACTCCGGCGAGGCGCCGCCGTTGCTTTGGTCGTCGGAGCCGCTCCGTCGCCGGCACCGACGTGGCGCCGCGTGGCCCCCCCTGTTGACTCTGTTGACTCAGTCAACTGTGCTGACTGGCCTGCCCCAACCGCTGACATGCGGGCCCCGCCGCTTATTCCTCTAACTAAACTGTTTTAATAATTAAAACTAATTAGTTTAGCTAATTAGTCTATGATAGGTGGGGTCCACTAGCTAATTAACATAGATTAGTTAGTTTAATACACTGTTAGACTAACAGAGGTTGACATGTGGGTCCGACTGGACCCACAGGTCAGGCTTGACCTGGTCAGCGAGTCTGATGACTGCTGACGTCATCAACACGTCATGCTGATGTCATATTCCTTTTCCGTTAATTTTAATAATTTCAGAAAATGTTTAAATATTTAGAAATTCATAGAAAATAAACCGTGCCTCGGATGAAAATGTTTTCTATATGAAAGTTGCTCAGAAAAATCCAACGAATCCGAATACGTGGTCCGTTCGTCTGTCACATGCCCCTAGCATGCTGAACATGGAACTTCCCCCTATTTTCCTTTGTCCGGAATCCACCTAACGCCGGGAATTCATCCTCGGATGTTTCCCCCTTTCATCTTCAACGTGTAGTACCGCGTTAGAGCACGCCTAGCGCTACGTATCATCATGTCATGCTTAGTGATACCTCTGTTTGCTATGTATTTACTGTTTCTTCCCCCTCTTCTCTCCGGTAGACCCCGAGGCCGCTGATGCCCCGGTGATTGAGTACGTCGTCGACAACGACCCCCGCCTTGCCAGAGCCACTAGGCAAGCCCCCCTTTTGATCATCCCGATATCGCCCATTACATTCTCTCATGCTTGCATTAGATTTTGCTACTGTTATTGATTGCTCCTATTCTGATGCATAGCCTGCTTTTGTAACCTGTTGTTGTACCTTACCGGCTTATCCTAAACTGCTTAGTATAGGTTGCTTAGAGATCCATCGGTGACCCCCACTCTATCCCGACTGCCTCGCTGGATAAACAGAAGACCCGATCAACGGGATCGAAGACCAGTCCCCGACACCGCACATCACTTCCCCTTAGTTGCTCGACACTACTGGGTTACTATCGACTACCGAGGGTGAGACCTCATCAGCACTTCTGATGTTAACCCTGTAGTGTAGTTATTCGGTCGTGGTCATCGAGGGTGATTTCCTCTTTAACCACTTCTGATACGACTCTGTCGTGCAACCCCTCAAGTGTGGACCTCGAGGGTGATTCCTCTTACGTTCACCTTGATGATTACATCTAGTGAAATTCATCGGGGGTGATTCCTCGGGTTTTCCCCTTGATGTTTGTACACACGGATACTTGGACTTTACCAATGTGACTTGGAAAGTCGGGTCGACCCTGAGGGGTACCCGCGCGAGCTTAATTGCGAGTGATGTGGAGACGGGTTGACCTGGAGGGTGCCCGCGAGATAATTACGAGGCGTGGCCGGGCATTCCTAGCCCTTGCCGCAAGTCCTCGAGACGGGGCAACGGGGTCACATCTTTCGTGAGTCTCTGCTTGTTACCGCGCGTTCCTAATCCACTACGATTTGGATATTTGATCCGAGGGGCCTCTGGCCTGATAGCACTAACCATCACGTGGGCATAGTATGGGCGTTCTGCGTCGTATACATCAGCCGAAGCTTAATAGACGTCAGCGACTGAGCGGCACGCGCCGGGTTGGACTGCGTAAGCGCCTGCCTTGTTGAAGGAGGTAGCTAGGTCTGCTCACCGGCCGCCCTCGCAACATGCAGGAGTTCCCGGGGAGATGGCCCATGACCCCTAGGGGCATAGGTTTAGTCCGGCGTGCTGGCCTCTCTATCAAGCCTAGGTCGGGTTGCGGCGTATTGTTTGGCCGAGGCCGGGCATTACCCAGGAAAGTGTGTCCGGCCGGAGTTAAGCGAGCGTGGTGGGTAAGTTGGTGCACCTCTGCAGGGAAGAAAACATCTATCGATAGCCTGTCCTACGGTAACATACACTTGGAGTTGTATCCCGATCGATACAACTAGAACTGGATACTTGTGGTGAGAATTTGATGGTGATGAGAACTGGATGGTGATGGTAACTGGATAATATGGCTCTGGGATATCTTTCTCGCAGGGAGTCGAGAAAGGATCTCCGGCCGAGGTTAATAACACTACTACTTTACTTTACGCTACTCTACTCCTTCCGGTTGCTGCAAGATGGTGGTTTCCAGAAGATGCTAGTCTTCGATATGACTAGGCCTTATCTCTATTCTGGCATTTCTGCAGCCTAGTCCACATATACAACCTTCCTTTGATAATGTTGCATACGTAGTATAGATCCTTGCTTGCGAGTACTTTGGATGAGTACTCACGGTTGCTTTGCTCCCCCTTTTCCCCCTTTCTTCTTCTTTCCGGTTGATGCAACCAGATGACGGAGCCCAGGAGCCAGATGCCACCGCCGATGCTTACTACTACGTGGAGGCCGCCGATGACCAGGAGTAGTTAGGAGGCTCCCAGGCAGGAGGTCTTGCCTTTTCGATCGATGTTGCTTTTGTACTAGCCGTTTTAAGGCAAACTTGTCTAACTCATGTCTGTACTCAGATGTTGTTGCTTCCGCTGGCTCTTGTGTTTTCGAGCTTATGTATTCGAGCCCTCGAGGCCCCTGGCTTGTAACATAAAGCTTGTATTATTTTATTTTGTGTCTAGAGTTGTGTTGTGATATCTTCCCGTGAGTCCTTGATCTTGATCGTACACATTTGCATGTATGATTAGTGTACGATTGAATCAAGGGCGTAACAAGTTGGTATCAGAGCCGACTGCCTGTAGGTAGCCCCCTTTCCAACTCCTTGGCCGAAGTCGAGTCTAGTCACTACAAAAACTTTTACTAACATGGCTGTGTGGCTTACGGGCCCACGTTGCCATTGGGAGGTATTAGGATCTTTTATTTCTCGTCTATGCTCTGGGACTCTGATCTCTCTTCTATTCGGTTTAAACATTTTACTAACTCTGACATTTGGTTCTCGTACCCGCTTCCTCCCCGAGAGCCCCGACATTACCAATGATCGCTTGCTTCGCCAGAAGATTTTGCAGATACTCCTCGATGTTTCTTGAGACCCTGTGCCCACTGCCTTGCAGTTCCTGACCACAGATAATCCCCGTGAATAACATCTTTGCCGCTTGTACCTTCATACCCAGTTGCTCCTATTATTACAAGATGTACTCCGTTCTTTCGAGAATCCTTTGTGCCTTCTGCTTAGCGGCTTCTTTTTGCACTACGGATGATTCACTGAACCCGTTTAACCCCAGTTGTTCATATGCTTTCCAAAATACTTGGAAATACTATGTGATCTTCCGAAAATCCTTTGCAGCCTATTGCTCTTGATTCTCCCGCATTAGGATAAATTCCATATGTCTAGCAATATTCTTTAAACTTCTTTGTGGTTGTCATTCTGTTCCTATGGATTCAACGTGTGAGCGAATATTCGCAATCATCAATTAATCCTTGGAAAATTTCTTTCCATCTTTGACATCGCTCCGGTTATGAGCTGGTTCTTGCCCAATCAAAATCTTATCGGGTGCACCTTTAAGTCTATTCAACTTACTCATCTTTTGATCAGAGCCTCTGCTTCGGATCTTTCGACTTGAAATCATAACTCCTTTGTACTCAAACATAAGATTAATCAGATGTTTCTATAATCCAATGCCTTTGCATTCCTTCCTTCTTTTGATTGAGTATTGATACTCACATCAGATCCATTAAGGACCGCTGAATCCTTTGTTGGATTATTATCCGGCAGTTTCCTTCATATTCGAAATTTTGTGCGCTCTTCCCCTGATACACATTGCCTTTGGTAAATTGTATCCTTTGCCCTCTCAACCATGCTCTGCCTTCGAGCTTGTGTTATTTTACTCGTGGAGTTTGTGGTATATGTTCCCAAGATGCCCCTATGGGTTGGACCTATGCCTTCCTTAGTCCATGTGAACCCGAGAGTTTTCACGAGTCATACTCTTCTGGTGTTTTGCCAGATAACATTCCAACACTACAACTTCATCGAAAACGAGGAGTAAATGAAAGGTTATGCATTGAAGAAGTGGGAGTCGACCTTGAACTTTGTGTTCATGCCCATAGACACGATGTAGCCCTTAGCATGTAAGCTTCTCTTTTAATCTAATGTTCCCTTGGTATAAGCTCATCTTGCATTTGTAAATTGATTCTTTGCAATCGTAGTTCCGGTCATATTTTCTCCTTGATTCCATTTCCCGGACAAGTTAAAATACTTGACTTCTGCAGATCATTTCATCTGTCCAACCTCTATTCTGATCAACCTCGAGTATTGCCCCCTGTTATCTCGAGGATATTGTGTCTTCGCACTACCTCTTGTAAATTCTTAGTTTGAGTGATACTCCGTCACATCATTCTTAGCCTGATCGGCTATATCATTATCGTACTAAATTTTAACTGTGCTACCTGGTCCTTATTCCTGGAGCACAACTTTTCGACGTTGAGCGAAGCTTACCTCGATCTTCATCATCTTATCATTCCACCTTGAACAACAAGCTTGAATCCGAGCTTGTGTCGTATCCATGGTTCCAATAGCCTTCACTTCATCATTCTTTTTGCTTGATGGCATCGCTCCTCGATGGCATCTTCATAGAGCCTCTCGACAAAGGCATCGTGATCAGCATCAACATTTTGACTTCTGTTGAAATGACAATTGAATTAATGGTGAGAGATACCATCCTTGACCTACGATGAATTGAGTTATCATCGACTACCCCCTTGTCTTCTTTCCAACACATGATTGATCATGTCTTGGTTATACCTTGGACTCCTTGCTATTCCTGCAATTGTTCTTTGAGTATTTCTTGTGATCTTCAACTCCAACCCCTACTGGGAACACCATGTTAATGCTACCTTGAAGCATGACTGAGGTATTCCGGATATCAACAAGAACATTGGAAGCACATTGTCGAATGTTTCTTGATCTATTATACAAACACCATTGTATGGGTAATATCATGATTCTTCCCTCGCCCCCCTTATCTAAATGCTTTTGAACTTGCTGTCATATCATGTATATCCTGCTCCGCTTCCCCGTGGGAAGGATATACTCCCAATTCTTGTGTGTAAACACATTTTCCTTTGCAATGTTCTATTTAATCTGATGATCACATTTTCCTTTCCATTGTTTTGTTTAACCTTTCTTGTGATCTATATGATCTAAGCAGTAATATTCTTCTGCTTAAATAAACATCTTGGTGTACAACTCTTACATTAAAACACTGTTACTATTGTTGTTGATATTCTGGTAACCACCGATGGACAAGAACTTTGCCTAATGGTCCGCCTCGTTCCAACGAGCAGGAAAATGGTTCTCTTCGTCCCTCGCCCTTGGTACCAACGTTGATGCCAACATAACTGACATGCTATCCTATGACATGCCTTGCTATCATATCCGTGCAAGATGTCGCTGCTTTTCCTACTCTAAACACACAAGGTGGGCCCATAACCCACAGTACCACAGGATCGAAATCTAAGTCTTCTGTATATCTTTGATTCCAAAACATACTTGCATTTGGCTTCATATCATGTCACGAGCCACCTTCCGAGAAATGATCTATTCCCGATGCTCTGAACCCCTTTCTCACACTCTGTTCAGGTATCAATCGTTTGTCCATTCGGTTGAAACTTCTTATTGTGCCTTCATATTTTACTCTCGATGTTTTCTTAAAATTCAACTCGAGGGATACTTCTGTCACATTCCCTGCATTTTTTCACCAGACAATTAACCATATAATTAAGGGCAAGTTCACCCGAAGTTACTCTTTACTTCCCCACTTAAATCTCGGGACGAGATTTCTTGTGGTGGAGGAGATTTGTAACATCCCCAGCATCACACTACAGTAATCTCTCATTAATGAAGGTCATGTCATCATGATCATCATGCCAAAATGCCCCTTGTCCAAAATCTGCTTCAAATTCAAATTCAAATTGCATGTCAAATATTTGCTTCTTCTTTCATGCAAATAAAATAGTTCATCCTATGGCAAATAATCCCTAGATATTTGTCATGTTGAATCCAACATCTTTGGAATTCCCAAATTGCCCGTGGAAATTAATTATTGTTCCAGCAGCATTTAAATATGCCATTCCCAATTTCCAAAATTCCTAGACAATTCCTCTTGCCTCCAAACTATTTGTGGCAATACAAAAAATGTGGAGGAATTTATGGGCCAAGTCCCATATTTTTCCTAAATCCCTTGGATGCTAAAAGAAACCTTTTCCTCTCTCTATTTTAATTTTAAGATGAAAAGAAGCCCCCCCTCCCCGCTGGGCCTTGGCCCAGATGGCCAAGCGGCCCGAGCCAACTGGCCCACTCCAGCTGGCCAGCCCAGCCTCCCACGCTCCCCCGGTCGCCTTCCTGTTCGAGCGACCACGGGCACGGTCGCCATCAAACCACCTCGCCGGCGATGCCCGACGAGAGGATAAGGCCTCCACCGCCCCGACGCCTCGGCCCCCTCGCCTCCCACTTGCCCTGCCTCGCCCTCCACTCGTGCTAGTCCCTATCCCCTCGCACACTCGCTCCCCCTCCTCCAGATCTGCCTCGCCGACGTGCCCTGCGCCGTCCGCCGTGCTGACCGCGGCCAACGCTGTCCCCGTCCCTCTCCGACGATTCCCCGAGCGCCGTCGTACCCCGCGAAGTCTTCTTCGACCACCAGACCAAGCCAGGAGCCCCACAGCGAGCACGGCGACCTCTTCTTCTTCCTCTACTCCGACGAACGCCGGCATCGAATTCGGCCACCTCGCGCCTTCCCCGAGCCCACTGAGCACATCTGCAGGCTCACTGTGAGCTACACTTCCCCCCTCTCTTTTTGCTTCCATACGTGCCCGGAGCGGCTGGGCCCGCCATGGCCGAGACGAGCTCCGTCGTTAAACTCATTGCAGCCGCCCAGATGCTCCCAGCACCGCGCCAGCGCCACCACCGAGCTCCTGGAGCTCCTAGCTGCTCAACGCACCCCTCCGCCACCCTTGCCGTGCCCTGGACGCTCGAATCCGTCGACGTCCGAACTCCGGCGCCGCTCCGGTCAGCGCTGCCGTGGCTCTAGGCTATCCCAGCACTTGGGACCGCCGATGTTGGATCCGTGCGGCTCCCCTCGTTCGAACGCGCGTCACGGCGCTCGTTTTAACCACCCCGTAGGCTTTTCCCGATGCGCTCCCGATCGCCGCTGCCGCATCCACTCGCCACCGACGATACTCCGATCGTCCCCGAGGCCAGTCGTCGTCACCATCGTGTGCCCGGCACCGGGCCGCACCCTTAGGTCCAAGCCGCAGGTTCGAAGGCCCCCTGTAGCGCGGTTCCGGCCAACTCCGGCGAGGCGCCGCCGTTGCTTTGGTCGTCGGAGCCGCTCCGTCGCCGGCGACCGACGTGGCGCCGCGTGGCCCCCCCCGTTGACTCTGTTGACTCAGTCAACTGTGCTGACTGGGCGAGCCCCAACCACTGACACGCGGGCACCGCCGCTTATTCCTCTAACTAAACTGTTTTAATAATTAAAACTAATTAGTTTAGCTAATTAGTCTATGATAGGTGGGGTCCAGTAGCTAATTAACATAGATTAGTTAGTTTAATACACTGTTAGACTAACAGAGGCTGACATGTGGGTCCCACTGGACCCACAGGTCAGGCTTGACCTGGTCAGCGAGTCTGATGACTTCTGACGTCATCAGCACGTCATGCTGATGTCATATTCCTTTTCCGTTAATTTTAATAATTTCAGAAAATGTTTAAATATTTAGAAATTCATAGAAAATAAACCGTGCCTCGGATGAAAATGTTTTCTATATGAAAGTTGCTCAGAAAAATCCAACGAATCCGATTACGTGGTCCGTTCATCTGTCACATGCCCCTAGCATGCTGAACATGGAACTTTACCCCTCATTTCCTTTGTCCGGAATCCACCTAACGCCGGGAATTCATCCTCGGATGTTTCCCCCTTTCGTCTGCATCGTGTAGTACCGCGTTAGAGCACGCCTAGCGCTACGTATCGTCATGTCATGCTTAGTGATACCTCTGTTTGCTATGTATTTACTGTTTCTTCCCCCTCTTCTCTCCGGTAGACCCCGAGGCCGTTGATGCCCCGGTGATCGACTACGTCGTCGACAACGACCCCCTCCTTGCCAGAGCCACCAGGCAAGCCCCCCTTTTGATCATCCCGATATTGCCCATTACATTCTCTCATGCTTGCATTAGATTTTGCTACTGTTATTGATTGCTCCTATTCTGATGCATAGCCTGCTTTTGTAACCTGTTGTTGTACCTTACCGGCTTAATCTAAAATGCTTAGTATAGGTTGCTTAGAGGTCCATCAGTGACCCCCACTCTGTCTCGACTGCCTCGCTGGATAATCAGAAGACCCGATCAACGGGATCGAAGACCAGGCCCCGACACCGCACATCACTTCCCCTTAGTAGCTCGACACTACTGGGTTACTATCGAGTACCGAGGGTGAGACCTCATCAGCACTTTTGATGTTAACCCCGTAGTGTAGTTATTCGGTCGTGGTCATTGAGGGTGATTTCCTCTTTAACCACTTCTGATACGACTCTGTCGTGCAACCCCTCAAGTGTGGACCTCGAGGGTGATTCCTCTTACGTTCACCTTGATGATTACATCTAGTGGAATTCATCGGGGGTGATTCCTCGGGTTTTCCCCTTGATGTTTGTACACACAGATACTTGGACTTTACCAATGTGACTTGGAAAGTCGGGTCGACCCTGAGGGGTACCCGCGCGAGCTTAATTGCGAGTGATGTGGAGACGGGTTGACCCGGAGGGTGCCCGCGAGATAATTACGAGGCGTGGCCGGGCATTCCTAGCCCTTGCCGCAAGTCCTCGAGACGGGGCAACGGGGTCACATCTTTCGTGAGTCTCTGCTTGTTACCGCGCGTTCCTAATCCACTATGATTTGGATATTTGATCCGAGGGGCCTCTGTCCTGATAGCACTAACCATCACGTGGGCATAGTATGGGCGTTCTGCGTCGTATACATCAGCCGAAGCTTAATAGACGTCAGCGACTGAGCGGCGCGCGCCGGGTTGGACTGCGTAAGCGCCTGCCTTGTTGAAGGAGGTAGCTAGGTCTGCTCACCGGCCGCCCTCGCAACGTGCAGGAGTTCCCGGGGAGATGGCCCATGACCCCTGGGGGCATAGGTTTAGTCCGGCGTGCTGGCCTCTCTATTAAGCCTAGGTCGGGTTGCGGCGTATTGTTTGGCTGAGGCCGGGCGTTACCCAGGAAAGTGTGTCCGGCCGGAGTTAAGCGAGCGTGGTGGGTAAGTTGGTGCACCTCTGCAGGGAAGAAAACATCTATCGATAGCCTGTCCTACGGTAACAGACACTTGGAGTTGTATCCCGATCGATACAACTAGAACTGGATACTTGTGGTGAGAATTTGATGGTGATGAGAACTGGATGGTGATGGTAACTGGATAGTATGGCTCTGGGATATCTTTCTCGCAGGGAGTCGAGAAAGGATCTCCGGCCGAGGTTAATAACACTACTACTTTACTTTACGCTACTCTACTCCTTCCGGTTGCTGCAAGATGGTGGTTTCCGGAAGATGCTAGTCTTCGATAGGACTAGGCCTTCTCTCTATTCTGGCATTTCTGCAGCCCAGTCCACATATACAGCCTTCCTTTGATAATGTTGCATACGTAGTATAGATCCTTGCTTGCGAGTACTTTGGATGAGTACTCACGGTTGCTTTGCTCCCCCTTTCCCCCTTTCTTCTTCTTTCCGGTTGATGCAACCAGATGACGGAGCCCAGGAGCCAGATGCCACCGCCGATGCTTACTACTACGTGGAGGCCGCCGATGACCAGGAGTAGTTAGGAGGCTCCCAGGCAGGAGGCCTTGCCTTTTCGATCGATGTTGCTTTTGTATTAGCCTTCTTAAGGCAAACTTGTCTAACTCATGTCTGTACTCAGATGTTATTGCTTCCGCTGGCTCTTGTGTTTTTGAGCTTATGTATTCGAGCCCTCGAGGCCCCTGGCTTGTAACATAAAGCTTGTATTATTTTATTTTGTGTCTAGAGTTGTGTTGTGATATCTTCCCGTGAGTCCTTGATCTTGATCGTACACATTTGCGTGTATGATTAGTGTACGATTGAATCGAGGGCGTAACAATGATAATCATCCTCATGTGCCCTGCATGCATGCCGGAAGGAATCCGGAAAAACCTCTGCCTTGGGTAGGCATGAGTTTGTCGCCGATCTCCGCCGGGACGGTTTTGTCCGGTATGGCATAGTGAGGTATAGTGAGCGGTGATTATGTTGGTTGAAATATTTTTGTTATACATGTCATGCAGGGAAATTTATAAACCTCCTAAATCGACCGTAGATCGAGTCTTGTTCCAGTCACCCCCATACTTGTTTCGTACTACCAATCGTCTCTACAACAAGTAGAGTACGGTTCAGTAATCTGTCAACCCCTTTCTAGCACACACCGTACAGAGGGGCTGGGATGAGGGTACCACGGTGATGGATTAAAGCCAGTCATCCGGTCAGGGGGCATGGGTGTTTTCGGTTGTAGCCGAGGGGATAGCTTCCCCATATTTGTGCGCAGTATAAATTTTGTGATCCCATGCTAATCGAGGTTGTAGCCTCCCCACTTAGAGTTTTGCTTAACGAGTGTCGTGGGTGATTCCAGACACTGGTGAGTTAAGATGGTGTGTGCAAGTCAGGTGCATTTTCATTTAAAAGACCGTAGACGGAATTAGTCCCGATGGACTATAGGAATCCGTTACTCGTGGGTAAAGAGTACACCCTCTGCAGAGATTAAGACCTATTCGAATAGCCGTGTCCATGGTTAAAGATTACAGTCTGGGATGGGTCAAGTGTCGGTCTTAGTGTCGTTCTTCGTAGGTGGAACTGCTAAATCAGAAATGGTATTACGACTTGTGACATGTGATAATGATGATTATTATTTTTGTTGTGGGCTAACCCGTGATATTATTGGTATTATCGAATATCCTTACGACGGTTCTACCTCCTGGATATTCACTGTGATTCATTTATAAGCCCTTTATGTGGTGTCGCTCAGACGCCCGACTGTGGCATTGCTTCTGTTTATTTATAAGCCCTTTATGTGGTGTCGCTAAGACGCCCGACTGCGGCATTTCTTTTAAAGCCCTTTATGTGGTGTCGC
>LR880970.1:68873736-68893371 GCA_904067115.1 Aegilops sharonensis
TTCTGTTTATTTATAAGCCCTTTATGTGGTGTCGCTAAGACGCCCGACTGCGGCATTTCTTTTAAAGCCCTTTATGTGGTGTCGCTAAGACGCCCGACTGTGGCATTTCTTTTAAAGCCCTTTATGTGGCGTCGCTGAGACGCCCGACTATGGCATTTCTTTTAAAGCCCTTTATGTGGTGTCGCTAAGACGCCCGACTGTGGCATGCTTGTTATTTACTTCATAATTTTAATACTACTATGTTGTGGCATATTCATAAATAACATACTTGCGTGCATCCGAATTTTTGATATGTTTTGTGACTGACGTCATAAGCATAAAATATTTTCAGCACATCATTGTTATATTACTCCTGTGTTCATAATGTTTGCGAGTACATTCAAAGTACTCACAGGCTTGTCCCTGGCTATTGTCTTGGCCAGATTTCTTGCACGGAGAGGAGCGACCGTGTTGACAGCCCCGGAACCTAAGCAACAGTGATAGCAGCCTCGCGAAGATAGGAGTTAACCTGGTCAGCTGTTCCTGTGGGAAATGGAGTCCCATAGACGATGATGATTCACAACCCGCTTCCGCCATCAACCACTAGAAACCATTTGTTGTACTCACAGACCAGAATGGTCTTGTACTACATATTTTTGTGTTTTGCTTGGAAATTATGTATGAAGTTGGTGCCTCATGAGCTTACAGTTATCCTGGGGCTGGTGAGCACAATGGCCATTTTCTGGAATTTAATACCCGGAAAACTGGCCGCGACAACGCGTCTCATGTACGCACATTATCTTTACGCCTGTCTCTCACGCATTGTCTCACACCTCTCTTCCTAATCGACGAGTATGATTCTAGCAGAGCATTCTGTAGGGTGCCCCTTAAAGTTAGGTTGGATGAATAGTAATATCAGAGATAAAGGGGTTACCTTAGTCCGAGAACCTAGGGTTACAAATCCTAGCCGACTTTGTCCGTGGACACAGAGTCCTTCACAATTCTGCTATCTTTGTCTTGTACGACTAGTCATCCATGGGTCTTCCTAAATGTGTCAAGGGCCGACCAATGTGGCGCAGGACGAAACCGAACGAAGGGCCTCACCTCGACCCACCGGACCTCACGCGGTGACACACCCTCTGCCCCCACGTCTCATTATCTTCTCACACCCACACATACCAACACAAACACCACACCCATAGAAAATTTCTCCTGGTGCCTCTATTCCCTCCCCCCTTGCATATACACACTCAAGGGAATGGGACCTCTTGTCGTGATGTCATATTCGTCTCTCTCTCTAGTCCACTCTCATTTCTCGTGCTATCTCTCCCATGCCCCCCGTAGGCCCCTCTATCCATGCCTCTCTCGAATACGTAATACACACACATACCTCTCTAGACCCCGCTAAATGCATCAACTACACATTCACACATGTTACATCACGTACCCCATTGATCTAAAAAACCCTCTCTTCACGTTTATTTCGCATACAATATTCCTTTTGAATAAAGTGTGGCCAAAAAATTATTTTATGTTTCTACATATATACAACATTACAAAGTTATATGGAGGAGTACGAACGCTAATTTGCATTGCATGGTGCCCACAATGATATTTATTCCGCACCGTGAATTTGTATATTTTTATACTATATACAAAGTTAGTCATAATAAAGAGAAAAGAAGAGCATCTCTCTCTCCATCGCATACCCCCCCTGTACGCCCCTTTCACGTATGTACACAAAACTATCTCCAGGTCCTCTAAAAGGAGGCCCCCAGAAAATTCACGCATGTTTCATCTTTCTCTCGTGATATATGCAATGGCGATCATTGTATTTGAAGCGAAAGCACAATACATACATTGGACTTCAGAATCCACTCATTACGGTCACCATTTACGTTTAGTGGTTACTATACAGTCACGGGCTCACCGTACAAGTCTGTATTTGCTCATGACATGACTAGTTGACCAGTTAAACGCTCCACGTGGCACCTCTAGTGTTGCATCACATTATCTCACTACCATCATGCCCACCTGTCGACTTGTATCTACTCTACATCTACACTCTTATAAAATACATAAAATACACTCTTATATAAAATAGAGTTGGTGATGATGGTGTGCCTGCCATCCTGCATTATAGGCCGTCCGATTTATATCTGACGGATAGGAAAGAAACTATGGCAATTTTGCAAAAAGGTACCCACACACGTCTTCACATTTGCAAATAAGGCCTTCCGTCGTTCATCCTTTTCTTTCACAAGAAAAACAAGTCATACAAATGCATCTTGACGTTATGTGCAACGCACGGGCATCTTGCTAGTAAGAATGAAAACAAACGACAAAAACATATGTGGACGGTGGTTCGAAGTCATGACCGCGGGCACAGCGGACAAGGTGGCCTTGTATTGGTATGCTAAGCCGTCTGTTTTAACACACAGGAGCTGGTGTGGTGATTATACACACACGCACGCATGCACACGAACTGCATCCACGCAACACTCACACAAACACATACACCCACGCACGCATGCAACACTCACACGTACACACGTAGCCACGCACGCACGCAACACTCACATGCACACACGCACGCATGCATGCACACACCAGTACACCACACGACCAACACACACTCTCAGGCTCAAGTTATCAACCTACACGTGCATGCGCACACATCAGGCCCTGACAGACACATACACAAACAGGCTCAAGTTCTCAACCTACACGTGCACGGGTTGGAGCCTTGTCGCACCTGCGTAAATTTGTGTTTATCTGACCTTTTTCTATGCGAACTGACAGGTGGGACCCACAAGGAACATGGTCAATTTAACTAGTCAACATGGCACCACGCAGACTATTTGGCCGGTCAACAGAGTGCAATCCGATGCTGAACTGTTAGCAAGTGACCGTATAATCACCAAAAAATGTATATAGTGACCGTAATCAGCTTATTTTGAAGTTCGGTGACCGTATTACGCTTTTCTCTCTGTAGGCCCTCCAAAACTACATCTCTACATGTTCTCGCATGTTACATCTAATAACTATGCAATACAGCACTACTACTACACTCTAACACAATAAATCATATGTGTTTTTAGTTTTACTAGATATCATATTGTCTCTACTCTTATAAAAAACTGAGTTAGTGATGATGGTGTGCCTGCCATCTTGCAATATAGACCGTCTGATCTATATCTGACGGATAGAAAGCAAACTATGGCAATTTTGCAAAAAGATACCCGCACCTCTCTCCATATTTGCAGATAAGACCTTCCCGGGTTCATCCTTATCTCCCACAACCTCATTGTTGAGCAATTAAAAAAAGGAAGCATATGGAACAATCTGGCATGGGGGCCACTGCCGGCGTCGTCCATCCCCATGCCTCCGCTCAGTCCGACCACCAATCACCACCACGTCCGACTCCTCCTCACCTTATCTCTCTTTCTCGAGATATCATTAGTTTTTACACATGGGATTGAGTCCGCATGGGTCATATCACAACAGGTGTTTTATAAAAAAATGCATCTTGATATTCCGTGCAATGCACAGGCATCTTGCTAGTTACTTATAATTATTCGGTTTGCATACATTAAAATTGCCTTTGAAATGTATGGCCAGTATCATCTACCGCGCGGGAAAAATCCCGCCCTTTCCTGTTTAATCGGGTTTGTATCGATGGATCGGGCAAAACAGCAAAACTATAGTACTATACAGTACAAGTGACAGTTCACTGGGCCGTCGTGTCGTCTACTCCTCCGTCGGAAGAGTGGAGCGCTCACTTTCATAAATCTTCTAGTCCCTTTCACCGACAGGTGGGACACCAAGCTACCGGGTCCACGTGCCATACCGGAATACAGTGCAGAGTAGCGGGGGTGAAGCACCCCAGTCATGGCGCCGGCGTAGTAATGAGCAATGAGGCGTCAAATCACAAAGCTGCACCTTTCCTGCAGTTAAGTTGGAGGGACGAAGTAATAATGCTAAAAAAGAGAAGTTGGAGGGACGAAGCAACCATCATTTCACTCGTTGCTAAATCCGCTTCTCCCTCATCTTCTTCAACTTAACCATGTGTTGCTTCTGCCGTTGTTCTGCCTCAGGTGGGACACGGATCGGCTTGGTAAAGCACTGACACGTGGGACCGCATGGTAGCAAACCGCCAGGAAAACGTCCTCCGAAAATAAGAAGCCTAATCCTAGACTTACAAAGGGCTACGTAGTTGCTACGTATACTTTCCATCTAATCTATATATACCCCCCTGATTTTCAGGTGGGATGGGCCTAATCCTCTCCTTTAATCCAATCAAATAGTCCCACATCACATCAGTTCGTAACTTTATGTAAACCATTACGTGGATGTAGCATTGCTCAAATAAGAAACCTCCCCCGCCATCCGCGCGGCAAAATCACCTCCTTTTTACTAATCTTGATTCTATAATTTTTTAGATCAATATAATTGAGATTTGTATAGATTGCACACAGGAGCAAAACCGAGTGGTACAGTTAAGGGCATCCACAATGTGTAGCCTAATGTGAAAATAGCTTTTGACATCGTGGGAATCATTGTGGACGGTGTTGCCAAAGCCAAAAAGATGGAACTGAAGCTCCCTGATTGATTGATTGAAGGAATAGAAAAATGCAACATCTCTCCTCTTTCTCCCATGCTTGGAGGCATGTAGTACATTATAGAGCATAGAGTCTACTCCCTTGTCCCTTCTATCACTAATCACAAAGCAGTGAGGCGTCAAATCACAAAATACGGATGAAGCAACCATCATTCACTCTTCGCTGACTCCGCTTCTCCATCGTCTTCTTCGAGAAACCATCTCACCGCACTAGTACTCCTTGTAGTACTGGTAAAGGACTTCCTGGATGCAAATAAGGCGGTTGTCTCGGCTTGCAGGCGGCACTTGCGAACGACTTACCGTGGTCTCCCTCAATGGTGTTCTCCGTCGAACGCACTTTGCCAAACCACAAAAAAAAGATATCATCGACGTCACCGCCATGGTGAAGGAAGTCAAATATAGTTACTACCTCCATTTTTTTGTACACAAGTCCAGTATATCAAAATTACAATTTTTAAAGGGCCACTAACACTAATCGAGGCAAAATTGATGGGGTTAGCAACCAAGGACATTAATATCCCCTGCATGCATGCGGTAGTGAGAAGGTTGGTTTGCATGGCGCTGCATTAATCAAGCGATGAGGAGTGAGATAGTTAGCTCTTTGGTCTTTGGAGAAGAAAATACGCATTAATTGACACGTGAAACGAGGATTTATATCGATTAAATCCCGCGAAGGAAAACCCCGCCTTTCTTATTTAACACTAGTACTCCTAGTACGTACATACTTATCCTGTTTGGGTCTAGGCCTTGCATTGCCAAACTTCGCCACACATTTTTGCCAGGCTTGCCTAAAGTTTTCAAAATGAGAAGGAGGTACACTTGCGCATGGCTGTCACGGTCGCACCGCACCCTCACACGGTCGCTCCTGCACACCGCGGTCGCTCCGCACCCTCAGACAGTCGCTCCTGCACGCCGCAAACCCGACCAAGGGAACGCACCCTCACTGACATGTGCTGTCGCATGTGAACAAACCAAACTCAGCCATCCTATTGCTGACACATAATTTTCGTTCATAGAGTATGTTTATCCAACCGCATGTTGGGGAGTATCCGTACGCCCGTGCGGTGGTCTGTTGGGGAAGAAGAAGAGGTGAGCAAGAAGGAAAGGAGGGTTAGGAGACGTAGGATATTCATCCAACCGCCTGAAATGGTAGACTGACCCAAGTTAGGCGACTTGCATAACAAATATATGTTTTTACACAGCAAAAGATCCATAAAAACAACAACATAAAGAAAAACTATCACTGCTCGCGGAAAGAGACGGCCTCATCTTATTTGGCTGCCGGCGCAAACTAGTCGTCGCTGCTGACGTGTGTCTCCGCACCGTGGTTGTCGTCGGCCTCCAGCTACTCGTTCAAGCAGAGCGTGCGGGCACTCTGCATGGACGAGAGCACAGCCCGGTTCAAGTCGAGGACGTCCGGTTCCGCCTGCAGGAGGGCCTCGATGGCAACGGCATCCGCGCGCTCCATGTCGAGTCGAGCCTCCGCCGCCCGGTTCATGTCCAGGACGTCCGGTTCCGCTTGCAGGAGGGCGTCGATGAGAGCGGCATCAGCGCGCTCCGCGTCGAGTCGAGCCTCCACCACCCGGTTCAAGTCCAGGACGTCTGGTTCCGCCTGCAGTAGGGCGTCGATGACAGCGGCATCCGCGCGCTCTGCGTCGAGTCGAGCCTCTGCCGCCCGGTTCAAGTCTAGGATGTCCGGTTCCGCCTGCAAGAGGGCATCGATGGCAGCGGCATCCGCGCACTCCGCCTCAAGTTGAGCCTCCGCCGCAAGGTTCACATCCACGACATCCGGTTCCGCCTGCAGGAGAGCCTCGATGGCAGCGGCATGCGCACGCTCCGTGTCGAGTTGAGCCTCTGCCTCCCGGTCCTCCTTTAGTATCGCCATGTTGAACCGCTAGTCCACCTGGACCATGGGGGACTCGGACGCCGGCACGAAGTCGACGTCCATTGTCTCATACCCCTCGGGGGCCTTCTGCACCACGACCTCCGCCATGAACATTGGATCAGCTTCCTCCTCCTCGTAGCTTGGCTCCAGAGAACTCGGGGATTGGCCCGCCGCAAAGCAAGCTTGGGAACGGAAGTCTGTGGCGCCGACCGCCGCTGCGATTTCTGTGCGGCGCTCCGGCGTCAGCATCTTGTAGTAAGTGATCTTGCGGCACACCATGGCTTTCCGGTGAACTAGGGGCGCTTGATGCGGGCTAGGGGATCGAAATGTGGGGGAATGGGCTGGAGATTTGGTGTGGTTTTAGGGCAGTGGCTGGCGTAGGCCGCGCAGCGAAGGTTCTGGTGTGAATAGTGGTTCTGGTGACGACCGGTCAATCGGTTTTGACTGTACATCGCTCTTGTTGCGTTCGCATTGCAGCGTGGCACGATGGACCCTCCATGTCGCTCACCGAATGGAACGCGCTTCGTCTTGTGGGACTGCAGTTGAGAGAAAACCGACGTCCCTCCCCCTCCCTCGCCCGCGTCATTTATTATACCACCACTCCCTCCATTTTATGCGGAGTAAATAAAAACAGAGGGAGTATACTACGGATGAGGATCCCCTGACGTGGCCGAACCCATTGAGTAACTAACATGCGGGTTCTAGCAAGCATGAGGTCCGCCAGTAAGTGACCGGAAGGGAGGGTAAGGCAGGGATACCTACGTCAGAGGATCCACTTCCACTATACTACTTTGAACAAATGTTAGAGTAATATTATATGACATGCAACTTACACAAATGTTAGAGTAATAATATATGACATGAAACTTACACAAAGCATACAGGGTCTAATGCGTTTTTCGAGGCTAACTTTGACCAAATGTTAGAGTAATAATATATGACATGCAACTTACACAAAGCATATGGTCAAATTCGTATGTGAAAGGAGTTTCCAATGATATAATTTTCACATTATACATCTCATGTACTATTAATCTTGTGAATAGTCAAATTGGAAACCATCTCGAGTACAAATCTAGGAGTACGTACGAATCTAACAATATTGATTGGGCGTTGTTGAATGTTGATACCTTTTTGATCAAAGTAGAGATACTTTGACTACACATAAAACTTATATGTAAACTAGAAAGGATAGGAGGGAGTATATTTTACGATCAAAAACGAAACGAACATTGAATACCCTTTATATAGGAGGGAGTATATTTTACGTTCACCGGTTCAAAATTTTGAATCCGCCTTAGGTATCACGTGCCCCCACTCGTTCCCTCTCGATTTCATCTCGGGATCCGGAGATCTATTGAAAGAGGACTAGGGAAGGTACATGCGAATGATACTCGTCGGAATGTTCAAATGAGGCATGCGGGAGGATGGACTCGACTGGAGGGCGACATGATCGACCGACAAGAGGGTTGGAGAGGAATGAGAAATAAGCAAACGCCACATGATTATACTTGAACGGCTCAAATAAACAACAAGTTGTCTCGCTTGGCCTACATAGTGAAAGGCCTAATGCGCAATGCAGAGCACTGACGCTCGAATATGGCCGGGAAAACAGGGAAACCGACATGTGGGGCACACCCGTCGGGACGACGTAGCAAAGACTAGTCCAATGGAGGAGCTGGCCCACGACCTCCTCGCCACCGACAACCGTTCATGTGGGTCGTTGGGGCGAACAACGGGGCGCAGGTCCAGCACCGCCTCTGGACACGGCGACCGCGGTGAGCGACACGCTCATATAATCGCTAGAAACGGTCGGTTTCAGTGTGCCGAGGGTGGCGTTTGGTTTGTGCCCAAGGTTGCCCCATCAAAGCATTGGGTAGCCAAAATTTTGGTTGAGGTATTGGTTGCCCATTATTTGGCCGACATTAGCAAGAAAAATGAACTAGAGTTGGCTAGAGTTCATTGGCATGCCAAAGAAATGGCAACCATCCAAACAAAGACCAATCTTTGGGTCATGACCAAAATTTTGGTTGAGTTATTGGTTGCCCATAATTTGGCCGACATTGGCAAGAAAAATGAACTAGAGTTGGCTAGAGTTCATTGGCATGCCAAAAAAATGGCAACCATCCAAACAAAGACCAATCTTTGGGTCATGACCAAAATTTTGGTAAGGTGCACTTTGGCCACAATCCAAACACACCCCAATACCCGGCTCGTCGAGGATGCACGGGGTGCCGCGACGCGTCCGCGGAGTGGTGTAGCGCGGCCAACTGCATCCTCTAGACCTGAGGCCATACCGGCTCGTCTTGCTTTTTCAATGACATGCAGGGATCGCATGTGAGCAAAGGGCATCTCCACCGTTTCCACGACCGCAGCTGACTACCCTGGCACACCAAAACCCTCGTCCCTTGCGCCGTCGCGCGGTGCGTTCCCAGCCGGCGACAGCTGCCCGCATTCATGCCGTCCGTTCGTATGTCGTCGTTAAGAGGCTCGGTGCCCGAGGAACCAACTCCGGTGACTTAATGACGCACCCGGACGCTTGGCCTCACCGGAATGCGCTATTTAAAGCGGCAAAACCCAACTAATCTCCACACCATGACCGCAAGTGCGAACGCTCTGCGAGAGAGCTTGTCTTCGCGGATGAAGCTTGAGGTCGTCGCCCTCACTCAAGTCACCTCTCGCGACGCAATAGTGGCGTAGCCGGACGCGGACGCCACCGCACAAGCGGTGGCCACTCTGGCGGCCGACGACGGGAGCACCGTCAGCCACGCGTCCTACTTGCCGCCGTCCAACGTCCGGCACCGCCGAGGTCGGGGACTCCTCCAAGGATGAGTAGGGCACGGGAGGCGGCAGGGCATCGTGTGCCCACTGGCCGGTCTGTATCCCGTGTTCTACTCTTCCTCGCCGGAGACCGCACCTTCACTTCACGGGTCTTGAACCCCGTCCCCGTACATAGAGATCGCAGATGGAGGACGTCGGTCGCCGCCGTAGAATAGGTTTAGGGTCGGGTTTCTTTTATTTTTCTGTCCTATAGAAGTTCAAAATGTAATGAAAATCTGCCGTGTTTGCATTAATCTCGGCCGGTGTATATGAACTTTCACAATAATATAGATATTGTAGGAGTACTAGCAAGATGCCCGTGCATTGCACGGAAATCTTTGTGCGAGAAAAGGATGAACGAGGGAAAGCCTTATCTGCAAATGTGGAGAGGAGTACGGGTAAATTGTCATAGTTTCCTTCCTATCTGTTAGATATAGATCGGACAACCTATATTGCAGGATGACAGGCACACCATCATCACCAACTCTGCTGTTTATTGAACTGAGACAAATCTAACATGCGAAGTAAAATAAACACATAGGATCTATACATAGACAAATTATCTTAGGCACTCCAATAGTACGTCCACTACACATTCACGCATTTCACATCTTTCTACATCTATGGGAACCTATGAAACGGTTAACGTAAATTGCCTCTCTCTCTCCTCCTCTGATTTTCATGGTGGTGGGCCCCTCCCTCCCCCCAATCTACAATCAACAACTCACACGTTTCACATTACATTAATTACGCAACTGGGATTACGTAGGTGTAGCATTACTCGTCGTAAAAAACCCATCTAAGCCAACCTCCCAGCATATCGCGCGGGAAAAGACCTGGCCGCGCCGTTTTAGTCAGGATTACCGGATTACTAGTAGTAGTATCGATGGATCGCGCAAAGCAACAATTTTTTTTGAGGGGGCGAAGCACCTAGTTTAAAAGGAAAAAAGGCGGTACACTCACAGCACTCCTGTCGCGGTTGCATTGCACCCCACACACGTTCGGTCCTGCACACGGCTCACGCAAACGGAACGCGCTTCGGCTTGCCTCTTCACTGACACGTGGGACTGCACCTGGAGAAACCGACCATGCGCCAAACTCCCCCCGCCGACCGCACGAAAATCCTCCCCCCCCCCACACACCCAAAAATTCCCCCCAAATCCGATTCAACCGCCCATCGGCCAACTAGCCAATAATATTCCCCAAACCCCGCTCCCCCCTGCCCCTCCACCCCATTCGCTCCGCCAAAGCCGCCCTCCCCGCCGCGTCGATATGTCGGCGCCGCAGTTCGGCGATCCTCTCGCTCCCACAGTACGCTCTCGTAGACTGCCGTCCTCTAGCCGCGCGGGCAGCTCTGGCTACGTTCTTGTGGAGGCGCACGACGGTCAGCGCCGCCACCGCTGGTGACGTTCGTGTGGAGACGCACGACGGTCAGCTTCTCCCACGGTACACGCATTCTAGACTGAGGCCCCGTTCATGTCGGTGTAGAGTTGAATGTTAGCTGATAGACGCTGTTAATCTCACCGTTTGCCGAAGTAGTTTACTGTCAATATGCTCTGCTTAAGAAGCTTCCTTGCCCTGTTTTGCACTCAATCTGCTTAGCTGAGATGGCATGCCATGGCCGATTAGTTGCTAAAATATCCTGCCATATATTTATTGTGACGTAGATTGCCATGGTCTAGTAGCCAATATATTAGGTGAAATAGCTCTACACCGTTTTATACTCGATCTTTGTTGCTGCGATGGCCTTCGATAGTTCGATGGCTGTGTGCTCGGCCTCATTGACTTCTGAAATAGCCTGCCATAATTTAGAACTCAAATCTGTTTGCTGAATTAGCTTTACATATATTTCGTTACTTAGATTTGCTCGTCCAAATATCTTGCCATAGCTTTAGACATCGACCTAGGTATTTTGTTCTGGACTTCATAAAAAAGCATCTATGTTTTTCCTGTAATATCTAGTAGAAGAACTAATTTGTATGTCTAACAGATGGACAGGACTTGGATAACTTCTGCTCGAAGATTCTCCGCTGCATATGTCGAGGGGGTTGAAAACTTCATGAACTTTATCAGAGCTGAGTACGGTGGTCCAAAATCAGATGTGCTCTGCCCGTGTAGCAGTTGTATGAATTTAGTTACAAGACCCCAGTCAACTGTGCAAAATCATCTACACTTGTATGGGATGTCGGTCACATATACTAGGTGGGTTCATCATGGTGAAGCTCTGAACGTCAATGTTATTGACTATGTGGAAGCAGCAGATCACCATCTTGATCTGCCTGATGCTCAGGTGGAAGAGGAGGAGGAGGTGGTGGTGGCGGAGCCAGTGAGTTTGACCAACATTGAAACAATGCTACGAAATGCTCGTGCATTCCGTGAACTTTCACCTGTTGAAGAAAAACGGCGGGCCCGCATGTTGGAACAATGCAACGTTGCTGTCACCCCAGGAAATAAGCTGTCAGTATTCTCAGCTATGGTCACCTTTCTTCAGGTGAAGACATTTGAGCGGATCACCAACAAATCATTCGATGCGATATTGGCTGCTTTCCGCAAATATTTCCCAAATGCGTCTGAGCTGCCACACACCTACAGTGAAATGAAGAATTTCCTTCGTGCAGTTGGAATTGGATATGATATGATCCATGTTTGTAAGAATAATTGTGTTCTGTTCCGGAAGGATTATGCCAACTTAAGTGAATGCCCAAAATGGAAATCATCAAGATGGAAAGATGACGATGCTGTGAAGAGGATTATTCATAATGTTCTTAGATATTTTCCAATTACACCAAGATTGCAGAGGTTGTTTCATGATGCTGAAACAAAAGAGGATGTACTGTGGCATTCTAGGAACTAGGAATACAGAGATCAGAATGTAATGAGCCATCCATCTCATGGTAGTGAGTGGAAAAGCTTAAATGATAAACACAAAGAGTTTGCTGCTGACCCGAGAAATATTAGACTTGGCTTAGATTCAGATGGATTTAACCCATTTGGCCACCAGAGCACCACATATAGCATGTGGCCAGTGCTTGTTATCCCTTACAACATGCCTCCAAATGTCTGCACCAAAGAATCAAACTACATGATGGCCTTGCTCATCCCAGGTCCAAAAAGTCCTGGAAAGGATTTTGATTTGTTCATGGAGCCTCTTGTGGACGAACTTCAACAGCTATGGAAGGGTGTTCTCACTCGAGACCTATATAGCAGCCCACCTGCTGATTTCTTTCTGTGTGTTGTTGTAATTTGGTGCATCCATGATTATCCGGCTTTGGGCACTATGTTAGGGCGAACGACACATGGTTACAATGCATGTGTTCGCTGTGACAGGAATCTCCTGTCATACGCAATACTTAGAAAGATCTGTTACATTGGACACCGCCGTTTCCTTGCCAAGGACAAGCCGCATCCTAGAAAATACCAAAGACATGTGTTCAATGCAAAGCATGAAAACCATGATGCGCCAAAGAGGCTCACCGCCGATGAGTTGCAAGTGGAATTAGAGAAGGTCAGGCATATTACACCAGGAAACCATCCTAGTAATGGTAGAGGGAAAAGGAAGCGTGGCATGGTAGAAGAGAGATTATTGTTTACCCGCAGGTCCACTTTGTGGGACTTGGAGTATTGGAATTATTTGGATCTACGGCATAATCTTGATGTGATGCACATCGAGAAAAATATATGTGACAACATTATCGGCACACTTCTTAACATTGAAGGCAAGACGAAATATACCCTAAAATCTAGGATTGATTTGACACACCTGGGTATCAGAAAGGATTCGCAAGTGCAAGATGAAGGTAAACCACGGGATATGGCACCAGCTGTGTACGTCTTGGACAAGGTAAAAATAAAAGAATTCTGCGAGGTCCTGTCACGTGTGAGATTCCCATATGGATATGCTTCCAACCCTGAAAGGAGAGTTAGTGCAGATGGAAACAAGGTACAAGGGTTGAAAACTCATGACTGCCACATCCTACTTCAAAGGGTTTTACCTGTTATCCTTAGAGGATTGGGCTTCCCTGACTTATACAGAGCAGTTGCAGAGTTGGGACAATTCTTTAGGGAACTCTGCAGAAGAAATATCCGGATAGATGCTTTGGAGCATCTTAGAGACAAGATACCAACTATCCTATGCGACCTTGAGAAGATATATCCTCCAGCCTTCTTTGATGTGATGGTGCATTTGGCTGTTCATCTACCTGATGAGGCACTACTTAGAGGTCTACAGTATGGCTGGATGTACCCTATTAAAAGGCGCCTAGGCACTTTCAAATGCTATGTTAGGAACAGAGCTAGACCCGAGGGTTCCATTGCAGAGGCCTACATTGCTACAGAAGCGTTGACATTCTGCTCAAAATACATTGAAACAACTGATCAGCTTAGCAAAGAGGTGGGTGAAGACAATCCCGAGCTCAATGTTTTCGATTATTCTGTTCGAGTTACAGGGAAGAGTCGACAAGAGGACAAACCTAAAGATTTGGACAAAATGGTTTGGTATGTGTTGAATAACTATCCTGAGATACTACCTTATATCAAGTAAGTGCAGTACTGCAGCTTATACATCGTAATCTACTAAACTTGCTGCACATTCTTATATATTTAGATGTTTGACGCGATGACTATGTTGTGCAGCATCTACAAAGAGGAGGTACTGCCGCAAAATCCAAGAAACAATGACAAACTGGTTATGGAAGGATTTGCGAAATGGTTCAAGAACCATGTAAGCTTTTGAAGTGCACTGTCAGTTTTTTTAATAAATTGAGTACATAAGATGATCAGCTTGTCTATTTTCTAACCATAGGTTAAGAAGATGTGGGAGGATGGGCAGGCAGTTGATGATGCCCTTTACTCACTAGCAATGGGTCCTGATACTCGGGTAAGACATTATGAATCTTGCGTTGTTGGAGATGTGCGCTACAACACCCTTGCACGAGACGAAGGCAGGAAGACACAAAACAGTGCCATCATGAGCACGGATACGTATGACAAAGAGACAACTGAAATGTATGCTAACATAACAGACATTGTTGAGTTGCAGTATATCTCCAGTTTCGAGGATCATCGGTGTGTGGTTCTGTTGTGCTGTCGTTGGTATAACCTGTTTTCCAGGATCGCAAAACCCAGTGCTGATGATTATTTCAAATCCATCAATGTCAAGGTGGCGTACCAGACCAACGAGCCTTTTATTTTGGCAAATCAAGCAACACAGATATTTTTCTTGGAAGACACATTTGCACGTAGCGATGACTGGAGAGTATTGCAAAGGTTTGAGCAGAGGAATTCGTTTAATGAAGTTGCACAACAAGATGATGCTTACACTGCTCCTGATGTACAAGATAACACATATGTTCCTAATATCTTTGAGAACCATCACGTCAATGACGCCGGCAAAAAGATTTCCTGTCGTGCTGTGGACATACAAGAGTTGATCAAGAAGAAGCCAACGTTCGAGGACGTTGAGGACGAAGAAGAAGATGACACCATGGGGAATAAAGATTCAGACTGATACACATGGCGAAGATGTTGACGCTGTTGCTGCGGATGATGATTACATTGCTTTTGTCATATTTGCCTGTCAAAAGACGTTTTTTATCTACTATGTGAAATTGTGTTTGCTATGACAACTGAAACCTGATGAACATGTTGTTTAGTATTTTGCTGTGAGAACATCACTTGTTATGTATGCTGATTTGTGTTTGGTGATTGTATGACAACTAAAAGATGATGACATTGTTGTGTAGTTGTACTCATATTCGGCTGTGAAACTTGAATTTGATGACATAGTTTGCTGTTGGACTGCAATTTGCTCGACGTCTTCGAATGAGAACAAAGCTGACCCGACAGGGCCTCTGCTATTTATTTATTTATATGAGCAAAAGGGGATACCCCCTGATTTCCGTTAATAGAAATCATTAGATGTTCACAACACTACGCCCAGCCTGCTACACAGGTTTCATTCATTACCAGTTTCAGCAAAGTGCTCATGTCGTAGCCACTGAGTACATAACGAGTGCTACATACACTGCAAATAAAGAGACAATCATCCTACAGAGCACATCGATTTTGCCGATTATCTTCACAAATTCTTTCATCTCCTCATTGTTGTCAAGGCCGTTCAGCAGCTATTGCTTGGCCATGATCAGAGGAACTGCATCTTTAACCTTCTGCTCTGCATCTTCCTCTTCTGTCGTTCCTTCAGTTACTTGTCCAACACCCCAACCTGCTGGTATTGGGATTCCTCGGCTAACCAAATAATCTGCGTAATTGCATTCCCCCACATCAGCAACTTCTCAGAAATACAAATCACACGAATCTTCCCTTTTCTGCACGAATTAAATTGGAAGATCATCAACCAAACTATTAAAAAAATCAGCAACTGGAAGCAGTAGAACAACACTTAAACATATTATTACCCCATGATTCGGGCATTTGTAGAAGACTCGGCCAGGGTAGCGGATTGTGGTTGAGACGCGACGAATGACTCTCCGTGATTTGCAGCAGTGGCACCACACCAATGGCAGCGAGTTGCGATGAGCAATCGGCTGCGGTGCGCGTGCCGGCGGGGGTGTGATGAGACCCATAGGCGATGGTACGGGTGGAAACTTGGCGCATATCTGGTTGTTGCCTGCTGAAGATCAGGTGGACGAGCAGCCAGTGGACATGGTTGCTGCGGCCAGAGCTTCTGATGCTAGGCAGTGTAAGTAGAGAAGAGGAGAAGCAAACATTGGATATGTCAGTTTCATTACTTACAGAGTAGCATAGCACCATATATAGAATATAGTCATAGTCTAGGTTTGGATTCGAACCAGCTACAGGAGCACGTCTTTCTTTTTTCTAAAACTCGGCAACGTCTCTTTACTGGTACACTAGCTTGTTCTGTATGCCTTCCCAAGTCTTTGATTTTCTTTCCCTTTTTTTGCGAGGAAGGAAGGAGGACAAAACTGAGAGTTCCTCGGACTCAAACCCAAGACCTCTCGGTTGAAAACCAAGGGTGCTAGTCACTTATGTGGCGAACGTTCCCTATGAGGAGGACGGCAGACGAACGCATTTTCCTCGCAGTTTTCTTCCTATATATAAAAAAGTATGCTACTTGGTGTCCGCTTACTCCAAAAACGATTGTGCCAACCTTGACCGTTGGATTGACCCTCAATGTCTGTCGCGTTTCTTCAGTCTCTTCTTCCTCGAGCCGCCAAAGCCAAACCAGCGCCGGTGGGACCGCCTGCTCCCGCCTCCCACGGCTGGCTGCGATCTTCCCCGGCTCCTGTTCGTTCCCGTCCGAGTCCTCACCATCGTCCTCCGCCTTGGTTCGCTCGCCGCGGTGCCGCCCTCCGGTGTTGTCAACATGGTCAACAACCAAGAGGAATAAGGAGATGACTGTACATGGTGAGGATGACAGTAGGGACCCACCAGCGCGCGCAGTAATTTTGTTTTTTTGGGACGGAGAAGGGTATCAACTGGGTTGTGCGGGACCCGTGGCCTGTCTAGCCCAGGCTTTTATTTCATATGTTTGGCACATGACCAGCCCAGTTTGTTTTTTTCCTTTCTGAAAAATGGATAGCCAGCTATTTTGTTTTTTGCAGAATAACCAACAAAGGCCTACTTGCTTTGCTACGCCCTGCTGGGCCGGAAATCTTTCAAGACGAGAAGGGATGCATTTTGCCCATAAAATGGGCTATAAGTAATAAGAAATGGGCTATAAGTAATAATAAATGGGCTGTAAAATGAAAAAAATACAACAAATAGGCAATTAGTTCCAAAATACTGTTTTCTTTCGGATTTTGATATTTATATTTCATTGTTTTTGTGCGGGTAAAATTTCATTGAATTTAAATTAAGGTATATTTAGATTTAAAATTAATTTGAATCTGGCTAGAAATTTTGGGCTGTATGCTGTTTGGGACAGATTTGGAGGCTGACTTGTGGGTCTACTAGGTTGATGTGTACTTTGGCTTTGTCGACTTAGTCCACAAACGGTTCTAGAAGCAGTGACCGTTGGATGTTAATCCAACGGCCGTGCTGCTTCTTCAATATCTGATCTTCTTGCTCCAGCCGCCCAAACCAGCTCCGGCGGGACTGCCTGCTCCCACCTCCCGTGGCCGGCTGTGCTGCCGCACAGGCCGCACCGCCCCACCCTACTTCATTGCTGGCCAGGCCATTCCTCTACTCACCCACACCTCCTGTTATTTTCTGGCGACGACAGCTGGACCAGTAAACCCTCGTACTCCCCACCGCGTGGGCAACCATTGCCGCGTCTTCCCCGGCTCCATGTCGTTCCCTTCCTAGGTCTCGCCGTCGTCCACCGCCATGGTGCTCTCGGCGCGGCCTAGTCAACGTGGTCAACGAACGACATCCATCGGTCGTGGACTATACGCGCAAAATAATGATTCCTCCACCTGACAGCTGGGACCCACCGGAAGGGCCTCTGTATTTCGCGAAAAAAATGTTCCCCCCGCTGACATGTCGGACCCACCAGCTATATCTTCGCACGCAAGGAAGTGCCTCCTTATTACGCACAAAAAAATGAATACCCCCTCCTAGCTGGGACCCACCATAGTGGGAGGATCACTTGTGGGCCAACTAAGTTGACGGGGATGGAGGGCTTTGTCAACATAGTCAATATGAACGATTCTAGATCCAGTGACCGTACGATGTCCATCCAACGGCCGTAGTGCTTCTTCAACCTTTGGTCTTCTTGCTCCAGCCGCCCAAAGCAGCGTCGGTCGTGCCGCATGCGCCTGCCTCCCGAGGCCGGCTGTGCGGTCGCGGAGGCCTCACCGCCCCCTACTATTCCCACTGCTGGCCAGGCCCTACAGCGACGGCAGCCTCACACCATAGCCGAACCAGTGAACCCTCGTACTCCTCTCCGAGCGGGCTTCCACTGCCGCGTCTTCCCCGGCTCCGCTCGTCCCCTTCCTAGGCCTAGCCGTCGTCCACCGCCGTGGTGCTCTCAGCGCGGTCTGGTCAACGTGGTCAAGGAACGACTTCCATCGGACGTGGACTGTACGTGGAGAGGCTCACAGCTGGGTCCATGGCCGCAGCAAGGAAGTACCTCCTTATTACGCGGAAAATAATGATTCCTCCACCTGACAGCTAGGACCCACCGGGCGGGCCACTGTATTTCGCAAAAAAAAAACGTTTCCCCCAGACTACTGGGACCCACCAGCTTCATCTTTGCACATAAGGAAGTGCGTCCGGAAAAAAAAGCAAAACGATTCGCCCCCCTGACTGCTGGGACCCACCAGCTACACCTTCGCACGCAAGGAAGTGCTTTCGGGCAAACAAAAATGATTCGCCCCCCTGACTACTGGGACCCACCGGCTACATCTTCGCACGCAAGGAAGTGCGTCCGGGCAAAAAAAATGATTCGCCCCCTGACTGCTGGGACCCACCAGCTACATCTTCGCACGCAACGAAGTTCCTGACAGTGGGGACCCACCTAGTCGAAGCGTACGTAGCGTTGTCATTCTAGTCGCGAACGTGCACGTACATATATACTGGTGGATGTAGAGGCGCGCACATGTCGTAGTAGAGGCGCGCACGTAGCATGTACACGTACGTACAACGGCCAGGGTGCAAGAAAGAAAATACGGCCACGTATGTGTACATACGGGCGGGGTCTTGAACGCCTACTCGCGCATACGTACGGCGAGGGCTCGTGTATCGAAACGGAGAAACAACGTCATCGTCGTGTTCATGGGGAGGCAACAGAATGCGTTGTGTTCATGGGGAGGCAACGGAATGCGTCGTGTTCATCGGGAGGCAACAGAACGCGTGGGAGCCATCCGGCTGGGTTGGAACAGAATGCGTGGTCGTGTTCATCAGGAGGGCTTGGACGGAACAGGCGATGGAAAGAGCCCTGGCGTACCGCACAACGGAGGAAACGGCCTTGTGTTCGACCGGCCACGTTCGAAACGGGATCCTGTTCATCGGGAGGGGTATGGCGTACCGCAAAACGGAGGAAACGGACCTCCTATGGTCGAAACGGGGGTCCTGTTGATCGAGAGGGGCGTGGCATACTGCAAAACGGACGAAACGGACCTCCTACGGTCGAAACGGGGGTCCTGTTGACCGGGGGGGTGTGGTGTACCGCAAAACGGACGAATTGGACTTGCGTTGGAGCGCTATGGTCGAAACGGGGGTCCTGTTCAATGGGAGGGGTGTGGCGTACCGCAAAATGGACTCCACGGCATACTGTTCATCTCTACCGTCGACCTCCTCTAGCCTCCACAGGCTCCTATTCATCTAGCCTCCACCACGCGCTACTCCACCAGCTACTGTTCAACCACCCCTCCACCGTCTACTGTTCATCCAGCCCTTCACACCACGGGGT
>LR880970.1:68922584-68933265 GCA_904067115.1 Aegilops sharonensis
GGCCGATCACTCTCTTCTGTGACAACACTGAAGCTATTGCCCATGCCAAGGAGCCCAGGTTTCACAAGAAGACCAGGCACATCAAGCGTCGCTTCAACTCCATTTGTGAAAATGTTCAAGATGGAGACATAGATATTTGCAAAGTGCATACGGATCTGAATATTGCAGATCCGTTGACTAAACCTCTTCCGCGAGCAAAACATGATCAACACCAGAACTCTATGGGTGTTCGATTCATCACAATGTAACTAGATTATTGACTCTAGTGCAAGTGGGAGACTGTTGGAAATATGCCCTAGAGGCAATAATAAAAGGATTATTATTATATTTCCTTGTTCATGATAATTGTCTTTTATTCATGCTATAATTGTATTATCCGGAAATCATAATACACGTGTGAATACATAGACCACAACATGTCCCTAGTGAGCCTCTAGTTGACTAGCTCGTTGATCAACAGATAGTCATGGTTTCCTGACTATGGACATTGGATGTCATTGATAAGGAGATCACATCATTAGGAGAATGATGTGATGGACAAGACCCAATTCTAAGCATAGCACAAGATCGTGTAGTTCGTTTGCTAGAGATTTTCAATGTCAAGTATCTTTTCCTCAGACCATGAGATCGTGTAACTCCCGGATACCGTAGGAGTGCTTTGGGTGTACCAAACATCACAACATAACTGGGTATCTCCGAAAGTGTCTGTTGGGTTGACACGGATCGAGACCGGGATATGTCACTCCATATGACAGAGAGGTATCTCTGGGCCCACTCGGTAATGCATCATCATAATGAGATCAAAGTGACCAAGTGTTTGGTCTCGGGATCATGCATTACCGTACGAGTAAAGTGACTTGCCGGTAACGAGATTGAACGAGGTATTGGGATACCGACGATCGAATCTTGGGCAAGTAACATATCGATTGACGAAGGGAATTGTATACGGGGTTGCTTGAATCCTCGACATCGTCGTTCATCCAATGAGATCATCGAGGAGCATATGGGAGCCAACATGGGTATCCATATCCCGTTGTTGGTTATTGACCGGAGAGCCGTCTCAGTCATGTCTATGTGTCTCCCGAACCCGTAGGGTCTACACACTTAAGGTTCGGTGACGCTAGGGTTATAGAGATATTAGTATGCAGCAAACTGAAAGTTGTTTGGAGTCCCGGATGAGATCCCGGACGTCACGAGGAGTTCCGGAATGGTTCGGAGGTAAAGAATTATATATGGGAAGTCGAGTTTCGGCCATCGGGAAAGTTTCAGGGGTCACCGGTATTGTACCGGGACCACCGGAAGGGTCCCGGGGGGTCCACCGTGGGGGGCCACCTATCCCGGAGGGCCCCATGGGCTGAAGTGGGGAGGGGAACCAGCCCCTGGTGGGCTGGTGCGCCCCCCTTGGCCCCTCCTGCGCCTAGGGTTGGAAACCCTAGGGTGGGGGGCGCCTCCACTTGCCTTGGGGGGCAAGCCACCCCCTGGCCGCCGCCCCCCCTAGGAGATCCCATCTCCTAGGGCTGGCGCCCCCCTTGGGGACCCTATATATAGAGGGGGGGGGGAGGGAGGGCAGCCGCACCCTTGCACTTGGGGCCTCCCTTCCCCCTTGCTACACCTATCTCTCCCACAGACGCTTGGCGAAGCCCTACTGAGATCCCTGCTGCATCGACCACCACGCCGTCGTGCTGCTGGATCTTCATCAACCTCTCCTTCCCCCTTGCTGGATCAAGAAGGAGGAGATTTCATGCTGACCGTACATGTGTTGAACGCGGAGGTGCCGTCCGTTCGGCGCTAGGATCTCCGGTGATTTGGATCACGACGAGTACGACTCCCTCAACCTCATTCTCTTAAACGCTTCCACTCGCGATCTACAAGGGTATGTAGATGCACTCCCCTCTCTCGTTGCTAGATGAACTCATAGATTGATCTTGGTGAATGTAGGAAATTTTTTATTTTATGCAACGTTCCCCAACAAGATCTTGCATGATCGTTTGAATTTTTTTGAAATACTAAGTTGCCCAACGGTGCCATCCGAGCCAGATCTATGCGTAGATGTTATATGCATGAGTAGAACACAAAGAGTTGTGGGCGATAATAGTCATACTGCTTACCAGCATGTCATACTCTGATTCGGCGGTATTGTTGGATGAAGCGGCCCAGACCGACATTACATGACCGCGTTCATGAGACTGGTTCTACCGCCGTGCTTCGCACACAGGTGGCTACTGGGTGTCTGTTTCTCAAACTTTAGTTGAATCAAGTATGACTACGCCTGGTCCTTGTTGAAGGTTAAAAAAGCACACTTGATGAAAAATCGTTGTGGTTTTGATGCATAGGTAAGAACGGTTCTTGCAAAGCCCGTAGCAGCCACGTAAAATTTGCAACAACCAAGTATAGGACGTCTAACTTGTTTTTGCAGGGCTTGCTGTGATGTGCTATGGTCAAGACGTGATGATATATAAATTGTTGTATGAGATGATCATGTTTTGTAACAATTATCGGCAACTGGCAGGAGCCATATGGTTGTCGCTTTATTGTATGAAATGCAGTCGCCATGTAATTGCTTTACTTTATCACTAAGTGGTAGCGATAGTTGTAGAAGCAATAGTTGGCGAGACCACAACGATGCTACGATGGAGATCAAGGTGTCAAGCCGGTGACGATGGTGATCATGACGATGCTTTGGAGATGGATATCACAGGCACAAGATGATGATGGCCATATCATATCACTTATATTGATTGCATGTGATGTTTATCCTTTATGCATCTTATTTTGCTTAGTAGGGCGGTAGCATTATAAGATGATCTCTCATTAAATTTCAAGGTACAAGTGTTCTCCCTGAATATGCACCATTTCGACAGTTCGTCGTGCCGAGACACCACATGATAAGCTATACATTCACATACAATGGGTGCAAGCCCGTTTTGCACACGCAGAATACTCAGGTTAAACTTGACGAGCCTAGCATATGCAGATATGGCCTCGGAACACTGAGACCGAAAGGACGAGCGTGAATCATATAGTAGATATGATCAACATAGTGATGTTCACCATTCAAAACTACTCCATCTCACGTGATGATCGGACATGGTTTAGTTGATATTGATCACATGATCACTTAAATGACTAGAGGGATGTCTATCTAAGTGGGAGTTCTTAAGTAATATGATTAATTGAACTTTAATTTATCATGAACTTAGTACCTGATAGTATTTTGCATGTATATGTTGTCGTAGATAAATGGCCCATGCTACTGTTCCGTTGAATTTTAATGCATTCCTAGAGAAAGCTAAGTTGAAAGATGATGGTAGCCACTACACGGACTGGGTCCGTAACTTGAGTATTATCCTCATTGCTGCATAGAAGAATTATGTCCTAGAAGCACCGCTAGGTGCTAGGCCTGCTGCAGACGCTACTGATGACGTTAAGAACATCTGGCAGAGCAAAGATGATTACTACTTGATAGTTCAGTGTGCCATGCTTTACGACTTAGAACCGGGACTTCAACGACATTTTGAACGTCATGGAGCATATGAGATGTTCAAGGAGTTGAAGTTAATATTTCAAGCAAATGCCCGGGCTGAGAGATATGAAGTCTCCAATAAATTCTATAGCAGCAAGATGGAGGAGAATAGTTCTGTAAGTGAATAGATACTCAGAATGTCTGGGTAACTACCACCAAGCTATAAAAGCTTCCTGATGAACTATAATATGCAAGGATAAGACAATTCCCAAGATCTTCGCGATGCTAAAAGCCGCGGAGGTAGAAATCAAGAAAGAGCATCAAGTGTTGATGGTTAACAAGACCACCAGTTCCAAGAAGAAGGGCAAAGGGAAGAAGGGGAACTTCAAGAAGAACAACAAGCAAGTTGCTGCTCAAGTGAAGAATCCCAAGTCTGGACCTAAGCCTGAGACTGAGTGCTTCTACTTGCAAAGGGACTGGTCACTGGAAGCGGAACTGCCCCAAGTATTTGGCGGATAAGAAGGATGGCAAAGTGAAAGGTATATTTGATATACATGTTATTGATGTGTACTTAACTAATGCTCGCAGTAGCGCCTTGGTATTTGATACTTGTTCTGTTGCTCATATTTACAACTTGAAACAGGGGCTACAGATTAAGCGAAGATTGGGTAAGGACGAGGTGACGATGCGCGTAGGAAATGGTTCCAAAGTCGATGTGATCGTGGTCAGCATGCTACCTCTACATCTACCTTCAGGATTAGTTTTAGACCTAAATAATTGTTATTTGGTGACATATTTAAGCATGGACATTATATCTGGATCTTGTTTGATGCGAGACGGTTATTCATTTAAATTGGAGAATAATGGTTATTCTATTTATATGAGTAATATCTTTTGTGGTCATCCACCCTTGCTGAGTGGTCTATTTTTGTTGAATATCAATAGTAGTGATACACATATTCATAGTATTGAAGTCAAATGATATAAGTTTAATAATGATAGTGCAACTTATTTGTGGCACTGCCGTTTGGGTCATATTGGTGAAAAGCGCATGAAGAAACTCCATGCTGATAGGCATTTGGAATCACTTGATACTTGTGAACCATGCCTCATGAGCAAGATGACTAAGACTTCGTTCTCCGAAACTATGGAGCAAGCAACAGACTTGTTGGAAATAATAAATACTAATGTATGCGGTCCGATGAGTGTTGAGGCTCGCGGCGAGTATCATTATTTTTAGACTTCCAGAGATGATTTGAGCAGATATGGGTATATCTACTTGATGAAACATAAGTCTGAAATATTTGAAAAGTTCAGAGGATTTCAGAGTGAAGTAGAAAGTCATCGCAACAAGAAAATAAAGTTTCTGCAATCTGATCATGGAGGTGAATATTTGAGTTACGAGTTTGGTCTTCATATCAAACAATGCAGAATAGTTTCGCAACTCACGCCACCTGGAACACCACAGCGTAATGGTGTGTCCTAACGTCATAACCGCACTTTATTAGATATGGTGCGATCTATGATGTCTGTTACTTACCGCTATCGTTTTGGGGTTATGCTTTAGAGACGGTCGCATTCGCGTTAAATAGGGCACCATCTAAATCCGTTGAGACGACACCTTATGAACTGTGGTTTGGCAAGAAACCCAAGTTGTCATTTCAAAGTTTGGGGTTGCGATGTTTATGTGAAAAAGCTTCAACCTGTTAAGCTCGAACCCAAATCGGAGAAATGTGTCTTCATATGATACCCAAAGGAGACTGTTGGGTACACCTTCTATCACAGATCTGAAGGCGAAACATTCGTTTCTAAGAATGGATCCTTTCTAGAGAAGGAGTTTCTCTCGAAATAAGTCAGTGGGAGGAAAGTATAACTTGATGAGGTAATTGTAACTGCTCCCTTATTGGAGAGTAGTTCGTCACATAAATCAGTTCTAGTGATTCCTACACCAATTAGTGAGGAAGCTAATGACAGTGATCATGAAACTTCAGATCAAGCTACTACCAAACCTCATAGGTCAACCAGAGTAAGATCCGCACCAAAGTGGTATAGTAATCCTTTTCTGGACGTCATGTTACTAGACCATAACGAACCTTCAAACTATGAGGAAGCGATGATTGATACGTCTCTAATGTATCTATAATTTTTTATTGTTCCATGCTATTATATTACCCATTTTGGATGTTTATGGGCTTTACTTTACACATTTATATCATTTTTGGGACTAACCTACTAACTGGAGGCCCGGCCCGTATTGCTGTTTTTTTTTGCCTATTTTAGTGTTTCGAAGAAAAGGAATATCAAACGGAGTCCAAACAGAATGAAACCTTCAGGAGCGATCTTTTTGGAACAAACGTGATCCAGAGGACTTGGAGTGGAAGTCAAGAAACAAGTGAGGCGGCCACGAGGGTATCCGGTGCGCCCCCCACCCTCGGGCCCCTCGAGCGTCCACCGACCTACTTCTTCCTCCTATATATACCCATGTAATCCGAAAACATCAGAAGTGACCACAAAAAACTATTTCCACCGCCGTAACCTTCTGTATTCGCGAGAGCCTTCGCCGGCACTCCGCCGGAGGGGGAATCGATCATGGAGGGCCTCTACATCATCTCCAAGGCCCTCCCGATGAGTTGTGAGTAGTTTACCACAGACCTTCAGGTCCATAGTTATTAGCTAGATGGCTTGTTTTCTCTCTTTGAATCTTAATACAAAGTTCTACTCGATCTTCTTGGAGATCTATTCGATGTAACTCTTTTTGCGGTGTGTTTGTCGACATCCGATGAATTGTGGGTTTATGATGAAGTTTATCTATGAGAAATATTTGAATCTCCTCTGAATTCTTTTATGTATGATTAAGTTATCTTTGCAAGTCCCTTCGAATTATCAGTTTGGTTTGACCTACTAGATTGATCTTTCTTGCAATGGGAGAAGTGCTTAGCATTGGGTTCAATCTTGCGATGTCCTTTCCCAGTGACAGCAGGGGCAGCAAGGCACGTATTGTATTGTTGCCATCAAGGATAAAAAGATGGGGTTTATATCATATTGCATGAGTTTATCCCTCTACATCATGTCATCTTTCTTAATGTGTTACTCTGTTCTTTATGAACTTAATACTCTAGATGCATGCTGGATAGCGGTCGATGTGTGGGGTAATAGTATTACATGCAGGGAGGAGTCGGTCTACTTGTCATGGACGTGATGCCTATATACATGATCATGCCTAGATAATCTCATAATTATTGGCTTTTCTATCAATTGCTTGACACTAATTTGTTCACCCACTGTAATACTTATGCTATCTTGAGAGAAGCCACTAGTGAAACCTGTGGCTCCCGGGTCTATCTATTATCATATAAGCTTTCAATCTACATTTATTTGCATCTTTACTTTTCCAATCTATATCATAATATACCAAAAGCTATGAGAATTTCCATTGATAAGTTCAAAGAAAGAACCGCTCGATTTTGTGCCCTATTAAATCTTTGTTTTGCAATATGAATCTTAATAATGGTGGGACTAGAGATGAGTCAACTTTAGTTAAAAGGCGTCCCAAAGATTCGGAGTTCTTAGATCTTGATGCTAAATTTGGTAAAAGTGGGGATTGGAGAGGTCAAGACATTAAATAGCATTGAACCCACTATCTTGGATTTCAAGGAATTTAATTATGATAATTGTTCTTTAGTAGATTGTATTTCCTTGTTGCAATCTGTTGTGAATTCTCCTCATGCTTATAGCCAAAATAAAGCTTTTACCAAACATATTGTTGATGCCTTGATGCAATCTTACGATGAAAAACTTAATTTGAAGGTTTCCATACCTCGAAAACTTAATGATGAACGGGAACCTACTGTAAAGATTAAAATTAAAGATCATGAGTGTTATGCTTTGTGTGATTTGGGTGCTAGTGTTTCCACAATTCCGAAAACTTTATGTGATATTCTAGGTTTTCATGATCTTGATGATTGCTCTTTAAATATGCACCTTGCGGATTACACCATTAAAAAGCCTACGGGAAGGATCAATGATGTTCTTATTGTTGCAAATAGGAATTATGTGCCCGTAGATTTATCGTTCTTGACATAGATTGCAATCTTTCTTCTCCTATTATTCTTGGTAGACCTTTCCTTAGAAAGATTGGTGCGATTATTGATCCGAAGGAAGGGAATATTAGATTCCAATTTCCATTAAGGAAAGGCATGGAGCACTTTCCAAGAAAGAAGGTTAAATTACCTTATGAATCTATCATGCTAGCTACTTATGAATTGAGTGCCAAAGATGGCACTACTTAGATCTACCCTCGCTTTTATGCCTAGCTAGGGGCGTTAAACGATAGCGCTAGTTGGGAGGCAACCCAATTTTATATTTTTTTTGTTTTTACTTCTTTTTAATAATAAATTTATCATCTACCTTACGTTTAGATGTGTTTTCATGTTTTAATTAGTGTTTGTGCCAAGTACAACCTATAGGATAACCTATGGTGATAGTTTGATTTTGCTGAAAAACAGAAACTTTGCACGCGCAAAAATAATTTTAGTAATTCACAGAAACGTGATTTTGCGTTTATTCTTTTTTTTTGTAGATCAGTAGACAAAATTTCCAGGACTTCCTATTTTGGTAAGAATTTTAGAGGTCCTTAAGTATTCGAGGGTTACAGATTGCTACAGACTGTTCTGTTTTTGACATATTCTGTTTTTTGTGTGTTGTTTGCTTATTTCGATGCATCTATGTCTAGTATGTAGGGGTATGAACCATAGAGAAGTTGGAATAGAGTAGTTTTAACACCAATATAAATAAAGAATGATTTCATTACAGTACCTTATGTGGTGGTTTTTCTTTCTTGCACTAACGGAGCTTATGAGATTTCTTGTTGAGTTTTGTGTTGTGAAGTTTTTAAGTTTTGGGTAAAGATTTGATGGACTATGGAATAAGTAGTGGCAAGTGCCTAAGCTTGGGGATTCCCATGTCACGCCAAGATATTCAAGGATAACCAAAATCCTAAGCTTGGGGATGCCCCGGAAGGCATCCCCTCTTCCGTCTTCGTCTATCGGTAACTTTACTTGGAGCTATATTTTAATCGCCACATGATATGTGTCTTGCTTGGAGCGTCTTGTATGATATTAGTCTTTTTTTTAGTTTAACACAATCATCCTTGCTGTACACACCTTTTGGGAAAAACCCACTTGATTGGAATTTATTAGAATACTCTATGTGCTTCACTTATATCTTTTGAGCTAGATAGTTTTTGCTCTAGTGCTTCACTTATATCTTTTAGAGCATGGCGGTGGATTAATTTTGTAGAAATTGTTAATCTATCATGCTTCACTTATATTATTTTGAGAGTCTTTGAGAACAGCATGGTATTTTCTAAGGTTATAAAATTGTTCCTAGAATGATGGGCATCCAAGTTGGGTATAATAAAAACTATCATATGATGTGAATTGGATGCCATGATCAATTTGATACTTGATGATTGTTTTGAGATATGGAGGTAGTGATATTAGAGTCATGCTAGTTGGGTGATTATGAATTTAAAGAATGCTTGTGTTGAAGTTGGCAAGTCACGTAGCATGCACGTATGGTAAAAGTTGTGTAACAAATTTGAAACATGAGGTGTTCTTAGATTGTGCATCCTTATGAGTGGCGGTCGGGGATGAGCGATGGTCTTTTCCTACCAATCTATCCCCCTAGGAGCATGCCCGTGCTTGGTTTTTGATGACTTGTAGATTTTTGCAATAAATATATGAGTTCTTTTGACTAATGTTGACTCCATGGATTATACGCACTCTCACCTTTCCATGATTGATAGCCTCTTCGGTACCGTGCATTGCCCTTTCTCGCCTTGAGAGTTGGTGCAAACTTCGCCGGTGCATCCAAACCCCGTGATACGATACGCTCTGTCACACATAAACCTCCTTATATCTTCCTCAAAACAGCCACCATACCTACCTATTATGGCATTTCCATAGCCATTCCGAGATATATTGCCATGCAACTTTCCACCGTTCCGTTCATCATTATGACACACATTATCATTGTCATATTGCCTTGCATGATCATGCAGTTGACATCGTATTTGTTGCAAAGCCACCATGCATAAATTTTCATACATGTCACTCTTGATTCATTGCGCATCCCGGTACACCGCCGGAGGCATTCATATAGAGTCCTATCTTGTTCTAGTTTTAATTCATGAGTTGTAAATAAATAGAAGTGTGATGATCATCATTATTAGAGCATTGTCCCCAAATAAAAAAAAAGAAAGTCCAAAGAAAACAAAAGGAAAGGCCAAAAAAAAAGAAAGGCCAAAAGAAAAAAAGGAAAAGAAAAAAAGAAAAGAAAAAAGGGGCAATGTTACTATCCTTTTCCACATTTGTGCTTAAAAGTAGCACCATGTTCTTCATATAGAAAGTCTTTTATGTTGTCACTTCATATACTAGTGGGAATTTTTCATTATAGAACTTGGCTTGTATATTCCTACGATGGGCTTCCTCAAATGCCCTAGGTCTTCATGAGCAAGCAAGTTGGATGCACACCCACTGGTTTCTTTTGTTGAGCTTTCATACATTTATAGCTCTAGTGCATCCGTTGCATGGCAATCCCTCCTCCTCATGTTGACATCAATTCATGGGCATCTCCATAGCCCGTTGATTATCCTCATCAATGTGAGATTTTCTTTCTTTTTTGTATTCTCCACACAATCTACATCATCATATTCTATTCCACCCATAGTGCTATATCTATGGCTCACGCTCATGTATTGCCTGAAAGTTGAAAAAGTTTGATATTATTTAAGTACGAAACAATTGCTTGGCTTGTCATCGGGGGTGTGCAAGATGGGATCATTTTTGTGTGACAAAAATGAAGCATGACCTAACTACATGATTTTGTAGGGATGAACTTTCTTTAGCCATGTTATTTTGAGAAGACATGATTGCTTTGATTAGTATGCCTGAAGTATTACTATTTCTTATGTCAATATGAACTTTTTTTTTGAATCATTTGGATCGGAACATTCATGCCACAATAAAGAAGATTACATTGAGAATTATGCTAGGTAGCATTGCACATCAAAAATTCTGTTTTTATCAATTACCTACTCGAGGACGAGCAGGAGTTAAGCTTGGGGATGCTTGATATGTCTCCAACGTATCTATAATTTTTGATTGTTCCATGCTATTTTATTACCCGTTTTGGATGTTTATGGGCTTTACTTTACAC
>LR880970.1:68933415-68945975 GCA_904067115.1 Aegilops sharonensis
GAACATTCATGCCACAATAAAGAAGATTACATTGAGAATTATGCTAGGTAGCATTGCACATCAAAAATTCTGTTTTTATCAATTACCTACTCGAGGACGAGCAGGAGTTAAGCTTGGGGATGCTTGATATGTCTCCAACGTATCTATAATTTTTGATTGTTCCATGCTATTTTATTACCCGTTTTGGATGTTTATGGGCTTTACTTTACACATTTATATGATTTTTGGGACTAACCTACTGACCGGAGGCCCAACCCGTATTGCTGTTTTTTTTGCCTATTTCAGTGTTTCGAAGAAAAGGAATATCAAACGGAGTCCAAATGGAATGAAACCTTCGGGAGCGATCTTTTTGGAACAAACTTTATGCAGAGGACTTGGAGTGTAAGTCAAGAAACAAGTGAGGCGGCCACGAGGGTGCCCGGCGCGCCCCCACACTCGTGGGCCCCTCGAGCGTCCACCGACCTACTTCTTCCTCCTATATATACCCATGTACCCCGAAAACATTAGAAGCAACCACGAAAAACTATTTCCACCGCCATAAGCTTCTGTATCCGCGAGATCCCATCTTGAAGCCTTCGTCGGCGCTCCGCCGGAGGGGGAATCGATCATGGAGGGCCTCTACGTCATCTCCAAGGCCCTTCCGATGAGTTGTGAGTAGTTTACCACAAACCTTTGCGTCCATAGTTATTAGCTAGATGGCTTCTTCTCTCTCTTTGAATCTCAATACAATGTTCTCCTCAATCTTCTTGGAGATCTATTCGATACAACTCTTTTTGCGGTGTGTTTGTCGAGATCCGATGAACTGTGGGTTTATGATCAAGTTTATCTATGAGAAATATTTGAATCTCCTCTGAATTCTTTTATGTATGATTAAGTTATCTTTGCAAGTCTCTTCGAATTATCAGTTTGGTTTGGCCTACTAGATTGATCTTTCTTGCAATGGGAGAAGTGCTTAGCTTTGGGTTCAATCTTGCGGTGTCCTTTCCCAGTGACAGCAGGGGCAGCAAAGCACGTATTGTATTGTTGCCATCGAGTATAAAAAGATGGGGTTTATATCATATTTCATGAGTCTATCCCTCTACATCATGTCATCTTTCTTAATGTGTTACTCTGTTCTTTATGAACTTAATACTCTAGATGCATGCTGGATAGCGGTCGATGTGTGGAGTAATAGTAGTATATGCAGGAAGGAGTCGGACTACTTGTCACGGACGTGATGCCTATATACATGATCATGCCTAGATAATCTCATAATTATTCTCTTTTCTATAAATTGCTCGACAGTAATTTGTTCACCCACCGTAATACTTATGCTATCTTGAGAGAAGCCACTAGTGAAACCTATGGCCCCCGGGTCTATCTCTTATCATATAAGCTTTCAATCTACTTTTATTTGCATCTTTACTTTTCCAATCTATATCATAAAATACCAAAAAAATATTTATCTTATCATATTATGTCTATCAGATCTCACTTTCGCAAGTGGCCTTGAAGGGATTGACAACCCCTTTATTGCGTTGGTTGCGAGTTCTTGTTTGTTTGTGTAGGTGCGTGGGATTTGTGAGGAGCCTCCTACTGGATGGATACCTTGGTTCTCAGACACTGAGGGAAATACTTACGCTACTGTGCTGCATCACCCTTTCCTCTTCAAGGAAAACCAACGCAAGCTCAAAACGTAGCAATGACGAACCCAGATTCTGCAAAATGGCTTGAGGCCAAGAAATATGAGATGGGATCCATGTATGAGAACAAAGTGGACTTTGGTTGACTTGCCCGATGATTGTAAAGCCATTGAGAATAAATGGATCTTCAAGAAGAAGACTGACGCTGTCAGTAATGTTGCTGTCTACAAAGCTCGACTTGTTGCGAAAGGTTTTTGACAAGTTCAAGGAGTTGACTACGATGAGACTTTCTCACCCGTAGCAATGCTTAAGTCTGTCCAAATCATGTTAGCAATTGCTGCATTTATGATTATAAAATTTGGCAAATGGATGTCAAAACTGCATCCCTGAATGGATTTCTGGAATAAGAGTTGTATATGATGCAAACAGAAGGTTTTCTCAATTCAAAGGATGCTAAGAAAGTGTGCAAGCTCCAGCGATCCATTTATGGACTGGTGCAAGCCTCTCGGAGTTGGAATAAACTTTTTGATAGTGTGATCAAAGCATACGGTTTTATACTGACTTTTGGAGAAACATGTATTTACAAGAAAGTGAGTGGGAGCTCTGTAGCATTTCTAATATTATATGTGGATGACATATTGTTGATTGGAAATGATACATCATTTCTGGATAGCATAAAAGGATACTTGAATAAGAATTTTTAAATGAAAGACCTCGGTGAAGGTGCTTATATATTGCGCATCAAGATCTATAGAGATAGATCAAGACGCTTAATTGGACTTTCATAGAGCACATACCTTGATAAGATTTTGAAGAAGTTCAAAATGGACCAGTCAAAGAAAGGGTTCTTGCCTGTGTTACAAGGTGTGAAGTTGAGTGAGACTCAATGCCCGACCACTGCAGAAGATAGAGAGAAAATGAAAGTCATTCCCTATGCTTCAGCCATAGGTTCTATCATGTATGCAATGCTGTGTAGCAAACCTGATGTGTGCCTTGCTATAAGTATAGTAGGGAGGTACCAAAGTAATCCAGGAGTGGATCACTGGACAGCGGTGAAGAACATCTTGAAATACCTAAAAAGGACTTAGGATATGTTTCTCGTTTATGGAGATGACAAAGAGATCGTCGTAAATGGTTACGTCGATGCAAGCTTTGACACTGATCCGGATGACTCTAAGTCACAAACCGGATATGTGTTTATATTAAACAGTGGAGCTGTCAGTTGGTGCAGTTCTAAGATGAGCGTCGTGGCGGGATCTATGTGTGAAGCGGAATACATAGCTGCTTCGGAAGCAGCAAATAAAGGAGTCTGGATGAAGGAGTTCATATCCAATCTAGGTGTCATACCTAGTGCATCAGGTCCAATGAAAATCTTTTGTGACAATACTAGAGCAATTGCCTTGCCGAAGGAATCCAGATTTCACAAGAGAACCAAGCACATCAGGAGAGCTTCAATTCCATTCGTCATCAAGTGTCGGAAGGGGACATAGAGATTTGCAAGATACATACGGATCTGAATGTTGCAGACTCGTTGACTAAGCCTCTCTCACGAGCAAAACATGATCGGCACCAAGACTCCGTTGGTGTTAGAATCATTACAATGTAATCTAGATTATTGACTCTAGTGCAAGTGGGTCTGAAGGAAATATGCCCTATAGGAAATAATAAAGTTGTTATTTATATTTCCTTACATCATGATAAATGTTTATTATTCATGCTAGAGTTGTATTAACCGGAAACTTAGTACATGTCTGAATACATAGAAAAACAGAGTGTCCCTAGTATGCATGTACTTGACTAGCTTGTTAATCAAAGATGGTTAAGTTTCCTAGCCATAGACATGTGTTGTCATTTGATGAACGGGATCACATCACTAGAGAATGATGTGATGGACAAGACCCATCCGTTAGCTTAGCACTATGATCATTTAGTTTATTGCTATTGCTTTCTTCATGACTTATACATGTCCTATGACTATGAGGTTATGCAACTCCCGAATACCGGAGGAACACTTAGTGTGCTATCAAACATCACAACTTAACTAGGTGATTATAAAGATGCTCTACAGGTTTCTCCGATGGTATTTGTTGAGTTGGCATAGATCGAGAAAAGAATTTGTCACTCCGATTGTGAGAGAGGTATCTCCGGGCCCTCTCGGTAATGTACATCACTATAAGCCTTGAAGGCATGTGACTAATGAGTTCGTTGTGGGATAATGTATCACGGAACGAGTAAAGAGACTTGTGATACATCTCCGTCGTATCTATAATTTTTGATTGTTCCATGCCAATATTCTACAACTTTCATATACTTTTACCAACTTTTTATATGATTTTTGAGACTAACATATTGATCCGGTGCCGAGTGCCAGTTCCTGTTTGTTGCATGTTTTTTGTTTCGCAGAAAATCCATATCAAACGGAGTCCAAACGGGATAAAAACTGACAGAGATTTTTTTGGAATACTTATGAATTTTGGGAAGAAGAATTAACGCGAGACGATGCCCGAGGGGGCCACGAGGCAGGGGGGCGCGCCCTGGGCCCTCGTGGCCATCCCGTAATGCGGTTGGTGCCCTTCTTTTGCCACAAGAAAGCTAATATCCGAATAGAGATCGTGTCCAAGATTCAGCCCAATCGGAGTTATGGATCTCCGAGAATATAAGAAACGGTGAAAGGCCAGAATCTGGAGCGCAGAAACAGAAAGAGACAGAGAGACATATCCAATCTCGGAGGGCTCTCGCCCCTCCCATGCGATGGAAGCAATGGACCAGAGGGGAAACCCTTCTCCCATCTAGGGAGAAGGTCAAGGAAGAAGAAGAAGAAGGAGGGGCCCCCTCTCCCCCTCTCTCCCGGTGGCGCCAGAACGCCGCCGGGGCCATCATCATCACCGCGATCTATACCAACACCTCTGTCATCTTCACCAACATCTTCATCACCTTCCCATCTATCTACAGCTGTCCACTCTCCTGCAACCCTCTGTACCCTCTACTTGAACATGGTGCTTTATGCTTCATATTATTATCCAATGATGTGTTGCCATCCTATGATGTCTGAGTAGATTTTCGTTGTCCTATTGGTAATTGGTGAATTGCTATGATTGGTTTAATTTGCTTGTGGTTATGTTGCTGTCCTTTGGTGCCAATCATATGAGCGCGCGCGTGGATCACACCATAGGATTAGTTGTATGTTGATAGGACTACGTATTGGAGGGCAGGAGTGACAGAAGCTTCAACCTAGCATAAAAATTGATATATACGGGATTGGAGAGGGACCAATATATCTTAATGCTATGGTTGGTTTTTTTACCTTAATTAACATTAGTAGTTGCGGATGCTTGCTAATAGTTATAATCATAAGTGCATAGAATTCCAAGTCAGGGATGACATGCTAGCAGTGGCCTCTCCCACCTAAAACTTGTTATCGGTCTAGTAAAGTAGTCAATTGCTTAGGGACAATTTTGCAACTCCTACCACCACTTTTCCACACTCGCTATACTAACTTTATTGCTTCTTTACATAAACAACCACTAGTTTTTATTTACGTGCTCTTTACATTCTTGCAAACCTATCCAACAACACCTACAAAGTACTTCTAGTTTCATACTTGTTCTAGGTAAAGCGAATGTTAAGCGTTCGTAGAGTTGTATAGGTGGTTGAGGGAGCCCTAGATTAAGGGGTCCTCGGACAGCCGGACTATATACTTTGGCTGGACTATTGGACTATGAAGATACAAGATTGAAGACTTCGTCCCGTGTCCGGATGGGACTCTCCTTTGCATGGAAGGCAAGCTTGGCAATTCGGATATGTAGATCTCCTTCTCTGTAACCGACTCTGTGTAACCCTAGCCCCCTCCGATGTCTATATAAACCGAAGGGCTTAGTCCGTAGGACAACAAAAATCATAATCATAGGCTAGCTTCTAGGGTTTGGCCTCTACGATCTCGTGGTAGATCAACTCTTGTAATACTCATATCATCAAGATCAATCAAGCAGGAAGTAGGGTATTACCTCCAACGAGAGTGCCCGAACCTGGGTAAAACATTGTGTCCCCTGCCTCTTGTTACCATCAGCCTTAGACGCACATTTCGGGACCCCCTACCCGAGATCCGCTGGTTTTGACACTGACATTGGTGCTTTCATTGAGAGTCCCACTGTGTCGTCGCGGTAAGGCTTGATGGCTCCTTCAATAATCTTCAACGATGCGGTCCAGGGGGAGGTTTTTCTTCCCGGATAGATCTTCATATTCGGCGGCTTCGTACTGCGGGCCAACTCGCTTGGCTGTCTGGAGCAGATCGACAGCTACGCCCCCGGCCATCAGGTCAGGTTTGGAAGCTTAAACTATACGGCCGACATCCGCGGGGACTTGATCTTCAACGGATTCGAGCCTATGCCAGGTGCGCCGAACGGTCGCAACGGGCATGACTTTGATCTGCCATCAGACATTATTTGGGAGATCGCGCCTACGGCGGTGTCGTGAATCAATCCGGAGCAGATCATGCCTTCCGAGGACGGGTGGATGGACCCTGTGGCTCCCCGACTCAGATAAACCAGAATGCCCCGTATTCCAGCCCAGAGATCGAGGAGAAGTCTCTGGAATACGGCACTGCTTGACATATAACAAATCAGCTCTTATTACAAGAATAAATACAAAGGTCTGATGTTACAAAGGTTTACATCAGCATGGGGACACTACGCCTGTGAAACTACACTTGCTCTATGCTAGCAGCGGAACAACTCGTAGCAGCGGAAATCTTCTAGCAGCGGAACAACAACGAAGGTTGTGAACTCCACTCTCCAGGGACTCTGGCTGGGATATGATCTAGCTCGCACGAACAGAAACCACGACAAGCAATCAAGCAATCACGGCATCACCTACAATCTGGCATGACACGACAGGTCAGTACATTGAATGTACTTGCAAGCTCACAACAACCAAAAACATCAAGGCAAGACAACAACATAGCACTAAGCAGGTTAATTATATTTACAGCTACCATGATATAACAGCAACTCCTAAGCATAATATGAAACTACTCCAATACTTATAAATCACCATCTCTGATCTCCATAACCAGATCTCTCTTGGCTAACCCGCCAAGCAATTATACCATCTCGATCACCTCGTGATCAAAACCAAACTGTAACCGTGATCCTTACGGCGATCACAACCCGACCAATGAATGGCCCGTGACCCTTAAGGCGATCACAACCCGACCAATACTTGGCCAATCTCTACTGCTCCAAATATCCACATATCCATCACCTATAACTCATTCCGTCATGTGAGTGTTGATCGAACTGTGTACCCTAGTATGAACCCATGCCCATGACCGAGGACGCGGCTATTGATAGATTAAACACACACTCTGCAGAGGTAGTGCACTGTACCCACACCACAAAACCCATGGCTTCACACTCCCATTCGGGTGGACCAACGGCTTTCCGACAAAACCAATCTACTGCCATGACACTCTCCCGGCCACTCCGACTCACTCCCCTCTGGGCTAAGTCATGGGTGGCCCCGTGTCTACCTCCAGACACAACGACCACCGTCGTGGCCCGATCCACTCTGGGATCCTCGCGCAAAATCAATTCAAACCCGGGAACACAAGGCTTATGTCTGACTACCTGATCAGGGTAGCGCGCGCCCATAACCTTCCCTCGTTAGAGGCACCGACAAGAGGCATGACAATAGACCGCATTAGGGCCGTCCCATACCGGCAAATGTGGTTGCACTGGAAAAGTTCGATTCGGCGGCACCTGACAAACTTACTGATGGAATTTATCCCCAAAAATATAACCATGATACTCCGATGTCACCCATCAAACTATAATCCAAGTCATAGCAATATCCAACAAATAATCCAAGCATAATATCATCATACCAAAATACTCTGAGGATAGCATAACACTACTATCACGATGAATCCAAAACAATAATCCTACTACTCCAATAACAAGAATACAACTATCCAGCTAAGATCCACATGTAACCATCATCTCCAAAAATAATACTCCAAGCAACAGAACGTCAACTAGCATCATGAAAATATTCATACTAACCACTACTAATCCAAAGGTAGCATGATATCCAGAGTAATACTCCAAAACATACTAACGGATATCATCATGAAACAATCATAATATCAACCACTAATATTCCAATGGCAACATGATACTCATCAACTACAACATAACTCCTAGTAATCCAAACAATAACATGGCAACAACAAGATCAAAATAATACTCCAAGAAAATGCCATGCACAGAGTCATGAAGCTAAAGAAATATTCTAAACAAGTTCAAATAAGTGAAACCATGTCACTGCATTGCAATCATGCAAATGGAGGGTGTGGCTTGCCTGGGGTGGAAGAAATCACCGGAAGAAAGTGCGAGAAGCTCACGGAAAGAATCGCCGAAAATCGTTCTCTCTCGGAGGGGGCTGATTAAGGGCAGGGGAAAAATGGTCATTTTCACAGTGTCAAACCATAGTGAAAGCATGACCAACATAACGGGCTCAACGAAACAAAGAAGTGAGCGTTGGAATCACCTCATTTGGAGTTACGGATAAAAAGTTGTGGATATTTTTCTGCTAGGGATCCATCTGTAATGAAAAGATTTTGAAATAGGGGCCTGAACAGAAAAAGTGAAAGCGTTATCAGGGAAAATACGTTTTCACCTTATCCATATGAACAGTGGTGGGGACGGATGCGTGTGGGTCCCACGGGTGGGGCCCGTCACTTATCCACGTGTGTTGGGCTGGGTCAACGCCTGAGAGACTGACCAGGGGGTCCCACACGTAGGGGGCCCACCTGGATCCTGTATTGATCCTCCTCCCTCTATCCCGATCGAGACAGAGGAGGAGCAGGGGAAACGCGGCACCGGCAACGACCTGGCCTGCTCCGGCTATCCTCGGTGGAGCTGGGACCACCGGCGGCCGCGGAACGGAGTGCTGCTCACTCCTAGAGCAGCAACAGGCATTGGGGAGGGCTAGGGTGGACACGACATGGGGCAACAGAGAACGAGGCCGCGGCGGCTGTGATAGGGGACGGCGACCACAGAGGCTCTGGCAACGGGCTAAGAGGGCACGGAGGCTCGCCGGAGTGTGGGGAAGGCGATGGTGGTGGCTAGAGGTGGAGGAGGGATCGGCTTTGCACGGATTTAGGAGGGCAGGGGCGGCGGCCATGGCGGCCAACAGAGGCGAAGAGGGGCTCTGGAGCTCGGGGAAGTGCATGGGCGGGGTCCTGGGAGAGTGGTGAGGCGAGTGGAGAGCTCGGGCTGCGCTGGGAGGGGCTTAAATAGCCGCGGGGCGAGGGGCACGGCCTCAGGTGCCGCCGGGGACGTCCAGCCGAGACTCTGGCAAGGCCAGCGAGCACGGGAGGGCTCGAAGAAGGCGACGAGCGAGAGAGCGGACGAGCCGCAGAGGTCAAAGGGCAGAGGGGGCCGGGGGAGGAGCAGAGGAAGAGGCCGAGTGCCATTAAATCTCGGTCGGCAACAGTGTAACACCCCAAAAATTTAACTAGGTTTTAGTTATTAAAATTTTGCCAAGAGTTTAAAATTTTTTACCTGCAAGAATATCTCTGTGGATTTCAAAACTTTTCTTTTAGTATTAAGGAGTTTTCCCAAGTGGGTTCTCCCAAAACATATTGGACTTATATGCCCTCTCTTTTAAAAACATCTCTCAATCAGTAGATTTATTTATTAAATTATTTCACCCTGAGCTTTATTCATTAAAATGACTTGTTTTAAGTTTTGGAGCTCCTTTTTGTACTGCAACCAGTTGATAAACTTAACTAAAAATCCAACCAAAATTTGGAGATGTCTTGTGATGTCTCTAAATCACTTTTGTGCAATAATATATTTCATTCATTGCATATTTTGAGTGCTACAAATGTTTTTCTTCTCTGGTCCAGGGGACAATTTTACACTACAACCCTTTTAAATATCTCTTTCTAGCATCCACCAAAATTATGGGATGTCAGTAGGAGCATATTATTACACTTTATGCAAAAACCCAGTGGTGTTATTTGAAATTTTTGAGTGAATCAACTTCAGGTCCATTCTGGTCCAACATGATGATTTGTACAGCAACCATAGTCTTGCTTGCTCTTTGGCTCTAGATTCTTTCTCCTACTTGTAGTCCTCCATGCAAAACCCCTAAGTCCAGGAGCTTGCACTCATTTGATCATTTTTGGTTCAAGTTATAATGTCATCCACCTCCTGTCCAGATTTGAAGTTCTGCAAAACTTGCACTAGCAAGTTTGTGCTTTTCACAAACTAACCTCACCACCCTCTTGTGCATCCAAAGAGACACTGATCTGGAAGTTTTGGCCACTCCAAGAAATGCCTAAGTGCCTCTGGCATTTTTTCAAACACCCTGTGGGCATGAACAGTTTTGGCATGATTGTAAATTTGTGTTGTGAACTTTCCCATCTGTCCAAACCAAGTTGTCTAGTAGCCTGCTAATGGTCTCTAACCCAGACCTGTGGATTTGCATTTGATCTCTAGCAGTTTTGGCCGTCCTGGCATTTCGTCGAGCAGACGCCGTGCATGCCCGGAGCGCGAGCAGAGCACGCGTTCTGCACGTGCCCGCGCCCGAGCAAGCGCGCCCCTGGATAAACTTCCCCAAGCTCATCCTGATCCTTTTCCCCTCGCCGCGTCGCGCCAAGAGCCCCGACCGCCCCTGGCTCGCTACAGCGGCGCCGCAGCAAGCTTCTTGGCGGCACGCTTGCGGCCGCACCCATGGACGGCGCCGCCCAAACCTCCTCCGCTCGCCAGCTGCCCCCTGAAGCATCTCCAGCTCAGCCGCAGCTTCGTCCCCTAGCGCGCGTCGCCGCCACGTAGCCATTGCTACAGAAAGACGGTTCGCCGTCATCCTTATCGCCGGCCACCTCGGAACCGACCTCCACCGCCTACATAAGGGCCCCGGAGCTCAATCGAGTTCTCGAGCAACCTCATCTGATCACCCTAGAGCTACCACGGCCAGCAGTCGAGGAGGGGAAGGCTTTCTTCCCCGAGTCCGGCCGGTTCGGTCGCTGCTAAGTTCCGGCCGATTCCGTCGCCACCAGTGCCTCTCCCTCTCCTTTCTCTCCACCAAGAGCTCCCCCTCCCTCTCGTGAGTGCAACCCCCCGCTCGATTTTGGTCGGAAACCACCATAGCCCCAAACCCACTATCCACCCGAACGCCTGCTCCGCCGCGAAGCTCGTCGCCCGCAACTCCGTCCACGTCGGCGACCATGGCGGGTACCCACAGACTCGTCTCGACCCCCTGAGCACACCCATATCCTCAGATCACCAAGAGACGCCCCCATTCGCCGGCAAAACCTCGCCGGAGCTCCGCCTCCGTTCGGTCAGAGGGGAACGACGCGCGCGTGACTGGTCAAACCTGACCAGTGGGCCAGGCGGGCCCACCGTCAATGACTCAGCGCCTGTCAACGCAGGAGTAAGTGGAAGCGCCTTTTCCGAATACGCCTTCGACGTGTTTTTCTTTTAAAACGTTTTCTTTTCCGTTTTGTTTTAAATAACAGATTTTGACCAAACTTTGACCTGCTGTATCTTTTTAAATACGACTCCAATTAAATTGATTCTTTTTCCTACCTCTTTCAAATATTGTCTAGTTTATTTTAAGATTTATTTGAAAAAAATTTAAAACAACTTTTGTGCTGTTTTTATTTTTGTGTGTTAATTCTTTTATATTTTCAAAATAGGGTTTTTGAAGAGAGGAGAATTATTTCAAGAGTTTGAAATGCACCCTGCCTTCCCATGACCTGAAGGCAAGCATTCTAAACCCCGGCATAATATTTTTGTGTATTCGTTGGCACGTTTATAACATCACCTCATTTCGGAGGACTCGTTATTTCATGTGATATGGTCATGTGCATGGATGCATATTAATGATTTCCATGCTGTTGGGAATGAACACACTTGTGATGATAATCATCCTCATGTGCCTTGCATGCATGCCGGAAGAAGTCCGGGAAAAAACCTCTGCCTTGGGTAGGCATGAGTTTGTCACCGGTCTTCGTCGGGACGGTTATGTCCGGTATGGCATGGTAAGGTATAGTGAGCGGTGATTCTGTTGGTTGAATTATTTTCATCAGATATGTCATGCAGGGAAATTTATAAACCTCCTGAGTCGACCCAAGCCCGAGTCTTGTTCCAGTAACCCCCATACTTGTTTTATACTACCACTCGTCTCTACAACAAGTAGAGTACGGTTCAGTAAGTTGTCAACCTCTTTCTAGCACACACCGTACAGAGAGGCCATGGTGGAAGATACTGGTTGTAGCTGGTAGGCAGACCACCTGGTACGGGGGCATGGATGTTTCCTGTTGAGACCGAGAGGGGAGGCCACCCCTTAGAGCGCGCAATATAAATTTGATCCCATGCTACGCGAGGTTGTAGCCTCCCCACTTAGAGTTTGCTTGACAGGTGTCGTGGGTGATTCCAGACACGTGTGATTTAAGCTGGTGTGTGCAAGTTAGGTGTGTTTTCAACAAAAAGACCGTAGACGGAATTAGTCCCGATGGACTGAAGGAATCCGTTACTCGTGGGTAAAGAGTACATCCTCTGCAGAGATTAAACCTATTCGAATAGCCGTGTCCATGGTTAAGGATTACAGTCTGGGATGGGTCAAGTGTCGGTCTTAGTGTCGTTCTTCGGAGGTGAAACTGTTAAACCAGAAATGGAAACACTACTTGTGTTTCATGATGATTATGATTATTATTTTTATCGTGGACTAACCCGTGATATTATTGGTATTATCATATATCCCTGGAATGGTTTTACCTCCGGGATAGTTACAATGATCATTTCTTTTAAAGCCCTGTATGTGGTGTCGCTCAGATGCCCGACGGTGGCATTTCTTTTAAAGCCCTTTATGTGGTGTTGCTCAGACGCCCGACTGTGGCATTTCTTTTAAAGCCCTGTATGTGGTGTCGCT
>LR880970.1:68946391-68987291 GCA_904067115.1 Aegilops sharonensis
TATGTGGTGTCGCTCAGATGCCCGACGGTGGCATTTCTTTTAAAGCCCTTTATGTGGTGTTGCTCAGACGCCCGACTGTGGCATTTCTTTTAAAGCCCTGTATGTGGTGTCGCTTAGACGCCCGACGGTGGCATTTCTTTTAAAGCCCTTTATGTGGTGTCGCTCAGATGCCCGACTGTGGCATTTCTTTTAAAGCCCTGTATGTGGTGTCGCTCAGACGCCCGATGGTGGCATTTCTTTTTTAAAGCCCTTTATGTGGCGTTGCTTCAGACGCCCGATCGGTGCCTTTTATTATTATTGTTATGATATTGCATTTCCATAAATAACCTGCTTACATGCATCAGAGATTTATTTACCTTTTGTGACTGACGTCATGAGCATAAATATTTTCAACACATCATTATTATATTATCCCCGTGTTCATAATGTTTGCGAGTACATTCAAAGTACTCACTGGCTTGTCCCTGGCTATTGTCTTGGCCAGATTTCTTGCGCGGAGAGGAGCGACGTGACGACAGCCCCGGAACCTAAGCAAAGGTGATAGCAGCCTCGCGAAGATAGGAGTTAACCTGGTCAGCTATTCCCGTGGGAAATGGAGTCCCATAGACACTGATGTTTTACAACCCGCTTCCGCCATCAACCGCTAGAAACTATTTGTTTTACTCACAGACCAGAATGGTCTTGTACCACATATTTTGTATTTTGCTTGGAGTTTCTGTATCAAGTTGGTGTGTCATCAGCTAACAGTAATCCTTGGGCTGATGAGCACAAGGGCCATTTTTTGGGAATTAATACACGGATAATCGGTCGCCAAAGACTTGGTATCAGAACCAGGCTGACCATTGGCTAATCCTATCCCAGCCAGGTCGGTAAACTTAGGCAAACCAACCCACCAGACCCTAACCAAACCCCAGCCAAGCTTCTCGTACAAGATAGCCACACAGTGACCCCGACACATTTGGCAGTCGGTGCCCAACTTATCCGCCTAGCCTGTCAATCACACGCCAGTGACCGGTGCCCATAATGTCTCATTCACAAGAGTGCGAAGGAAGACTCCGTCCCCTTTTCTATAAAAGGGCACGCTAGCCTCAAACCAGCACGGCACAGCCTCTACCCCAAACCGAGCCATAATGCCTGGTCCCATAGTGCACAATGAGACCACAGCAACCAACCTTGGAGGTTTTGTGACCATACTGGCAAACCTCACCCGTCGTGCCTACGCGTTAGAAGAACCCCCAGAATATGTTGTGTACCAAGGACCCATGGGCGGTGAAAGCCGTCAATTTTGGGCCACAGTGCACATCTACGGTAGGGGTCTGTCGCCAGAACGCCCCTACAGGTTCACCGGAAGAACGACTTCCTTTGAGCCACAAGCCATCCAACTAGCTACTCGAGAGGCTATAGTTCATCTCAGGCACCTGTCGCCCAGAGTTTACTGTCGCTCATTCTACTAATACCCCAGGCGTGAAGGGTATGGTAGACCACCCCAAGTTGCCAACGGAGATCACGAGACGGATCCCGCATTGTTGCATCTAGTGCGCTATGTAAGTGCACTAGAGGCATTGTTCGATCAAATCACTATTGATCTAATCACAGCTCGAGGAGAGCTGGCTCGCCGAGCCCCGGTAAGCAGAGAAACTGAGGCCGACACCGACAACCCAGTCGTACTGTTCGGACACCCGATTGATACCCTGAGGTCAGCCCCAGCCATCATCCAAGATACTGTGATGACCCCAGAAGGGCTTCGTCGCCTTTTGGGAACACACTCCAACGGGATTGTGGCCAACAATCCCCGCGATGGTCATCATAGCTACCCCGACTCTGCAGTTCCTCCACCATCTCCGGCTAATCCCGACGGTGAGACCCGTGGAGAAGCATCAGCATCCTCGAGGCAGGCCCATTTAGATGTAAATGAGGTAGACTAAGTCACCCGAGTAGTGCCGAGTCTCGGTGTATTCTTGCTTTGTAATCATGTAACCTTGTGAGTAAGTGCCGCCTGTCGTTGTGCCTCTGTTTTAATAGTAGCTTTGCGTAGTTTGTCAGCACATAGTTGCACATTTTCTGGGCACAACTACCAAGACCAACCCCGACGACACCCACAGTAACACGTCTCTTTATGAGATATGTGTATCCCCCACACTGACCCGATTCTTGGAGGTAATCTGGCATATTTATTACCTTTCACCACGGTAAAATGACCCAGCTCCAGTGCTATAAGAAGGCCACCTTGTGACCTTACCAAGCACCCCACACCTTGTGCACCACCCTCACAGCCTTTTACCTACCATGTCGAGCCCCAGTATTCATCTGAGAACCCCAGATGCAACCCCAGGTAGCTTTGTCAAAATATTGTGGGACTTTACCTGCAGTACCATGGGTTCTACCCAGCCACCCCAGTACGAGCTGTTCAAATCGAGAATCACCTCTTCCACTTCGGAATATTGGGCAGCAGTACACATCCCTCCCGTAGACCCCAACCAAGATCCAACGGAAGTTTCCTTCGTGGGGAAATCTATGCCAACCCCACGCTTGGCCATAGAAGCTGCTGCAAAAGAAGCGACTGCTCGTCTTCGATCCGTAGTACCCTATGCACACGAGCGAGGATATTATTACTTTCCGAGCCGTGCAGCACCCGGAGGAGTAACAACTTTTCCCGGTGGACGGATTGAGAGAGACCCAGTACTAGCCAACCTTATCCAGTACATCATCGCTCAGGAACATTTGAACCAGCGAGTAATGGATTATCTCCAGAGTCTCGCTGATTTGAACCCTCAGATTGCCATCGTCAGACCGCTGAGGCCCGACCCGGAGAGACGCATAAATTGAGTGGTCAATCCACTCCTCCGATAGAAGAAGAGTGTATCCCTTTACCAGAGATATTTTACCGGGACCCTGTCCAGTTACCATCTTCATTTTAGACGTCACTACCGTGTTGGTAGTTCAGCATTTCATATTACGTTGTAACTTATGCTTAGTACCTTAAATTTGTGCAACGAGTCAAGTATTTTCCGTTCCTGCTCATATGAGTAGTTCTCCTTGAGATTAACATGTGTAACCGCGAAGAAATCCTAGAATGAGATTTCTTTTCCCTGAGTTGCTGCATCGTTTATCCCCTCACTACGTAGTTTGTTTTCATTCACGCAGCACCACGGCAGTAGACTCACAACCGCTCGGACGCATATGGAGTATTTGTTTTTCCCAAACGGCTCTTAGCAAATCTCGAGGATGATATTTTTCTTAAGGGGGGTAGTAATTGTAACACCCCAAAAATTTAACCAGGTTTTAGTTATTAAAATTTTGCCAAGAGTTTAAAATTTTTTACCTGCAAGAATATCTCTGTGGATTTCAAAACTTTTCTTTTAGTATTAAGGAGTTTTCCCAAGTGGGTCCTCCCAAAACATATTGGACTTATATGCCCTCTCTTTTAAAAACATCTCTCAATCAGTAGATTTATTTATTAAATTATTTCACCCTGAGCTTTATTCATTAAAATGACTTGTTTTAAGTTTTGGAGCTCCTTTCTGTACTGCAACCAGTTGATAAACTTAACTAAAAATCCAACCAAAATTTGGAGATGTCTTGTGATGTCTCTAAATCACTTTTGTGCAATAATATATTTCATTCATTGCATATTTTGGGTGCTACAAATGTTTTTCTTCTCTGGTCCAGGGGACAATTTTACACTACAACCCTTTTAAATATCTCTTTCTAGCATCCACCAAAATTATGGGATGTCAGTAGGAGCATATTATTTCACTTTATGCAAAAACCCAGTGGTGTTATTTGAAATTTTTGAGTGAATCAATTTCATCTCCATTCTGGTCCAACATGATGATTTGTACAGCAACCATAGTCTTGTTTGCTCTTTGGCCCTAGATTATTTCTCCTACTTGTAGTCCTCCATGCAAAACCCCTAAGTCCAGGAGCTTGCACTCATTTGATCATTTTTGGTTCAAGTTATAATGCCATCCACCTCCTGTCCAGATTTGAAGTTCTGCAAAACTTGCACTAGCAAGTTTATGCTTTTCACAAACTAACCTCACCACCCTCTTGTGCATCCAAAGAGACACTGATCTGGAAGTTTTGGCCACTCCAAGAAATGCCTAAGTGCCTCTGGTATTTTGTCAAACACCCTGTGGGCATGAACAGTTTTGGCATGATTGTAAATTTGTGTTGTGAACTTTCCCATCTGTCCAAACCAAGTTGTCTAGTAGCCTGCTAATGGTCTCTAACCCAGACCTGTGGATTTGCATTTGATCTCTAGCAGTTTTGGCCATCCTGGCATTTCGTCGAGCAGACGCCGTGCACGCCCGGAGCGCGAGCAGAGCACGCGTTTTGCACGTGCCCGCGCCCGAGCAAGCGCGCCCTTGGATAAACTTCCCCGAGCTCATCCTGATCCTTTTCCCCTCGCCGCGTCGCGCCAAGAGCCCCGACTGCCCCTGGCTCGCTACAGCGGCGCCGCAGCAAGCTTCTTGGCGGCACGCTTGCGGCCGCACCCATAGACGGCGCCGCCCAAACCTGCTACACTCGCCAGCTGCCCCCTGAAGCATCTCCAGCTCAGCCACAGCTTCATCCTCTAGCGCGCGTCGCCGCCACGTAGCCATTCCTACAGAAGACGGTTCGCCGTCATCCTTATCGCCGGCCACCTCGGAACCGACCTCCAGCGCCTATATAAGGGCCCCGGAGCTGAATCGACCTAGAGCTACCACGGCCAGCAGTCGAGGAGGGGAAGGCTTTCTTCCCCGAGTCCGGCCGGTTCGGTCGCCGCTAAGTTCCGGCCGATTCCGTCGCCACCAGTGCCTCTCCCTCTCCTTTCTCTCCACCAAGAGCTCCCCCTCCCTCTCGTGAGTGCAACCCCCCGCTCGATTTTGGTCGGAAACCACCATAGCCCCAAACCCACTATCCACCCGAACGCCTGCTCCGCCACGAAGCTCGTCGCCGGCAACTCCGTCCACGTCGGCGACCATGACGGGTACCCACAGACTTGTATCGACCACCTGAGCACACCCATATCCTCAGATCACCAAGAGACGCCCCCGTTCGCCCGCAAAACCTCGCCGGAGCTCCGCCTCCGTTCGGTCAGAGGGGAACGACGCGCGCGTGACTGGTCAAACCTGACCAGTGGGCCAGGCGGGCCCACCGTCAGTGACCCAGCGCCTGTCCACGCAGGAGTAAGTGGAAGCGCCTTTTCCGAATACGCCTTCAATTAAATTGATTCTTTTCTGTTTTGTTTTAAATAACAGATTTTGACCAAACTTTGACCTGCTGTATCTTTTTAAATACGACTCCAATTAAATTGATTCTTTTTCCTACCTCTTTCAAATATTGTCTAGTTTATTTTAAGATTTATTTGAAAAAAATTTAAAACAACTTTTGTGCTGTTTTTATTTTTGTGTGTTAATTGTTTTATATTTTCAAAATAGGGTTTTTGAAGAGAGGAGAATTATTTCAAGAGTTTGAAATGCACCCTGCCTTCCCGTGACCTGAAGGCAAACATTCTGAACCCCGGCATAATATTTTTGTGTATTCGTTGGCACGTTTATAACATCACCTCATTTCGGAGGACTCGTTATTTCATGTGATATGATCATGTGCATGGATGCATATTAATGATTTCCATGCTGTTGGGAATGAACACACTTGTGATGATAATCATCCTCATGTGCCTTGCATGCATGCCGGAAGAAGTCCGGGAAAAAACCTCTGCCTTGGGTAGGCATGAGTTTGTCACCGGTCTCCGTCGGGATGGTTATGTCCGGTATGGCATGGTAAGGTATAGTGAGCGGTGATTCTGTTGGTTGAATTATTTTCATCAGATATTTCATGCAGGGAAATTTATAAACCTCCTGAGTCGACCCAAGCCCGAGTCTTGTTCCAGTAACCCCCATACTTGTTTCGTACTACCACTCGTCTCTACAACAAGTAGAGTACGGTTCAGTAAGTTGTCAACCTCTTTCTAGCACACACCGTACAGAGAGGCCAGGGTGGAAGATACCGGTTGTAGCTTGTAGGCAGACCACCTGGTCCGGGGGCATGGGTGTTTCCGGTTGAGACCGAGAGGGGAGGTCACCCCTTAGAGCGCGCGATATAAATTTGATCCCATGATACACGAGGTTGTAGCCTCCCCACTTAGAGTTTGCTTGACAGGTGTCGTGGGTGATTCCAGACACATGTGATTTAAGCTGCTGTGTGCAAGTTAGGTGTGTTTTCAACAAAAACACCGTAGACGGAATTAGTCCCGATGGACTAAAGGAATCCGTTACTCGTGGGTAAAGAGTACACCCTCTGCAGAGATTAAACCTATTCGAATAGCCGTGTCCATGGTTAAGGATTACAGTCTGGGATGGGTCAAGTGTCGGTCTTAGTGTCGGTCTTCGGAGGTGAAACTGTTAAACCAGAAATGGAAACACTACTTGTGTTTCATGATGATTATGATTATTATTTTTATCGTGGACTAACCCGTGATATTATTGGTATTATCATATATCCCTGGAATGGTTTTACCTCCGGGATAGTTACCATGATCATTTCTTTTAAAGCCCTGTATGTGGTGTCGCTCAGACGCCCGACGGTGGCATTTCTTTTAAAGCCCTTTATGTGGTGTCGCTCAGACGCCCGACTGTGGCATTTCTTTTAAAGCCCTGTATGTGGTGTCGCTTAGACACGCGACGGTGCCATTTCTTATAAAGCCCTTTATGTGGTGTCGCTCAGACGCCCGACTGTGGCATTTCTTTTAAAGCCCTGTATGTGGTGTCGCTTAGACGCCCGACTGTGGCATTTCTTTTAAAGCCCTGTATGTGGTGTCGCTTAGACGCCCGACTGTGGCATTTCTTTTAAAGCCCTGTATGTGGTGTCGCTTAGACACGCGACGGTGCCATTTCTTATAAAGCCCTTTATGTGGTGTCGCTCAGACGCCCGACTGTGGCATTTCTTTTAAAGCCCTGTATGTGGTGTCGCTCAGACGCCCGACGGTGGCATTTCTTTTTTAAAGCCCTTTATGTGGCGTTGCTTCAGACGCCCGATCGGTGCCTTTTATTATTATTGTTATGATATTGCATTTCCATAAATAACCTGCTTACATGCATCAGAGATTTATTTACCTTTTGTGACTGACGTCATGAGCATAAATATTTTCAACACATGATTATTATATTATCCCTGTGTTCATAATGTTTACGAGTACATTCAAAGTACTCACTAGCTTGTCCCTGGCTATTGTCTTGGCCAGATTTCTTGCGCGGAGAGCAGCGACGTGACGACAGCCCCGGAACCTAAGCAAAGGTGATAGCAGCCTCGCGAAGATAGGAGTTAACCTGGTCAGCTGTTCCCGTGGAAGATGGAGTCCCATAGACACTGATGTTTTACAACCCGCTTCCGCCATCAACCGCTAGAAACTATTTGTTGTACTCACAAACCAGAATGGTCTTGTACCACATATTTTGTATTTTGCTTGGAGTTTCCGTATCAAGTTGGTGTCTCATCAGCTAACAGTAATCATGGGGCTGATGAGCACAAGGGCCATTTCCCGTAATTAATACCCGGAGAATCGGTCGCCACACACAGTGCTCCCGTGGGCGCTCGTTTGCGAGCGTCGGTGAGCAAGCAGACGGAGGGGAGGAGGGGTCCAGGAGAACGGCGACGAGGAGAGGAAGCCATTGGACATGCTCACAAGCGCGATGACGACGAGAGAAGGAGGGGGTCCAGCACAAAAAGTGCTCTGGACATGCCACATCGCATAGAGCGCGCGCACAGGCATGCCAGCGTCATAGTCACCACGTGAACCGGGGCATTAATTGCTCTACAGCACCCAAAATGTTGTCTAGCTGATAGTCCTTCCAAGATAGGTTGTAACTATAGTGGTAACTTGGTTAAAAATGATCTGGTCAAAAAGAAATAACCCTCTGAAGTGTAACATCCCAAATTTTCAATTTGGAATGTTATACATAGGTCATCCACGCAAATCATATTTTATTGCATTTCCGCTCCGCAATCCTCAAAATCCTAAACAACTCAAGGACCCTCGGAGAGAGTTGGGGATTTCCTGGTTTTCATATTTGATTCCTATCAAATAGTGAAACGAGGATTTTCGATTTTAATTATTTTTCTCTCCGAAAAAAATATTTCTTATTAAAATATATGAGGGAGATAATATGACTTCTCCAAAACAATTGAAATATTGGAGGAAAAATGTTAAAATCATTTATTTCATTTTATTTGATTTTATTTGGATTTTATTTGAATTAGAAAAATTGCACGTTCTTAAAATTGCATTTTAAGGGCCAAGAAAATGTTCATCTCGTTCTAAATATTTTATTTAGACGGTGAAAATTTGTTTTGGCATTTTTAGGTTTTTGTTTTATTTTCTAGGATTTTATTTCTGTCGGCAAAATTATTTAAATAAAAACTTCGGGCACCGACTGGGCCGAAACCCAGCCGGGCCGGCCCAACTCCCCCGCGCCGCCGCCGCCTTCGTGCGCCCGCGCCGCCGCTGACTCGGACGAGGAGTCCGGCCGGGACTCTCTCGCCACCGCGCCTTGCCCCCTCCTCCAAGTCGCCCCCCCTCTATATAAGCTTCCACCCTGCCGCCCCAAACCACCAACATCACCGCCGCCGAGCCGCCGCCTCCAAAGCCGCAGCCACCGCCGCCCGCGCCTTGCTGCCGCCGCCGCTTGCCGCCCGCGCCAGCCGCCGCCGCTTGCCGTCCGCGCCGCCGCCGAGCCCCGCCGCCCCGCCACCCTACCCCGCCGGATCCGAGCCGTCAGTTTAAAAAAAACCGTTCGGTTTTTTTAGAAACCCTAGTCCGTTTTTTAGATTGGTTCGCCGGTTTAATCGATTCTTCTAATTAGCGGACGTTCGTCTGTACATTCGTTTAAACGAACGGTTTTATTCCGTTAGTTACAGATAACGAACGCTCGTTCGTTAGCCCGTTCGTCAGTCTTCTTTTATCGGATTTATCTGCGATTATTTTCAATCACGATTTCTGATCCGATCTTAGTTTCTGTTTATCTTTTTGCTCGTTAGTCGGAATCAGGTGATTCAAACGCCTAGAGTTTTGTCTGAAGACCCTATTTCTGTTTAATCAACTTAAACAAGATTTTGATACTGTAAATTTTAATTTAGTCTAGATTAGTAAACGGATCTTGTTTCTTTAGCCATTGGAGTTTCGTTGCTCCGTTTGATTTGATTCTTTGTGCAAACCGGAGTTCTTAAGTTGAACTTTCGGGTCAATCTCTTTTATTTGATGTTTTGCTCGTGCATCTTTTCTAGTTGCTTATGTATGTTATTGTTTGTTTGCGATAGAATTTCCGGAGTGTGAAGCGTGTTACTATGAGTCTCTAGGATTCACGGATCATCAGCAAGGCAAGTAAAACATTGATCATACTCTTTCCATACCCAGTTTTCATTGCATTAGTACAATCCCCAAACAATGCATGATTAGGATGTATTTAACTTGATGGTATTGGGAAGTAGTTGATGAGGTGGAACCTATTTCCCTGCTTATTATCAAACCCTTGGGAGTTACTTCTACATTATGCTTATGTTACTATGCTATGCTCGTAGACGTGGATTGGGTTTGAGTGTATGCATGACAGATGTGAGAATGTTAATTAATGGTTCAACTTAAGGTGGCAACTTTAATACACATCTGGGTGGATTGAGGCACCTGGGGAACCCAGTGTTGTCTGTATTTTTTGGAAATCCCGGGGTACCCGTGTGATCTTCCTATGGACCGCCACCTAGGCTTAAAGGGAACTGAGATGATTCATGATAGAAACTTCCGTGTGCAGCCACAAGCTACTATGGGCTCTAGCATAGTTGAGTAAGTTACGTGAAGCTCTTGAAGAGGTAGATCAGTAGGTAGTGGATTTTGTAGGTTTGATATGATCTACCCGAAGTAGGGAGTTAATGTTCCTAACAGACTATGTCTTCGTCATCCGTTTCTCAAACACCATGCAGTGCGGGAAATCCAACGGAAGCGATCGAGTCTTGTGGGGAAAAGTGCGCAAACCTCTGCAGAGTGTACAATCTAATCATAGTTAGCCGTGTCCCCGGTTATGGACAGTCTTGAGTATCTAGTACTTGGGTTATCACACGTATCTCATCACTCATAATTAATATTGTTGGGTTGATAATTACTTTAATTTGGGATTTAGTTTGGGTTATACCTTCTCAATGTTTCAACCACCATGATACTTAAATTAAATTTATTCCTTTGTTGTAGGGAAAAATTTGCTTTTCGCAAACTATAACCATAGAGCTTTTCACCAGCCAAATATGCATGTAGTAATAGCATTATTCTGTTCTTGCTCTACTGTGTTATATTGCCAGCATATTCCATGTGCTGACCCATTTTCGGGCTCCAACGTATTATGTTGCAGACTTTTCAGACAAGGAGTAAGGTTTGTTAGGTCATTGCCGTGCAGCTCAGCTATGCCGTTGGAGTTGATGGACTCACTTTATCTTCCAAGCCTTTCGCTGTTATCACATTAGATGGCCTTAAGCCATATTATTGTAATAAGTTCTCTTTTGAGACATTCGATGTAATAAGTTTGTGATTGCTACTCTGTTATAAATCCTTCGAGTACTGTGTGTGTGTCAGCATTACTGATCCAGGGATGACACTGAGGCACAGAGACTTGACCGTTTGAGGTCGGGTCGCTACAAGATGGTATCAGAGCACACGCTGAGTGTAGGACACGAACACTAAGATAAACATAGGTCACTCTTCTCTACTCATTTCTGACTCCTCTTCCTTTTCCACTCTTTAGGATGACGGAGATGAAGAACAAGTTCGCGCAACCGGATGAGGATACACCTTTTGGACGCCACTTGAAGGAAGTCACTAGGTACTTGAACATTGGAATACCAAGTTTCACCGGGACGTACAACGCCACCTTACCAGAAGAGGAGCGCTGGATGATTCAAGTACAAGTTCCAGGAAGGACGTTCTCGCCAACTTCTAAACCCATAGAATTTTCTTTCGATGCACCAACCTGGAGTCTAGGCAAGAGCATGGCAGCCCACATTACCATGGGACGCATTGGAGAAGTCTAACACAGGGAACTCAAGGACACTACCTATCAAATATGTGGGTGTTGTGGGGACCGAATCTCCGGGTGTTAATTCCCAGAAAATGGCCCTTGTGCTCACCAGCCCCAGGATAACTGTTAGCTGATGAGACACCAACTTGATACAGAAATTCCAAGCAAAATACAAAGTATGTAGTACAAGACCATTCTGGCCTATGTGTACAACAATATGGTTTCTAGTGGTTGATGGCGGAAGCGGGTTGTGAATCATCATCGTCTATGGGACTCCATTTCCCACGGGAACAGCTGACCAGGATAACTCCTATCTTCGCGAGGCTGCGGTCTCTGTTGCTTAGGTTCCAGGGCGGTTATCGCAATGCTCCTCTCCATGCAAGATATCTGGCAAAGACAATAGCCAGGGACAAGCCAGTGAGTACTTTGAATGTACTCGCAAACATTTTGAACACAGGTATAAGATAACAATAATATGCTGAAAATATCTTATGCTCATGACGTCAGTCACAAAAGATAAATAAAACTCTGATGCGTGCAAGCATGTTATTTGTGAATATGCAATAAAATGGTAGTATTAAAATTATGAAATAAATAACAAAAAAGACTTTAAAAGAAATGCCTCAGTCGGGCGTCTTAGCGACGCCGCATAAAGGGCTTTAAAAGAAATGCCGCAGTCGGGCGTCTTAGCGACACCACATAAAGGGCTCTAAAAGAAATGCTGCAGTCGGGCGTCTGAGCGACACCACATAAAGGGCTTTAAAAGAAATGCCGCAGTCAGGCGTCTGAGCGACACCACATAAAGGGCTTTAACAGAAATGCCGCAGTCGGGCGTCTGAGCGACACCACATAAAGGGCTTTAAAAGAAACACAGTGAATATCCAGGAGGTAGAACCATCCCAGGGATGTTCGATAATACCAAAAATATCACGGGTTAGTCCACATCAAAAATAATAATCATAATTATCACAAGTCACGAGTTGTGATTCCAGTTCTGGTTTAACAGTTTCACCTCCGAAGACCGACACTAAGACCGACACCTGACCCATCCCAGACTGTAATCCTTAACCATGGACACGGCTATTCGAATATGTTTAATCTCTGCAGAGGGTGTACTCTTTACCCACGAGTAACGGATTCCTTTAATCCATAGGGACTAATTCCGTCGATGGTCTTTTTGTTGAAAACACACCTAACTTGCACACACCAGCTTAACTCACATGTGTCTGGAATCACCCACGACACCTGTTAAGCAAAACTCTAAGTGGGGAGGCTACCACCTCGACGTAACATGGGATCACAAAATTTATACCGCGCGCAAACTGGGGAGCTACCCCCTTCGGCTACAACCGAAACACCCATGCTCTCGGACCCGATGGTATGACTACCGGAGGCCTCTGGTATCTTCCACCATGGCCTCTCTGTACGGTGTGTGCTAGGAAAGGGGTTGACAACTTACTAAACCGTACCCTACTTGTTGTAGAGACGAGTGGTAGTACGAAGCAAGTATGGGGGTTACTGGCACAAGACTCGATCTACGGTCGACTCAGGAGGTTGTAATGTTCCTTGCAAGATTAGTATAACAATGCGTATACTTCAAACAACAGATAGAAACACCACGCGAAATACCCCCTCATGCCATACCGGACACGTCTGTCTCGACGGAGGACTAGGGACAAGACCGTGTCTACCCAAGACAGAGGCCTTCCCGGCTTTCCTCCCGGTATGCATGAAAGGCATATGACGAAGATTCCTATCACAATCATATCAACTCCATTAGCATGAAATTCATTAACATGCACTCATGAGTAGGAACACATCCTCACATAAAATGATGTATGCTCGTGTCGGGGTGGTGTTGTCACCGTGCCAAGCAACACACACAAAAGTTACACCAGGGTTAAGAATGCTAGCCTTCAGGTCATGGGAAAGCATGGTGCATTCCAAAACATCTTGAAATCTTCAAAAATCCTATTTAAAAGAATATATTTGAATTACTACATAAAATCAAAACAACACAAAAGAGTTGTCTGAATTTTTTTCAAAAAAATCTTAAAATAAACTAGACCATATTTGAGAGAGGTAGGAAAAAGATTCAATTTATTTGGAGTTGTATTTAAAAGTTATAGATAGTCAAAGTTCTGGTCAAAATATGATTTTAAATTAAAAAAGAAAAACAGAAAAACAATTCGATTACTGACCACGTCGAAGGCGTATTTTGAAATTACGCCTCCACTTATCCAGAGTGGACGCGCGGGGTGTCACTGACAGTGGGTCCAAGGGGCCCACTAGTTAGGTTTAACTAGTCCCCACTCCCTCCTTTTCTCTGCCCGAGCAGAGGCGGGACGTCCGGCGATCGTCGCCAGCGTTAGGCGGCTCCTCGCGGGCCCCCCGAGGGTGGGGATGGATCCGCAAGGCTAGGGCGGTTATTCCGGTGGTCGAGGGAGTGATGGGGATGGAGGGGGTCGTCGGCGACGACCTTCGCGGCGGCCGGCGGGGTCGGCAGTAAAGTGGTTTTGTGGTTGTGGTAGTTCCCGATCAAAATCGAGCAGGGGGAAGGGTTCACGGGAGGAAGGGAGAGCTTCTGGTGGAGAGGGCAGAGGGAAAGGCCCTGGTGGTGCCAGAATGGCCGGGGCAGTGGCGGCGGCTGCGGTTGCCGGAGAGGAGGAAGACGACTCTCCCTCTCTCTTCGATTCACGGCTAAGGGGGCACGACCGGAATGGTGTGAGGCTGCCTGTGTGCGGGGTTGAGCTCGGGGCCTCTTTTTATAGCACATCCGAGTCGGTTTGCGGCGGCCATGGATAAGTTTGCCGGCGACCGTCTTCTGTAGCTGCAGGGCAACGTGGCGGCGACGAGCGCTAGTGGACATGGCTGCGGATGAGCTCGCGCTGCTCCAGGGGGCAGGTGGCGAGCGCCGGAGGCTTGGGCAGTGCTGCTCATGGCGGTGGCGGTTGCGGCCGCGGGCGTGCCGCCAAGCGTCTTGCTGGCAACGCTGCAGAGGCCGTCGGGGCTCTTGGCGCGACGCAGCGAGAAGCCAAGCGAGTGGCGTGGCTCTGCAGGGCGGTGGCAAACCAGGGGGCGACGCGTCGGCTCGGGCGCACGTGCGGGCCAAACGCACGCTCTGGGCGCGCCCAGAGCACGCCCGGGACATGTTCGATGAAATGCCAGGGTAGCCTGGCGTGCTTGAGCAGGGCTGGCAAGTAACAGGGCTAGTTTAGGGTTAGCAAGGGGATCAAGGGACATGGTGGATAGGTCAGGGGCTCAAGTTCATAATGCAAACTTGAAATCATGCCAAATCTGGCCATGCACTTAGGGTGTTTTTCAAAATGCCAAGGCCATCCAGGCAGTACTTGGGGTGGCCAAATTCTCCAGATCAGTGTCTCTGTGGATGAATGAGAGGGTGGTGAATTTAGTTTGCAAAAAGGAGAAACTTGCTAGTGCAAGTTTTGCAAAACTACACTTCTGGACAGGGAGTAAATGGCATCATTACATGGACCATAAGTGTTCCAAAGAGTGCATGCTCCTGGACTTAGGGGTTTTGCAGGGTTGACTACAAGCATGAGAAAGCACCAGGTCACTGGAGCAAGAAAGAATGGGGTTGCAGTAGAAAACACAAGTCTGGTCCAGAATGAAAAAGAGGTTGATACACTCAATTTTTCCAAAGAACAACACTAGGTTTTTTCATAAAGTTGGATGGCATGCTACTACTGACATCCCATAATTTTGGTGGAGGCTCTAGGGAAATATTTAATTAGGCTATAGTGCAAAAGTGTCCACTGGACCAGATTTGAAAAACAGGTGTAAAACTCAAAATATGCAATGAAATAATTATATTATTGCGCACAAGTGATTTAGAGATATCACATGACATCTCCAAATTTTGGTTGGAATTTTAAGTGAATCTATCAAATGGTTGTAGTTCAAAAAGAGCTCCAAAATTTAAAACAATACATTTTCATGAATAATGCTCAGGGCGAAATAATTTAATAAATAAATCTACTGATTAAGAAAATGTTATACAGGGAGCATAGAAGTCCAATATGTTTTGGAAAGCTCCACATGGAAAAGACACCTTAATATTAAAAGAAGAGTTCTGAAATCAACAAAAATAATAATTTTAGAACTCCTGGCAAAATTTTAATATTTAGAACTTGGCTAAATTTTTGGGGTGTTACAATTACTACCCCCCTTAAGAAAAATCTCGTCCTCGAGATTTGCTAAGGGTTGTAAACAAAATACTTTTACCTGCTCAAACGATTATTTTACTCAAGCGGTAAAAAGTGGCTACAGTGAGAGGGCAATAAGTGTGAGTAACTACAGTGTGGGATACTGGCGCTGCGTGGAAAAATCTATGTTTAGGAGCAAAACGAGAGATTTCTACACCGTATATAGATTTAGAATAAATTCTAAATCTTCAAATACGCTGGTCGCACCCGAGAGCACAGTGCTCTCTCTGACTGACTGGTGGACCTGGGCCCACGGTCAGCCTCTTCTTCTTCCTCCGGTTCTCTCTTTTTCCTCTCTCCCGTGCGCTTTCCTGTGCTTTCTCCACCGGCGACGCCTAGCGCGTAGGGCACGCCGTACCGCGGTAGTGCGCAGCGTGCTAGCTGCCGGTGCAGCGTGCACTCACCTCGCGCGCCAGTGCGCTGTCGGCACTGCTCGCGGATTCGCCTCCGAACGCCGGCGGTCGGGCGACGAGCGGCGCTGGTGGACCTCGCCCACCGTACACCGAGCTCGAGCTATAAAATTACCACGGTGTTCTCCTCTTCTTCCTCACACCTGGCCTCATTCCTCTTCCCTCCTTCTCCTCTGTTTCGGTTGGCCGGAGCTCAAGACGGGGCTCTAATGGCGGAGGTGGTTCCGGACTGGTTCGTGATCATGCTGTGCGGAGGGCTGGCAGCGGTGCTGGGGCTCTCCGTGCTCCTGTGTGCGATGATCCTCGATGATCGTCGCGTTGCCACTGCCCGGTTGCTGGCTCTCCGTGGTGGTGGTGGCCATGAGGAGTAGGTGGGGTGTGCCGGGTGTTAACTGTTGTCGGGAAATGCTTAGTAAACGCAACATAGTTGTAAAATTTTGCAAGCAGTGTATGTGTTTCGAGTAATTGTGGTTGTGAGTCTGCTGCCGTGGTGCTGCGTGAAATAAAATAATCCACGTCGTGAATGATGCAGCAATACAGGGAAAAGAAATCTCGCTCCAGGATTTTCTCGCGAGAGGACACAGTGATACAATAGAGTCAAAATGCAACAATAATTGAAACTAAATGGTTTACATTGCCGCACAAACTCGGGGCACCACGCATAAGTTACAACACATGAATAAACGTCACAGCAATAAATATAGCGGCGACGTCTAAAGTGAAAACGGTAATTGGACGGGGTCCTGAGAAAACGTCGCTGGTACTGGGATACACTCTTCTTCTATCGGAGGAAGTGGATTGACCAGACGAGGAATGTGTCTCTCCTGGTCGGGCCTCAGTGATCTGCCGATGGCGATCTGAGGATTTAAATCCGCGAGGCTTTGTAGATAACCCATCACGCGTTGGGTTAAACGCTCTTGAGCGATGACGTATTGGACGAGGTTGGCCAAGACTGGGTCTCTCTCAATACGTCCACCTGGAAAAGATGTTACTCCTCCGGGTGCTGCACGGCTCGGAAAATAATAATACCCTCGTTCGCTGGCATAGGGTACCGAGAATCGAAGGCGAGCGAGCGCTTCGTACGCCGCAGCTTCTACGGCCATATGCGAGGTTGGCATAGATTTCCCTACGAAGGAGACCTCCGTTGGATCTTGGTTTGGGTTTACGGGAGGGATGTGCACGGCTGCCCAATATCTTGAGGTGGAAGGGGTGATTCTCGATTTGAACAGCTCGTACTGGGGTGGCTGGGTAGCGCCCATGGTACTGCGGGTAAAATCCCACAATATCTTGACAAAACTACCCGGGGTTGCATCTGGAGTTCTCAGATAGATACTGGGGCTCGGCATGGCAAAAAATGGTTGTGAGAATGGTGCACAAGGTGAGGAGTGCTTGACAGGGTTACTCGGTGGCCTTTATATAGCACCGAAGCTGGGTCATTTTTTTACCGTGGTGAAAGGTAAAGAATTTGCCAGCTCATCTTGGGGTCAAGCCACAGATACACACATCACACTAAAGTGACGTATCACTGTGGGTGTTGTCGGGGCGGTTTTTGGTGGCTGCGCCAAGGATAGAGAAATCACACTACATGCTAATACATCCATGCAATACTACTATATAAAACAGAGGAACGATGACAGGCTGCTTTAATTTAAGGGATCACAGGATTACAAAGCGAGGATACACTGGGACTCGCCACTACTCGAGTGACTTAGTGTACTTCGTTTACATCCAAGCGGGCGTCCCTTGTGGATGTCGAGGCTTCTCCACGGTTCTCACCGTCGGAATTAGCTGGAGAGGGCTGAGGGGCTGCAGGCTCGGGGTAGTGATGATGACCATCGCGGGGATTGTTGACCACAACCCCGTTGGAGTGTGCTCCCAGGAGGCGGCGCAACACTTCTGGGGTCATCAAAGCACCTTGGCTAACGGCTGGGGCAGACCTCAGGGTCTCAATCGGGTGTCTGAACAGCACGACTGGGTTGTCAGCGTTGGGCACGTTCTCTTCTCTCGCCGAGGCTTGACGAACCAGCTCTCCACGAGCTGCGATCAGATCAATGGTGATTTGATCGAACAGTTCCTCCAGTGCACTTACATAGCGCACTAGGTGCAGCAATGCAGGATCCGTCTCGTGATCTCCGTTGGCAAGTTGGGGTGGTCTACCATACCCTCACGCCTGGGGTAGTAGTGGAACGAGCGACAGTTAAGTCTGGGCGACAGGTGCCTGAGATGAACTATAGCCTCTCGAGCAGCTAGCTGAATGGCTTGTGGCTCAAAGGAAGTTGTTCTTCCGGTGAACCTGTAGGGGCGCTCGGGCGCTAGACCCCTACCGTAGATGTGTACCGTGGCCCAGAATTGACGGCTCTCACCGCTCAGGGGTCCTTGGTACACAACATATTCAGGTGGCTCTTCTAACGCATAGCCACGGCGAGTGAGGTTTGCGAGTATGGTCACAAAGCCTCCAAGGTTGGTTGATGTGGTCTCGTTGTGCACGACGGGACTGGGCATTGTGGCTTGCTTTGGGGAAAAAGCTGTGTTGTGCTGGGTTGGGGCTAGCGTGCCCTTTTTATAGAAAAAAGGGACGGAGTCTTCCTTCGCACGCTTGCGAATGAGACACCTTGGTTGCTGGTCACTGGTGCGCGATAGACGGCTAGGTTGATAGGTTGGGCACCGACTGCCAAAAGGCGTCGGGTCACTGTGTGGTTATCTTGTGCGAGAAGCTTGGTTGAGGTTTTTCTTATGGCTTGGTGGGTTGGTTTGCCTAAGTTTCTTGACCTGGCTAAAATAGGATTAGCCAATGGTCAGCCTGGCTCTGGTACCAAGTTTGTGGGGACCGAATCTCTGGGTGTTAATTCCCAAAAAATGGCCCTTGTGCTCACCAGCCCTAGGATAACTGTTAGCTGATGAGACACCAACTTGATACAGAAATTCCAAGCAAAATACAAAGTATGTAGTACAAGACCATTCTAGCCTATGTGTACAACAATATGGTTTCTAGTGGTTGATGGCGGAAGCGGGTTGTGAATCATCATCGTCTATGGGACTCCATTTCCCACATGAACAACTGACCAGGATAACTCCTATCTTCGCGAGGCTGCGGTCTCTGTTGCTTAGGTTCCGGGGCGGTTATCGCAATGCTCCTCTCCATGCAAGATATCTGGCCAAGACAATAGCCACGGACAAGCCAGTGAGTACTTTGAATGTACTCGCAAACATTTTGAACACAGGTATAATATAACAATAATATGCTGAAAATATCTTATGCTCATCACATCAGTCACAAAAGATAAATAAAACTCTGATGCGTGCAAGCATGTTATTTGTGAATATGCAATAATATGGTAGTATTAAAATTATGAAATAAATAACATAAAGGACTTTAAAAGAAATGCCTCAGTCGGGCGTCTTAGCGACGCCGCATAAAGGGCTTTAAAAGAAATGTCGCAGTCGGGCGTCTTAGCGACACCACATAAAGGGCTCTAAAAGAAATGCTGCAGTCGGGCGTCTGAGTGACAGCACATAAAGGGCTTTAAAAGAAATGCCGCAGTCGGGCGTCTGAGCGACACCACATAAAGGGCTTTAAAAGAAATGCCGCAGTCGGGCGTCTGAGCGACACCACATAAAGGGCTTTAAAAGAAATGCCGCAGTCGGGCGTCTGAGCGACACCACATAAAGGGCTTTAAAAGAAATGCCGCAGTCGGGCGTCTGAGCGACACCACATAGAGGGCTTTAAAAGAAATGCCGCAGTCGGGCGTTTGAGCGACACCGCATAAAGGGCTTTAAAAGAAATGTCGCAGTCGGGCGTCTTAGCGACACCACATAAAGGGCGCTAAAAGAAATGCTGCAGTCGGGCGTCTGAGTGACAGCACATAAAGGGCTTTAAAAGAAAGGCCGCAGTCGGGCGTCTGAGCGACACCACATAGAGGGCTTTAAAAGAAATGCCGCAGTCGGGCGTTTGAGCGACACCGCATAAAGGGCTTTAAAAGAAATGTCGCAGTCGGGCGTCTGAGCGACACCACATAAAGGGCATTAAAAGAAATGCCGCAGTCGGGCGTCTGAGCGACACCACATAAAGGGCTTTAAAAGAAATGCCGCAGTCGGGCGTCTGAGCGACACCACATAAAGGGCTTTAAAAGAAATGCCGCAGTCGGGCGTCTGAGCGACACCACATAAAGGGCTTTAAAAGAAATGCCGCAGTCGGGCGTTTGAGCGACACCACATAAAGGGCTTTAAAAGAAATGCCGCAGTCGGGCGTCTGAGGGACACCACATAAAGGGATTTAAAAGAAACACAGTGAATATCCAGGAGGTAGAACCATCCCAGGGATGTTCGATAATACCAAAAATTTCACGGGTTAGTCCACATCAAAAATAATAATCATAATTATCACAAGTCACGAGTTGTGATTCCAGTTCTGGTTTAACAGTTTCACCTCCGAAGACCGACACTAAGACCGACACTTAACCCATCCCAGACTGTAATCCTTAACCATGGACACGGCTATTCGAATACGTTTAATCTCTGCAGAGGGTGTACTCTTTACCCACGAGTAACGGATTCCTTTAGTCCATCGGGACTAATTCCGTCTACGGTATTTTTGTTGAAAACACACCTAACTTGCACACACCAGCTTAACTCACATGTGTCTGGAATCACCCACGACACCTATTAAGGAAAAATCTAAGTGGGGAGGCTACAACCTCGACGTAACATGGGATCACAAAGTTTATACCACGCGCAAACTGGGGAGCTACCCCCTTCGGCTACAACCGAAACACCCATGCTCCCGGACCCGATGGTATGACTACCGGAGGCCTCCGGTATCTTCCACCATGGCCTCTCTGTACGGTGTGTGCTAGGAAAGGGGTTGACAACTTACTAAACCGTACCCTACTTGTTGTAGAGACGAGTGGTAGTACGAAGCAAGTATGGGGGTTACTGGCACAAGACTCGATCTACGGTGGACTCAGGAGGTTGTAATGTTCCCTGCAAGATTACTATAACAATGCATATACTTCAAACAACAGATAGAAACACCACACGACATACCCCCTCATGCCATACCGGACACGTCCGTCTCGACGGAGGACTAGGGACAAGACCGTGTCTACCCAAGACAGAGGCCTTCCCAGCTTTCCTTCCGGTATGCATGAAAGGCATATGACGGTGATTCCTATCACAATCATATCAACTCCATTTGCATGAAATTCATTAACATGCACTCATGAGTAGGAACACATCCTCACATAAAATGACGTATGCTCGTGTCGGGGTGGTGTTGTCACCGTGCCAAGCAACACACACAAAAATTACACCAGGGTTCAGAATGCTTGCCTTCAGGTCATGGGAAAGCAGGGTGCATTCGAAGACATCTTGAAATCTTCAAAAATCCTATTTAAAAGAATATATTTGAATTACTACATAAAATCAAAACAACACAAAAAATTTGTCTGAATTTTTTTCAAATAAATCTTAAAATAAACTAGACCATATTTGAGAGAGGTAGGAAAAAGAATCAATTTATTTGGAGTTGTATTTAAAAGTTATAGACAGTCAAAGTTCTGGTCAAAATCTGATTTTAAATTAAAGCAGAAAAACAGAAAAATGATTCAATTACTGACCACGTCGAAGGCGTATTTTGAAATTACGCCTCCACTTATCCAGAGTGGACGTGCGGGGTGTCACTGACAGTGGGTCCAGGGGGCCCACTAGTCAGGTTTGACTAGTCCCCACTCCCTCCTCTTCTCTGCCCGAGCAGAGGCGGGACGTCCGGCGATCGTCGCCGGCGTTAGGCGGCTCCTCGCAGGCCCCCGAGGTGGGAATGGATTCGCAAGGCTGGGGCGGTTCTTCCGGTGGTCGAGGGAGTGATGGGGATGGAGGGGGTCGTCGGCGACGAGCTTCGCGGCGGCGAGCGGCGTCGGGAGTAAAGTGGTTTTGTGGTTATGGTGGTTCTCGATCAAAATCGCGTAGGGGGAATGGTTCACGGGAGGAAGGGAGAGCTTCTGGTGGAGAGAGTGCAGAGGGAGAGGCCCTGGTGGCGCCGGAAAGGCCGGGGCAGTGGTGGCGGCTGCGTTTGCCGGAGAGGAGGAAGACGACTCTCTCTCTCTCTCTTCGATTGACGGCTAAGGGGGCACGAGCGGAATGGTGTGAGGCTGCCTGCATGCGGGGTTGAGCTCGGGGCCTCTTTTTATAGCACATCCGAGTCGGTTTGCAGCGGCCGTGGATAAGTTTGCCGGCGATCGTCTTCTGTAGCTGCAGGGCAACGTGGCGGCGACGAGCGCTAGTGGACATGGCCGCGGATGAGCTCGCGCTGCTCCAGCGGGCATGTGGCGAACGCTGGAGGCTTGGGCGGTGCTGCTCATGGCGGTGGCGGTTGCGGCCGCAGGCGTGCCGCCAAGCGGCTTGCTGGCAACGCTGCAGAGGTGGTCGGGGCTCTTGGCGCGACGCAGCGAGAAGCCAAGCGAGTGGCGTGGCTCTGCAGGGCGGTGGCGAACCAGGGGGCGACGCGTCGGCTCGGGCACACGTGCGGGCCAAACGCACGCTCTGGGCGCGCCCAGAGCATGCCCGGGACGTGTTCGATGAAATGCCAGGGTAGCCTGGCGTGCATGAGCGGGGCTGGCAAGTAACAGGGCTAGTTTAGAGTTAGCAAGGGGATCAAGGGACATGGTGGATAGGTCAGGGGCTCAAGTTCATAATGCAAACTTGAAATCATGCCAAATCTGGCCATGCACTCAGGGTGTTTGTCAAAATGCCAAGGCCATCCAAGCAGTACTTGGGGTGGCCAAATTCTCCAGACCAGTGTCTCTGTGGATGAATGAGAGGGTGGTGAAGTTAGTTTGCAAAAAGGAGAAACTTGCTAGTGCAAGTTTTGCAAAACTACACTTCTGGACAGGGAGTAAATGGCATCATTACATGGACCATAAGTGTTCCAAAGAGTGCATGCTCCTGGACTTAGGGGTTTTGCAGGGTTGACTACAAGCATGAAAAAGCACCAGGTCACTGGAGCAAGAAAGAATGGGGTTGCAGTAGAAAACACAAGTTTGGTCCAGAATGAAAAAGAGGTTGATACACTCAATTTTTCCAAAGAACAACACTAGGTTTTTGCATAAAGTTGGATGGCATGCTACTACTAACATCCCATAATTTTGCTGGAGGCTCTATGGAAATATTTAACTAGGCTATAGTGCAAAAGTGTCCACTGGACCAGATTTGAAAAACAGGTGTAAAACTCAAAATATGCAATGAAATAATTATATTATTGCACACAAGTGATTTAGAGATATCACATGACATCTCCAAATTTTGGTTGGAATTTTAAGTGAATCTATCAAATGGTTGTAGTTCGAAAAGAGCTCCAAAATTTAAAACAATACATTTTAATGAATAAAGCTCAGCGTGAAATACTTTAATAAATAAATTTACTGATTAAGAAAATGTTATACAGAGAGCATAGAAGTCCAATATGTTTTGGAAAGCTCCACATGGAAAAGACACCTTAATATTAAAAGAAGAGTTCTGAAATCAGCAGAAATAAAATATTTAAAACTCCTGGAAAAATTTTAATATTTAAAACTTGGCTAAATTTTTGGGGTGTTACAGGTGTCGAGACGAGCAATGGGAAATAATCAGCACCAGGAAGGATAGATCCATTGCAGCTTTTATCCAGGAGCTAAACCAGCACATTTGACGTCAGGAGAACCAGATGTGCGCAGACATGATGGAATTGAAGAAGGCAAAGACTAGGATCATCGAGCTGGAGGAAGAACTCAAGTTCACACGTGATGGATATGAGGAGGAAATCAAGACACTACTGGAGAAGAACGACGACCTGGTTAAGAAGATCGGAATATTCATGGGAGGACTAGCACGGGAGACGAAGACGACGACCCCACTTGCCCGGACAACTACATCATCATCGACGACACTGATTCTGATCCTAGTGATGATGACTTTGAAGATGAAGCTGGAGTGGACATTATGGGATCTTCCACCGATCAAAATTTCTAGATGACCACCATATATTAGTAGTATTCCCACATGTATTTAGTAGTAGTTGAGCACTTTTGCGATAGTTCTAGACCGTTGTATTCCCTTGCTTGATTGATTGAGTAATATGATTGTGTTTGTCTCATGTGCATGTGGGTAGTGCTTTCTCACTAGACCTTTTTCTATTCTAATCTCTTCCATCTAAACCCATCAGATGCCTCCGAGACGTGACACTGGTTTTGCTTTCCCACTGGAGCTCACCCAGTTGATCCAGCAGCAAAATGCTTTGATGCAATTGCTAGTTCAGAACCAGGGCAACAACAACAAGAACAACAACAACAACAACAACAACAACAACAACAACAACAACAACAACAACAACAACAACAACAACAACAACAACAACAAAAACAACAACAACCCGCCACCAGTGGACAACCTAGCCCGTTTTCTAAGGTTACAGCCGCCGGTGTTTTCCAGTAGCACCGAGCCAATAGTTGCTGATGATTGGCTACGCCGTATCGGAAGGGAGTTGACCACCGCAGCATGCACAGATGCAGAGAAGGTGTGTTTTGCCGCACACCAATTGGATGGACCTGCAGCATCATGGTGGCAGAATTTTACAGCCACCTATCCTATCGACAGGGCCACATGGGCTCAGTTTCAGGAGGCTTTTCGTACTGCCCATGTTTCCACTGTAGCTATGCAGATGAAGAAGCGTGAGTTTCGCAATTTACGCCAGGGGAACCGTACTGTAGGCCAGTACGTGGATGATTTTAGCAAGTTATCACGCTATGCCCCTGATGATGTGGCCACAGATGCCGCGAAGCAGGAGAAGTTTATGGAAGGGTTGAATGATGAGATGAGTATGCAGTTGATGGTGGCAACCTTCAACAACTACCAGGAGTTGGTAGATAAGGCTCTTATGATCGAAGGGAAGCAGCAGCAGATTGAGAGCCGTAAGAGGAAGTATGGACAAGTGAAGTATAACTCAGGAGCTCAGCAGAAGCCTCGCTTAATGCCGAATTCGGGAGGACTTGTTCATAACCATGGAGGTCACACCCACACTGGAGGAGGATCGCATAACCACAATGGTGGTAAGAATGGAAATGGGAACGGAGCTAACAACAATCAGAATCGCTCCAATCCAGCCACACCCGCCAAGAGAGACCTAAGTCAAGTTACTTGCTTTAAGTGCGGGAAGACTGGGCACTATGCCAATGATTGCCCTGAAGGAAGGAATGGAAACAGAAACGGGGGCGCCGGGGAGAAGCCTAATCCATTCAACAAAGAACAAGTGAACCACGTTAACGTGGAGGAGGTTGAAGAGCAGCCGGACGCGGTACTAGGTAAGTTTTTGGTTAAGTCATTTACCGCTCCTATTCTTTTCGATACTGGTGCATCGCATTCAAACATATCAAGGGATTCGTGGATAAGTTTAACCTACCAACCCAAACCCTGAGCACCCCTCTTTTAGTGAGGTCGCTTGGAGCAGAGTATGTGGCTAGCCGATGGTGCAATCAAATACCCCTAACCATTGGGACTCATGTTTTACCGTCTGACCTAATTATCTTGGAGTCACAAGGATTGGATGGGATATTAGGTATGGACTAGATGTCAAAGTATGGAGGAAGTTTTGACTGTGCTAGTAAGTCAATTTATCTCACCACCCTGGAGGGGAAAAGGATTAAGTACGTATCTAGGCATGTGCCTAGGAGGACCCAAGTGAATGCCCTCACAGGAGTTGTGCAGGAGGAAGTGCCTGTAGTAAAGGATTACCCGGATGTTTTTCCAGAAGATTTACCAGGCATGCCACTGGATCGAGACATTGAGTTTTTGATAGAGCTATTGCCAGGCACAAGGCCAATATCCAAGAGACCCTATCGGATGCCCGCAAATGATCTGGAGGAAATTAAGAAGCAGATCAAGGAGTTGTTGGAGAAAGGTTATATTCAAAGGATTTCATCACCTTGGGGAGCTCCGGTACTTTTGGTCGAGAAGAAGGATAAATCCCTGAGGATGGTTGTGGATTATCGAGCCTTGAACGAAGTAACGATTAAGAACAAGTATCCACTACCGATGCGCAATGATCTGTTTGATCAGCTGCAAGGAGCTAAGGTGTTTTAGAAGATTGATCTACGATCAGGATACCTCAGTTGAAAATCCGAGAGAAGGATATACCAAAGACAACGTTCACCACGCGGTATGGATTATACGAGTATACGGTCATGTCGTTTGGACTGACAAACGCCCCTGCCTATTTCATGAGTATAATGAACAAAGTGTTCATGGAGTATTTGGACAAATTCGTTCTGGTGTTTATCAATGATATTATGGTATACTCGAAGAATGAAGAGGAGCACAAGGAGAATTTGCGATTAGTTCTCGAGAAACTCAGGGAACACCAGTTATACGCCAAGTTCAACAAGTGCGAATTTTGGTTGAAGGAAGTTGGATTTCTTGGGCATGTTATATCAGGAGAAGGTATAGCAGCAGACCCCACCAAGGTTCAGTCGGTCACTGAATGGTTGGCACCCACTTCAGTTGGCGAGATCCGCAGTTTCCTTGGACTCGCGGGATATTATCAGAGATTCATTGAGAATTTTTCCAAGCTTGCAAAGCCAATGATTGAACTATTGAAGAAGGATACTAAGTTTAAATGGACAGAAGATTGCGAGGCAAGTTTTCAGGAGTTGAAGAAATGTTTGACTACAGCCCCAGTGCTGACATTGCCAGATATACATAAGGAGTTTCAAGTGTATTGCGACGCCTCTCGCTTGGGACTGGGATGTGTGCTTATGCAGGACGGAAAAGTTGTTCCGTATGCCTCACGACAACTGAAGCCCCATGAGTTGAACTATGCGACACACGATTTGGATTTAGGAGCCGTAGTGCATGCATTAAAGACTTGGAGACATTACCTTATCGAAATCCGTTGTGATGTGTACACGGATGATAAGAGTTTGAAGTATATTTTCATGCAAAAGGAGCTGAACCTTAGACAGAGGAGATGGTTGGAACATATAAAAGATTAAGATATGAAGCTACACTATCATCCAGGAAAGGCCAATGTTGTAGCAGACGCTTTGATCCGGAAGAGTTATGCCAATATACTTGAAGGTAAGGGATTGCCAAAGGAGTTAGCTGAGGATCTCATGGAACTTCGAGTAGAGATTGTTCCCAGAGGTTTCCTTGCAACAATGGAGGTTCAGTCGACCTTGTTGAACAAAATTCGAGAAGCTCAGAAGGAGGACAAGGAGATTGCCGAGATAAAGGAGAAGATGAGCAACGGAAAGGCCAAAGGTTTTCGCGAGGATGAGCACGATACCTTATGGTTTGAGGATCGAGTTTATGTGCCTAATAACCCACAGATCAGGAAGTTAATACTTCAGGAGGCTCATGACTAACCATACTCAATACACCCCGGAAACACCAAGAAGTATTTGGATTTAAAAGAACGTTTCTGGTGGACTGGTATGAAGAAGGATATCGCCGAGTATGTGGCCGTATGTGATGTATGTCAGAGAGTGAAGGCAGAGCATCAGAAGCCAGCAAGACTGTTACAGCCTATGCCGATACCCGAATGGAAGTGGGATAAACTTGGCATGGACTTTATCACCAGACTACCCAGGACCAAAGCAGGATATGACTCAATATGGGTAGTAGTGGATCGCTTGACCAAAGTGTCTCACTTTATCCCGGTGAAAACCACTTATACAAGTGCAAAGTTGGCCAAGATATATATGTCCAGGATCGTATGTCTGCATGGAGTTCCGAGGAGCATCGTATCAGATAGAGGGACACAGTTTACTTCAAAGTTTTGGCATCAGTTACACCAGACCTTGGGTATGAGATTGGAGTTCAGTATAGCATTCCACCCGCAGACTGATGGACAGACCGAGAGAGTCAACCAGATACTGGAAGATATGTTGAGAGCCTGTGCGCTAGATTATGGATCTAGTTGGGATGACAATTTTCCTTACGCAGAGTTTTCATACAACAATAGCTACCAAGCCAGTTTGAAGATGGCACCATGCGAAGCTCTGTATGGACTCATATGCAGAGCACCGTTGATGTGGGATGAGGTAGGAGACCGACAGCTGTTTGGACCAGACTTGATCAAAGAGTCCGAGGAGAAGGTTAAGCTGATTCGTGATAGACTGAAGGTAGCTCAGTCTAGGCAGAAAATTTATGCAAACTTGTAACTCAAGGAAGTAACTTATGAAATTGGAGACAGAGCATATCTGCGAGTATCACCCTTGTGAGGAGTGAAACGTTTTGGAGTTAAGGGAAAATTAGCCCCGAGATTTGTAGGACCGTATCGTGTTTTGGAACAGATGGGAGAAGTTGCCTACAAGCTAGAATTACCTGAAGGACTGTTGGGAGTTCACGACGTGTTCCACGTCTCACAGCTGAAGAAGTATCATGCTGAGATGGCCGATATACCGTTAAGAGATACAGTAACCTTGGAGGCAATTCAGCTGGACAGTGATTTGACTTATGAATAGAAGCCAGTAAAGATTCTTGAGTTTGCCAACCGAGTAACTCGCAGCAAGGTTATCAAATTTTGCAAAGTTTAGTGGAGCCACCATACTGAGGATGAAGCTACCTGGGAACGAGAGGATGATCTTCGCAAGGACCACCCACACCTATTTTCTGACCAACCCGAATCTCGAGGGCGAGATTCATCTTAAGGGGGGTAGGTTTGTAACAACCCAAATTTTCAATTTGGAATGTTATACATAGGTCATCCACGCATATCATATTTTATTGCATTCCCGCTCCACAATCCTCGAAATCCTAAGCAACTCAAGGACCCTCAGAGAGAGTTGGGGATTTCCTGGTTTTCATATTTCATTCCTATCAAATAGTGAAACAAGGATTTTCGTTTTTACTTATTTTTCTCTCTGGAAAAATATTTCTTATTCAAATATATGAGAGGATATAATATGACTTCTCCAAAACAATTGAAATATTGGAGGAAAAATGTTAAAATCATTTATTTGATTTTATTTGGATTTTATTTGCGTTAGAAAAATTGCACGTTTTTAAAATTGCATTTTAAGGGCCAAGAAAATGTTCATCTCGTTCTAAATATTTTATTTAGACGGTGAAAATTTGTTTTGGCATTTTTAGGTCTTTATTTTATTTTCTAGGATTTTATTTCCGTCTTAAAAATTATTTAAAAAAAAACTTCGGGCACCGACTGGGCCGAAACCCAGCCGGGCCGGCACAACTCCCCCGCGCCGCCCACGCCGCCGCCGACTCGGACGAGGATTCCGGCCGGGACTCCTCTCGCTGCCACGCCTTGCCCCCTCCTCCAAGTCGGCCCCCCTCTATATAAGCCGCCACCCCGCCGCCCCAAACCACCACCATCACCGCCGCCGAGCCGCAGCCTTCCGAGCCGCAGCCGCCGCCGTCCGCGCCTCGCCGCCGCCGCCGCCGAGCCCCGCCGCCCCGCTAGCCGCCGCCCAACCCCGCCTCGACGGAGCCACCTCGCCGGAGGTACCGCGCCGGATCCGAGCCGCCGGTTTTAAAGAAAAACCGTTTGGTTTTTTTAGAAACCCTAGGTCATTTTTTTTAGATCGGTTCATCGGTTTTCTCGATTCTTCTAATTAGCGGACGTTCGTCCTTCGTTTGTTTAAACAACGGTTTTGTTCCGTTAGTTACAGATAACGAACGCTCATTCGTCAGCTTGTTCATCAGTTTTCTTTTATCGGATTTGTCTGCGATTATTTTCAGTCGCGATATCTGATCCGATCTTAGTTTCCGTTTATCTTTTCGCTCGTTAGTCGGAATCAGGTGATTCAAATGCCTAGAGTTTCGGCTGGAGACCCTCTTTCTGTTTAATAAACTTAAACAAGATTTTGATGCTGTAAAATTTGACTGTAGTCCAGATTAGTAAACGGATCTTGTTTCTTTTGTCGTTTGAGTTTTGTTGCTCCGTTTGATTTGATTCTTTTTGAAAACCGGAGTTCTTAAGTTGAACTTTCTGGTCAATCTCTTTTATTTGAAGTTTTGCTCGTGCATCTTTGCTAGTTGCTTATGTATGTTATTGTTTGTTTGCGATAGAATTTCCGGAGTGCGAAGCATGTTACTACGAGTCTCTAGGATTCACGGATCGTCAGCAAGGCAAGTAAAACATTGATCATACTCTTTTCATACCCATTTTTCATTGCATTAGTACAATCCCCAAACAATGCATGATTGGGATGTCTTTAACTTGAGGGTATTGGGAAGTAGTTGATGAGGTAGAACCTATTGCCCTGCTTATTATCAAACCCTTGGGAGTTACTTCTATGTTATGCTTATATTACTATGCTATGCTCGTAGACGTGGATTGGGTTTGATTGTATCCATGACAGATGTGAGAATGTTAATTAATGGTTCAACTTAAGATGGCAACATTAATACACATCTGGGTGGATTGAGGCACCTGGGGAACCCAGTGTTGTCTGTATTTTTTTGGAAATCCCGGGGTACCCGTGTGATCTTCCTATGGACCGCCACCCAGGCTTAAAGGGAACTGAGATGATTCATGCTAGAAACTTCCGTGTGCAGCCACAAGCTACTATGGGCTCTAGCATAGTTGAGTAAGTTACGTGAAGCTCTTGAAGAGGTAGATCAGTAGGTAGTGGGTTTTGTAGGTTCGGTATGATCTACCCGGAGTAGGGAGTTAATGTTCCTGAAAGACTATGTCTCGGTCATCCGTTTCTCAAACACCAAGTGCGGGAAATCCAACGGAAGCGATCGAGTCTTCTGAGGAAAAGTGCGCAAACCTCTGCAGAGTGTACAATCTAATCATGGTTAGCCGTGTGCCTAGTTATGGACAGTCTTGAGTATCTAGTACTTGGGTTATCACATGTATCTCATCACTCATAATTAATATTGTTGGGTTGATAATTACTTTAATTTGGGATTGAGTTGGGGTTATACCTTCTCAATGTTTCAACCACCATGATAGTTAAATTAAATTTATTCCTTTGTTGTAGGGAAAATTTTGCTTGTCACAAACTATAACCATGGAGCTTTCCACCAGCCAAATATGCATGTATTAATAGCATTATTTTGTTCTTGCTCTACTGTGTTATATTGCTAGCATATTCCATGTGCTGACCCGTTTTCGGGCTGCAACGTATTATGTTACAGACTTTTCAGGCGAGGAGTAAGGTTCGTTAAGGTCGTTGCCGTGAAGCTCAGCTATGCCGTTGGAGTTGATGGACTCACTTTATCTTCCAAGCCTTCCGTTGTTCTTGCATTAGATGGCCTTAAGCCATATTATTTTAATAAGTTCTCTTTTGAGACATTCGATGTAATAAGTGTGTGATTGCTACTCTGTTATAAATCCTTCGAGTACTGTGCGTGTCAGCATTACTGATCCAGGGATGACACTGAGGCATAGAGACTTGACCGTTTGAGGTCGGTTCTCTACAGAAGTTTACTGCGGTAAACTTGGGTCAGCACTGGTGATCAACAGGAAGGGTTTTGGGAGGAATGGAGTTGTCTGCTAGGTTGAGGTAAAGAAGGACTTTCATCCTGGTAAGTTTGAGGAGATTTTGATCAAGATTTATCATGAAGGTGCACTCACATGGAGTGTCCACTTGAGCTCAAATTGGGCAAGGCAGGGTCTTTTGGTCATATTAAGATGCTGTAAAAAGCTCATGCCAAATGGCCAAGCCAAAATGGCACTTGCTTCACAAACATCTCTGCTGACCAAAAAATTGGAATAATATTGGTGATCAAATGGCTCAATGAAATGATGCCAAATTGGGTGGAGAGATTTTTTATGGGTATAAGATTGATCTGGTAATTTATCAGGATTTTTGAAGCAATATAAAATATACTTGCTTCACAACTTGAAAATATTGCCAGAATCATAGATTTACTCCTGTGCTCACATAGATGATTGGATAAGTCTGCAAATGGGTGGACAGGTTTAATATGATCACATTAAGGAGTGTGCAAAAGTTCAACTAATTTGGGTACTCCTAGCTAGTACTTCCTTCACAAAGCCTTCTGTCTGACAGAAACTTTAAAAATTCACTGAGGATTATTGGCTAGGCAAATATATTTGAACTTGTGCATGGGGCAAATATTTGGACATAATAACATGCCCAAAAAGGTTGGGAGTCACTAGGAAAAATATAAATGACACTTCCTTCACAAAGTGCCATTCAGGGCAGAATAGAAAATGGAATATTGGGGAATTATTTTTGAACGGCCAAGGCAATGTTTGGGCATATTTGAGCTCTATATGACCCAAAGGAATTATGAGAATTATTTGGGGATTTTTGGAAGGACATAAATATAGGTTGCTTCACAACCTAGGGCAGATAGGGTTATTCCTTTCATGAAAAAGGAATATTCCCTAGAAAAGAATCTTAGGGTTTCATCAAGGAGTGAAGTGACATGATCTTGGCAAGGTTTTGAGAACAATGATCCACTTGGGAGAGGAAAGGAGGATGATTTCCCAGGTGGCAAGGCCACAGAACCACTCCAAAAAGAAAAACAGAGCAAAAACCAAATAAATCAGAAGAAAAATAAAAGGGCCAAAATACAGGCTGTTACAAACCTTCCCCCTTAAAGAAATCTCGTCCTCGAGATTTGATTGCTCAGGGAACAAGTATGACTTGAGGACATCGTCTCGAACTTGAGTATCATTTTTCCTTTATTTATTGTTCCCACAAGAATTTCAGTGATCAACTTACCTTGCTCTGGGGTGGTTTGCTTCACCTTTCCCAAATTCTGACAGATTTCTGCTCATATACCAAATATTTTTGTTGACGTGAATTTTCTCATATCTGCGGTGATATCCAATGGATCTGAGCATAAATTTTCTTTTGATCATGAAAACCTTTTTGCTTCTGTCATGTGGTTGCTTCAAATAAATGCAAGCCTTCTGGTTTCAATAAATGCTGAGAATTATCATGACCATCTTCTGACGGGATCTGACTGCTCACAGGTGGCACTGATTTATCTTGCTTTATTTCCTTGGCTCGAGCATGGGATATGTACCAAAGATTTGACTACCTTCTGTCGTGAGCAATATAACGGTGTATGGAGTTATAGCTATGCCATACTTCAATTATTTACATCTTGAGACTTGCCCGACAGGGGCTAACGGACAAATGCTTTTCCTGACAGACTGACCATGTACTTGATTCCGTCGGTGAGTATACCGGGTCTGAGCTGATTGCTCATCTTTTGATTTTTCTCATGTTGTCGATATACCCATCTGTGGTAATAGGCTGTGATATGCTTTAACACTGCTGCTGAGGTCAGACTGCTGAGGTTGCAAAGGAATCTTGGATCTGACAGAACAGACTTGGATATTCCACACTAACCATGTCAAGCGGGTCGGCGAGATATGAAAATCCTTGTAAATAGAGTAGCCCGCTGAGAGTATGACATTGTGGAACCATATGGGATTATGGCTTTCAACTGACTTGGGTATCCGGACCCTGATGGTCGTGCAAAAATCATCATGCTTTGCTGTCAGTCTCATCCTTTTTATGGTCATGATTTTCTTGGTTAGGATACCTTACAGAAACAACTTGGCCGCACCTATCCTTGATTCTTTGTATGACAATGGATGCGATTAGTATTTTTGACATTATTCCTCCTTGTTTACTGACCTGATTCCGCACACATATGACATATACCCGGGGTTTGTAGTTGTACAGAGCTCATTGCTGAGGCCAATCATACAAGAAGGTGACAAAGTTTTATAATATTTCCTTGTCAATTGCGGGAATAATGATCTTGATGACCATTGTCAAGACTGTGGATTTTGTGATGTCATCTCCAAATATTATCGCTCCTTGCATCACATGAGATGTATTTTTGCTTATTTTCCTTTGCCTGACTGTGGAGGTTGTGGGATCCTTACTTTTCTTAGGTATATCTGCTATATCTTTGCCGCATCTCGTATGAGTTACAGATATGACCGGGGATACATGCTCACAATATATAAGAAGGATATGCCACCGATCACTCGATCCTCACGGTAGGCATCTGTTTTGTCTGAATTTTACCTCTAACAAAATTATTGCAAATCTGGTCCTTGAGTGGTACTGCCATACATCGACAACTCATCATATAATCTCGGAGGATGGTGCAATATTGTGGTACTGACGTGGACTGAATAGCTTATAAGAGAAGCCATCCGAGTAGATTGCTGAGGATGACTTGTTAACTTCTGCTCAAATCTTTTGCCTGGGTATCGTGCAGAAGAAGGCTCTATAGCTTACACATGAAGCTTGCTCTGATTATTGTGCGGGAGAAGCCTGAGTTTCGTACTTGAGAAGCTTCTCCTCAGGTTTGCTTGTTGAGAAAATTTCCTTTCCATCTGTCAGAAGCCTTTACTGAGGTATCTTGCTGTGAACGGCTGGGTATCATGGACCGGAAATTGTTCACATATCATAAGGAGGAAAAGTTGAGGAGCCTTGCATCATGAATTCTTCCAATAGCGTGTGGAAGAATAATGGTTTTCTTATATTCAAAACTTCATACTGATATGCAGACTGAAATCCATACACATGCCCATAATATTCTGAGGCTAATTATTTGCATGAGAAAAATAGTTTGTCTGTCTTCCTTGAGCATATCACATTCTGACTTTATTTTGGATGATAACTTATTTCAAGAATCATGCATTGCTGAGCCAAAATTTGTATATTATCCATACCTCTGTCTGAAAATATATTGTTGGTATTGTAACTAACTTGCCTTATTGCTGGCTGGATCATAACCGCTGGGAAGATTTTGCATTGACGGGGACTCGATGATGATAATTAATCCAATACACCATTGGTATTCTGAGCAAATTTTAATCCCATAATGCAGTTGACTGGCTAGCCAATAATGTCTAGCTGAGATTCTTTCAAATATTTCAAATCCTTATTGCTTCTTTCGGTCCGGTGTCGGTGGATGAGCGGCTCTTTATAGGGAAAAATAATGTAACACCGGGGCCCAAAAAGAAAAAGCAAAAGAAAACTCAACTAAACAAAAGCACACAACAACAAAAAATTCACACACAATCAATGTCACGTATTACTACTAGTCACCCAATATGCATGCCTACTTAAGCACACAAATCTCACGGGGTCTCCAGTTCTACGATCTAGCATGCTGTGACGGTGTGCACAAGGACGAATAAATGTGTGGAAGAATTGGTGTAAACAGTGCTACACCAAGTGCTAGCTTAGCCAGGAGGGAATCTGAATTAGCTCGGGGGCGAGGACGTACTCAGTAATCATGTAGTGGGACACGAAGGTCGCAACCACATTATTATCAAGCGGACCGAAAAGGATCCGTACTCGTCCAAGAAATAGGATAGCGGGGAAAAAACTGAGGCTGCTGACATTGCCCTTTATTGATAACTAAGATCATTAAGGGTTGCCAACACGACAAAATAGAAGAACGATCTAGGATAGAAGCATGTCCATCACCGAAGCGATAGACGGGACTGGAGGAAAGACATCAGTGCGATACCTGAACAATTTTTTTGCAAACAGTGTCAGGATCACTTGGCATCACTCTGCTGGGACAGAAATGACACCAAACACCGAAAGAAAAAGGAACTGGAGAAATGCAAAGGTTGAGTTGTAGTGGATCCATACCGATGCCAGCTACACTCACCAGATAAACCGTTATCACAAATACTAAGGCTATATGCATGCTATGCAACGAACAAATGCAGCAACCAAATGCAATAAAGAAGCCAGACTCTATACTGCCGATTTCTACCGCTCGCGCTAACTAGGGCATCCTATAGCCAAACCTCCTCTGATACCAAGCCTGTGGCACCCCGGCTCAGAAAAACAGGAACGCCCCATATTCCAACCCAGAGATCGAGGAGAAGTCTCTGGAATACGCACCGCTTGACATAGAACAAATCAGCTCTTATTACAAGAATAAATACAAAGGTCTGATGTTACAAAGGTTTACAACAGCACAGTGACACTACGCCTGCAAAACTATAATTGCTCTATGCTAGCAGCAGAACAACTCATAGCAGCGGAAATCTTCTAGCAGCGGAACAATGACGAAGGTGGTGAACTCCACTCTGCAGGGACTCTGGCTGGGACACGATCTAGCTCGCACGAACGGAAACCACGACAAGCAATCAAGCAATCACGACATCATCTGCAATCTAGCATGACACGCTAGGTCAGTACATTGAATGTACTTGCAAGCTCACAACGACCAAAAACATCAAGGCAAGACAACAATGTAGCATTAAGCGGGTTAATTAAATTTCAGCTACAATAATATAACGACAACTCCTAAGCATAATATTAAACTACTCCAATACTGATCAATCACCATCTCCGATCTCCATAACCATATCTCTCTTGGTTAACCGGCCAAGCAATTATACCATCTCGATCACCTCGTGATCAAAACCAAACTGTAACCGTGATCCTTACGGCGATCACAACCCGACCAATGAATGGCCCGTGACCCTTACGGCGATCACAAATAGACCAATACTTGGCCAATTTGTACTGCTCCAAATATCCACATATCCATCACCTATAAGTCATTCCGTCATGTGAGTGTTGATCGAATGGTGCACCGTAGTACGAACCCATGCCCATGACCGAGGACGCGGCTATCGATAGATTAACCACACACTCTGCAGAGGTAGCGCATTGTACCCACACCACAGAACCCATGGCCTCACACTCCCATTCGGGTGGACCAACGGCGTTCCGACAAAACCGATCTACTGCCATGACACTCTCCCGGCCACTCCGAATCACTCCCCTCTGGGCTAAGTCATGGGTGGCCCCGTGTCTACCTCTAGACACAACGACCACCGTCGTGGCCCGATCGACTCTGGGATCCTCGCGCAAAATCAAATCAAAACCGGGCAAACAAGGCCTATGTCTGCCTACCTGATCAGGGTAGCGCGCGCCCATAACCTTCCCTCTTTAGAGGCACCCGTGAGAGGCACGACAATAGACCGCATTAGGGCCGTCCCATACCGGCAAATGTGGTTGCACTGGAAAAGTTCGATTCAGCGGCACCTGACCAACTTACTGACGGAATTTATCCCCAAAAATATAACCATAATAACTGATACTCTGATGTCACCCATCAAACTATAATCCAAGTCATAGCAATATCCAACAAATAATCCAAGCATAATATCATCATACCAAAATACTCCGAGGATAGCATAACACTACTATCACGATGAATCTGAAACAATAATCCTACTACTCCAATAACAAGAATATAGCTATCCAGCTAAGATCCAGATGTAACCATCATGTCCAAAAATAATACTCCAAGCAACAAAACATCAACTAGCATCATGAAAGTATTCATACTAACCACTACTAATCCAAAGGTAGCATGAGATCCAAAGTAATACTCCAAAACATACTAATAGATATCATCATGAAACAATAAAATATCGGCCACTAATATTCCAATGGCAACATGATACTCATCAGCTACAACATAACTCCTAGTAATCCAAACAATAGCATGGCAACAACAAGATCAAAATAATACTCCGAGAAAATGCCATGCACAGAGTCATGTAGCTAAAGCAATATTTTAAACAATTTCAAATAAGTGAAACCATGTCACTGCATTGCAATCATGTAAATGGAGGGTGTGCATTGCCTGGAGTGGAAGAAATCTCCGGAAGAAAGTGCGAGAAGCTCACAGAAAGAATCACCATAAATCATTCTCTCTCAGAGGGGGCTGATTAAGCGCAGGGGTAAAATGGTCATTTTCACAGTGTCAAACTATAGTGAAAGCATGACCAACAGAACTGTCTCGACGAAACGAAGAAGTTAGCGTTGGAATCACCTCATTTGGAGTTACGAATAAAAGGTTGTGGATGTTTTTCTGCTAGGGACCCATCTGTAATGAAAAGATTTTCAAACAGGGGCCTGAACAGAAAAAGTGAAAGCGTAATCAGGGAAAATACGTTTTCACCTTATCCATATGAACAGTGGTGGGGACGGACGCGTGTGGGTCCCATGGGTGGGGCCCGTCACTTATCCACGTGGGCTGGGTTGGGTCAACGCCTGAGGGACTGACCAGGGGGTCCCACGCGCAGGGGGGGCCCACCTGGCTCATGTATTCTTCCTCCTCCCTCTGTCCCGATCGAGACAGAGGAGGAGCAGGGGAAACGCGGAGCCGACAATGACCTGGCCTTCTCCGGCTATCCCCAGTGGAGCTGGGACCACCGGCGGCTGCGGAACGGAGTGCTGCTCCCTCCTAGAGCAGCAGCAGGCGTTGGGGAGGGCTAGGGTGGCCGCGGCTTGCGGGGAACAGAGGATGAGGAGACGGCGACTGAGATAGGGGACGGTGACCACAGAGGCTCCGGCGACGAGCTGAGAGGGCAGGAAGGCTCGCTGGAGTGTGGGGAAGGCGATGGTGGTGGCTAGAGGTGGAGGAAGGCTCGGATTTGCTCGGATTTAGGTGGGCAGGGGCGGCAGGCATGGCGGCCAACAGAGGCGAAGAGGGGCTCTGGAGCTTGGGGAAGTGCATGGGCGGGGTCCTGGGAGAGTGGTGAGGCGAGTGGGGATCTCGGGCTGCGCCGGGAGGGGCTTAAATAGCCGCGGGGCGAGGAGCACGGCCTCGGGTGCCGCCGGGCACGTCCGGCCGAGACTCTGGCGAGGCCACCTAGCACGGGAGGGCTCGGGGAAGGCTACGAGCGAGAGAGCGGACGAGCCGCAGAGGTCACAGGGCAGAGGGGGCCGAGGGAGGAGCAGAGGAGGAGGCCAAGCGCCATTAAAGCTCAGTCGGCCACAGTGCTCCCGTGGGAGCTTGTCTGTGAGCGTCGGTGAGCAAGCGGATGGAGGGGAGGAGGGGTACAGGAGAATGGCGACGAGGAGAGGAAGCCACTGGACATGCTCACAAGTGCGATGACGACGAGAGGCGGAGGGGGTCCAGCACAAACAGTGCTCTAGACACGCTGAGGGAGTCCTGGATTAGGGGGTATCCGGACATCCGGACTATATACGTCGTCCGGACTTTCGAAGCGTGAAGATACAAGACTCAAGACTTCGGCCCGTGTCCGGATGGGACTCTCCTTTGCGTGGAAGACAAGCTTGGCAATCCGGATATTGTGTTTCCTTCCTTGTAACCGACTCTATGTAAACCCAAGCCCTCTCCGTTGTCTATATAAACCGGAGAGGATGGTCCTTAGACGGCCGATCACAATTACAATCATACCATCATAGGCTAGCTCTTAGGGTTTAGCCTCTACGATCTTGTGGTAGATCTACTCTTGTATTACTCATATCTTCAATATTAATCAAGCAGGAAGTAGGGTTTTACCTCCATTGAGAGGGCCCGAACCTGGGTATACATTGTGTCCCTTGCTTCCTGTTACCATCAGCCTAAGACGCACAGATCGGGACCCCCTACCCGAGATCCGCCGGTTTTGACACCGACATTGGTGCTTTCATTGAGAGTTCCTCTGTGTCGTCGCTATAAGCCATGATGGCTCGTCTCGTTGTCAAGGACGACATCACCTCGGGAGGAACGCTGGCTGTAGGCCAGATCCTTCGACTTGGCGGCTTCATCATGGCCGCCCCAATGGCTGTCGCGGCAACGGTGGCCTCTCGGGTCATCACGCATGACCTTCACATCAATTCGGAGCTTGCCGAACATATGGATCCGGTAGAGCTCTCCTCTCTTAACGAGCTCCTGGATCGCATCACCACTTTGGGAGTCGCTACGGACTATGACCGGATCTGGCTTAAACCCGACCAGAGGGACATTAAATCCCTGCCGGCCACCCATGGGATAGCGGTAGTGGAAGAACCATACACGAGTCGTCCCCGAACTTTGAGGACGAATTATGTCCGGATCACCGAACTCAACAAACCGAACACCTACCCAATGGGAGACATGACCCGAGTCCCGGACTTAGAGTCGGGCATCGGGCCGAAGAGATCGGGTGATACTATGGACCTCAGATTGCCGGGCTCGGAACCTTCCGCGCCCCCGGGTGTCAGATCGGATCAAAATCCGGATTCAGCCAACGACACTCGCTTGGACATAAACCGTCTCTCCCGCATCAGGCAAGAGTCCCTGGAAACTGTACACCGTTACTGGGCCAGATTCCTCCTTGCGCTTAACAAGGTCGAGGACTGCCACGAGGGGGACGTAGTCTCACTTTTCTACAAAAACTGCACAAACAAAGGACTCCTTAATGCTATAAGCCGCCATGACATAGCACACTTTGCGGACTTAGCGACCATAGTACAGAAGTACTGTGTGATGGAAAGCGCCTGGAAAACCCAAATAGAATTTTGGGACAGTACGGCCCTCACCAACACCATGGTCCGAACTAAACGGCCAAACTATCATAAGTCGACCAATTCAATTGCGAAGAAACCAAAACCCGCCCGAGGGCATGGAACCGTATTGGAAGGATGGCTCAATGGGCCATGCAAGCTTCACAGTACGCCAGACGCAACACCAACCCATAGCCTTAGGGCATGTTGGATACTCCGGCAGGTAGCTAAGGGTGGCGAGGACCTCCTCGAGAGCCATAAAGCCGAACAGCATCCTGCCAAGGAACACAATACGATACTAACTGTCTTCAAGACTTCCGCCTCAAACAGTAGGCTCAAGCGGGCCCATCAAAGCTCCGCCGAAATATGTCGTGTGGCAAAGGTAATTCCGTGGAACGACACTGCTATAACTTTCAATGCCAGTGACGAGCCCCAATTCCAGACCGTCCGGGCTCCAGCCGCTTTGGTTCTTAGTCCAATAGTGGACGGCTTTCGGCTCACTAAAGTACTCATGGACGGCGGAAGCGGATTAAACCTGATCTACGCAAAAACACTCAAGAAGATGGAAATTGATAACAGCTGCATTGAGCAAAGCGGCACAACCTTCAGGGGAATTTGAAGGAAATATGCCCTAGAGGCAATAATAAAGTTATTATTTATTTCCTTATTTCATGATAAATGTTTATTATTCATGCTAGAATTGTATTAACCGGAAACATGATACATGTGTGAATACATAGACAAAATTAATGTCACTAGTATGCCTCTACTTGACTAGCTCATTAATCAAAGATGGTTATGTTTCCTAACCATAGACATGTGTTGTTATTTGATTAATGGGATCACATCATTAGGAGAATGATGTGATTGACATGACCCATTCCGTTAGCCTAGCACTTGATCGTTTAGTATATTGCTATTGCTTTCTTCATGACTTATACATGTTCCTGTAACTATGAGATTATGCA
>LR880970.1:69008174-69020054 GCA_904067115.1 Aegilops sharonensis
GTCACCACGCCGGTTCAAAATCCTTGGTGGCCAAAGCGTTCCGCCACGGTTTCTATTGGTTGACTGCCCATGCTGATGCGGAAGATCTGGTCAGACGATGTGATGGTTGCCAAAAGTTTTCCAGACGTGCTCATGTACCGGCCCAAGAATTGAGGATGATTCCAATTACTTGGCCGTTTGCGACTTGGGGGCTGGATATGGTTGGACCTTTCAAAAGGTCCAAGGACAAGAAGACCCACCTGTTGGTGGCAGTCGATAAATTTACCAAGTGGGTTGAGGCTGAGCCTGTTAGCAAGTGTGACGCAGCCACGGCGGTTCAGTTCATCAAAAAGGTGATTTTCCGGTTTGGTTTTCCACACTGTATCATCACGGACAATGGCACCAATTTGTCCAAGGGAGCCATGAAGGAGTTTTGTGAACGAGAGCACATCCGGCTTGATGTTTCTTCAGTGGCCCACCCGCAGTCCAATGGTCAAGCGGAACGAGCTAATCAGGAGATCTTGAGAGGTATTAAACCCCGGCTTATGGTCCCTTTGGAGAGGATGCCGGGTTGTTGGGTAGAAGAGCTACCATCTATGATATGGAGTATCAATACTACCCCTAACAGATCCACTAGATACACACCGTTCTTTATGGTCTATGGAGCGGAGGCGGTCCTTCCGTGTGATATCCGTCATGACTCGCCCCGCGTGGCGGCTTATGTTGAGGCCGATAGTGAGGCAGCACGGCAGGACGATTTGGATCGACTGGATGAAGAGCGAGATATGGCGGCTGCTCGTTCGGCGATTTACCAGCAGGATCTTCGTCGGTATCACAGTCGGCGGGTTAGAACGAGAACCTTTCAGGAGGGAGACTTGGTGCTTCGGCTCATTCAAGACCAGACAGATATGCACAAGCTATCCCCGCCTTGGGAAGGGCCCTTTGTGGTCAGCAAGAATCTGTACAACGGGTCATACTATCTGATTGATGTTCGAGAGCGAAAAGACTCACGCACGTCAGAGGAGGAGACAAACAGGCCGTGGAACATAGCTCATCTTCGGCCTTATTATACCTGAGCCATCGGCTCCACTTATGTACATATTAGGACAATGTATATATTATGAATGAAAGCAATAAACCGGATCCTCGGCTAAAGCGGGGTATCTGTTTTGTAAAAAAAATCCGGTTTGGGTACATGGAGATGTTGTCGTGAAGCGGCCTCCGGTTTAACCCTTGGTCTTGCTTTTCAGAAGTTTTTGTCACTTGGGGGCTTGGTCATGTCCGAACCAATGCAACACCTTTTGACGGGCGAAAGCCACCAGATCACTTGGGGACATGGTCACGTCTGAACCAGTCACGCCTCTTGGTCGGCCTAAGGCCATAGAATCACTTGGGGGCTTGGTCGAACCCGAACCATTGCCATGCCACTTGATCGGCATAATGCCACGATTTCAGTTGGGGGCCTGGCTGACTTGCGCCATCGCTACACCTTATGGGGAGCTTGGTCCTGTCCGACCATGGTAACGCCATCTGATCAGGCTCAGTAAACCCTCTTCTTGCAAACGGTTTTTATCATTGCCTTTGCTTCCATGTGGTTTTCATACCAATGATTTTTTGTTTGCCTTCTTAAACCGACAAACCTTTTTACACCGGATTCAGGTTGTCAGAATTCGGTCCATTTTTAATCCGGCGATTTTGTTCCGGTTTGATTTTTTCTGTTAACATCCCATTATGGAGTAACAGGGGGCTTGTCATGCCCGACACGGTTTACACGGTAAACCGGCATTCTACGCACAGGAGTTGATTTCTCCTTTGCTGGTAATGGTTTATATGACCTCCGCCTCAAGATTGGCAAAGCCAACTGCATGCCCGACGCTGGCAGGTATTTTTGTATCATAAAGTTTGGTCATATACATCCATATTTTCTTATATGACTATATAAGCGTCACAAGCCGGCTGGCGACACAAGCCGCCGTGGCGGTTTAAAGAATTTTTGATTGCAGGCGAAATAAGTTGACGGTTCATCAATCCACGGTGTCAGTACCACCATGCAAGGGATACAGACTGAGGTCATAAAGGCATTGTTCAAAACAAAGTACTGACTATCCTATTACAAGGCCTTCCGCGGCCCAGTGTTTCGCTTGGTATTATGACTAGCAATTTCGGAGGCGTTACCCGGCTTGACGGATTACGCTTCTTCGCCGGGTTGACGTGAAGTAGAGGGGGCGCCTGGCGTCGGTTCAACTTCTTCCTCTTCATCACCCACAGCCCGAAAGTCATTGGTAGACCAGTCAATCTGGGTTAAGGCCTGAAAGACAGCTTCTTCACTTATCAGCTCAGCCGGATCAACGTCAGGGGCATAAGTGTGCTTACGGATTGGAGGAACAAGGCTCTGCACTTCAGGAATGACAAACTCCACCCGCTTGTTGTTTGCGTCATAAAAAGAGCGGTGAACCGCCAGGTTGGCTTCGGCTGCCAGTTGACTCGCCAACGGACGCATCTCCTTTGTTATCCGTTTTAGGGCGTCGTTATCAAAGGCTTCACCGTTTTCTTGAGCGCTGGGGAAACCTTTGGCTATGTCAGCCGGATCAAGATCTGCTATCCATGCCTTGGCGCGAGTCAGAGCCAGTAGGGTGCCAGCCCGGGCCGCGGATCGCTTCAACTCTTCAAGCTGCCCCGGAACCATGGACAGCCGGTCCAGTGTCTCTCTGATCAGGGACGGCGCCGTGTTGTCGTATGATGTGGCACATATGACTCGCTGGGCGCCGGTATACAGCTGCTCAATCAGCGTATAAGCGGCCTTGAGCTTCTTCCGCACATCAGAGCCCATATGCACAATACGCTTGCCTGCACCGGTTTCAGACAACTCAGGGTAAACCGGCGGAAATATCAAAATTGAGATAATCAGTGCAAATTTTCTTACCAAAGACGGCAGAGGTCATGGCATGCACTTGGCGCTTGAGTCCGGTAAGCTCTTCAGTCACCGGTTTAAGAGCTGCTTCAGCATCTTCAGCCCGTTTTTTCAAATCGGCCTTTTCGGTGTCCCAGTTGGCCCGCTCAGATTTATACCACTCCTTCAGCTGTTCCATAGTGGCCAAGGCAGTTTTCAGTTCATCCTTGGCCTTGGTGGTTTCTGTTTGTTGAGTTTCAAGATTGGCTCGAAGGTCCTTGAGTTGCATGGTTTGCTGGTTTATCTCATTCTGGTAACAAAGGGAGCACGTTAGTTGTTTAATCATAAAGTCCCAAGCTCAATATAAATATTCAACTTGGCACTTGGGGGCTAATGGCTAGTTGATCTCAGTTTGCTACGAGGATAGAGAAATTAAGTCCCGGTTTAACTATGCTAAGTTGAACCGACCCTTGGGGGCTACTGTACTGCAGTTTAAAGCGTATGTTTTTTATTCAAAGTTAAGTCCCGGTTCAACTATGCTAAGTTGAACCGACCCTTGGGGGCTACTATACAGCCAAAGTACAAGAAAGACATAACTCATTACCTCATAGCGGTCCTTCATACGGTTTACCAGACCAGCTTCAAAGTCACGGCTGGTATAGAGCCGGTTCAGAAACCCGGAGTGAAGTTCTTGGGCAGAGAAGTTGTCATAAGCTGACAGATTAGTTTTCCCCTTATCTTTACTCATAGTGGCAGACTCGTCCTTGGCGCTGTGTTTTGCTAAAGCGACCGGTTGGCCAGGAGTGGTGTAGCAAGTGCCCGTCACAATAACATCATCATTTTTGACTGGGCTGGCCGGATTGGCGGTCTTCTTTGGGCTTGGTGCCTTCATACTCTGGCTCGGCGGTTCAACAGTTACGACCCGCTCTGTGGCCAGACTCGGTGGAGCAGGATGCGAGGTTTCCACTTGGGCCTCCGGTTCAGTTTCTGGCGGATCAGCAATGTCGTCTCGGTACAACTTGCCAGAGCTATTTTTGGTGACTTCAGGATTTTCATGGGTTTGCTCTGGGGTCTTTTCCGGATCAACATCCGCAGTAGGATCAAGGGTTTTCGCTTTCTTACTCAAGCGAGCCTTGGTGCTGCAATATTCAGAATTGGATTAAGACAAATCGACCAAGGCAATTGTAAACCGGATTGACGGACAGCAGTTACGTACCCTGCGGCAACTTTAAGCGGAGGCAGTTGCGTGGTTGATGAACCGCCAGAAGAGTTGGAAGAGGCCTGATAATTCGGGTCAGACGGATTGAGAGGACATCGGAAGAAACCTTTTAAGGGATAACGCTTTTCAGGAGAACAAGTCACCTCTGGACGACGCTTCCGGGTTGGTGTGTCTGGTAAACCGGATGAGGTAATCCGCTGGCCGCTGTGTCGGGTCGTACGACGCTCTTCAGCCTGTTGTGTCTTCAAGGAAAGATTTGGATTCAAGTAAGCACAGGAATGATATTTTTTCACTTTCCGGACGCGCGACGAATTATTTTAACCGGCGCAAGGTCGGATTCGGAAGAAAGAATGATTACCTCAACAGGGTCGGCATGACTGGCTTCAGCATCATCCTGGGAGGTAAAATTGTCAGTAAAAGGAATACAAAGGGACAAATCATAAACAAGAAGAAACACAAAGCGGAAAGCCGGTTTACAGCGGCTCCCTCATAAGAATATCAAGTTTTACCTCAGCTTCTGATTCTTCGTCCTCCGGCGGATCAGAGGACTCGGCGGTTTTCTTCTTGCCTGCCTTCTTGGTGGCCTTGGACTTTACACGCGGCGCCCGAGCCGGTTTGGTACGTTTCCAGAAGGAGCTGTCAGCCTGAGAAGTAACAAGGATTAATGTATATCAACAAAGTATTAAGGGCCCAAAAAGCGGTGAGTAGAGCTTACCGCTGGCGGTTTGTTGGCAACGCAGAATGGAGCCAACCCGGTTAGGCTGCAGACGGAGATCGGCTCATCAAGCATCTTCTTTACGATTTCTGTGACCTCAAGTTCAGTTATGGGTAGCTCGTGACGTCTTTGAGGGTCTTTGAGGCTGCCGGTGTACTCGTGCATCAATCCGGGCCGGCGGCTTAGTGGCAAGACGCCCCAAGAAACCCAACACCGCACAAGGTCCACGCCGGTTAGGCCATTGGCCATTAGAGCCCGGAGCTTGATTATTTGAGGCGCGAAGTTCTTCCGTTCTGCGGCGGTTAAGCGTAAAGGCAGTGGATGCTGGTTGCTGAGCCGGTGAGGACGATAACCCGGCAAGGGGTTCTCGTTGGCAGGAGCAGTGTTCCGGCAGTAGAACCAGGTTTGGTTCCAATCCTTTGGATGGCTGTGGTGTTTGGCGTGAGGAAAGTCCACTTCTTTCCTCTTCTGGATTGAAACACCGCCCAGCTCTGTGTTGGGACCATCAGAAAATTCTGTATGACGGTTCAAGTGGAAAAAATCCCGGAACAGCTCCACAGATGGTTCTTCTTGAAGATAGACTTCACAGAAGACTTGAAAGTTGCATATGTTTGACACAGAGTTCGGGCCAATGTCCTGCGGATGGAGTTTAAAACTTGCAAGGACGTCCCGAAAGAATTTTGAACCGGGCGGGCAGAATCCCCGGTCTAAGTGCTGCATAAACACAATTACTTCTCCCTCTTGCGGCTCGGGAGGAAACTCGCCATCCGGAACACGCCAGTGGAGGACATTTTTTGGAGCCAAACCGCCAGTGGTGACATAGCCGTTGAGTTGCGTTTCAGTGATTTTGGACCGAACCCAATTGCAAGCTGAGAATTGAGGAGCCATTCCGGAAGACTAAGCTGCGAAAGAAAGGGAGAAACGGTTCACCATTAAACGGTTCAGGCATATTATACATTGTTAAACCGGCGATTCAGCAGCCGGCTTCCCATTCCGGTTTAACTGAGGACTAATGGAGTGACGGATTAGCTATCAAAAGTTAAACCGCTAAATGAGGCAGAGCTGAAAAATCTACTAAGTGTGGACAGAAACAGTTTTCACATGCGAATGGAAGTAATCGAGATCTACCGAAGTTCCAGTAAGAAAAACCTTTACGACCTATGCAAACCTCATAAAGAGCAGGAGGGTTCGGGTATTCTAAACTCGAGGATCTGAGCAAAAAGGAAGATGCATGAAGGGTTAAATGGACGGCGGGGCAGTCACCTGCATAGGATATACGGTACGGCTGAATCGTACGGCCATGGCGGAGCAGGTGTGAAGAAACCGATATGAACTGCGGGATGAACAGGATCTACAGATGGGATCTAGGGCTTGAAAAAGGACCTTACCTGATGAGCAAAGCCGTGGAGGAGCGCCGAAAACTCTGATATGATCAGGTTGATGCAGCGGCCCGGCGTTGACGCGTCGTTGGAAGGTCGGAGGCGACGGCGGAGCTTCAGGGCTAGAGCGTCGCGAGGAAGGAGAAGAGCGGAGGAAGAAGAAGAGAAAGGGGCGACCGGTCTATTTATAAGGAACCGGAGCAATCAACGAGCGCGAGAATCGAAGAGTCAAAAGCGGCGGACGGTGCAGCGGCCGCCTCGATTTCCGGGATAGCATTAAATGAAGGGAATCTTACTGTTTGGATTTCTTTATTAAAGATGACGTCAAGGCGCCCTGACACGCGGATCGGAAGATGACATCACGGCGGTTCAAGCAGATGGCGGTTTACAAAATATGAAAGGAGATCAAGAGTTTCCTGAAGGTGTTGAAGATTAACATGAACCGGTTCAAGTCAATCTGGGGCCTAATGTTGGGGATACAACTACTGAGTGTGAACCGCCCTGGACGGGCCGGTTTACCCTCGTCCATGATCCAGGCCCGCGGAGGAGGCCCGGAGCCCAGAGGCGAATTAAGGTCCATTTATGTGAACCGCCTTAGTGTTGTAACTAGTGCTGTAAGACAAGAGAGAAGAGACCGAGCCGGACACTTGTATGAGCCGGATCGGGACTCTGTAGACCGGCCGGGCGTCAACCCGTGTATATAAGGGGACGACCCGGCGGCGGATTAAGGACAGACAATTCGAGGCTTAGGTGAAGCTGTTGCTCCCTAGTTGTCGAAATCACATCAATCCCATCACAACTAGACGTAGGCTTTTCCTTCATCGAAGGGGCCGAACTAGTATAAACTCCCGTGTCTTTGTGTCCACTTTAACCCCTCTAAGTTAACCCGTACGATGGCCCTGCGACTAAGTCCTTTCACGAGGACATCTGCCGTGACAATTCCACGACACCATGCGTACACATGTATGAAGAAAAGGAAGCCGAGCTAGATCGGCAGGATAACTTGGATGCCCTGGAGGAGGAGCGCGATGTCGCTAAGGCCCCTTCGGCATTCTATCAGCAACAGGCTCGACGATACCAGAGCAGAGAAGTATGGGCCAAAACTTATAATATTGGCGAACTCATCTTGCGCTTACCGGAGAAGAAGGACAAGCTCAAACCCAAGTGGGAAGACCCCTTCGTCATCGACCAAGTTCTCATCGGAGGAGTGTACCACTTACGTAATGCGTCCGATAACAGACTCGAGTCAAACCCATGGAACGCGACCAGACTCCGGAGATTCTACGCCCAGCGCCGAACTCAGTGTTTGTCTCTTCACCTCCTCCTTTTTATTTATGCTCCCCCTCTTCCTTTCTTGATCTTTTTCTCTTCACACAAAGTATTTCATACAGTACAGACTCCCGGATAATTCCGGCTGCACTATGTGTGTAAACAATACATGGGGGCTTCCTATACGGAAGCGAAATATAAATTACTCTGAAGGCTTTTTGCCCATCACACATGAATTTCTTTTAATGTGTGCCTTTTCTTCACCATTATATGCATCAATATGACTTAAGACGTGGCCAAGATGGGTTGCCTGGCTCCTGTATTTATGCCCTACATTCCCGTTAATTCGGGTAGGGCATAAGGGGAGCACCTCTGCGATTGTTACTGCCGGTTGAGCCGGATGTGTACCTCAGACTGGGTGAAGCCGAAAGCTAGTTTCCTTAAGAGAATATTCGGTCGGTGAACAGAAGATGCTTTTGTTTTTCATAACATAAATCCCCAGAAGTTTTGTATCTTGCGCCCTTGTCCGCAACCCGAGCATGTGCTTTGCCGCATGCACCCTCAGGGAAAGGAACCCCTAACGGAACTATTCTCCCTAGAAGATGTTTCTTACTACCCATGTAATATAACATAACTAGTTGGCTACTTGTCTGTTCAAGCAATTATGACCCCTACACCTGGTCTCCACGCATACCCCGGTTTTGTATAATCGAGTGGGTATTCGAACACACCCCGGACTATAGGATCCGGGGGCTGAAGCAAAAAGGTCCGCCATGACAAATGATTTTAATCCGGCTTGGGGATACTTATGCCCTTACATTACACAGTCACTTGGACTGACTATATTCCTCCTCTACGCCATCCAACAGGCTATTCAGTTTACAATCCTGTTGAGAATACTTAGCAGCTAACGCTACCTGGTCATATACCAGACTTACGGGAATTTCTTGCCCATCGGGCCCCGCCGGTCCTACTTCAGCCATATGGTTTGGGTCCAGCTTGGTGTAGCTCGTCTTCACCATTACCCAAGCTTCTCTTGCACCTTGCCAGCATGTTGATATCTTCCACAGCCGGAAGCGCCGCCGGGCTCCTTGAAGCAGGTCCACAAGCTCCCCTACACCATTTCACAAGGGGCTTGAGGGCCACAAGGCCTGAGCAACGACGTGCATCACCCGCCGAGCTCGCTCGTGCAACTGTGAAAGTTCTTGCAGTACATCACCTGTAGATGAGGGCATCTCCTCCTCGGGGCGACCCGTTAACATTCCTACACGAAAAATTCTTTCAGTACACTTCCTCGCCGAACTACCATACAGTTCGTCTAGGCACTCACCATAAATGCCGCGTCGAAGCCTTTTATTCTCCTTTACGGAGTCCGCTAGCTGGGCGCGGACGTCTTTTAACTCTATGTCCAGACGGACATTGACATCCTGAAGATTGTTCTTCTCCTGCCGCACTTGCGTGAGAATGCGCTCGCCAGCCTTTAGTTGCCTCTGGAGATGCGACTCGTCATCTCTCTTGTCCTCCGGATTCACTCCGAGGTTATCTACAGAATTCTCTGTTTATCACAAACAGCAAGTTGCTAACTGATACATTTTCATACAATCGAAATAAATGTTACCATATGAGGCCTTCTGGGATTCCTCTAGCTTGGCAACTGTGGCCCTTAGTTGAGTCTTGCACTCTTCCAGCTCCCGAGACAATTGCTCATTCTTATCTACAAGAACCTGCGCATAAATTGATACTTAAAACTGGTTCTCCAACCGTTTCAAGTCACAGGGGCTACTGCTATACATACTTATCACAATTTCTTACCCGTATATCTTTCGTATACTGGTTCGTCGCTTGGGCAAGCCCGCCTTGAGCAGCCCGGATGTATGCGTCTGCTGAATTGAAGGCATTAAAGGCCTCTTTGGAAAAGATGTTGTTCCGAAGCACGGCCCTCCGGCGCCGGTGATTCATTGCGCTCTCCACTTCGGAGTTTGTGGCCGAAAGCATATCCGCATCCTCTGTCGGAGGACTATGCGGCATTGGCCCTACATCCGCTTCCTCTCTCGAAGTTGGTCCTGGAGCCCGACTAGTGGAGGCGTGGTTGGTAGGATCCCCGGATATAGTCCGGATACACCTCTTCCTGCCAGGATGTAAAGGGTGATGTTACACTTCAAGTGGCAATAATCACATGACAGGTTGTTTCCTTACCTCTGTAGAGGCGTGTCGGCCCTTACCGCCTTCCTCTTAAGCCTACCCGATCCGGACGTCTGTGGCTGACGGGTCCCTAGGGGCTCGGCCCTGCGCTCCGAGCGTCGTTTCTGCAAAAACACGACGCATCAGGGGTAAAACGTGACATCAGGAAAGAATCCTCTTCGGAGGATCGAGTTTTCGGCATGGCTTACATGCCACGAAGGTAGCAGTCCGGGATAGTCAGCGGTGATAGCCACTGAGACGCCGTCATGGCTCGCCCGATAAAATATCCCATCGACAAGCTCCACAGCCGCATCCGGGTCCTCTTCGAGTCCTTGGTCCAGGGCCCTTTCAGGGTCCTCTGGCTGCGGGGAAGGGCTGGAGATTCATTCTACGACCCTGCTTCGTCTTGAGCTTGCGTTGGTTTTCCCCGAAGAGGAGAGGGTGATGCAGCAAGTGTAGCGTAAGTATTTCCCTCAGTTTTGAGAACCAAGGTATCAATCCAGTAGGAGGCTCCTTAAAAGTCCCACGCACCTACACAAACAAACTGAGAACTCGCAACCAACGCGATAAAGGGGTTGTCAATCCCTTCACGGCCTCTTGCGAAAGTGAGATCTAACAGAGAGATAATAATATATTTTGTGTATTTTGTAATATAGATGCAAAAAGTAAAGATGCAAATAAAGGTAGATTGAAAGCAAATATGATAAGAGATAGACCTAGGGGCCATAGGATTCACTAGAGGCTTCTCTCAAGATAGCATAAGTATTACGGTGGGTGAACAAATTACTGTCGAGCAATTGATAGAAAAGCGCATAGTTATGAGATTATCTAGGCATGATCATATATATAGGCATCATGTCCATAACAAGTAGACCGACTCCTGCCTGCATCTACTACTATTACTCCACACATCGACCGACTCCTGCCTGCATCTAGAGTATTAAGTTCATAAGAACAGAGTAACGCTTTAAGCAAGATGGGATGATGTAGAGGGATAAACACATGCAATATGATATAAACCCCATCTTGTTATCCTTGATGGCAACAATACAATACGTGTCTTGCAACCCTATCTTTCACTGGGTAAGAACACCGCAAGATTGAACCCAAAGCTAAGCACTTCTCCCATGGCAAGAAAGATCAATCTAGTAGGCCAAACCAAACTGATAATTCAAAGAGACTTGCAAAGATAACTCAATCATACATAAAAGAATTTAGAATGATTCAAATATTATTCATAGATAAATTTGATCATAAACCCACAATTCATCGGATCTCGACAAACACACCTCAAAAAGAGATTACATCGAATAGATCTCCAAGAGAGAGGGGGAGAACATTGTATTGAGATCCAAAAAGAGAGAAGAAGCCATCTACCTAATAACTATGGACCCGTAGGTCTGTTGTAAACTACTCACAACTCATCGGAAGGGATATGGTGTTGATGTAGAAGCCCTCCATGGTCGATTCCCCCTCTGGCAGAGTGCCGGCGAAGGCTCCAAGATGGGATCTCGCGGATACAGAAGGTTACGGCGGTGGAAATTGTGTTTCGTGCTGCTCCTGGATGTTTTCGGAGTCCGTAGGTATATATAGGAGGAAGAAGTATGTCGGTGGCCGCCCGAGGGGCCCACGAGACAGGGGGGCACGCTCTACAGGGGGGGCCCTCCTATCTCGTGGGGCCCTCGGAGCTTTCTTGACTTGCACTCCAGGCTCTCCGGATCATATTTGTTCCAAAAATAACGCTCCCAAAGGTTTCATTCCGTTTGAAATCCGTTTGATTTTCCTTTTCTTCGAATTACTAAAATAGGCAAAAAACAGCAATATGGGCTGGGCCTCCGGTTAGTAGGTTAGTCCCAAAAATGATATAAATATGTAGAATAAAGCCCATAAACATCCAAACGGGGTAATATAATAGCATGGAACAATCATAAATTATAGATACGTTGGAGACGTATCAAGCATCCCCAAGCTTAAATCCCGCTCGTCCTCGAGTAGGTAAATGATAAAAAGAGAATTTTGATGTGGAATGCTACTTAGCATAATTCATAATGTAATTTTCTTCATTGTGGCATGAATGTTCAGATCGAAATGAATACAAAATAAAAGTTCATATTGACATAAGAAATAGTAACACTTCAAGCATACTAATCAAAGTAATCATGTCTTCTCAAAATAACATGGCAAAAGAAAGTTCATCCCTACAAAATCATATAGTTAGGCTATGCTTCATTTTCGTCACACAAAGATG
>LR880970.1:69020152-69032048 GCA_904067115.1 Aegilops sharonensis
TAATATAATAGCATGGAACAATCATAAATTATAGATACGTTGGAGACGTATCAAGCATCCCCAAGCTTAAATCCCGCTCGTCCTCGAGTAGGTAAATGATAAAAAGAGAATTTTGATGTGGAATGCTACTTAGCATAATTCATAATGTAATTTTCTTCATTGTGGCATGAATGTTCAGATCGAAATGAATACAAAATAAAAGTTCATATTGACATAAGAAATAGTAACACTTCAAGCATACTAATCAAAGTAATCATGTCTTCTCAAAATAACATGGCAAAAGAAAGTTCATCCCTACAAAATCATATAGTTAGACTATGCTTCATTTTCGTCACACAAAGATGTTCCCAACTTCTATACCCCCGATGACAAGCCAAGAAATTGTTTCATACTTAAATAATCTCAAACTTTTTCAACCTTCACGCAATACATGAGAGTGAGCCATGGATATAGCACTATGGGTGGAATAGAATATGATGATGGGGATCGTGTGGAGAAGACAAAAAGGAGAAAGTCTCACATTGACGAGGATAATCAACGGGCTACGGAGATGCCCATCAATTGATGTCAACATGAGGAGTAGGGATTGCCATGCAACGGATGCACTAGAGCTACAAATGCTCAACAAAAGAAAACTAGTGGGTGTGCATCCAACTTGCTTGCTCACGAAGACCTAGGGCATTTGAGGAAGCCCATCGTAGGAATATACAAGCCATGTTCTATAATGAAAAATTCCCACTAGTATGAAAAATACAATCTATGAGACTCACTACATGAAGAACAAGGTGCTACTTTGAAGCACAAAAATATGAGACTCACTACATGAAGAACAAGGTGCTACTTTGAAGCACAAGTGTGGAAAAAGAGATAGTAACATTGCCCTTTTTATTTATTTTATTTTTTTCTTTTTTTCCCTTTTTTGGGACTTTCTTTTTTTTCTTTTGGCCTTTCTTCTTTTCTTTTTCTTTGGGCAATGCTCTAATAATGATGATCATCACACTTGTATTGATTACAACATAAGAATTACAACTCAAAACTAGAACAAGATATGACTCTATATGAATGCCTCCGGCGGTGTACCGGGATGGTGCAATGAATCAAGAGTGACATGTATGAAAAATAACGCATGGTGGCTTTGCCACAATTACGATGTCAACTACATGATCATGCAATGGCAATATGACAAAAGTAAAGTATGTCATGATAATGGAACGGTGGAAAGTTGCATGGGAATATATCTCGGAATGGCTATGGAAATGCCATAATAGGTAGGTATGGTGGCTGTTTTGAGGAAGATATAAGGAGGTTTATGTGTGATAGAGCGTATCGTATCACGGGGTTTGGATGTACCGGCGAAGTTTGCACCAACTCTCAAGGTGAGAAAGGGCAATGGACGATACCGAAGAGGCTAGCAAAGTCGGAAAGGTAAAAGTGCGTATAATCCATGGACTCAACATTAGTCAAAAGAACTCATATACTTATTGTAAAAATTTAGAAGTCATCAAAAATCAAGTACTACGTGCATGCTCCTAGGGGGACAGATTGGTAGGGAAAGACCATCGCTCATCCCCGACTGCCACTCATAAGGATGCACAAGCCAAGTACACTTCATGTTTCAAATTTGTTACACAACTTTAACCATACGTGCATGCTAAGGGACTTGCTAACTTCAACACAAGCATTCTTTGAATTCATAATCACCCAACTAGCATATGACTTTAATATCACTACCTCCATATCTCAAAACAATTATCAAGTATCAAGTTGATCATAGCATCCAATTCACTTCCTATGATAGTTTTTATTATACCCAACTTGGATGCTCATCATTCTAGGAACAACTTTAAGATAATAGCAAATACCATGCTGTTCTAAAAGACTCTCAAAATAATATAAGTGAAGCATGAGAGACTAGCAATTTCTTCAAAATTTAGACACCACCGTGCTCTAAAAGATATAAGTGAAGCACTAGAGCAAAAAACTATCAAGCTCAAATGATATAAGTGAAGCACATAGAGTATTCTAGAAAATTCTAATAAAATAGGCTTCTCCCAAAAGGTGTGTACAGAAAGGATGATTGTGGCAAACTAACAAGAAAAGATTAATATAATACACGACACTCCAAGCAAAACACATATCACGTGGCGAATAAAAGTATAGCTCCAAGTAAAGTTACCAATGAACGAAGACGAAAGAGGGGATGCCTTCCCGGGGCATCCCCAAGATTAGGATTTTGGCTATTCTTTAATATATTGGGGTGCCATGGGTATCCCCAAGCTAAGGCTCTTGCCACCCTTTATTCCATAGTCCATAAAAGCTTTACGCAAAACTTGAAAACTTCACAACACAAAACTAAACAGGAAATCTTATAAGCTCCGTTAGTGAAAGAAAACAAAACCACCACATAAGGTACTGCAATGAACTCATTCTTTATTTATTTTGGTGTTAAACCTACTGCATTCCAACTTCTTTATGGTTCATAAACTAATTTACTAGCCATAGATGCATTGAAATAAGCAAACAACACACGAAAAACAGAATCTGTCAAAAACAGAACAGCCTGTAGCAATCTGTAACTAATGCAAACTTCTGGAACTCTAAAAATACTACAAAAATTGGAAGTCCTGGAAAATTTGTCTATGGAACAGTAGCAAAAATAATCAACACAAAATCACGTTCCTGTGATTTTACAAAATTATATTCGTGCGCGCAAAGTTTCTGTTTTTCAGCAGAATCAAATCAACTATCATCGTAGGTTATCCTATAGGTTCTACTTGGCACAAACACTAATTAAAAGATAAAACCACATCTAAACAGAGAGTAGATGCAAGATTTATTCCTAAACAGGAGCAAAAACAAAGAACATAAAGAAAATTTTGGTTGCCTCCCAACTAGCGCTATCGTTTAACGCCCCTAGCTAGGCATAAAAGCGAAGATAGATTTAACTAGTGCCATCTTTGGCACTGGATTCCTCAACGGAGCACTTATAATCTTTAGGAGGTTCTCCCTTTTCAGCAATGATTAAACCTTTGGGAAAAATTCAAGAAATTCTTTTGTAGCAAAAGGTTCCTTAATGATAGAAAGACAATTGGGATGAACACTTATGGATTTGAGGTCCGCGTCTTCCTTACTAGAAGTTTCACCCTTATTTTTAGGAACGTAAATATACTTGGTGGTTTTTGTAGGGGATTTTGGAGTGTTTTTTATGGGAGAAAATGCCGAACCTAAGTTGGTAATTATATCCTCAAGTTTACCAATTCTAGCAGAATCAAGATCTATCTTTTCTTTAACTATAGGTTCTTTCTCTTTAAGGTTTTTCAAAGTGACTCCAACCCTAGATTCATATTCAATGATAAGATTATGAATCTTTTTATCCAAATTTTCAACCAACTCAACAGTGGCAATTTTATTTTCAATAATATCAAGCCGTTGCATAACGTATTCTAAGCTTAATACAATTCCATTGACCAAAAGAGGTGTTGAGCCAAACAAATCTAACATAGCATTAGAAGCATCAAACGTATGGCTACTCAAGAAATCACCTCCGGCGACAGTATCAAGAACACATCTATTCCAAGGAGTGATGCCTACATAAAAATTGCGGAGAAGAACGGAAGTGGAAAGCTTCCTAGTAGATCTATTTTGAGCATTGCAAATTCTATGCCAAGCATCTTTTAAATTTTCTCCCTCACTTTGTTTAAATTTGAGGATTTCATGTTGTGGAGTAATAACGAGGATAGGAAGACTAGCCAGAATGACGGAGCAAACGAGCAAACACACGGGCAACGGAAAAAGGCAAGCGAAAAGAGAGGAGGAGATTGGGAAAGAGAGGGCGAATAAAACGGCAAGGGTGAAGTGGGGGAGAGGAAAACGAGAGGAAAATAATGTAAATGCGAGGGAGATGGGTTTGTGATGGGTACTTGGTATGTCTTGACTTGCGCGAAGACCTCCCGGCAACGGCGCCAGAAATCCTTCTTGCTACGTCTTAAGCTTGCGTTGGTTTTCCCCGAAGAGGAGAGGGTGATGCAGCAAGTGTAGCGTAAGTATATCCCTTAGTTTTGAGAACCAAGGTATCAATCCAGTAGGAGGCTCCTCAAAAGTCCCACGCACCTACACAAACAAACTGAGAACTCGCAACCAACGCGATAAAGGGGTTGTCAATCCCTTCACGGCCTCTTGCGAAAGTGAGATCTAATAGAGAGATAATAATATATTTTTGGTATTTTTTAATATAGATGCAAAAAGTAAAGATGAAAATAAAGGTAGATTGAAAGCAAATATGATAAGAGATAGACCCGGGGGCCATAGGTTTCACTAGATGCTTCTCTCGAGATAGCATAAGCATTACGGTGGGTGAACAAATTATTGTCGAGCAATTGATAGAAAAGCGCATAGTTATGAGATTACCTAGGCATGATCATGTATATACGCATCGCGTCCATAACAAGTAGATCGACTCCTGCCTGCATCTAGAGTATTAAGTTCATAAGAAAAGAGTAACGCTTTAAGCAAGATGCCATGATGTAGAGGGATAAATATATGCAATATGATATAAACCCCATCTTGTTATCCTCGATGGGAACAATACAATACGTGTCTTGCAACCCTTTCTGTCACTGGGTAAGAACACCGCCAGATTGAACCCAAAGCTAAGCACATGGCAAGAAAGATCAATCTAGTAGGCCAAACCAAACTGATAATTCAAAGAGACTTGCAAAGATAACTCAATTATACATAAAAGAGTTCAGAGATGATTCAAATATTATTCATAGATAAACTTGATCATAATCCCACAATTCATCGGATCTCGACAAACACACCGCAAAAAGAGATTACATCGAATAGATCTCCACAAGAGAGGGGGAGAACATTGTATTGAGATCCAAAAAGAGAGAAGAAGCCATCTAGCTAATAACTATGGACCCGTAGGTCTGTGGTAAACTACTCACAACTCATCGGAGGGGCTATGGTGTTGATGTAGAAGCCCTCCGTGGTCGAATCCCCCTCCGGCAGAGTGCCGGCAAAGGCTCCAAGATGTGATCTCGCGGATACATAAGGTAACGGTGGTGGAAATTGTGTTTCGTGGTGCTCCTGGATGTTTTCGGTGTCCGTAGGTATAGATAGGAGGAAGAAGTACGTCGGTGGCCGCCCGAGGGGCCCACGAGATAGGGGGCGCGCCCTACGGGGGGGGGGGCTCCTATCTCATGGGTCCTCGGAGCTTTCTTGACTTGCACCCCAGGCTCTCCAGATCAGATTTGTTCCAAAAATAACGCTCCCGAAGGTTTCATTCCGTTTGGACTCCGTTTGATATTACTTTTCTTCGAAATACTGAAATAGGCAAAAAAAAACAACAATATGGGCTGGGCCTCTCGTTAGTAGGTTAGTCCCAAAAATGATATAAATATGTGGAATAAAGCCCATAAACATCCAAAAGGGGTAATATAATAGCATGGAACAATCAAAAATTATAGATACGTTGGAGACGTATCAGGCCCCCCTCAGTTCCTGCTTGGAAATATCGAGGCATGTAACCTTAGCAAAAAACGCCACGATAAGTGAAGCGAGAACATAAATGGCGACTTACCCAGTTGGGGGGATTGTACATGGAGAATCCGTCTCGCGGTTTAATATGACGGAAGTCTTCCTCTTCTCCTTTGTATAGGTCGGACAATATCCTTGCCAGCACAGTGGCGGAGTCCGGACCCTTGCGGCCGCAGCGGGTGGCATTGGTTGTCTTGTTGTAATGCCACATGAGATTGCCCCGATATTGAAGCGGTTGCACTCCCCGCATTATGCATATTGCCATGACCTCGACTATCGTCAGTCCGGATTTGGCCAGTAACTTTATCCTGCTCATCAGGAAATGTATTTCCCTGGAATCCTTTTCTTGGGGGCCTCAGGGGCGCCAGCTTAGACGTGCCCTCGGCGGGGTGTTACTGAAGTTGGGGAGTCCTGTCCGGACTAGATCCGGAAGGGGAGCGTCGTCAATATAAAACCATTCTGAAGCCCAGTTATTCGGTGCCTTCTTGGGAGTGCCGGACAGGTATCCAGTCTCAGCGACACGCTATACTTTGGCCCCGCCCACTTGACATAGGGATTCTCCTTGGTTGCGGGGAACAAGGCAGAACAAGTTTTTCCACAATCCGAAATGAGCCTCGCAACCTAGAAATAGCTCACAAAGGGCGACTTACCCAGCTATATGCAGTATCGAGGCTGGGGTAAAATTGTGCAACTGGAGGCCGTAAAACTCCAGGAGCCCACGAAGGAATGGATGGATAGGGAACCCGACGCCCCTTAACATATGCGGGATAAGGCACACGCGCTCCTCTGGAGATGGATTGGGAGATCTCTCCGCTTGTTCCCCGCCATTGTAGGTGGCCACCCTGGCTTTGGGTTTGTAACTTTATCAGACGGCTATGCAAAACTGAACACTCTCCCCAGTCCCCCGGCTTGGGGCAAGGGGAGTGAGCAAAAGAGTTGCAACGACCGGCCATGTTGGCATGGTTTTTTCTGGGCACTCTGTTGGATGCTTGCTCAAGGAGGGAGAGTGGGGTTTTGATCTGAGAATCCCCGTCTCTTCAAATAGACGGTTAGCCCGAATGACTGAGGGTGGCAAACGCAAAAAATGCCTCAACTCCTCGCATTCGCTTGACACATGGAAATGGTCATTATTGAAGCACTGAAGCCGAGGAGTACGAACATTGATGAGATGCTGGAAACTGTTTGTTGTGATGGGTACATTGGAGTATTCGGAGAAGGAACCCGCCTTGCAATGCCGAAAACAAGACTGCGCGCCGGACTCATCCTCATTGAAGCCTGGTTCAGGGGCTACTGAGGGAGTCCTGGATTAGGGGGTATCCGGACAGCCGGACTATATACATCGTCCGTACTATCGAAGCGTGAAGATACAAGACTCAAGACTTCGGCCCGTGTCCGGATGGGACTCTCCTTTCCGTGGAAGACAAGCTTGGCGATCCGGATATTGTGTTTCCTTCCTTGTAACCAACTCTATGTAAACCCTAGCCCTCTCCGATGTCTATATAAACCGGAGAAGATGGTCCTTAGACGGCCGATCACAATTACAATCATACCATCATAGGCTAGCTCTTAGGGTTTAGCCTCTACGATCTCGTGGTAGATCTACTCTTGTATTACTCATATCTTCAATATTAATCAAGCAGGAAGTAGGGTTTTACCTCCATCGAGAGGGCCCGAACTTGGGTAAACATTGTGTCCCCTTCTTCCTGTTACCATCAGCCTAAGACGCATAGATCAGGACCCCCTACCTGAGATCCGCTGGTTTTAACACCGACACACGCCACAGCGCACAGAGCGCGTGCACAGGCATGCCAGCATCATAGTCACCATGTGACCCGGGGAATTAATTGCTCTACAACACCCAAAACATTGTCTAGCTGATAGTCCTTCCAAGATAGGTTGTAACTACGGTGGTAACTTGGTTAAAAATGATCTAGTCAAAAAGAAATAACCCTCTGAAGTTTACTGCAGTAAACTTGGATGAGCACTGTGATCAACAAGAAGGGTTTTGGGAGTTGTCTGCTAGGTTGAGGTAAAGAACGACTTTTAATCCTGGTAAGTTTGAGCAGATCTGGATCAAGATTTGTCATACTTACTTCACAACTGCTGCATATTTGGTCCAGAAATGAAGATCATGAAGGTGCACTCACATGGAGTGTCCACTTGAGCACAAATTGGGGAAGGCAGGGTCATTTGGTCATATGAAGACGCTGTTAAAAGCTCATGCCAAATGGCCAAGCCAAAATGGCACTTGCTTCACAAACATCTCCGCTGACCAGAAAATTGGAATAATATTGGTGATCAAATGGCTCAATGAAATGATGCCAAATTGGGTGGAGAGATGTTTTATGTGTGTAAGAATGATCTAGTAATTTATCGGGATTTTTGAAGCAATATAAAATATACTTGCTTCACAACCTGAAAATATTGCTAGAATCAAAGATTTGTTCCTGTGATCACATAGATGATTGGATAGGGATGAAAATGGGTGGAGAGGTTTAAAATGAGCACATTAAGAAGTGTGCGAAAGTTCAACTAATTTGGGTACTCCTAGCTAGTACTTCCTTCACGAAGCCTTCTGTTTGACAGAAACTTTGAAAATTAACTGAGGAAGATTGGCTAGGCATATAAATTTGAACTTATGCATGGGGGAATTATTTGGACATAAGAACATGCCAAAAGAGGTTGGGAGTCACTAGGAAAAATATAAATGACGCTTCCTTCACAAAGTGCCATTTAGGGCAGAATAGAAAAAGGAATACTGGGGAATTATTTTTGAACTGGCCAAGGCAATGTTTGGGCATATTTGAGCTATATATGACCCAAAGGAATTATGAGAATTATTTGGGGATTTTTGGATGGACAGAAATATAGGTTGCTTCACAACCTAGGCCAGATAGGGTTATTCCTTTAATGAAAAAGGAATATTCCCTAGAAAAGAATCTTAGGGTTTGGTCAAGGAGTGAAGTGACATGATCTTGGCAAGGTTTTGAGAATGATGAGCCACTTGGGAGAGGAAAGGAGGATGATTTCCCAGGTGGCAAGGCCACAGAACCACTCCAAAAAGAAAAAAACAAAGCAAAAACCAAATAAATCTGAAGAAAAATAAAAGGGCCAAAATCTAGGCTATTACAGACTCCGCCACGGAGGCCGCGCACTCATCGGCGTTGGAGCCGAACACTGATCCCACCTCCTGTGAGAGTGGTGTCATCAGACCCTCGGAATCGTCTCCGGCTACACGATCTGAACCGCATACGCCTGTGCCTATCGAATCTGATTGGGCATCGGTCATGGAGTTCACCGCCGCGGATATTTTTCAGCACTCGCCCTTGGGTGATGTGCTAAACTCATTAAGGTCTCTTTCCTCGTCAGAAGATTGTTGGCCGAACTATGTCCGGCTCGAGTGGGAAGAGGACGACGAAGAAATTCGTCCCCCACCCACTACCCACTTTATAGCCACTATCGATGACTTAACCGACGTGCTTGACTTCGACTCCGAAGACATCCATGGTATGGACGACGATGCAGGAGAAGAACAGGAACCACCGCCTATAGGGCATTGGACAGCCACCTCATCATATGATACTTATATGGTGGACACCCCTAAAGAAAGCAATGGCGATGAGGCAACGGAAGATAACCCCTTGGAGAAGCAATCTAGACACCGGTGTCATAGGCACCGCTCCAAGCCCCGCCATAGCAAAAACAGCGATACCGTCACAAGAGATAACAATCCGGATGGTGCCAAAGAGGAAAACAATCCGGCCCAGCCAGACTTCGCGCAGGCCGAGCAAGAGGATGGGCAAGCTAGCCCTAAGGAATAGGCGACAGATGGAGAATCAGAGGACGACAATTACATGCCTCTCTCCGAAGACGAAGAGAGCCTTGCGATGAAGAATTCATCGTGCCTGAGGATCCCGTCGAGCACGAGCGCTTCAAACACCGGCTTATAGCCACTGCAAAAAGCCTGAAGAAAAAGCAGCAACAACTTCAAGCTGATCAAGATCTGCTAACTGACAGATGGACCGAGGTCCTGGCTGCCGAGGAATACAGACTCGAGCGCCCTAGCAAAAGCTACCCAAAGCGCAGGTTGCTACCTCAACTCGAGGAGGAGGCTTTAAAACCCACGCTACCAGTGCATGATGCGGCTGACCGGCCACCCCGTGGCCGCGACAAAGTGGCATACCAACCGGAAGTCCAGACCGCACCCTGCGGCCAATCAAATGATAATACTAAGGCCCGGGGCTACACGAAGGACCTGCGAGATGTATTGGAAGACAAAGCAGGACAGTCAAGATCGATCTACGGATAACGGGGGCGCGCCACAAGACGTGACGATGATCGTCACGCAGGATACGATAAACCACAGTCCGACCGGGCCGAATACAACAGACTAGATTCATTTGAACTACGTCGAGATGTAGCCCGGCATAGAGGCGCCACACACCTCGTATGCTTCACTAATGAAGTTATGGATCATGAATTCCCAGAAGGGTTTGAACCCATTAATATTGAATCATATGATGGTACTACAGACCCCACGGTTGGATAGAGGATTTCTTCCTCCACATTCACATGGCCCGCGGAGATGATCTATACACCATCAAGTACCTCCCACTAAAACTCAAAGGGCGTGCTCGGCATTGGCTGAATAGCTTGCCGGCAAACTCCATAGGGAGCTGGGAGAACCTGGTAGACGCATTCCTGGACAACTTCCCGGGCACTTATGTGCGACCACCGGACACTGATGATCTAAGTCACATAACCCAACAGCCCGAAGAGTCAGCCAGTAAATTTTGGACTCGGTTCCTAACTAAAAAGAACCAAATTGTCGACTGTCCGGATGTCGAAGCCCTAGCGGCCTTCAAGCATAACATCCGTGAAGAGTGGCTTGCCCAACATCTCGACCAAGAAAAGCCAAAGTCCATGGCAGCCGTCACAACACTCATGACCCGCTTCTGCGCGGGCGAGGACAGTTGGTTGGCTCGTAGTAACAACACAACAAGCAATCCTGGCACATTGAAAGCCAAGGATAGCAATGACAAACCACGGCGCAACAAACACAGGTGCCGCAAAAATGGTGATAGTGCCGAAGACACGTCAGTCAATGCCGGATTCAGTGGCTCCAAGTCCGATCGGCGGAAGAAGCCATTCAACAAAAACAATTCAGGCCCGTCCTGTTTGGACCACTGTCACGACCGGTTTTCGGAGTATTAATTCCCAGAAAATGGCTGTTGTGCTCACCAGCCCCAGGATTACTGTTAGCTGATGAGGCACCAACTTGATACAGAATTTCCAAGCAAAGTACAAAATATGTAGTACAAGACCATTCTGGCCTGCGAGTACAACAAATGGTTTCTAGTGGTTGATGGCGGAAGCGGTTTGTGGGTCATCCGCGTCTATGGGACTCCATTTCCCACAGGAAGCTGACAAGGTTAACTCCTATCTTCGCGAGGCTGCTATCACCGTTGCTTAGTTTTCCGGGGCTGTCATCGCAACGCTCCTCTCCAAGCAAGAAATCTGGCCAAGACAATAGCCAGGGACAAGCCAGTGAGTACTTTGAATGTACTCGCAAACATTATGAACACTGGGATAATATAAATGATAATCGTGCACTGAAATATTCTATGATCACATCGCCAGCCATAAAATAAAAATCTTTTATGCATGCAAGCAGGTTATTTATATGCAACATGAATATGCAATAATGGAGTGGGAATAAAATGCCACAGTCGGGCGTCTCAGCGACACCACATAAGGGGCTTATAAAGTAATTAAATAACAAGCAATGCCACAGTCGGGCGTCTTAGCGACACCACATAAAGGGCTTATATAGTAAATAAATAACAAGCATGCCACAGTCGGGCGTCTAAGCGACACCACATAAAGGGCTTATAAAGTAAATGAATAACAAGCTTGCCACAGTCGGGCGTCTAAGCGACACCACATAAAGGGCTTATAAGGAAAAAAATCATAGTGAATATCCAGGAGGTAGAACCGTCCCAGGGATACTCAATTCTTTCAAAAATATGAAGGGGGTTAGTCCATAATAATAATCATAATCATCATATGTCACACGACATGATTCCAAGCTCTGGTTTAGTGGTTCTCCTCCAAAGACCGACACTAAGACCGACACTTGATTCGACCCAGATTGTACACTAGTAGAAAAAGGGGCTATCGTCCACCCCGGTTTAGCCCATTAGTCCCGGTTCAATCCAGAACCGGGACTAATGTGAGCATTTATCCCGGTTCGTGCGGCTAAGGCATTAGTCCCGGTTCACCTGTGCCCTTTAGTCCCGGTTTGTGCCTCAAACCGGGACTAAAGGGTGCGATGCCCATTAGTCCCGGTTCATGC
>LR880970.1:69033298-69052912 GCA_904067115.1 Aegilops sharonensis
CTGCTCCGGCACCCTGCCGGAGGGGGAACCCCGTTAAACATTTTCAAAATCCTCAAAAACCTAACAGAAAAAAGTTACGGGGCTTTTAATATCTAGAGTGGAAAAAATCGAAAAAATTTCAAACTGTGGTCAAACAATGGTCAAACCACGGTCAAACTGATTATTCTAGAATATTAGTGTTACTAAATAATTTATTCAGTTATTTTGAATTTTGGTCAAATCTGGTCAAACTGTGGTCAAACTATGGTCAAACTATGGTCAAAACATGGTCAAACCATGGTCAAACTAATTATTCTAGAATATTAGTGTTACTAAATAATTTGTTCAGTTATTTTGAATTTTGGTCAAATCTGGTCAAACTGTGGTCAAACTATGGTCAAACCATGGTCAAACTAATTATTTAAAATAACTATTGTTTTCTAAATAATTATTGTTTTTGAAAACAATAGTTTGAAACTCAAACAGTGAAATGTGTCAATTCATGCTCAAGCAAAATTCCTGAGGGTTAATAGGTTTGACATCTTACTATTGTCAGGAAAACAACAAGTGCAGACTTGGGAACGAGGGAGAATAGAACCCGGAAGTTAAGCGTGCTCAGGCTGGGGGAGTGGGAGGATGGGTGACCGTTCGGGAAGTTAGGTGATTTGGAATGATGAGGGTGATTAGAGAAGAGGATAAATTGAGCAGTGATGAGGGGTGCAGATTAGAGATTAGGGATTAAAATAATTCAGAAATTTGAAAATAAAAAATTATTCAAAAAAAATTTCAAAAAAAAATTTCAAAAAAAAAATCATAAAATTTCCATTAGTCCCGGTTGGTGTTACTAACCGGGACTAAAGGTGGAGCCCCACGTGGCCGCGGCCTTTAGTCCCGGTTCTGGATTGAACCGGGACTAAAGGGGGGAGGTATTAGTACCGACCCTTTAGTCCCGGTTCACCAACCGGGACTAAAGGCCCTTACCAACCGGGACAACAGGCCCTTTTTCTACTAGTGGTAGTCCTTAACCATGGACACGGCATTCGAATAGATATTACCCACGAGTAACGGATTCCTTTAGTCCATCGGGACTAATTCCGTCTACGGTCTTTTAGTTGAAAACACACCTGACTTGCACACACCAGCTCAACTTACCGGTGTCTGGCATCACCCACGACACCTGTCAAGTAAAACTCTAAGTGGGGAGGCTACAACCTCGCGTAGCATGGGATCAAATTTATATCGCGCGCTCTAAGGGGTGGCCTCCCCTCTCGGTCCCAACCGGAAAACACCCATGCCCCCCGACCGGATGACTGGCTTTAATCCACGGCCGTGGAACCCTCATCCCGGCCCCTCTGTACGTTGTCTGCTAGAAAGGGGTTGACAACTTACTGAACCGTGCCCTACCTACGGCAGGGACAAGTGGTAGTACGAAACAAGTGTGGGGGTTATTGGAACAAGACTCGATCTACGGTCAACTCAGGAGGTTTAAGTATTCCCTGCACGATTAGCATAACGAATATATTTCATCCAACAAACAGAATCACCACTCTTCATACCCCTCATGCCATGCCGGACACACTTGCCTGGACGAGGAACCAGGGACAAGCTCGGGTCTACCCAAGATAGAGACTTTCCTGTTTCCCTTCCGGTAGCTGAAAGGAATACGAGGATGATCACTATCACAAGCATGTCCATTCCCAACAACAAGAAAATTTCTAATAAGCATTCATGCAAATGGTCACATCACCACATAAAATAACGAGTTCTACGTATTGAGGTGGTGTCATAATCATGTCAAACAATGCATGCAAAATATTGTGCCAGGGTTCAACATGCTTGCCTTCAAGGTGTGGAAGGCAGGGTGCACTCCAAAACTTTTGAAAGCTTTCTCCTCTCTCCAAAAATCCTATTTAAAATATTTTTGTATCAATATATAGTTTCAAAAACAGTACCAAAAAGTTGTCTGAAAATATTTGAAATAAATCTTAAAATAAACTACACAATATTTGAGAGAGGTAGGAAAAAGAATCAATTCACTTGGAGTTATAATTAAAAAGTTATAGGCAGTCAAAGTTGTGGTCAAAATCTGTTTAAAAAAATAAAAAAGAATAAAAAAACGCTTCGAACAGGTATACGTCGAATACTTACTTTGCCCTTTACGCCTTCACTTAACCCACATGGACCGGTGCGGTGGGTCACTGACAATGGGCCCGCCTGGCCCACTGGTTTTTTTGACAGAAAGACTGTAAGGGAATCCCTTACCGTATAATTGGTGCAACGAACCCAAATTGCAAGTACCACGCCTTGAACCTGGGTGGGTGGGAAGGCATCAGCCCCTTCCCACCACTAGGCTATGCCTTAGTCTGCCCTGGCCCACTGGTCAGGTTTGACTATTCTCTCCTCCCTCCTCTCCCTCTGCCCGAGCGGAGGATACACTCCGGCGATGCTCGCCGGCGAATGGCGGCACCGTTCGAGAAAACGAGGCCATCCGCGGGCTCAGGGGGTCAAGGCGGTCCTATCGTTGGTCGACTTTCTGGCGGGGACGGAGGGAGTCGCCGGCGGCGAGCTTCGCGGCGGCCGGTGGCTTCAGTGGCAAAGTGGGTTTGGGGCTACGGTGGCTTTCCGTCGCAACTGGGGGTCTGGGCGGCTCCGCAAGACGAAGTGGAGTCGTTTGGTGGTGTTGGGAGGGCCGGGGAGGTTCGGGTTGTTATGAACGGAGTCGGGAGGCGGCGGTGGCCGAACTGGCCAGAGACGAAGAAGACGGCCTCTCCGGGTCGATTGCGAGCTAGGGGAGCGCTAGTGGAGTGGCTTGAGGCTTCCTGCGGGCTCGGAGAGGTGCGGGGCTCCTTAAATAGGTGAATCAAGGCGGTTTCCCGCGGCGGTGGATAAAATTGCCGGCGAACCGCCTCTCTGTTGCGGCAGGGCGTCGTGGCGGCGACGAGAGCTAGAGGACGCGCTTGTGGATGAGTCTGAGCTGCTGCAGGGGGCAGGTGGCGAGTCCGGGGTGGATCGGGCGGCGCCGTCCGAGGCAGAGCCCTGCAGTGGCCGGCCGCTAGCCGCCGTGGCCGAGGCGTGCAAAACGTGCGCTCTGGGCGCGCCTAGAGCACGCACGGGACGTGCTCGACAAAATGCCAGGGCATGCTAGAGGTCTCGGGTGAGGTTGGGGTTTAACAGACCTAGGTTAAAGTCATCTAGAGGCTTAGTGGACAAGTTAGTTTGCCCAGAGGTGCAAGGTCACAGTGCAAAGACAAAAGTCATGTCAAAACTGGCCATGCACACCAGGCGTTTGACAAAATGCTAATGGCATCTAGGCAACTCTTGGAGGGTCCAAAATCTCCAGATCAGGGTCTCTTTGGATGACTAAAAGGGTGGTGAGGTTAGTTTGTCAAAAGCACGAACTTGCTAGTGCAAGTTTTGCAAAACTTCAGTTCTGGGCGGGAGGAAAAGGGCATGATTTCATGAACCAAAATTGCTCCGATGAGTCCAACCTCCTGGACTTAAGGGTTTGGTATGGTGTACTACAAGCAGGAAAAAACTCACGGGTAAAGGAGCAAGTTAGAAGATGGTTGCAGTACAAATCATCAAGTTGGACCAGAATGAAAAAGAGGATGATTCACTCAAATTTTTCAAAGGACATAAATGGGTTTTTGCACAAAGTGGAATAATATGCTCCTATTGACCTCCCCTAATTTTGGTAGAAGTTTTAAAGAAATATTTAAATAGGTTGTAGTGTAAAAATGCCCATTGGACCAGTTTTGAAAACTTGGTGTAGAACTCAAAATATCCATTGAATGAAATATCTTTTTGCAAAAAAGTGATTTAGAAACATCACATGACATCTCCAAATTTTGGTGGGATTTTTAAATAAATTTATCAAAGGGTAGCAGTGCAAATGGAACCCTAAAACTTATGAAAAACCAATTTAAAGAAATGAAACTCAGGGGAAAATAATTATATAGATAATCCCACTGATACAAGAATTGTTTTATTTGAGAGGGGAAATAAGTCCCATAATGACTGAGAAGTTTTTACTATAGGTAAAAACTCCATAATAATAAGAAAGATAATGGTTCCGAAATCAGAAGGAAATCCAGAAAATAAAAGTTTAAGTTTCCTGGCAAAATTTTAATTAATAAAGCAAGACTAAATTTTTGGGATGTCACAACCACATACTCAACCATCCATGCCAAATTCATGGCACCCCAGGAACCAACCAAACCAATAGAGAATGTTGGGTCTTCAGACAAGCCGGCAGGTCAGATGCCGAAAACAAGGAGAAGGGGTCTCTAAGCGACGATGACCACGAAGAGCCCCGATCACCGAATACAGGAGGACAGAAGAAATTCCCTCCCCAGGTGAAAACGGTTAATATGATATGCGCAAGTCACATTCCCAAGTTGAAACATGCACTAAGGGAGTTCTATACAATCGACCCAAAGTTTAACTCATGGTCATCTTGCCCGATCACTTTCGATCGCAGGGACCATCATCGACGGATTCCACCTCACACGAGTCCTTTTGGACGGAGGTAGAAGCCTGAACCTGCTATANGAATAATATGCTCCTATTGACCTCCCCTAATTTTGGTAGAAGTTTTAAAGAAATATTTAAATAGGTTGTAGTGTAAAAATGCCCATTGGACCAGTTTTGAAAACTTGGTGTAGAACTCAAAATATCCATTGAATGAAATATCTTTTTGCAAAAAAGTGATTTAGAAACATCACATGACATCTCCAAATTTTGGTGGGATTTTTAAATAAATTTATCAAAGGGTAGCAGTGCAAATGGAACCCTAAAACTTATGAAAAACCAATTTAAAGAAATGAAACTCAGGGGAAAATAATTATATAGATAATCCCACTGATACAAGAATTGTTTTATTTGAGAGGGGAAATAAGTCCCATAATGACTGAGAAGTTTTTACTATAGGTAAAAACTCCATAATAATAAGAAAGATAATGGTTCCGAAATCAGAAGGAAATCCAGAAAATAAAAGTTTAAGTTTCCTGGCAAAATTTTAATTAATAAAGCAAGACTAAATTTTTGGGATGTCACAACCACATACTCAACCATCCATGCCAAATTCATGGCACCCCAGGAACCAACCAAACCAATAGAGAATGTTGGGTCTTCAGACAAGCCGGCAGGTCAGATGCCGAAAACAAGGAGAAGGGGTCTCTAAGCGACGATGACCACGAAGAGCCCCGATCACCGAATACAGGAGGACAGAAGAAATTCCCTCCCCAGGTGAAAACGGTTAATATGATATGCGCAAGTCACATTCCCAAGTTGAAACATGCACTAAGGGAGTTCTATACAATCGACCCAAAGTTTAACTCATGGTCATCTTGCCCGATCACTTTCGATCGCAGGGACCATCATCGACGGATTCCACCTCACACGAGTCCTTTTGGACGGAGGTAGAAGCCTGAACCTGCTATACCAGGATACAGTGCGCAAAATGGGCATCAACCCTTCAAGTATCAAGCCCACAAACACCACCTTCAAAGGTGTCATACCAGGTGAAGAGGCCTGTTGCACGGGCTCAACCACACTGGAAGTGGTCTTCGGATCACCAAATAATTACCGTACCGAAGAGCTAGTCTTGGACATCATCCCCTTTCGCAGTGATCATTGGGCACTGCTCGGACGAACCGCGTTTGCTCGATTCAATGCGGTGCCACATTATGCCTACCGTAAAATCAAGATGCCCGGTCCGCGTGGCGTCATCACGGTTGATGGCAGGGCCGAACCTCTCCTCACTGCCGAAGACTCTACCACTGCTTTAACAATAGAAGCAAATAACGGAACCTTTCAATCGAACCTCGAGTCGACGGCCAATCTCGTGGACACCGCCAAAGGAGTCCGAGCTTAATTAAAAACACTCCGAAAAAAGTTAATACAAACCACATACTGCGACTCAACCGCTCTATGGCACAAAACCATTTCCTGCATTTTGTTTACAGGGTCACCTTTACATAGGCTAGGATGGATGGCGTGGGAACAATTCGAGCGCGTCAGGGAATCTCTAGACATTCCCCTCTATGATCATCCGACTACACCCCGGATCCGAACACAACTTCCTCACGCCCGGTATCAGTAGGTTCCGCAATCATATTTCTTTTTATCACATCATTTGTACTCATACGCATTTACGTATTATTCAAATACAACATGTGGATTTATGTGATGCTCATCTACTGCTATTTATTATTTAAAAATATTTTGTTAAAAGGCGGCTGCATATCGCGATATGCCTTACTATGCCAGGGGCTTCAGCATGCCCATACTATGGCAAAAAAGCCCGAACACCTTCATGGCAGTTCAGCACCCCGAACTTATAGCATTATATGCATCAGCTCCGAATCATGTCTTGGGTCAATAGTTGGGTTTGTCCGGCTCCTATGTTTTGGTACCTTATGTTCCGCTATACCGGCTAAGGTAGCACTGGGAGAACTGCTGCGATTGTGTCCTGGTTCTTTCGGACGAGCACCTCAGTAGAGAAAGTCGAAAACTGACTGTCATGATGTAGCGGGAGCTGGTCAGCTGTTCGAGAGGATCTAAAATCTTTAAGGATTTCTTCTGCATAATGCTTAACCAATGCAACATGTATTGGATCGGCCTTTTCCGATCAGGCGCTTATAGAGCCCCTCGTGTTGTCTTCCGAACACCAGGGGTTGTGCGTACCTTCCTCGTAAAAACTCCTATGGCTAAGTGAGAGCGATAAAGCCCTATAGTCCGATTGCCTAGTTCGCTGTGCTAAACACCTCCTTTAGGGACCCCAAACTGGAATAAAGGGTGCTTAGGTTTATCCCGAACACCCCCGTAGTCACTACGTGGGGGCAGAAGCAGATGACTGGCTGACTCTCAGGATTAGTATATAAAATGGCCGCACAGGAGGAAAAACTTTCAAAGCAATAGATGATTAAAATGCTCTTGTTCAAATATTACAAAGGACGAACATGACTGTATTCATCGAAATATAATGTCCATGGTGAATTGTTCCGGCACAAGGCGGGCTCCTTTCAAGACACCTTCATAATATAGCTCGGGCCTGCGGTGCTCCTTTCCCTCCGGCGGTCCCTCGGTCATCAGCTTTTCCGCATCCATCTTCCCCTAGTGCGCCTTTGCATGGGCGAAGGCCATTCGCGCACCTTCTATGCAGACCGACCGCTTGATGACTTTGAGTCTAGGGCAGGCACTCACGATCCGCTTCATGAGCCCGAAGTAACTGCTTGGAATCGGCTCGGCGGGCCACAGCCGGATAACCAAATCCTTCATGGCTAGCTCGGCCGCCTTCTGCAGTGCGACCAGCTGCTTTAGTTGATCGTTAAACGGCACCGGATAATTCGACGCCAGATATTGCATCCAGAAGAGCTTATTGGTAGAATTGGGCGACGTCAGATATGCTGCGTGGCAGCTCCGCAAATACCCCTGGAGAAAGCAGAATTTAACTTCTCAACTTGATTTTCTCCTTTCAAATACAAGCCTTGTACATAAAAAGCCTTACCAGCCGCGATCTTCCTCGCCTCCTGGATTTCCTTCAGGGCACCCTGGGCTTCCGCTCGGGCATCACTCGCGGCTTGGCGAGCTGGGAGAGTTCGGAATCTTTCCCTGCTAAACTCTTCCCCAAGGTCTCAATTTTCTTCACGACCTCTTGAAGCTCTTGCTCAGCCTCAATAACTCTGGCCTCGTGCTTGTCACGAAGAACCTGTTGCGCGGTCGCCTTCTTCTCGGCTTTGGCCACAACCATTTTTACAGCCTCAATTTCGGCCGACGCCCCTAGTGCACATTCCAAAAAATATTTCCATCCTGCACACTTCTTGATTAGTGCTAAATAAACAAGGTTTCTGAATACCTTGGTTATCCTCTAGCTGTTTCTTCACTTGGCCAAGTTCTCCTTCGGTCCGCTCTAAACTATGCCTCAGTCCGGATACTTCGACAGCATGAGAGGCGGCAGCCGTTACATATGCCTGCTTATTACAACAAAGTAATAAATGTCATCAAGAGAGCCTCCTGCGAACATAAAATTTGATCCTCTGTCCGATGCATTCTTTCACCGAACAGCGTATCAGGGGCTGCTATCTATACCATGACGATCTTCCAAACTTCATAAAACATACCTCAAAGCCTCTTATGAGACTGATGTAGGATTCATTCAGTCCACTCTCGGCGGACTGAATCTTCTCAATCACCACACCCATAATGGCACGGTGTTCATCAACGATGGAGCCACCCTTCACCGCCGCCAATAAAGTATCCGACACCCCTGGTTGGACACAGGTGGCCGGTGGAACAGACATACCTTCTCCAGCTGACGGAGGCCGCATGTCTGACTCTGGGACCATATGGGACTCTAGAATTGTGTCCTGCTTGGGGCCGGATTCAATATGACCCCCGCCGTCGACGTCCACGGGATCTTTCTCTCCCGCGTGTTGGGCCCCTGAAATCTTGGCTCCTTGCGCCGTCTTCGCAATCTTTTCTTCCCCTCCGTGGCCTGGGTCCTTCTGGGACGAAGCCTCGGTTTCATTCTTATGTTTGGGGGAGGGGGCTTTCTGGGGTGTCCCGCTCTCCATTGCATCCGAACCCAGCAAATCCTCTGACGAGGATTGTTCGGCGCGGGACCTCGCCGGACTGAAAAAAAGTATGGCTCAGATTAAAATATCACGCCGTGACAATTCTGGACATATGAGTGTGTTCAGATTTTATACTCACAAGTTCACCAAGGGCACGGCCCTGGGATCCCACTCTGGGTTGCTATCGGCAGCGGCGGTGGTCTCCTCTTGAAGAGGAGTTTTTCCCCTCTTAGGCGAATCGGCCTCCAAGGATGTGGAGGCCGTCCTTTTCTCCTTTTCTCCTGCGGGGGATTGGTCTTCCTCCTCTTCCCCGTCCTCCTCGGAGGAAGAATGTGTATCGCAGCCTTCGGATTTTGTGTCCAAGGTCCATGACGACGGAGGCTGCCCCTGGTCTTCTTGGCCTCCTTTTCGGCCTTCTTCTTCGGCGCCTTATAAGGCGCTGGGACCAGCATCTTTATCAGAAGTGGACCGGCCGGTTCTTCTGGCAGTGGGGCCGGTCAGTAGATCCGTCCCGCCTTCTTCGCCCAGCCCTAAGAAAGGGATGGGAAATATGTTAAGTATTTTCCTGAGGATGTACAGGTAAAAAACATGAATTGTCAAACATTCAGTTGCTTACCGAACTTGCGGGGCGGGACAGCTGGTACCCGCGGTCCTCGGTGGAGTCTGGCCACGGTTTGCCGGACTTAAAAAGCGTCTTCCAGATGTCCTCATGCATAGAGCCAAAGAGCTCTAGCAGGGTCTGGTGCTTGGACGGGTCGAACTCCCATAGATTGCAAACCCGATGTTAACATGGTAGAATCCGGCAAACCAACATCACCTGGACTACATTGACAAGCTTGATGCTCGTGTCTTCCATGTCTTGGACGCGTGTCTGGAGCTCCGATAGCTCGTCAGACGAAGCCCCGTTCATGCACTTCTTGTGCCAGGATGTAAGTCACAGGGTGGCACAGGATCTGAACTCTAGGACGACGGTCCACTCCTTGCCACGCGGCTCGGTGATGTAAAACCACTGCTGCTGCCACTCCTTGACGGAATCATTGAAAGTCCCTGTCGGCCATGTAACATTGGGCATCTTGCTTACCATGGCGCCTCCACATTCGGCATGCTCGCCGCTCACTACCTTGGGCTTCACATTAAAAACCTTCAGCCATAAGCCGAAGTGCGGCGGGACGCGGAGAAAGGCCTCGCACATGACTATGAATGTCGAGATGTTGAGGAAGGAATTTGGGTATAGATCATGGAAATCAATCCCATAATAATACATGATGCCGCGAACGAACGGGTGAAGGGGAAACCCTAGCCCGCGGACGAAATGAGGGAGGAATACCACCCTCTCGTGGGGTTCCGGAGTGGGGATGATCTGTCCCGCTGTCGGAAGACGGTGGCCAATTCTCTTGGCCGTATACCCGGCCCCCGAATCTTTTTGATATCCTTCTCTCAGACGGTAGATGCCATCCACTTGCCTCCTACTCCATATCCGGACATCTTTGGGAAGCCTTTTCGGGCGGAGAAGAGGACTGCTTGGGCACTAGGGCTCGAGCGGAAAGGAATGGATGAGTAGAGGAGGGCGTGGGTGAAAAAGGGAGTTCTTATCCCCTTATAAAGGCAGTAGAGATTCTGCGCCTCCCCACTTGCCCGTTAAAAATGCTTATTCCCCCAAGTGCCACGTTTGATGGCACAGTTGGGTTACCCATACCCGTATTGATGAGAATCCCGTGATAAGGGGACGCGATCTCTGCTTCGACAAGACGTGTCAAGGAAACCGCCTCGCATTACGTGCAATAGCTGGTAGTGAAAAACGGTTCGAATAATGACCGGACCGTGGTGTGATATTAGATTTGTGGAATATTGTACTCTCTACGGTGGTATGTGGAATCAATCTTGCAGATCTGGATACGATTTTCGTGTTCAAAATCTTCTATGGGGTATTCGGAGAAGGAACCCGCCTTGCAATGCTGAAGACAATCTGTGCGCTGGACTTATCGTCATTGAAGCCTGGTTCAGGGGCTACTGAGGGAGTCCTGGATTAAGGGGTCCTCAGACAACCGTACTATATACTTTGGCCGGACTGTTAGACTATGAAGATAAAAGATTGAAGACTTTGTCCCGTGTCCGGATGGGACTCTCCTATGCGTGGAAGGCAAGCTTGGCAATTCGGATATGTAGATCTCCTTCTCTGTAATCGACTCTGTGTAACCCTAGCCCCCTCCGGTGTCTATATAAACCAGAGGGTTTAGTCCGTAGGACAACAAAAATCATAATCATAGGCAAGCTTCTAGGGTTTAACCTCTACGATCTCGTGGTAGATCAACTCTTGTAATACTCATATCATCAAGATCGTAGGAAGTAGGGTATTACCTCCATCCAGAGGGCCCGAACCTGGGTAAAACATCATGTCCCCTGCCTCTTGTTACTATCAGCCTTAGACGCATAGTTTGGGACCCCCTACCTGAATCCGCCAGTTTTGACACCGACAGTGGTCGATAGAACTTGAGAGAATATTTGTTCTACCTTTAGCTCCTCGTTGGGTTCGACAATCTTACTTATCGAAAGAGGCTATAGTTGATCCCCTATACTTGTGGGTTATCAAGATCTTTTTCTGGCGCCGTTGTCGGGGAGTTATAGCATGGGGTGAATATTCTCGTGTGTGCTTGTTTGCTTTATCACTAAGTAGTTTTTATTTTGCGCTCTTGTTTTCTATCTTTAGTTATGGGTAGGAAACGCAAAAGACCAAAAAAATTAGTTGTACCTACTACACCAGTGGTTGACGAACCACTCAAAATCTATCAAACTCCAGAAGCTTTTTACTTGGATCATCTTCAATCCCTATGTGCTGGTGCTGTAACCCCAAATAGCTTAGTTGAGGGCAAATCTTTAGATGAGCATGCTTGTTATGTGCGACACCGCATATCTGAAAAAGGGAAACTTTTACTGGATCAAATTCATCGTTTGCAGTGCTATGCTTGGAATTTATGTGAAATATATGATTTTACTTGTTGTTCTGAAGGCCCTAAGAAACACCTTCCCTACCAATGTGAGTTTAGTGATAATGGAATCATATCTTCATATTCTAAGGGTGTTTATAATTACTATGATGTTCAACAAATTGAAGAATATGTTGCTTTTAAGGGTGCTTATGAAATTGCTTATTTGATTGGAAAGTATGATGCTACTCTTTACAAATCTGAAAATTTTTCCATACTTAAATATTGTTATGATAATTATGCTTCTAATGCCTATGTTAAACCGTATATTGAGGACTCCACCATTGTCCAAGGAGAGACTAATATTTTGCAGGAGTCTATGGAAGAAGAAATTTATGAAGCTGTGAGCTCATTGGATGAAAAAGATGACGAGGAGAGCGAAGAACTAAAGGAGGAAGAGCGGATTAGCTACCCATGCCCACCTTATAAAGAGAGTAAGTCTTCAACTCATACATTATTTAATGTCCCTTTGTTCTTACCGAAGGACGAATGCTATGATGATTGTTATGATCCCGTTGATTCTTTTGAAATATCCCTTTTTGATGATGCTTGCTATGCTTGTCTCCATGATGCCAATATGAATTATGCTTATGGAGATGAACTTGCTATAGTTCCTTATGTTAAACATGAAATTGTTGCTACTGCACCCACGCATGATAGTCCTATTATCTTTTTGAATTCTCCCGACTACACTATAACGGAGAAGTTTGCCCTTATTAAGGATTATTTTGATGGGTTGCGTTTTACTACTACACATGATGATTTTGATAGATAAAATATGCATGTGCTTGCTGCTCCTACTTTCAATTACTATGAGAGATGAACTACATCTCAGCCTCTCCATGTTTCCAATATGATAAAATAGAAAAAAACTATTTATACTATGCATTGGCCTTTACTATGTGTGCATGCATTGTTCTTTTATGACATGCCGAAGCATAGGAAGAGAGTTAGACTTCGTTTTTTCATGATATATGTTACTTGGTGTTCACTACTAAATCACAAATCATTGTTAATTAAAATTGGCTTTGATATACCTTGGGATTCGGGTGAATCCATTACTTGAGCACTATATGCCTAGCTTAATGGATTTAAAGAAAGCGTTGCCAGAGAGACAACCCGGAAGTTTTAGAGAGTCATTTATTTCTGTTGAGTGCTTTTATAAAGTTTAAAAACAAAATAAATAAATAGGGGAACCTAAAACTTTTTAAAAAATAAAAGTGAAAGTGAGAAAGATGAGCATTGTTAAAGTGGGAGCTAGCCTTGAATTTTGTTGATGCCCATGGAAACTTTGTGACCCTTGATTATAGAATATTTTCAACAAAAATAATTACCGCCTTTTAAAAATCGATTGTATCATAAAAATAATGTGCCAAGATTTTCATTTAGGATCTTTACATTGCTTGTTGGTTTGTGCGGTGCAAAACAGAAACTTTGGTTGTAGTGCGCAATTTTACATTTTTTACTGGAACGTCAAACGGTTCTGAAACTTTTTGCACTGTCTTTCTATACAAATTGTTTATTTCTCCAAAAAAATTCAGAGTTTGTGGAGTACCATAAGTATGGTCAATCTTCAGATTACTACAGACTTTCCTGTTTAAGACAGATTCTGTTTTTGATGCATTGTTTGCTTGTTTTGATGAAGCTATCGATTTCTATTAGTGGATTAAGCCATGGAAAAGTCCTATTGCAGTAGCTACAATGCAAAAACAAAATATGAATTGGTTCACAACAGTACTTAGAGTAGTGATTTTCTTTATTATACCAACGGATCTTACCAAGCTTTCTGTTGAGTTTTGTGTGGATGAAGTGATCAAAGATCGAGGAGGTCTCGATATGAGGAGAAGGAGGAGAGGCAAGATCTCAAGCTTGGGGATGCCCAAGGCACCCTAAGTAAATATTCAAGGAGACTCAAGCGTCTAAGCTTGGGGATGCCCCGGAAGGCATCCCATCTTTCTTCAACAAGTATCGGTATGTTTTCGGTTTTGTTTCGTTCATGTGATATGTGCAAATCTTGGAGCATATTTTGCATTTAGTTTTCACTTTTCTTTGATGCACCATGCTAGTATGAGATAGTCCATGGTTGATTTACAGAATGCTCTTTGCACTTCATTTATATCTTTTGAGTATGGCTTTATAGAATGCTGCATGTGCTTCACTTATATCATTTGAAGTTTGGATTTCCTGTTTGTCTTCACATAGAAAACCGCCATTTGTAGATTGCTCTTTTGCTTGACTTGTATTTGTTAGACCGTGGGCATATATTTTGTAGAAAGAATTAAACTCGCTTGCTTCACTTATATCTATTTAGAGAGATGATAGGAATTGGTCATTCACATGGTTAGTCATAAAATCCTACGTAAAACTTGTAGATCACTGAATATGATTTGTTCGATTCCTTGCAATAGTTTTGCGATATAAAGGTGGTGATATTAGAGTCGTGCTAGCGAGTAATTGTGGATTAGTATAAATACTTGTGTTGAGGTTTGTGATTCACGAAGCATGCACGTATGGTGAACCGTTATGTAACGAAGTCGGAGCATGATTAATTTTTTGATTGTCATCCTTTGTGTCAAGGTCGGGATCACGCGATGGTTAACTCCTACCAACCCTTCCCCTAGGAGCATGCGTGTAGTACTTTGTTTTGATGGCTAATAAATTTTTGCAATAAGTATGTGAGTTCTTTATGACTAATGTTGAGTCAATGGATTATACGCACTCTCACCCTTCCATCATTGCTAGCCTCTTCGGTACCGTGTGTTGCCCTTTCTCACCTCGAGAGTTGGTGCAAACTTGACCGGTGCATCCAAACCCTGTGATACGATATGATCTATCACACATAAGCCTCCTTATATCTTCCTCAAAACAGCCGCCATACCTACCTATTATGGCATTTCCATAGCCATTCCGAGATATATTGCAATGCAACTTCCATCATCATCATATACATGACTTGAGCATTCATTGTCATATTGCTTTGCATGATCGTAAGATAGCTAGCATGATGTTTTCATGGCTTGTCCATTTTTTGATATCTTTGCTATGCTAGATCATTGCAAATCCTTGTACACTGCCAGAGGCATTCATATAGAGTCATATTTTGTTCTAGTGTCGAGTTCTAATATTGAGTTGTAAGTAAATCAAAGTGTGATGACCATCATTATTAGAGCATTGTCCCTTGAAAAAAAAGGCCAAAAAAGCCAAATAAAAAAAGAGAAAGGCCAAAAAGGCCCAAAAAAATAAAATAAAAATAAGATTAAAAAGGGGACAATGTTACTATCCTTTTTCCACACTTGTGCTTGAAAGTAGCACCATGTTCTTCATATAGAGAGTCTCCTATATTGTCACTTTCATATACTAGTGGGAATTTTTCGTTATAGAACTTGGCTTGTATATTCCAACGATGGGCTTCCTCAAATTGCCCTAGTTCTTCATGAGCAAGCAACTTGATGCACACCCACTTAGTTTCCAGTTTGAGATTTCATACACTTCTAGCTCTTAGTGCATCCGTTGCATGGCATTCCCTAGTCCTCACATTGACATCAATTGATGGGCATCTCCATAGCCCGTTGATTAGCCGTGTTGATGTGAGTCTTTCTCCTTTTTTTGTCTTCTCCACATAACCTCCACCATCATATTCTATTCCACCTATAGTGCTATATCCATGGCTCACGCTCATGTATTGCGTGAAAGTTGAAAAAGCTTGAGAATACTAAAGTATGAAACAATTGCTTGGCTAAAACCAGGATTGTGCATGATTTAAATACTTTGTGTGGTGAAGATGGAGCATAACAACACCATATGATTTTATAGGGATAACTTTATTTGGCCATGTTATTTTGAAAAGACATGATTGCTTTATTAGTATGCTTGAAGTATTATTGTCTTAATATCAAATGATAGACTATTTCTTTGAATCACTCATGTCTTAATATTCATGCCATGATTAGATTGCATGATCAAGATTATGCTAGGTAGCCTTCCACATCAAAAATTATCTGTTTTATCATTTACCTACTCGAGGACGAGCAGGAATTAAGCTTGGGGATGCTGATACGTCTCCGTCGTATCTATAATTTTTGATTGATCCATGCCAATATTCTACAACTTTCATATACCTTTGGCAACTTTTTATACTATTTTTGGGACTAACATATTGATCCAGTGCCAGTGTCAGTTCCTGTTTGTTGCATGTTTTTTGTTTTGCAGAAAATCCATATCAAACGGAGTCCAAACGGGATAAAAACTGATGGAGATTTTTTTGGAATATTTATGAATTGTGGGAAGAATAATCAACGCGAGACAATGCCCGAGGGGGCCACGAGGAAGGTGGCACGCTCCAGGGGGTCAGACGCGCCCTGGGCCCTCGTGGCCACCCCGTAAGGCGGTTGGTGTCCTTCTTTCGCTGCAAGAAAGCTAATATCCGGATAGAGATCGTGTCCAAAATTCAGCCCAATCGGAGTTACGGATCTCCGAGAATAAAAGAAACAGTGAAAGGCTAGAATCTGGAGCACAGAAAAAGAAAGAGACAGAGAGACAGATCCAATGTCGGAGGGGCTCTCGCCCCTCCCATGCCATGGAAGCCCTTCTCACATCTAGGGAGAAGGTCAAGGAAGAAGAATAAGAAGGAGGGGGCCCTCTCCCCCTCTCTCCCGGTGACGCCGGAACGCCGCCGGGGCCATCATCATCACCGCGTTCTACACCAACACCTCCGTCATCTTCACCAACATCTTCATCACCTTCCCCATCTATCTACCACTACTAGGAAAAGGGCTATAGATAGGATAGATACTAATGGCGCACCATGGAAGTAGTGCGCCGCTACTATATACTAATGGCGCACCAGTTGGTGATGCGCCATTAGTGTGTAAGACACTAATGGCGCACCAGAAACAGGGTGCGCCGCTAGTATTAATTTTTTTCCATTTTTCCATACATACTAATGGCGCATCAGGTAGAAGTGCACCATTACTAGTTCTAACTACTAATGGCGCACCAGGCAGACAGTGCGCCATTACTGTATTTTTTTATTCATTTTTTTGCAAAACTACTAATGGCACTCGATCTCGATCCCCCTCCCTCTCGATAGCTATCCCCCTCGCCAGATCCCCCTCGCCGCCGAGCACCCCTCGCACCCTCCCCCCGCTCCACCGCCGCCGACGACCCCCCGCACCCTCCCCCGCTCCACCCCCGCCCCCGCCCCCCCCCGCCCCCGCCCCCCCCCGCCCCCGCCCCCCCCCGCCCCCGCCCCCCCCCGCCCCCGCCCCCCCCCGCCCCCGCCCCCCCCCGCCCCCGCCCCCCCCCGCCCCCGCCCCCCCCCGCCCCCGCCCCCCCCCGCCCCCGCCCCCCCCCGCCCCCGCCCCCCCCCGCCCCCGCCCCCCCCCGCCCCCGCCCCCCCCCGCCCCCGCCCCCCCCCGCCCCCGCCCCCCCCCGCCCCCGCCCCCCCCCGCCCCCGCCCCCCCCCGCCCCCGCCCCCCCGCCGCCGCCGACCCCCCGCACCCTCCCCGGCCCGCTCCACCGCCGCCGACGATCCACCGCACCCTCCCCCGCTCCACCGCCGCCGCCGACACCCACACCCTCCCCCACTTTTTGAAGATATTTTTAAATAACAAATTTGATGATATTTTTAAATAAGAAATTTGATGATATCTTCAAATAACAAATTTGATGATATTTTCAATTAAAAATAAAAAACAAATTTGATGATATTTTTTAAAAAATTGATGATATTTGATGATATCTTCTGTTCTAGTCCTCATGAAAATAACAAATTTGATAAAAAACAAATTATTAGATGCAACAAGAAATAATGAAAAAAATGTTACTAATGGCGCACCAGAGTGGGGTGCGCCATTGCTGTCAAAAAAAAGTTACTAAAGGAGCACCACGTGGTGGTGCGCCATCGCTATAGCTGGATACCCCTTCGCCCGATCCCCCCTTCCCTCTCCCTCGCCAGATCCCCCTTCCCTCCCCCGCCGGCCACACCCGCTCCGACGACCCCCAACCCGCTGCAACGACCCCCGCGCNCTCTCCCTCGCCAGATCCCCCTTCCCTCCCCCGCCGGCCACACCCGCTCCGACGACCCCCAACCCGCTGCAACGACCCCCGCGCCCGCTCCACACCCGCTCCGGCTCCCCCACGCCCGCTCCGACGACCCCCGCGACCGCTCCACACCCTAGCACCTCCCCACTTCCCCTCCCCTCGCGCTGCTTCACCCGACTAGGTCGTCCCCGTCGACACCACATCGTCCCCAGACCACCGTTGTCCCTGCACCCCACCAAGGAGTCCAGGAGCTCTACAGTGTTCTTCTACGTCATCTACGGCCAGCCATTCGAGCTCGACGACTCTGCATCATGCGGATCGAGGTCTTCTTCCACCTCCGGCCACCGCGGCCTCACCGTCGATCCGCGTCACCTCGTCAACCCCGAACCCGCACGAGCTCGCGATTGTCTTCCTCTCGGTGAGCTGCACCGGTTCCCTTCCCCCCCTTCGATTTCGTCGCCCCCCATGGCCGTGCTCCCCTCGGCCCCTGGCCGCGCCCTGGCCACGCCCAGGCCCGCTCACTTCACCGCGACCGCGCCTCCACTACGCTCGGGCCGCGCCCTGGCCCCGCCCAAGCGCGCTCACAGCACCGCGACCGCGCCTTGCCGTGTCTTGCTAATCAAATTGGTTTGTGTCAATTCACAAACTTGCAGGCTTATAGAATTAGAAATACTACTGTATTAGATACCCTCACTGTCATGGGCTTTCTATTATTAGTATTGGGTGTGGGTTGATTAAAGCTCATGAGTCGGAGCGATAGCTTTAGCCATTGGGCGTGGGTTGTGGGTGGGCTGATCAGCCTTTCTGGCTGCCATTTTGGTTCTGCTGCATGTTCTTTTTTGGACAAATAGGTGGCACAAGTTACATCTATGACATTGCGATGTTTGATTCTAAGACTGCCTCTGCTGCATGTTTTGGTATCCCTGAACCTGTTGGGTTGGGTCTGTATGAAAGGTTGGCATGCATTCATACGTATGTCTGGCCTCTAAAAGAAGCGTCCAGATACTTACCTTGGTGTACCATGCATGAGATTTAATTAAAGTTTGTGCTTAATTGCAAGGATTGTTTTCAACCAAATAAAAAGAAGAGGATGGTTGTTTTCTTTCAAAAAGGTTGTTTTGATAGTAAATAGTCTGAACATGTTACATAATTCAGCACACGTGTATCGTGCTTGTCGAGCTTGATGGAGGTAATATATGTAGACAAGAAGCATCCACCTACATTCTTGGGGGGTCTGGAGTTGGGAGAGGTCTGAACCGATGAGCATCTTAGGGAAGATTCTTACCTTACTGCGCAGGATGAATTTATTTGATGTTTGGTTCATCACCCCTATACACGGCTACGATATTTATCGAGCTTTTTAACCTTCATGTGAGTGTCATACACGGCTAAGGTTCTCCTGTGAAAATGCTTTGAGGGCTTCGGGTTCCTCTGAAGAACGGAGCTGTTCTCCAGGCAACTATGAATTGGGATGATAATGTTATTTTGCCTTCTTAACAGAATGGTGTCATAATCAGAACAAAGCTGCTGCAAATGCATACCTTTTTTTACAAGTGCATCTGCACCTTCTGATCCATTTAGAGTTATCATAAATATATTTCCAAGGTGTTTTTCATTTCACTGTAGAGTCTTTGCTCATGCCTCTTTTGAGAAGTATGTCTATTGATTCAAAATTGCCATGGCAAAAATATGTTTCAGAAAATGACATGGACTAAAATGTTCTATAGATCATGATCCATAGACAAAAAAATGCCATGATCCATACAGTATAAATTCCATGATGCATAGGCTATATTTGCCATGGGAGATGGCAATTTTGTTGGATCATGATCCAGAGATTAAAAAAATGCATAGACTATAATTTCCTGGCATGATCCATAGAATAAAAATGTAGAATAAAAAATGCCATGATCCATACACTATAATTTTCATGATGCATAGACTATATTTGCCATGGCCCGGTGCAAAAGAAATTTGCCATGTTGCAAAAAGAAAAGAAATTTGCCATGGTGCATATAGTAAAAACAATGCCA
>LR880970.1:69057478-69074740 GCA_904067115.1 Aegilops sharonensis
GATTGTTATATGGATGCTTGTTGTATATATATGTGTTGGATATCTCATAGGTGAAATAGTGACCTGAGATTAAGAAAAAACATTAAAAAAATTGTTACTAATGGCGCACTACCATGTGATGCGCCATTAGTATAGAAGACACTAGTGGCGCACTGTGGGCCAAACTAATGGCGCACTGCTTGGTGTGAAATTAGTAAAAAATACTAGTGGCGTGCTACTAATGGCGCACTGGTAATGAGCCATTAGTAGGCAAAACCAGTGCGCCATTAGTAGGCCTTTTCCTAGTAGTGTACAGCGGTCCACTCTCCCGCAACCCTCTGTACCCTCTACTTGATCATGGTGCTTTATGCTTCATATTATTATTCATTGATGTGTTGCCATCCTATGATGTCTGAGTAGATTTTTTTGTCCTATCGGTAATTGGTGAATTGCTATGATTGGTTTAATTTGCTTGTGGTTATGTTGCTGTCCTTTGGTGCCCATCATATGAGCGCGCACGTGGATCACACCATAGGGTTAGTTGTATGTTGATATGACTATGTATTGGAGGGCAAGATTGACAGAAGCTTCAACCTAGCATAGAAATTGATGCATACGGGATTGAAGGGGGACCAATATATCTTAATGCTATGGTTGGGTTTTACCTTAATGAACATTAGTAGTTGTGGATGCTTGCTAATAGTTCCAATCATAAGTGCATAGAATTCCAAGTCAGGGATGACATGCTAGCAGTGGCCTCTCCCACATAAAACTTGTTATCGGTCTAGTAAATTAGTCAATTGCTTAGGGACAATTTCGCAACTCCTACCACCACTTTTCCACACTCGCTATACTAACTTTATTGCTTCTTTACCTAAACAGACCCTAGTTTTTATTTACGTGCTCTTAATATTCTTGTAAACCTATCCAACAACACCTACAAAGTACTTCTAGTTTCGTACTTGTTCTAGGTAAATCGAACATTAAGCCTCCGTAGAGTTGTATCGGTGGTCGATAAAACTTGAGGGAATATATGTTCTACCATTAGCTCCTCGTTGGGTTCGACACTCTTACTTATTGAAAGAGGCTACAATTGATCCCTACATGTTTGGGTTATCAACTTGCCGGTAACGAGATTGAACTAGGTATGATGATACCGACGATCAAATCTCGGGCAAGTAACATACTGATGACAAAGGGAACAATGTATGTTGTTATGCGGTTTGACCGATAAAGATCTTCGTAGAATATGTAGGAGCCAATATGAACATCTAGGTTCTGCTATTGGTTATTGACCGGAGATGAGTCTCGGTCATGTCTACATAGTTCTCGAACCCGTAGGGTCCGCATGCTTAATATTCGATGATGATCGGTATTATGAGTTTATGTGTTTTGATATAGCGAAGGTAGTTCGGACTCCCGGATGAGATCAGCACTACTGGGGAAAAGCCTAGCAGCAGCACGGGAGGTATATCAGCAGCGCGGGGACCGGTGCTACTAATAAGGTGCTACAGCTAACCCGTAGCAGCAGCGCATGGACACCCGCGCTACTGCTATACAAGTGTAGGAGCAGCGTGCTATGTGGAAGCACGCTACTGCTAATAGCTCTAGCGCGCTTTGGCTGTATGTGCTACTGCTAGTGTCACGCTGCTGCTAACTTTTCTCCACTCGCTACTGCTAATTTTAGTAGTTTTTGATTATTTTTTCTGCATATTTGTTTTGTATTTGAACATGCAATTTTTTTGCATACAAATATCATCATGATACACATACAAGTTGCTGTGAAACCACAAATGTAATCATAGCATATACATACAAATAGTCTCATCATAATCATCATCCAACACAAAGTGGTATCTCGTCATCATCTTGAAAATAGCGATACATGCAAGTCTCTAATACTTGCAACTACAACGGCATCCATCTAAACAATGGTATACGCGAGAAGAGCTATCACTATGAGTGAGAGCGGAACCATGCAGTACATGAGGCGGCGGTTACGAGTCCTCTCTCGCGCTAGCCTAAACCTCAAGTAACTAGCTTCTCCTTCTTGTCTGCTTTTCAAGCCTTTATGGTTGGCGCCCGAGACCCCATTCACTTGCGCCTGACACTCATACCACTCGTCGTACACCCCCGGAACCTTCCCTTTGTACACGACATAGCACTGCCATCTCGCCATCAAGAAACTAGGTACCTGTTAGGGATGCATCTTCATCAAGAGGATGTACAATCATATGCACGAAAATATACTAGAGCAACATGAAAAAGAAAGGATTAGAAACTAGATGCAACATACAGTACGCAAACTAATTAACTAGAGGTATGCATGTCATCGTACCCAAACTAACAAAGTAGTGTTACGCAAGTTCGGAAGGGACCGTGGACATCACAAAGTTTCATCGCTACAGAAAGTATACAAGTTCAACCGACACATATCATCATCATCGGCATCATAAATCACTAGAAGTTGCATCCTTCCGTATCATCAAGGATGGACCCTAGCTTCTTGAATGTCATGAGGTCATGACGTTGCATGCCTATGCGAGTTTGGACGTCAGCTCGCGATATAGGGCCGCGGTGGAACATCCCCTTCTTATCGACAACTTCTTTCATGATGATCGTGGCAATGTCCCTTTGGATGCGAATGAAGTCGTCTCTAAGTTTATAATCCGCTTCTCCATGAGATTCTACCCACTTGTGGATATGATCATCATTTATGCTTGTCATGTGAAGCATTTGGTGATCCGTGCTGAACTCAATCATGAGATGGAGGATGTAGAATCCATCTTTCTTGGTTGGTTTTGGGACATCACTACTAGGTAAAAGGCTAGCAGCAACGCGGGTTTTAGGTGTATCAGTAGCGCGGGCAGGCGCGCTACTAATAAGGTGCTGCAACTATTGCTTAGCAGTAGCGCGAGCCCGCACGCGCTACTGCTAGGACAAATAGTTGTAGCGTTTGTTCAAGCCCACGCTACTGCTAATGTAACTATTGGCAGCGTGTTTTCCGTCCATCGCTATTAGTATTAATTTTTATTTTTTTATTTTTAGTGTATTTATGCGCCATCGTAAAAGTATTGGTACAGTAGCAGTTATGAGGTTTACATCTTTATGTCCATAATAGTGTGTCAAATGAAGGTGGATTAGGTTCAAGTGGAGGCAATATGTGGTGCATGTCAAAAGTATACTACTAATCCAAACTTGATCTAGTTTGGACTAGTAGTACTTTCGATGTGCACCACATGTTGCCTCCACTTGAATCTAATCCGCCAGCACAAGCTATTTAATCATCATTATAGTCATTACAACCAACAATATTTATTTAATCACCACTAACACTAGCTAATAATAATCATCTTAGTCATTACCACCAACACTAGCTATTTTATCATCATAGTAATAGTGTAGCACATCATCATCCTCAAACTCATTTCTAGCTAGCTAATCACTCCTGCTGCTCTCTCTTAGGTAAAATAACATAAAACATGTATAGCTCTACTCCTTGATCAAGTTGGAGCATGCAGATGAACCTGTCTCCTAATCGTGGGCAGCGCATCTGTTTGCTGCCCCCTAGTACTTCTCTGCGCTCCCCCATCACATATTTGGTCCAGTCTTGCACTATTAAGCATCCGTCGCTAATCTTGAATGCACTAAAGTAATCTGTAGGATATCTTGGCCGTAAGCTGATAATACTCATGGTACCTTTAGTCTCGATCCCATAAGGCACAACATTCATCGGGAGTCCCTATTGAACAACATCGTATGGTAACATACTTAGCAATGAAGTTTAGCTTCAAAAACAATGTATGGAAAAGAGGCACTGAGGATAAATAGTAAGAATCTTACCATCCTTCCTAAATAGATGTGACCGTAGTTCATTACGAACACTATTGGTCGCACATTTTCAGTACTAACATTTCTAAATGCAGGAAGAAAATTTGTCTTGACAGTATCAAGATCCTCAAGCCATGAAACATAATGACTGAGCTCCTCGCAGTTGAGTTCATCCCCATGAGAGTATATGGTCTTGTCTACCAAGCGCTGGACATGTTTGCTTGCACCGAAATAAGCTGACAATACAAATTAGTTGTCAACTATTTTTGAATAAACAATATCAAAGACATAAATATGGTTGAGAAACTTACATAATGGTATAACTGGAGGCGTCTGCACATCGACCCAGATGTCTGTATTACCTTCAATATCATCTTCCGGACGAATATCAAAGGTGATAACCATATCAGGCTCAAATGCATAAGTCTTGCATAGTGCTCGCCATGTTTTGCATCCAAAATAGGTGTAGTCGTCTGAATTGTATAATTTTGCATGGAAAATATAACCATGCTCGGTCTTCAAGTAAACTTTCTTTTCCTCCCTATAGTATGACAGAAACCTATCTTATCCAATACAAAAACTCTTGCATGGCAGGGGATACGCTAGTAGAATAGTAAAAAAAATATAAGTTGAAGCAAATGAAGCAGATGTCATGCTTAATTACGAAAAAAGACTTGTCGTTGTGACTTACTGTATCCACTTCGAAGTTCTCGTCCAGCTTGATGCTGAAGCGCCTATCATCATCTATGAAGATTCCGTCGCATAGGCCGCGCTCGTCTCCGCAGTATTTGCAAATACCGAAATCCTTTTCGCCGTCAGACATTTCCTATGTTCTTAGTTAAAACATTAATTGAATATCGATCGAAGACAACTACCAGGATACTCAACACACAAATCCAGGGCACTCGATATTTCCTACATATTCTGGCACAAGTCATGCCAAAATTCACAGAAAAATCCGGCATGACCTTTGCTAAAATAGGACTTATCGAGCGCCTGAAATTTGCCGGAAGAGAAATGAATCAACACTCCGGCAAAACATAGGCCACTCAGAGGTGTAACCTGCAAACATGACCGGCCACTTGGATATTGAGCAACACAAGATATACATTTCAAAATATCTTATAGGACTCAAATTAGCATGCATTCAATAAGCAAAAGTAAATCATCTCATGCGTCCGTACATCGTCCAATATTATCACTAATACATCACGAATAGTGTCATACATATAACATCACTAATACAACTAAAACCCTAGTACACGACGGGTATCGGCGCGGGCGGTGGACACCCACAGAGAAGGAACCATCACGGGATCATAGCTCTAGTGAGATCCCTGGAGAACCTGCCAGGTATTGGAGAACTACCTGTGCTCCAACGCAAACAAGTAGCGACCTGTCCTCCTCACTGACACGGTGACGCACCACCTCCGCGGAGTCCTCGAGCCTCTGGTCCGTCACTGGCCCACACGACCGCCACCAAAGAAGGTTCGGGTCAACGACAGGCTGGCTCCTCACCAACATGCGCCCCCCGGTGGGTAGCGCCTCCCAGTACCACCCCGGCAGAGCCCAGTCCCAGACATGGCCGATCTGGTCAAGCAGGTGTCGTCCTCCACCGACTCGACGACGAGGATGCGGGATAGGCATCATCCACGTCGAGGCGGGAAAAATTGCTTTAACTAAAAAATAGCAACAAGTTCTTACTAACTAGTTCTATTAATTCAACTAGTTCTTACTAAAAATAAACTTACTATAAATAAAAATATTCTAGTACCTAATTAGTACCTAGATCCTACTAACTACTCTCTCCGTTCCGATTTACTCGTCGTGGTTTTAGTTCAAATTTGAACTAAAACCATGACGAGTAAATCGGAACGGAGGGAGTAATTAGTACCTAGGAACTACTGCCCTAATTACCATATAAGTATCCATTTTTAACTAGGGTTTGTACTACCTAATTAAATAGGGTTAATACTAATTGTAATTAACTAACTAGCACTAAAAATAGCCTAGGATTCGTACTAACTAGCACTAAATAGCTAGGGTTCATACTAAGCAAACAAGAGGGATCGGAAGGGGAGAGTGCTTATAGAGGGCGAGGAGAGAGATGGGGTCCGGGGAGACGGCGGCACCTAGGCCCGGCGAGGCGGGGTCGGGGGAGACGGCGGCGAGGCTGGGTCGGGGGAGACGGCGGCGAGGCGGGTCGAGGGAGACGGCGGCAAGGCGGGGTCGGGGGAGACGGCGGCGACGCGGGGTCGGGGGATACCGCGGCGAGGCAGGGTCGGGGGAGACGGTGGCAAGGCGGGGTCGGGGGAGACGGTAGCGAGACGGCGGCGAGGCGGAGGCGACGAGGGGGAGAAGAGAGAGTGGGGAATTGGGAGAGGAGGCAGATCAGGAGAGGGAATCAGGCCACGCGGTGGGTTAGGTGAAAATAGCTATAACAGTAGCGTGGGTTCTCAAAACGCGCTGCTGCTAAAGTCCGTAGTACTAGCGCTGTTTCTAGAAGGGCGCTACTACTGTACCTAGCACGTCGGGAACAGTGTGGCAATTATAGTAGTAGCGCGTTCTGCCCCTGCCACGCTACTGCTAAGCGTGTAACAGTAGCGCCGTTTTATCAGACGCGCTACTGCTAAGTAGCAGTAGCGCCTCATTTTAACTAACGCTACTGTTAAGATTCTGTGTATAAGGTTTTCCCTAGTAGTGCATGGATGCAGCAGAAGTTAGTTTTATGCGTGAAACCCATCTTCTTGTTCCTTTGTTTCCTGATCTGCATGTGGTCACCTCTAATGCTGAAGCCTCGGAGAGCGTCATCTAGAATATTCATTATGTGGGTGTAGTCCTTCTCGTAGTCTCTGGAAGGGTCAAAATACACAGCATGGGAGACTCGCGGGTAAAGAACGATAAGGACGGCGCGCCCGTTGCTACGCGGAAAAGACACCTCAAATTATTCTCCATATGAGCGAGAAGGAATGATTGAAATGTACGAAAGGGTTGTCCATAACTGACTTACTTTGGATGATAAGGCAGGAAGACAATTTCCTGGTCCTTATACTGTACCATGAAGTTTTGGAGGTAGTCCCTAGCAGTTTCACGCTCAAAGTCGCTGAGACTCAAGAAAGACTCGTGCATGTAGTATGGATCCACAACACAGATTTGCGGGACTTCTTCTCTCTTCATGACGGAGCTCATATGTAGCGCAAAAAGGCGGATGATTGTAAAATCGAGCCGCCTTGCCAAAAACATCTCAAATATATGGTCAAACCGCAGGAAGAACACCTCCGCGGGCCGTGTGTCGACGTAGCACTTCCCCTCAGGCACATGAGCCGCGTATGTCAGATATCCTGGATCCTTCGAGGCTAGTAGGCTTTTCTCAGTCGACAGCACATGGTCGTGCAGTCTCCTGAGATCCCCTGATAGTGCCTCCGGCGGTTTCAGCGGTAGCATCGGCTCGCCCGTGAGATGGAACATGGACACACCTTTCACAGGTACATGCTCTTCAAAATCCATCGTGTGGCTGCTATGTGCTCTGGCTTGTGTGGAGGCAGCTATGTTCCGCGATCTCTTCCTCTCCTTTTTCTTGGGCACACCTTCTAGACCCTTCCTTAACCCCTGCCCCAGCGTTGCCGGGCTAAGCACTGTATGACCCGTGGCTAGTTGAGCATGGGTTGAGGCGGCATCTTCAGGCGTGTCATGTGAGGATTTCATGAAGAGAGACTTTTTGCAATCCCTGCTATGACCTTCCTGCCCGGGCAATTCATCCATATCCTCATTAGCATGCTGATAGCCCGATTCGTCATATGGTTGACTCATCATATCTACGTCACACTCATACACATTTGTATTGAGGAAACCCATTGGGTCGACCTCCATCTCATTATCCATTCTCTGTTCTACAGGACCGATTACATCAGCCAGTACTATTGCACCCCCTTCATCACGTCATCCACCGCTCTCACCCGGCACTACAGGAGCTAGTAATGGCGTAGGTGGGGTGGTGGTCTCCGCACATGCTTGTTGATGTGTGGTTATTGGTGCGCTCTCGGCCGGCTCCAGATGAATAAGATTCTTCGGCCATAGCAGCACCCAACCCTTGCATCTTCCAATCCGCGGTGGGGTCTCATCGTCCTCTCCCACATGCTGTACTGGAGGAGGCAAATCCTCGTGCCCTGATTTCACACTGGAAAAGTTAACCCTAAAGTGCCCAGCGGGGATCGGCTGGTTGTGGAACGTGGGTTGCAAGGGGTTCATTATCATCCCCTTTCCCACATCCACCTTCTAGCCTTTGATCAAGTATTATATGGTGCACGGGGTTTCTTCGGCTTGCAAACACATGTCTGTGGCGTAAAACATCCGAAAGGCAACGAAAATGGAATATACTATATATATGTGTTGGTGCAACATGTAATTACCATGAGGGCGTCGAGCTCAGCCAAAGATGAAGGCCCACCTAGCGCGCCAGAGACTAAGGATGGGCTGCTATGAGCGGGAGCGACTGTGAGAGGAGGCCCGGTTGCGTGAGCAAGTGATGGTGCGGTGTTGTTGTTGTTCACGGAGTTGCTCCCGACGAAACTGCGTAATGGGAAATCATGTACCGTCTTGTCTGGATTTTCCTTCGTCAATTTGATGATAGCTGGAACCAAGTTAGTAGCAAAATCATTTCTGCAGGCAGTTATAGCTGCATTGGCTGCTTGCTGTAGCAACTTATTTTTCTCCTCGGCTGCTTTTTTTTTTGCGTCCTCAGCTGCTTAAGGGACCGTTTCCCAAAGGGAGTCCCTTAAGTTCGTTCAAGGACCGGTTGCAAGGGGTGTCCCACTTGGTCCTCATCGGAGAAGTAGGGCTTTCGGCTGCAAGATGGTGTTGCTTCTCCTACAGAAGGAGCGTGAACCGTTTAGGAATGTGTAGTCAACTAGATCTAGAGCTAAATGTAAGGTGGTAAAAGAATAATTACTAGTAGTCTAATCAATTTCCTCGTGATCTGGTCTTTGTAAAAAACCTTCTTTTCCTTGTCCCACTTGTATCGGGCCCTGATGAAGTCATGCTCCAAGGGGTTGGTGAACTTTGTGAAGGGGTCTGGGATACCCGCGGCTTCATGTTCCGCGTCCTCCTTATCCCATATGGGCCTTTTACCGAGGTAGCCACAGCTTTCGAGGCGATGCTTCCCCGTGTTCCTTTGCTGAAGGCTCTTTAATTTTGCAGCCTTAGCCTCGGTTGCCTCGATAGCGCAAGTGTCCTTGAACTTTTCGAACTCCTCTTTCGTAAGTGTAGGATTTTCGTCTAGAATCTTGGATAGGTGTTCCTCAGCCTCAATAGCTCGTTTCATCCTCCCTTTCTAGGAGGCCAAATCATTGCTGAACATGCCCATGGCGTGATTGTTAATCTTTTTCATCTTCGGATCATCCCATGGATGTTCTATGTTATCATCCCGGTCGGGGAACTTGAATCTCTTGTGCAACTTCGTCGGGAGCAACTGCGTCGAATGTTCTTTACTCCTTAAGTCATCGTCGTTGATGCTCGCGCATTCCCGTAGGATGCATCCTACTTGGTTTCCGTAGAACTTGCGAGGTTCTACCGGCTCTAATGGCTCAAACTTGCCAGGTGCCATCTTTGTGATCACTAGTCGTCCAATCCCTAGTTTGTTAGGTTTTCGTATTCTCTGCTTCTTCTTTTCGGTAGCGGCATCGGCGCTGGTACCTTCCCTGCCGGTCTCGGCGCCGCCATCGGTGCCGGCTCCATCGGTGTCGATGTCGGCATCAGTACCATCTGAGGGAATCCTGGATTAGGGGGTATCCGGATGGCCGGACTATATACTTCGTCCGGACTATTGGAGCGTGAAGATCCAAGACTCAAGACTCCGTCCCGTGTCCGGATGGGACTCTCCTTTGCGTGGAAGACAAGCTTGGTGATCTGGATATTGCGTTTCCTTCCTTGTAACCGACTCCATGTAAACCCTAGCCCTCTCCGGTGTCTATATAAACCGGAGAGGTTGGTCCTTAGAAGGCCGATCACAATTACCATCATAACCATCATATGCTAGCTTCTAGGGTTTAGCCTCTACGATATCGTGGTAGATCTACTCTTGTACTACTCCTATCAGCAATATTAATCAAGCAGGAAGTAGGGTTTTACCTCCATCGAGAGGGCCCGAACCTGGGTAAACATTGTGTCCCTTGCTTCCTGTTACCATCAGCCTTAGACGCACAGATCGGGACCCCCTACCCGAGATCCACCGGTTTTGACACCGACATTGGTGCTTTCATTGAGAGTTCCTTTGTGTCGTCGCTGCAAGGCTCGATGGCTCGTCTCATTGTCAAGGAAAACATTACCTCTGGGGGAGCGCTGGCTGTAGGCCAAACTCTCCGACTTGGCGGCTTCATCATGGCCGCCCCATCGGCTGTCGCGCCAACGATGGCCTCTCGGGTCGTCACGCATAACATTCGCATCAATTCGGAACTCATAGAACAGATGGATCCGACAGAGCTCTCCTCCCTTAATGAGCTCTTGGATCACATCGCCGCTTTGGGAGTCGCTACGGACTATGACCGGATCAGGCTTAAACCCGACCAAAGGGACATTAAATCCTCGCCGGCCACCCATGAGATAGCGGTAGTGGAGGAACCACATATGGATTGCCCCTCTATTTTGAGGATGAATTGTGTCTAGATCACCAAGCTCCCTGAGCCGGACTCCCGCTCAAGGGAAGACATGACCCAGATCCCAGACCTAGGATCGGGTATTCGGTCCGAAAAATTGGGCAGCATCCCGGATCCCAAGCTATCGAACTCGTAGGCTTCCCTGCCCCTAGGCGCTAGGCCGGATCAGAATCCGGATTCAGCCAAGCACCCACCCGTGCTTAAGCCGTCTCTCCCATATCAGACAAGAGCCCCATGAGACAGTACATCGCTACTGGGCCAGATTACTCATTGTGCTAAATAAGGTCAAGGACTGTCATGAGGAGGACGCAGTCTCACTTTTCTGCAAAAACTGTACGGACAAAGGAATCCTTAATGTTATAAGTCGCCGTGACATAGTACACCTTGCTGACTTGGCAACCATAGTACAGAAATATTGTGTGATGGAAAGCGCCTGGAAAACCCAAACAAAATTTTGGGATAGCCCGGCTCTCACCAAAACCTTTGTTCGAGATAAACGGGCGAACCCTCGCAAGTCGGCCGATCCAATCCCCAAGAAGTTAAAGCCCACCCCAGGGCGTGGAACTGTATTGGAAGAATGGCTCAATGGGCCATGTAAACTCCATAGTACGCCGGACACAACACCAGCCCATAGCCTTAGGGCATGTTGGATACTCCGGCAGGTAGCAAAAAGTGGCGAGGATGTCCTTGTAAGCCATAAAGCGGAACAACATCCCGCCAAAGAACACAATACAGTACTAATAGTCTTCGAGACTTTCGCCTAAAACAATAGGCGCAAGCGAGCTCAACGGAGCCCCGCTGGAATCTGCCATGTGGCAAAAATAAATCCATGGAACGACACTGCTATAACTTTCAATGCCAGTGACGAACCTCAATTCCAGACCGTCCGGGCACCAGCCGCTCTGGTCCTTAGCCCAATAGTGGACGGCTTTTGGCTCACTAAAGTACTCATGGACGGTGGAAGCGGACTAAACTTGATCTACGAAGAAACACTCAAAAAGATGGAAATTGATAAAAGCCGCATTGAACAAAGCGGCACAACCTTCAGGGGAATTATCCCTAGTCGAGAAGCATGGTGTGTGGGAAAAATCACATTCGATGTGGTATTTGGCACCGCGGAGAATTACAGGTCCGAATAAATCACATTCCAAGTGGCTCCTTTCAGCAGCAGATACCACGCCCTTCTAGGGCGGGACGCGTTTACGAGCTTTCAAGCTATACCCCATTACGGGTACATGACGCTTAAAATTCCCGGACCCAATGGAATCATCACTCTAGCCAGTGATCCAGACGTTGCACTCCGTGCCGATAACAAAACCGCAACACTAGCCTTGGAAGCATTATCCGAAGCCCTAGCAGCCGAAGAATTAACAACACTACTTGCCACCGTGGACAGGGACGACGTGATACTTGACAAGCGACCCAAGTCCACCTCATTTAACCCCGCAGACGAGATAGTCAAATTCCAAGTCCATCCAACGGACCCCACGAGGACTGCTTCCATCAGGACACAGTTGAGCCCCGCAAAGGACGCCGCACTGCGAGACTTCTTACGTGATAATTGGGACATTTTCGCCTGGCACCCATCAGACATGCCGGGCATCCCACGCAGATTGGCCGAACACAGCCTCAATATACTAAAAGGATACAAACCTATCAAGCAGACTCTAAGGCGGTTTTCAGAGCCCAAACAGCAAGCAATGGGGGAAGAGCTAGCCAAGCTACTCGAGGCCGGATTCATCAGAGATATCAAGCATCCGGATTGGCTGGCAAATCTGGTAATGGTACCAAAGAAGGACAAATCCTGGCGCCTATGCGTCGACTTCAAAGACCTCAACAAGGCTTGCCCCTAGGATCCCTTTCCCCTCCCTCGCATCGATCAAATCATCAACGCCATAGCAGGACAAGACTTGTTGTGTTTCCTCGAAGCATACTCTGGATACCATCAAATAAAGATGGCAGAGACCGACCAAGCTGCAACAGCTTTCATAATGCCATATGGCCCTTTCTGCTTCAACACTATGCCTTTCGGGCATAAGAATGTCGGCGCAACCTATCAACGCATGATTCAAACATGCCTGGAAAAGCAAATCAGCAAAACAATGGAGGCGTATGTGGACGACGTGGTCATAAAAACAAGACACATCGAAACCCTAATAGATGACTTGAGGCTTACGTTCGATAACCTCCGAACATACGACATCAAGCTGAACCCGGAAAAATGCGTTTTCGGTGTCCCCTCTAGAAAACTGATGGGCTTCATCATTTCCAATAGAGGAATTGAAGCGAATCCGACAAAAATCCAAGCTCTATCGCAATTGGCTATACCAACAGACCTCAAGCACATCCAGAAACTAGCTGGATGCGTGGCTGCTTTGAGCCGCTTTATCTCCAGGTTAGGAGAAAAGGCATTACCTCTTTACCGCCTTCTTCGACGCACCTAACACTTCGTGTGAACGGATGCAGACGCGGCCAGACTCGACAAAATAGAGACCTTATTGGCAGTAATCCAGTCCTAACAGCGCCAAATATCGGCGAACCTATGCTGTTGTACATAGCTGCAACACATCAAGTTGTAAGCGCAGTGCTCGTCGTCGAAAGAGAGGTTGACGGATACAAATAACCGCTACAGAAGCCGGTTTATTGCGTATCCATGGTCCTCAACGCATGCAAATCCCGATACCCACACTATCAAAAAATAGCATACGCGGTCTTCATGGCATCCCAAAAGCTACGACACTACTTTCAAGAGTGTTCGATTACGGTGGCCTCCGAAGTACCACTCAACGATACAATAAATAACCGCGATGCTACGGGCCGGATCGCTAAATGGGCCATCGAGCTCCTTCCGTTCGACATAACATACAAGCCACGGTGCGTCATCAAGTCGCAAGTACTAGCTGACTTTGTCGCCGAATGGACGGAAGCCGAACTCACTAAAGAGTACGGCGTGTACACTAACTGGATCATGCACTTCGATGGCTCTAAAATGCTAGCCGGATTGGGAGCAGGGGTAGTCCTGACGTCTCCCACCGGAGACACGGTCCAGTACGTCCTCCAAATATTATACACAGACTCCAACAATGCAGCCGAATATGAGGCTCTGTTGCACGGTCATCGGATGGCAGTCTCTATGGGCATTCATCGCCTAGAAGTGCGCGGGGATTCAAACCTCGCAATATCACAAATAAATAGAGACTTTGATGCCAAGGACCCAAAAATTGCGGCCTACCGTAATGCCGTCCTCAAAATGTCCGCTCGGTTCGAGGGGCTCGAATTCCACCATGTGGCTCGAGAAAACAATAAAGCGGCAGATATCCTCGCCCGCATCAACGCTAAACGCGACCCTATCCCACCTAACATATTCCTGGAAAGGTTGTTCAAGCCATCCGTGGTATGGGAAGGGGAGTCCGACAATACTAGCACGGATCCGAATGCACCCCCAGATTGCGAACTATCAGACATAATCGGAGGCTCTACCACCGAAATAACATCTTGGGCCCACGAAATCATGGCTATAATCGCCCTGTGGACTGAGCCTTTCTTGTCCTACCTAATAGGCAGGAGCTCCTTGAAGACCAAAATGAAGCACGTTGCATTGTTCGGTGTTCTAAAGCTTACAAATTCCATGAAGGGGAACTTTATAAGAAAAGTGCGACCAAAGTGCTCCAAAGGTGCATCTCCGAAGAGGAAGGGCGGCAGCTCTTGGCTGAAATCCATGCCGCATTGGGCGGGCACCACGCCGCTGTTCGGGCACTAGTTAGCAAGGCCTTCCGTACAGGCTTCTATTGGCCGACGGCCCAAGCAGACGCACAGGACCTTGTCCAACATTCCGTCGGCTGCCAGCTCTTCGCCAATCATAGTCATATGCCCCCTACCGCTCTCCAAACAATCCCCATAACTTGGCCCTTGGCGGTCTAGGACTGGATATGGTCGGACCTCTTAAAGGGGGAAGCCATAAGAAAAAAATACTTATTGGTCATGGTAGACAAGTTCACAAAATGGATAGAAGCCAAACCAGTCAAAACGGCCGAATCCGGACCAGTAATAGACTTCATATCCGGGGTCGTACACCAATACGGCGTCCCCCATAGCATCATCACTGATAATGGCTCAAATTTCACAGCCGATCAAGTGAAAACTTGGTGCGGCAAATTGGGCATTAAGCTCGACTACGCTTCCGTCTACCATCCTCAAACAAACGGCCAGGTCGAACGGGCAAACGGTCTCGTCATGAGGGGCATCAAACCCAGACTAGTGCGGTCCTTGACAGAGTTGGACACGCACTGGGTTGAAGAGCTCGACTCCGTACTCTGGGAGCTGTAGAGCACGCCGAATCGAACCACTAGATATACACCATTTTTTATGGTGTACAGCGCGGAATCAGTACTACCCTGCGACATAATACATGATTCGCCACGCGTAGCATGTACGAAGAGAAGGAAGCCGAGTTAGATCGGCAGGATAACTTGGATGTCCTGGAGGAGGAGCGTGACGTCGCAAAAGCCCGCTCCGCATTCTATCAACAGCAGGCTCGACAGAACCAAAGCAGAGAAGTGCGGGCCAAAACTTATAATATTGGCGAACTCGTTCTACACCTACCCGAGAAGAAGAAGGACAAGCTCAAACCCAAGTGGGAAGGTCCCTTCGTCATTGGCAAAGTTGTAACATCCCAAAATTCTAAATTTTGGAGTGTTATATTAAATAAATATTTACGACTGTTTGTTTGATTGTTGTTTGACTCATTGTGTGAAATTGAGTGAAATTTGAAACTTTTTTGAAAGTTGAATGAGAGGGAATGAAATGACTTTCCCAAACTTTCACCTTGCATTTATGATCTCCATGAATTCAAATTTATTTCATCACAAAACCCTAGAGTGAAGATGATATGACTTCTTCCATATGAATAAATGAAAAGGGTTTTGAAAAGATTTGAATTCCATTTGAGAATATTTCAAATTCAGAAACTTTATGCAACTCAATGATTTTCATGAGAGAAGATAAAATGACTTCTTCAAATTTTAAGAAATATGAGTTGGAAGATTATTGAAAGTCCCTTTGTAGGTATTTTGAAACCCACTTTTAATTTTGAGTTATTTGGGGGTTTACTCAAAATATTTTTATCCAAAAACAAAATATATGGAAATTAGGGTAAAATGATTCCCTACAGCATAAAAATGGAGAAAAATAAATTTAAAATCATTTTGGTATACTAAAAATGATTTTCCTTAGGTTTTATTGTTTCAGCAACACTTTATGACTTTTGTGAATTTTTTTTGGATTTTATTTGAACTTGGAAATATGTTCATATCTTAGGAAATCTTTTTCTGAATTTTTTTATATATTATATGTATCTATATCATTTTTATTCTTCTATGTTTATGTCCTCTGAAAAACAAAAAAAGAGAAAACCCCTAGCTAACCTAACCTAGCGTCGCAGCCCACTAGGCCAGCAGGCCGGCCCATGGACACCTCCCCACGGCCTCGCTCCCACAACTGCTTTGCCCCGGTCGCCCGCTCGCCTCTCGCTCGCACTATGCCGCTGACCAGCGGGCCCCACCCTTTCCCTTACCTCTCGCCCACGGCATACCCGTCTGGAGCAACGCCCACGCGGCCGCCGTATCCCGTGATCTCCGCCCCCTCCTCCAAGTCGACCCTCCCTATAAATACCCCTAGCCCTCTATCGATTCCGCCCTAAAGCCCAAAGCCTAGCCCTCTCCATCGCCGACAATTCCTCGCCGGAGCTCCGCCTCTACCACCGCGCCATTGCTGCCGCCATGCTCCACCCCGCCTCCCTCGACGCCTCCTGAGATCACCCCGGCCTCCACCCGCTCGCCCGCACCTTCCCGTGACCTCTCCTGACTAGCTCGAGCACCGGAGCACCACCACCGTTGACGCCCGAACAACACCGCCGCTTCGACCTCGCCGCCGTCGTCCTCCATCCACCTCCGCCGACGCCACGACCACCACTGGACTCGACGTCGTCCGCTGCATCGCCCCGTACACGCCACCGAGCTCACCGACGACCGGAGCGCCGTCCCCGTCGACCACCAAAGCCGGAGCATCTCGCCGGAGTTCGTTTCCGCCGCGGTGAGCTTCTCATCCATCCGATCTAGTTCCAACGGCCCTGCTTAGATTAGATCGAATAGGTACGTTGTTTTTTTAGATCAGTTTAGTTACGGTTAAGTCCGGTTTAGTTCGAACCAGTTCCCCGGTTTTTTTATTACACATGCATGCACGGTTTTGTTAAGTATCGGCCAAGCGCAGTTTAGTTACCAAACGCTCACCTGTTTAGCCCAGTAGCAGTAGGCCACGTAGCAGTGGCCGATCTGTAGTGCTTCTGTTTTTTTTTTAATTTACAGAAATAGTTCCTGTTTTAGATTGCTAATATCTTTTAGGTTTCAAGTCCAAATTGAGTGATTCTTTTTGCATTAGATTCAAAATTTCTCGAAGTTTCTGTTAGAACAATTGGATTTCAGATTTGAGTAGTTGCAATTTGAGTTTGATGAAATTTGTTCAAATCACTAATTTGGCTGTATCTTGAGTTTTATAAAATATTTTTGATTGATTCTTTTTGCCACGGTTTTGTTATTGTTTTGTCTATCCAGAGTCATATAGTGATTTATTTTTAGTTTATTTTAAATTAAGTTTTTAGCAAAACAGTACTGTTTTAGTTATAGTTTTGTTTTAGTCTTTTCTTTATTGTTTTTATTAGTTTCAAATTATTTCTTTTTGTCACTCTTGAAAAATTTAGTTTTGTTTCTGTTAGTCAACAAAAGAAAATTTTGTTTTTATTTTAAAA
>LR880970.1:69085250-69119968 GCA_904067115.1 Aegilops sharonensis
TGAGTGTTAGAAATTGCTTGCTAGTATGTTTGCTTATGTGAATACTATGTTTTACTATATAGATTTTCATCGGAGAGTTGCATATAGTGCTATCAAGTTTTGCGAGAGCGATATTATCTTCATCAAGTAATACCAGGCAAGTTCACTTTGACCATGCTTTCATACCTATGTTTTTATTGCATTTAGTGGCATCTTTGTAACAACACTCCAGTAGTGATACTGAATTCTTGTAGTTGAGTAGTATGCATGAGGTAGGAACCCATCACCCTATTACCAAGCCCGGGACGTCATTTATTTTAATGCTACGCTATAGTAGACGGGGTTGGTATGAGTGCTCGAGAGTGGTGTGAAGAAGGAGGACTCTACGTCAATGACGACAACTCCATGATGGCATCTTCAAGGACTGCATTTTCAAGGCCTCAAGACTTCAAGACTCGAGACAAGAATTCAATACACACTACTGGGTGAAGGACGGTTGACGGGCACCCTGGAGAAACCAGTGGTTGGCCGGGATGCACGGAGAAGCGCCATGACATCTTGCGGAAAGCTTCACCCAAACTCAAAGAGACGGAAGAATACTTCATGCCCGGAAGCTTACCTGTGCAACCGCAAGTCACTATGGGCTCTGGCTTGGTTGACCTTAGTGGTGACTCTGGCTGGGACGGTGCTAGCAGATGTAGAACTACGATAGGATTGGATGAGCACCGGACAGTGGTCAGAGGAACTCTTTGGAAGACCATGTTTCGGTCATCTTGTTCTCAAACACCATGAAGTGCGAGAACGTAAAAAGATGGATCGAGTCTTGCGGGTAAAGTGTACAAACCTCTGCAGAGGGATAAAACCTAATCGATTAGCCGTGTCCCCGGTTACGGACAACTTGAGCATCTGGACTTGGATCTATCTCGGAACTCTCAACACCGGATTGATAACTTAATTGTGGGCAACTTATGATGATTTTGGGCTATGAGACATCGGTTGGCGGAACCATGTCATGATAGAAAACTCCATAGTACAGACTCCTAATATTCCTTTGTTGTAGGGAAAATAAAACCAGATTGTACGCAAAAACATCAGACACAGAGCCACAAAGCCATATTGCATATAGAATAGTATTATCATCTGCTTTCTCATGTTGTGATCTTGCCGGTACATTCAATGTACTGACCTACACGGCTGCAACGTCTCATGTTGCAGATATTTTACTTCCGACGAGTAAGAGTACGGTACAGGGTTACGGTCTACACTCAACCTGCCGACGGCGTTGATGGGACTCCACACCCGTTTGATTGTTTCCGTTGAGTATTATGAGGTATATATCATTTTACGTTATTTATACATGTGATTGCACTTTGATATATACATTGATGTACTGTGTGTGCTAGTATACTGATCCAGGGATGGCACAGATACACAGAGGCTTGACCGTCTGAGGTCGGGTCGCTACAAAAGTTCTCACCAGAGGAGCATACCGCTTACGTAATGCATCCGATAAAAGACTTGAGCCGAACCCATGGAACGCGGCCATACTCCAAAGATTCTACGCCTGGCGCCAAACTCAGTGTTCGTCTCCTTACCCCCTCCTTTTTAATTATGCTCCCTCCCTTTTCCTTTCTCGACCTTTTTTCTCTTCACACAAAGTATTTAATACAGTGCAGACTCCCGGATCACTCCGGCCGCACTATGTGTGTAAGCAATACCTGGGGGCTTCCTATACGGAAGCTAAAAATAATTACTCTAAAGGCTTTTTGCCCATCACATATGCGTTTCTTTTTGCATAAGTGCCTTTTCTTCACCATTATATGAATCGATATGACTTAAGATGTGGCCAAGCTGGGTTGCCTGGCTCTTGTGTTTATGCCCTACGTTCCCGTTAATTCGGCTAGGGCATAAGGGGAGCACCTCTGCGATTGTTCTTGCCGGTTCAGCCGGATGTGTACCTCAGACTGGGTGAAGCCGAAAGCTAGCGTCCTTAACAGAATATTCGGTCGGTGAACAGAAGATGTATTTGTTTATTACAACGTAAATCCCCAGAAGTTTTGTATCCTGCGCCTTTGTTCGCAATCCGGAAATGTGCATCGTCGCATGCGTACCCAGGGAAAGGAACCCCTAACGGAACTATTCTCCCTGGAAAATGTTTCTTACTATCCATGTAATATAACATAACTAGTTGGGTACTTGTCTGTTCAAGCACTTATGACCCCTACGCCTGGTTTCCACGCATACCCCGGTTCTGAATAACTGTGCGGGTATTCGGAAACACCTCGGACTATAGGATCCGGGGGCTGAAGCGAAAAGTTCTGTCATGACAAATGATTTTAATCCGGCTAGGGAATACTAATGTACATTGATTTACACAGTCACTTGGACTGACTATACTCCTCCTCTATACAATCCAACAGGCTATCTAGCTTACAATCCTTTTGGGAATACTTTGCGGCTAATGCTACCTGGTCATACACCAGACTCACGGGAATTTTTTGCCCATCTGGCCCCGCCGGTCCGACTTCGGCCATATGGTTCGGATCCAGCTTTGTGTAGCGCGTCTTCACCATAGCCCAGGCTACTCTTGGACCTTGCCGGCAGGCTGACACCTTCCACAATCGGAAGCGCCGCCGTGCTCCTTGAAGCATATCCACAAGCTCCGCCATGCCATTCGGCAGGAAGCTTGATGGCCACAAGGCCTAAGCAACACCTTGCATCACCTGCCGAGCTCGCTCGTGCAGTTGTGAGAGGTCTTGCAGTAAATCTCCAGTTGATGAGGGCATATCCTCCTTAGGACGGCCTGCTAACATTCCTGCAAGCAAAATTCTTTCAATATGCTTCTTCGTCGAGCTGTACTACAGTTCGTCTAGGCACTTACCATAAATGCCGCATTGAAGCCTCTTGTTTTCCTTCATGGTGTCCGCCAGCTGAGCGCGGACGTCTTTTAATTCCACGTCCAGCCGAATATTGGCATCTAGAAGATTGTTCTTCTCCTGCCTAACTTGCATAAGAACGTGCTCGCCAGCCTTTAGCTGCCTTTGGAGATGCAACTCGTCATCTCTTACACCCTCCGGGATCACCCCGGGGTTGTCTGCAGAATTTTCTATTAGACTTGTCATACCAGCCACTTACTAACTGGTGCATCTTTGTACAATTGAGACAAATGTTACCAGATGAGGCCTTCTGGGATTCCTCTAACTTGCCAACGGTGGCCCTCAGGTGAGCCTTGCACTCCTCCAGCTCCCGAGACAATTGCTCATTCTTATCTACAAGGACCTGTGCATAAATTGATCCTCCAGCTCCCGAGACAATTGTTTGAAGTCTCATGGGCTACTGCTATACATGCTTATCAATCTTACTTACCCGTATATCTTTGGTATACTGGTCCGTCACTCGCGCAAGCCCGCCTTGAGCAGCTCGCATATATGCGTCTCCTGAATTGAAAGCAGTAAATGCCTCTTCGGAAAAGATGTTGTTGCGAAGTACGGCCCGTCGGCGCCGGTGATTCATGGCGCTCTCTACTTCGGAATTCGTGGCAGAGAGCATATCTGCATCCTCTATTGGAGAACTATGCGGCATCGGCCGCACGTCCGCCTCCTCCCTCGAAGCCGGTTCTAGAATCTGGCTGGTGGAGGCGTGATTGGCAGGATCCCCGGATATAGTCCGGCTACTCCTCTTCCTACCAAGACACGAAGGGCGCTGTTATAATTCAAATACAATAATTGCAGGACAGGTTTTTGCCTTACCTCTGTAGCGGCGTTTCGACCCTAACCGCCTTCCTCTTGAGACTGCCCGATCCGGACGCCTATGGCTGACGGATCCCTAGGGGCTCGGCCCCACGCTCCGACCGTCGTCTCTGCAAAACACGACACTTCAGGGGTAAGGAATGACATCAAGAAGGAGTCCTCTTCGGAGGATAGAGTTTTCGTCTTGGCTTACACGCAACGTAGGTAGCAGTCCGGGATAATCGGCAATAATAGCCATTGAGGCGCCATCGCAGCTCGCCTGATAACATATCCCGTTGACAAGCTCCACGGTAATATCCGGATCTTCTTCGAGCCCTGGATCTAGGGCCCTTCCGGGGTCTTCTGGCTGAGGGGAAGGGCTGGAGATTCCTTCTACGGCCCTCCTCAGTTCCTGCTCGGAAATATCGAGGCAGATAATCTTAGCGAAGAACGCCACAATAAGTGAAGCGGGGAAATGAATGACGACTTACCCAGTTTGGGGGGTTTTACATGGAGAATCCGTCCCGCGGTTTAATCTGGAGGAATTCTTCCTCTTCTCCTTTGTATAAATCGGACAATATCCTTGCCAGAACAGTGGCGGAGTCTGGACCCTTGCGGCCACAGCGGGTGGCATCGTCTTCCCCGTTGAAGTGCCACATGGTCTTGCCCCAATATTGAAGCGGTTGCACTCCCCGCATTATGCATATTGCCATAACCTCGACTATCGTCAGTCCGGATTTGGCCAGTAACTTTATCCTGCTCATCAGGAAGTGTATTTCCCTGGTATCCTCCTCTTTGGGGCCTCGGGGGCGCCAGCTTAAATGTGCCCTCGGCGGGGCATTACTGAACTTGGGGAGACCTGTCCAGACTAGATCCAGAAGGGGAACGTCATCAATATAAAACCACTCCGAAGGCCAATTCTCTGGAGCCTTCTTTGGAGTGCCCGATAGGTATTCGGTCTCGGCAATGCGCCATACTTCGGCCCCACCCACTCGACGTAGGGATTCCCACTGGTTGCGAGGGATGGGGCGGAACAGCTTCTTCCATAACCCGAAATGAGCCTCGCAGCCTAGAAATAGCTCACAAAGGGCGACGTATCCTGCTATATGTAGTACGGAGGATAGGGTAAAGTTGTGTAACTGGAGGCCATAGAACTCCAGGAGCCCGCTACGGAATGGATGGATGGGAAACCCGATGCCCCTTAGTAGATGCAGGATGAGACATATTCGCTCCTTTGGAGATGGATTAGGAGACCCCTCCGCTTGTTCCCCGCCGTTATAGGTGGCTATTCCGGCTCGGACGGGGACCATGAACGCCGGTGGGAGAAACCCTTGGGTTTGTAACTCTATCAAACGGCTATGAGGAACTGAACACTCTTCCGAGTCCCCCGACTTGGAGCGAGGAGAGTGAGCAGAAGAGTGACAACCGGCCATGTTGGGATGGTTTTTCCGGAGCGCTCTACTGGATGCTTGCTCGAGGGGGAAGAGTGAGGTTTGGATATGAGAATCCCCATCTCTTCAAATAGATGGTTAGCCCGAAGGATCAGGGGTGGCAAATGCAAAAATGCCTCGACTCCTCGCATTCACTCAACACGTGGAAATATTCATTATTGAGGCACTGAAGCCGAGGAGTACAACATTGATGAGAAGCCGGACACTATTCGTCGTAACAGGTACTTTGGAGTATCGGAGATGGAACCCGCCTTGCAATGCCGAAGACAAGACTGTGCGCTGGACTCATCGTCATTGAAGCCTGGTTCGGGGGCTACTGAGGGAGTCCTGGATTAGGGGGTATCCGAACAGCTGGACTATATACTTCGTCCGGACTATTGGAGCGTGAAGATACAAGACTCAAGACTCCGTCCCGTGTCCAGATGGGACTCTCCTTTGCGTGGAAGAAAAGCTTGGCGATTCGGATATTGTGTTTCCTTCCTTGTAACCAACTCCATGTAAACCCTATCCCTCTCCGGTGTCTATATAAACCGGAGAGGTTGGTCCTTAGAAGGCCGATCACAATTACAATCATAACCATCATAGGCTAGCTTCTAGGGTTTAGCCTCTACGATCTCGTGGTAGATCTACTCTTGTACTACTCCTATCATCAATATTAATCAAGCAGGAAGTAAGGTTTTACCTCCATCAAGAGGACCCGAACCTGGGTAAACATTGTGTCCCTTGCTTCCTGTTACCATCAGCCTAACACGCACAGATCGGGACCCCCTACCCGAGATTCGCTGATTTTGACACCGATACCATCATCGAGGCCGACCTGCAAATCTTGACTTTGCAATTTCTTAGCAGTGAAATAGTCAAGGTACTCTTGTTCACCCTCATAATCCATCTTGTCTGCATCTTGGTCAGAAGGCCCAGTTTCTTCGTTGTTCGACAAAAATGAGAAATGACATAAAAAATAAATCTATGTTTGCCGGAATTTCGTTTCCCCACAACTCCCAGCACTCGATAGGCCTAATATATATCACAAATCATGGCAAAATTCACGGAAAATTTCGAAATGACCATTGCTAAAAAAATGGACATATCGAGGGCCTGAAATTCACCGGAACATAAATGAATCAACATTCTGGCGTAACATAGGCCACTCGGATCATTTACCCTGCACATAATCATCATGTCCAAATGACATGTCCAAATTCCAAATATGACATGTCCAAAACATCACATGTCCACTTCAAATTTGCATATAAAAGGAAGAAAAATATAGAACTTGAAGAAAAAACCTAGCTCAATTCATAACTAAATATATAACCTAATTAAATATCTGCCCTAACTAAAACCTAAGTAAATTAACCAAAAAACCTAGCTACCAGAGAGAGGAGGAGTGGTGGGGGACTTACAGAGGGAGGGGTCGGGGTCGGGGTCAAGTGCCGGGGCCGGAGCCGGGGTTAGGGTCGGGGCCGTGGGCGAGCGCCGGGGCCGGAGCCGGGGTCGGGGCCGAGGTCGGGGTTGGGGTCGGTCGGGGTCGGGGGCCGGAGCTGGCGCCAGGGTCGGTCGGGTTCGGGGTCGGGGGCGAGGGCAGGGCTCTCCAGCGCCGAGAGTGTGGCGATTTGGGGGAAAAGAGGTGGGATGAAGAGAGGAGTGGGGATTTTGGGGGTTAAGTGGGCATAGCAGTAGCGCGTTTAGGCAAAACGCGTTGTAGCTACTCCAGGTAGCTATAGAAGTTTCGCGTAGAAACCGCTACTGCTATCTTTACTAGCTGTAGCTCGTTTCTCGCAAAAGCGTTGCTGCTATAACCTGTACCTATATAACCATTTTCCTGTTTGTTTCCTTATATTTTCTTTTCCTTTATTTTCTCTCACTTTTCTTTTCTTTTTCTCCGAGAGCAGTGAACGAAGGGAAGGCGATATATATTGCATCATTTGACGATTAAATATGTATAGAAAATAGGAACATATATATTACATCATGGGACCCATGCACAATAATGGCTAAGTGTGTATACAAAATAGGAACCTATATATTACATCATTTGACCGATAACATACGGTTCCTCAGCATTGACGTTTTCGTTTTTGAGTCAGCTTCTTTCCCTTCTTGTTCGTTGAAGAATAATTGAGCCCCTCATTGTGACTTTTCCTTTTCCATGGAGTATGATTTTTCTTAGGTAATGTACTCTCCTCCATCCATTCCAACGATGTTCCTTTTGCCTCTCCTAACATCCACACGGCTGGGATTGCGCAGGTCGGTTACGAAGAAGCATTGTGTCACATCCTTAGCGTGTACCCAAGGCTTGTTTTTTGCGATAGCGTTCACGGTAGCGCTCTTGGCGTCGGGTATAGTCATGGTAGTGAAATTCTAGTTTTCTCTTTCAACATTCTTAGCCCATCTGACACGGAGCATCGTCGTGTTGTGCAGTCCAGAGTAGCCAAGCTCCCAAATCTCCTCGACCCTTCCGTAAAATCTTTCAGTTGCACCGTTGTCGCTGCCGGTCATGCATTCCATCGTCACCCCTGAGTTCTGATCATCACTGTCCATATCTTTGGCCTCCATGTAGAACATGTATCTGTTGATAACATATGCCTGATAGGTTACGAGGTTGGGCGAGGGGCCATGTGCTAAGGCGTATATGAGCAATCCGTCCTTAGAGCCCTCCTCCAGGGAATTAGCAATAATATGCTCTTTGAACCAATGCTGGAAAGTGGAATTGTGCTCTCTAGTAACTTTGGCGTCCGTCCTGCATACCCCCCGGTCATGATACTTCTTTGTGATAATTTATTTGTGCAGTGCCACGAAAGGATCTACCTCGTCTAGGTGTTGTAGCACTACCAAGTTTGCTCTATCAAAGTCGCCGCATCGATCTGAGTATGCCACGTGCAGCTCCCTGCGACCGTTGGAGTGACCTTCTCCTTCAAGCCTCCCATCATGCTTGTTAACGGGAAAACCAACACTAACACCATGTGGCTAGTCTGCGCCATATAGAAAATTCTCGCAGAAAGAGATGCACTCTTGTGTCTGATAGCCCTGGACGATGCTTCCATCCGGACGGGACATGTTACAAACGAATCATTTGATGATCCCATTCATCCTCTCAAACGGCATCATGTTGTACGAAATGACGGCCCCAGGTCTATCATGTCATCCACAATATGGACACACAGATGCACCATCACGTCAAAGAACGCGGGCGGGAAGTACATCTCAAGCTCATTCAGTATCACAACGATCTCTTCCTGTAGCCTTCGGAGCTGCTTCACACTGATCGACTTTCAAGAGATGACGTCAAAAAAGTTGCAGAGACCAATAAGCGTTTCACGGACATGCTTGTCCATTATCCCTCTAAGGGCAATAGGTAGTATCTACGTCATCATCACATGACAGTCATGGGACTTCATCCTGCTGAACCTTTTCTTGTCCGTGTCTAGATATCTGCTTATCTTGCCACAGTAACCGGAACTAACTTTGACTCCGATAAGGCACTTAAAGAATTGATCGATCTCATCCTGACTTAAGGTGAAGCAAGAAGGGGCGCAATAATTCTCTTTCTTTATTTTCTTGCCATTCTTCTACCGTGCCTCTGTCTCGTCTGACTTTTTATGGGGCGGCATGTCTAGATCTTCCCTGATTTTCAAACCTTGCAAGTCTTTTCTTGCCTTCGGCCCATCCTTGGTCATATCCGGCGCGGGGCACTCCTTCCAGTTTTTCAACAGCTCATCGATTTCGGTGCCGCTCCGCCTACATGGAGGTCCTCGATGCTTAGTGTGACCATTGAATAGATCTCCACGGTTTCTCCACGGGTCATCCTGTTTGAACCATCTTCGATGCCCCATGTACACGATTTTCCCAGACCTGCCATGTTTCCTTGACGTTAGCTGCTGAGACGTCGTATCATCCATGCACCGCGTGCATCCGCAATATCCATGGCACACCTGGCCCACAACATATCCGTAACCGAGATAGTCATGCACCGTCGTGATCAGCGCGACTCTCATGTAGAAATACTCGCCTTTGCTGGCGTCCTATGTCTTGGCCGGTGTTTTCCATAACATGTCTAACTCCTCTTGAAGTAGCCCCAGATACAAATTAATATTATTTCCTGGTTGTTTCGGCCCCTGACTAAGCATGCTCATGTGAATGTACTTCGACTTCATGCACAACCTGGGGGTAGGTTGTACATCCAGAAAAACACGGGCCATGTGTTATGGTTGGTGTTCTGGTTGCCAAACGGATTCATGACATCCGTACACACGCCGAGCACGATGTTCCTTGCATCACATTCTAAATACCGATAGAAGTTGTTCAACGCTCTCCACTGGCTTCCATCCTTGACGTGTCTCAGCTTCGGATCATCTCCATCATCGGGCTTCTTCCTCTCCGCGTGCCAGCGCATTAGCTTTGCTTCCTTGGGATCTACGAAATACCGCTGGAGACGGGGAGTGATCGGTAAGTACCATACAACTTTCTGAGGACATTTCTTCCCGGCCTTCTTGTATCGAGAAGCATTGCACACCGGACAGCTTGTTTTTTCCGCGTGCTCCTTTCGATAAATTATGCAATCGTTGATGCATGAATGGTATCTAACGTGCGGCAGATCAAGAGGGCACACGATATTCTTGGCCTCATCAACACTAGTAGGACATAGATTCCCCGCGGGAAGAACATCCTTTAGGCACTTGAGATGCTCATCGAGGCTAGTGTCGGTCCATTCGTTTTTAGCCTTCGTCTTCAGGAGTTGGACCGTGAAACTCAAGCGTGTCACCTCAAGATTGCAACCATCATACAATGGAGTGTTCGAGTCTACCACCAGTTGCTCCAGCTTAGCCTCCTCTCTAGAAGCAGCTCTCTCAGTACTCGTCTCCTTGCGAAGCAGTGCTTGAACATGAGGGTCCCGCACGATTGAACTTAGTACCGACGAACTCTGCTGCGTGGAGTCCACGTTCTCTCTACCGCCATGTGCGGCCCCTTCTCCTCCGCCATGTCCGGCCCCTTCTCTGCCGCCATGTACGGCCTCTTCCCCGCTGCCATTATCGATCATCTCTTTGGCTTGCCCCGTGTCATCATTGCCTGCCCCGTCGGCGTCCTCAACATCGTCATCGTCATCTTCAATTATCCACCGAGTATAGCCATCCATGAAACCAGTCATGAGCAGGTGCGTTTTGACACGACTATAATCATAGGGGTCGAGCCAAACTATTCCTTTGCATTTTCGACATGGACATAAAACCTTTGTCCAGTTATTTTCTTTCATGTCCTGCACCGCCGACCGCAACCACCTGTCCACATCGTTCCACTAACCAACATGAACATCTGCATGGTAATAATAAAAAAATTGATTATAAAAATGCGTGCATGCATCAAAGTCATACAAAAATTCGGCATGACCTTCCCTAAAAATAGGACATATAGATCTAGAGTTTTCCCGAAATTCACCGAAACGGAAATAAATCGACATTTCGGCAAAACATAGGCAACTCAAAAGCACAATTTTGTGTCAACTGATGCCACACACACAATTTCCATCATATTGCCCAGTTATCATATCACACACACATACACATATTTCCATTTTGCAAAAGCATGAAATTTTAATCACCTCTATCTCGAGATCGAGCACACGGTGAAATGTTGGTTGAGATCAAAAGTGCATAAATCTCTTCTTGACAAATATAGATCTAGTTAGGAGGCAAATATGTCACTTAACTAAATGCTACATCTACCTAGCTAGCTAATTTGGGAGGAGACAACTTCAACTAGTGGAGGGGGAGGGAAAAAGAGAAAGAAGATGCATTAATGGAGGTGGTGTAGTTAGCTAGGAGTAATGAAGAGAGAGAAAGGTAGCTAGAAGAGGGAGAGTAATGGGGGGAGAAGTATTGAGGAAGAAGAAGAGTGAGAGAGGGAGGATATGGGAGGTAGGGGAAAGGGAGGAGAGGAGATAGGGGAGGGGAGGACGGGTGGGAAAAGGTGGTGGGTTTATGTGTCTTAGCAGTAGCGTGGGAGGAAAAACGCGCTACTAATAAGAGCGTAGCAGCAGCGCGCTTTTCTTAGACGCGCTACTGCTAAACGGGGCAAACCGTGTGGACAATTTAAAAATTAGCAGTAGTGACATAGTAAAAAGCGTGCTACTACTATTGCATTAGCACTAGCGCGCATCATGACCCCGCGCTGCTGCTAAACCTAGGTTGCTCGTCACTGTCGGTCTATTTTTGTAGCAGCACGGTTTAGCACTCACGCTCTACTGCTAAATTTGCATCAGTAGCGTGTTTTCCATAACTGCGCTACTGCTAAGTAGCAGGAGCGCCTATTTTTGTGTCACGCTGCTGCTAAGATTATGTATATGAGGTTTTCCCTAGTAGTGCACGAACATGACGAGGAGTCTTGAAATGGTCGAGACATAAAGATTGATATATTGGAAGACTATATTCGGACACAGGGATAGTTCCGAGGTGTATCGGGTATTTTCCGGAGTACTGGGCGGTTACCGGAACCTCCCAGGGGGTTATTGGGCCTCATGGGCCTATTGGTGGAATAGAGGAGGCAGGCCAAGGTGCCCCCCCTAGCCCAAACAGAATTGTACTAGGGTGGCGGCCCCCCTTTCCTTCTCTCATCCCTCTCCTTCCCTTCTCCTTGTTGGAATAGGAAAGGGGGGGCGAATCCTACTTGGAGTAGGATTGCCCCCCCCCCCCCCGCCCATGGCGCGCCTCCTTCCCTTCGTCGGCCTCCTCCTCCCTCCCCTCTTTATATACGTGGGAGGGGGCACCACAAAGACACACAAGTTGATCTTTAGCCGTGTGCGGAGCCCCCCTCCATAGTTTCCACCTCGATCATATCGTCGTAGTGCTTAGGCGAAGCCCTGTGCCGGTAATTTCATCATCACCGTCACCATGCTCTCGTGCGGACAGAACTCTCCCTCGGCCTCAGCTGGATCTATAGTTCGAGGGATGTCACCGAGCTGAACGTGTGCAGATCACGGAGGTGCCGTGCATTCGGTACTTGATCGGTTGGATCGCGAAGACGTTCGACTACATCAACCGCGTTACTTAATGCTTACGCTTTCGCTCTACGAGGGTACGCGGACACACTCTCCCCACTCGTTGCTATGCTTCTCCTAGATAGATCTACTGCGATCGTAGGATTTTTTTTTAAATACCATGTTCCCCAACATTACTGTAAAAGCCCTAGAATTTGCTTGCTAATAGTTGCATTAGAAGCATCATGCATCATTGTATTCTTCAAAGAAAATTGAAATGGGGATGACCAAACCCTTGCACTAATTTAATTCAAACAAGATCAACCTAAAATAATTCTCAATGAATTCCAAAGTGCTCTTCAAAAATGTTCATGATTTATGGGAAGTGATTAAAAGGTCCACCATAAATATTGTACATTTTCCCATGCCATCTGTGGACTTTGAGTTAACTCCTAAATATTTGAATTGGGGTTATAAATTCCTATAAATATATTTATAACTCCAATAATTCTGAAAAATAATGTGGGGATTTGGATTAGTTCATATTACACCCACAAGAATTTCCAGAAGTAACTAAAATGATTTACTGCTGGAACTAAATCAAAAAAATAGAACAAAATAGAAAACAAAACAGAAATAGGAAAAGAAAGGGAGAAGACCCACCTGCACCCCAGCCACTCTGTACCCACCTGGCCTAGCACCACCGGCCCAGCCCACCAAGTGCCCCACCGTCTTCAAGCTCCTGCCAGTGGGCAGGAGGGCGTGTGGCCGCGACGCGTGTGCACGCGCCGGCCACCTCCTCCCTGCCTGGCCGCCCCTTCCCCCTTTGGACACCATGGACGTCGACACGCACCCCCCTCGGCCCCTCTCACTCTCTCTCGTGTCGATCCCCTCCTCTATTCCCCTCTGCCCAGATCCACCGAGCGAGCTCTTCGCTGCCGTTCGTCGTAGACGCAACCACCGTACTCCCTTCGACGCCTCGATGTGTCCAGACGCTCCGCCTACTCGCCATCGACCTCTCCGACGACCCACGCAAGCCGGGATGCCCCGCAGAGCTGCCCTCGACGTCGTCTTCCTCGTCGGTGCCGCAGATCGCCGCCGTCAAATCCGTCATCGTCCGGCCTCCCTCAAGCTCGCCATCCGACTCTATGGGATAGACGTGAGTTCACCGTCTGTTTCCCCCTCTCCGTTTCGTTGTTCACGCGTTGTATCTAGGTTATCTACGGAGGCCGAGACCACACCATCGCCGGCCATGTCGCCGCCGTCGCTCTAGCCACCGCAGCTCGCGTCCGACCTCAGGCCCGTGCTCAGGAGCTCCTCAGAAGGCCAACTCCACCACATGTTTCCCCTCTCGTGCACCCTAGTGCCGAGCTGGACCTGGCCGTACTCCGGCCGCCGCCACGAGGCTTTTCTCCGGCGAGCTTCGGTGCCCCCGCGGCCTCCCACTTACCTCCCTGGATGCGGGCGAGCCCGGGCTACGCCCCGGTGCCCTCAGCCGCCACCCCCGTAAACCCCGGCGGTTGACGTGGCCCCTTAGGCCTTGTACAATGGGAGGTGCTTAGAGAGATGCTTAGAAAAATAAACCGGGTTTTTCTAAAGCACGGCTGCCTATTTCTACAGGAGAGACGCTTAGTTAAGTGTCTATCCTGTACAAATAAGCATCGGTGCTTAAGAAAAGCCTTATTTATTTCTCTAAGCACCTCCCCCTAAGCACCTCCCATTGTACAAGACCTTAGTTAGGCGCTAATTAACCACCCCACCTTCACTGACAGTGGGCCCCAGGGCCCCTGATTTTCAGTTAGATTAGAAATAACTCCCTGTTAAACGTGTGCCACTGACGTGTGGGTCCCACTCATCAGGTTTGACCTGCTGGTGCAGGCATGATGCAGTGCTGATGCAATTAACAGTTTTCTGGATTTAAACAATTCATGAAATTCCAGAAAATGTTATAAACTTCTGAAAATCACAGAAAATCAACCGTAGCTCAGATTGAAATAATTTATATATTAAAAATTATCAGAAAAATACAATCTCTCCATCTGTACCATTTTCATGCATGTTAGAACAAATATTGGCTAATGTTTAGGACAAATCAAATGAATGGCACTTGAATAATCAATATGGAGTTTGAATTTCAACCTTTGGTTCAAACCAACTTCATTTAATCTGGTTGCTAGTTGCATTAGCTCAATCAACAACATATTGCCATGTCATGATCATGCATCATATTGTTGCATTGCATTGATTGTGTCCCTTCTCTGTTGCCGGTGTTTGTTCCCTCTCGGTAGCAGGCGATTTCGACGATGTGATCAATGACATAGATAAAGAGCTATACTATCTTTAGAAGTGCCAGGCAAGCAAACCCCCATTGAACATTCTGATACAATCCCACTCTCTCGCTCTTTCTCTCTTTTACTACATTAGGACAACAACGTTTCAACTATTACATGTTGCGGTAGCTGAACCCCTTTCCTCTGCATGACCTGTCTTTGCCAGAGTAAATAGTTGAAACCCACTAGCATGAGTAGGAGTAGTTTGAGCCATGATGTGCCTACTCATTCATGCTTGCTTGTTATCCCTGCTATGGTTAGAATTGTGTCAGGTCTGATTCATCTGGGATGGATTGGAATGGTGTGAACATGTCCTACAATGTGAGAGTTAAGTGTGTGAACACGATTTGGTAAATGTAGCGATGAGAGGCCATGTAGGAGTGCATGGTGGGTTCTCTCATTGGGACCGTCCTCAGGAACTGAGTTCTGTGTCTGTGATCCAAGACAGTTACAACCGCACGTTGGGTTCCGGCAACTCGACCCCTCTCGGCTTATTAATTTCCTTGATCTTTGTCCAGGAGTTGCAACTAGTTTCTGGTGTTTGTAGGTAGTGCTAGTAGTCTACAAAGTGGCACCCGTTACAGGTGGGCTTGGGACAGACTAGGTGCAGTGGCACGGTGTACCAAGTGGCAACCGGATGGTGGGCTTGGGAACCCTGCTCACATCGTTTGGGGCCATGATTGAAACCTCGGCTGGACTCCCTTGCAGATGGAACCCGAATAGGCGATAAACCAGGACTAGAGTCTTGCGTGGTTAGTCAAGTCGTGGCCAACACCCTCGCCAGGCTTCCGCTTGAAGGTTGCCGAGATACATGATGTGTACATGGCGGTAAGTGGCGAGAGAGTGTGTGAAGAAGTACACCCCTAGAGGGTTAACATGATCTATTCGAATAGCCACGTCCGCGGTAATGGACTACAGGGTTGCTTATGCAGTTCATAGACAAGTGAAAGTGGATACTTTAAAATGCGCAAGATAAGCGTGAGTGCCATGGATGGCCTTCTCGTATGGAGACGGGAGCGAATCCATAGGGGTGTATTGATATGGTGAATATGTGGACTCGTGTGCGCCACCTCAAAAGAGTTACTTGCAGTCGTAGTTCAGGATAGCCACTGAGTCAAAGCTGGCATGCTGCAGTTAAACTCCACCACCCCTTTGTTGATACTGATGCATATGTAGCTAGTTCTAATGTAAGTCTTGTTGGGTACACTTGTACTCACGTTTGCTTAATTTATGTTTTTGCAGAGAGACTTCAGTCTCACTAGTAGTTCTGTGTGGACTTCGACGTTTAACTTGTTACCTCAGCTACGATATTGTACCCTTGGGAGGGTCTTGTAGATAGTCAGGCTCTAAAGCCTTCTTCCTTTTCAAATGACTATACCCAGACATGTTTATGCTTCAATTACTTGTATGCTCTGTATGTTGGGTCATGTGATCCATGATTTTAATTCTTACTATGTATGACTCTTCGGAGCCTTCTAAATAAATACTTTGAGTCATAGAGTTTTGATGTGATGCCATGTTATATTTGCACATATCGAGCATATTGTGTGTATGATTTTGAAATGCTTGGTATGTGTGGGATCCGACAACCTAGTTGTTTATTCTTGGTAGCCTCTCTTATGGGGAAATGCCTCCTAGTGCTTCCACTGAGCCATGGTAGCTTGCTACTGCTCCGGAACACTTAGGCTGGCTGACATGTGTCCTTCGTTCCTATGTCTGTCCCTTCAGGGAAATGTCACGCGTTGTTACTTTGAGTCCTTGTAGCTCACTATGACTTGGGTTCATACGTTGATGATCGACACGTTCGTTGCTGGGTCATGTATGCCTATCCCTGTAAGTTAGTGCCACCTTGGGTTTACGACAAGTCATGTCGGCCCGGGTTCTCTGTCATATGGATGCTAGCGACACTATTATATACGTGAGCCAAAAGGCGCAAATGGTCCCGGGCCAAGTAAGGTGGCACCCATGGGGATACCGTGTGTGAGGCCGCAAAGTGATATGATGTCTTACATGCTAGATCGGTGTGACTTAGGATCGGGGTCCTGACAGTTACTTGCAAACATGGCTGGCCACTTGGGCAAGCACATATCCTATTTCAGTAACATAAGATATACATGACCGGCTGGTCTCACCTCGAGGTCGGAGGGGGTCGGTGACGGGGACGACGGTGGGGATGATGAAGGGGTTCCTTGATTTTTGCAAAAACAAAATATAAACAAAAACATTATTATCCTCAACTTAGGACTTAGTGAGACCCGATATGCTATCAACTAATCAAATGCATACGCCTTGCATAGTGATCTCCAATTTGAGCATTCAAAATAGTAGTAGTTCTCCAATTTGAACATTCAATAAGAAAAACTAAACAATGAAATAAATTAGTATTCAAATTAGCATGCATTCAATAAGCAAAACTAAATCATCTCTTGCGTCTGTACATCGTCAAATATTATCACTAATACATCTCGAATAGTATCATACATATAACATCACTAATACAACTAAAACCATAGCGAATGATGGGTATCGGCGCGAGTGGTGGACACCCAAAGAGAAGGAACCATCACAGGATCATAGTTCAAGTGAGATCCCTGAAGAACCTTCCAGGTATTGTCGAACCCATCCTCCAACGCAACCATGTAGCGACAGACGTGCTCGTCCTCCTCAATTACACGGTGACGTACCACCTCCGCGGGGGACGGAAGCCTCCTCACCGTCACTGGTGCATGCGACCGCCACCAAAGAAGGTTAGGGTCAATGACGGGCTGGCTCCTCACCAAGCTGCGCCCCCCGAAAGGTAGCACCTCCCAGTACCAGCCCGCCGGAGCCCAGTCCCGGACATGGCCCCTCTGATCAACCAGGCCTCTTCCGCCGAGTCGATGACGAGGATGTGGGATAGGCATCATCGACGTCGATGCAGGAATAATTGCTTTAACTAAAAAAATAACAACAAATGTGACATGTTCAAAATATGACATGTCCACTTCAAAAGGAATCAACCTAGAATTCTGTTAAATACACCTAAAACACCTAAACTCTATTAACTACACCTAATTAAAAACCTACATTTTGAACATGGTTCGATCATAACTAGGGTTCATACTACATTATTCTAAGATTAAACGCCTAAAATACCTAAATTATATTAGTTACACCTAATTAAAAACCTACATTTTGAACATGGTTCGATCATAACTAGCTAGGGTTCATACTACATTATTCTAAGATTAAACACCTAAGATCATAACCCATTACATTATTCAAATATTTAACCTACCTTTTTCAACTAGCTAGGGTTAAAAATAAACTAGGGAGGAGGATAAAGGAGGGAGAAGGAGTACCTCTTGGTGGAGGACGGCCCGCGCGCGGGGGGAGGGGGAGCTGCGGGGGAGGAGGGCCAGCGCGGGAGGGCGGCCGGCGGGAGAAGACCGGCGTGGGGGACGGTGGCGCGTGGGGGAACGCGCGCAGGCCGGAGTGTGGATAAGGTGCACGTAGTAGTAGCGCTTGTCGGAGGAAAGCGCTACTACTACGTACAATAGCAGTAGCGCTTTCTGCATACAAGCGCTACTAGTATGCCTGGCCTGCCGGTCTAGAAATTATAGTAGTAGCGTGTTTTATAAATACAACACTATAGGTAAGTGCATGGTAGCAACACTTTCCGTGGCCAAGTGCTACTGATATTTAGTAGCAGCGGTGCCTTTTAAAAAGCGCTACTACTAAGCTCCTATGTACAAGCATTTCCCTAGTAGAGGGGCATGGCAGCTGAGCACCAGCGGCATCCCCGTACGTCTGCCGCCCTCCGACACGGAACGTGTCGGCGTCCTCGGAACTAGGGTACACAGACTTGCCTGCCTGCGTCCCAGGGCATGGCTTCGTCAACGGCCAGGTATGGCCCATCTGCAACACCTTCAAGACAAGACCCTCGCGAGGGGCCAAGCCTCGCGAGGCGGGCGACATCAAGACCTCCGGAGGGAGCGGCCTCCCCAGGCTGGCTCCTGAGGAGAAGACATTCCTATGCAGGTGCCCACCTCATGAGGTTGAGGTGACGCAAGCCATGAAGACCGAGGCCCAGCGGGCACCAACGGACGCAGAGCAGCAGTTTTCCTCTTTGGTGCTAAGGAGGCAAGCGTAGGCGCGGGGTCCTGAGGTATCAGCCAAATGTTTCCATTCCCGTGCAACGAGACCAAGACCGCCAGGACAGCGGGACAGATGTCATCACCAAGCCCACCACGGCGTCACTACGAGAAGCTTTAGAGGCGAAGACCAACTTTCGTCAGGATAAGATGTACTACATGTCCCCTTTCAAATTGGCCACTGTGGGATCCCTTCCCTCCTTCGTTTTGAAGGAAGAGGACCGAAGCCGCTATAAATATAGGCTAGCAACCACCAAGAGAGGCGAGAGACCATCAACTTACACCCACACCAGAACAGACCTCGCGTGGTTGTTCTTCCTTTGTACTAGTTCATCCTCAGCCCCTCGTGAGGCTAATCCACCCCAAAGAAGGAGTAGGGTATTACACCTTAAGGTGGCCCAAATCTGGGTAAAATGTCATGTCCATCTTCTTTATCGTTTATCAAGCTAGGCCGTGGGGGTGACGAACTGTCGGTTGGAGAGGTTGATTTCTTCACACATGTCCCAGAGTTCAGACCTTTCCTTGGTCTGCGAAGCCCTGAATCCGATAGAACGCCCCGCCGAGATCGCTGCGATCCGGTCCAACCTACCAGAGCATGCACCCACACAACCACGCATTGTGGACCGCATACTTCCAATGATGCCAACGGCAGCCCAATGCCAAGGGGGCACCACAACTCGGAGGGCTGCTATCAAAGGGGGTGCGCCCGACAAACTCTCACCGCCGTCCTTGCGCACATCGAGGGCGGCAATGAGCCACGACGGTGCCGTGGTGCTTCTCTTGCGACCGCGGAAGCTCCTGGTTGCCAAGGCGCATGGACTAGGCGTCCTCCTCGTCCTCTAACTCCCACTCCTCCGCATCGGCACGGGTGACACTCATCCTCATCAAGCCCGAGCGGCAGGGGACGCCACTCCGTTGGCGCAGCCGCGAGGGCAACCTCTTCATAAACGAGGGCGACTGCATCCCTCCTCCTCCCCGCGGCCCCATTCGCCGGGTGAAGCCGAAGAAGGAGTCGACAACTGTGGTGAAGCAGGAGCACTAGGCCATGGCCGTCGAACTCGAGAGCGGCTTCGCCTGGTCGCATGGGGACTACATGGCGTAGGATATGGTGTGCTAGTGCCTTGCTCTGGAAGAAGTCGCCAAGCGGCGCTGTGACCGTGACAAGAGCAGCGTCATCGTGCTCTCCGACAGTGACGATGAGGTCACTGCGCCGAGTGAGCCGGTCCGCAGCGGCGATCTAGGGCTGGGCTACAGCCAGGCCGCCCTGAAGGACGGGCCGCCGAGCAACAACGACGACGACGACGGCGACGACTACACCGTTTTCTACAACCTCCTGGGTGAACTCAGTGCTTCATATGTTTTTATCTATGTAAATTCGAATAAATATCAATGAATTTTCCTATATTTTGTCCGAATTAATAGAATTTCATTGAGTTTCGGCGTTTTAAATATTTTTGGGCCTACGCCACTACGGTCGCGCCCGGGAATCGGTCCCCCCCCCATGCCGAAAAAACCGCCGGCGGTGCCCCAAAAGGCACTATTTTCCGCTGAAAACGCCCTTGGAGGCTGAATGGCTGGAGATGCACTTAAGTTACAACTAGTGACACTAAATAGATATTTAGGTATGGCAAGCATGCACTACTCACTACTTCAAGATGCTGCTAACGCGACACTACGATCAGAGACCCTTCGACGAAACTGTGTGCGATGCAATAATCGCAAACACACTACAAGAAATATGTCAACTTGTGACCTTGACTATTGGTCACTGAAAGGTCATGGTTTTTCATTTGCGACCTTTTTTTGACCAAAAACAGAAGGTCAAAAGTTGAGGGTCGTTAACTGACTATAGCGACCTTCTCTGTGAGAAGGTCGTGGACTTTACGACCAAAATATTCCTAATGTGGCGTTTTGGTCACTAGCAACCTCCCCAGGCCAAGTAGGCATCCAGCGTGGCAAGCTGATGTGGCACAAGAATCAGCCCGGTCCAATTCGGTTTTCTACATGGGCCTAGCCCATTAATTCAGCCCATTTACGTTTTTTTCAGTGTGTCAATTTTTAGTTGGGTTCATGGGCCAAGCCCTATATTGCAGCCTTTTTTATTGTTGGGCTGTGGCCTTTTTCTCTAAATGAATTTAGTTTTGCTTTTTTTTTCCAAAAGAAGGGTCCACTAGTCAGATGGGTCCCAGTTGCCAGGTTCTAGTAACATCATTAGTTGGCTGTAGCCTTTTCAGGCACAGTACACAGGAATACAATTTTGGGCATATATATTGTATAGAAAGTTTCATAATTTTGCTGTCAAAGCAGCATGTACACAGGAATACAATTTTTCTATCAAAGCAACATTTCAAACGTACATCTTCATGACAACGTACATAAAAACCAGTAATAAAAATATTACAATATGCCATTTGGCTCAAATCACATAACATATGACATCCAGGTTCCAGCAACGAAAAAAGATAACCACCACATCGTACCATCTGCATATTCAAAGAGAACAAACTATATTTCAAAAGAGAACAGTTGGCTATAACAATTTACGGCAAAGAAATTCCCAAAACAGAGAATGGTACATCTCGAAATTCCTCAAAAACAGAGGAAATGCGACATCCATGACAAGCTGTGGCATTACTAGAGGATTTGATTAAACCAACATGTTAGAGTGTGTTGAATAGATAAAAGAAACTCAATTAATGGGGCAATGCAAATTCTTTACTCACTATCGCACGACATTCACCTGTGATTGAACCCTGCGGGCACATACAAATTATCACTTGACCCGGTTATGGAATGAGCTGGTGCAAGAATGAGGTAATTCCTACTTTACGTTGGACTAACCAAACACTGTCCCTTAGTATGTAAAACCTTCTGTTCTTCCAAAAGATTCAGTAGAGTGGGCTAAATTCTTTACTCACTACAGTTTGAACTATTCTATATGGAAAAAATTACCAGAAAATCTCTGCAGAGAACCATTACCACCAATCAGTTGCGACTCAATCCTTCTTTCTTGACCCAAATGCACTCTTTCAGGCCAAACAGAATTGAGCCTCCTAGCAAAATCTTCAACTTCCCTGTTTGTTCAGAAATGAAGCATGTCATTAATTCGCACGAGGGCTTTTGTACAGGAATATGAGCAGTAAATTCGTTATAGCATTTTCAGTATACATAATAATAGAATAATCAAATATAAACAGCAGTGAGCCCAAGTACTAGCAAATAAATCTTCTGCATAGAACACTACATCTTAGAAAAGAGAACTAGGGGTAGGAGAGGGAGCCGCTCACAGATGAGCTTGTGGTCACTGCCATACATAGCCGCCGTCACGCCGGTCACTGTGCGCAAGAGCAGAGCACCTGCTGCATCCAAATCCAAACCGAACAAAAATTAGGAATGGTTGCAGCCATGCTTTTTAAGGCACACAATACATCAGTTCATATTGCTGTCATTGAGAGACACAGAGACCAGACAAAACAGTGGACTATTTAACCGTGTAATAAAGAAGCAAAATCTCACAAGACAGTGAAGTCACTAGCAAAAGGAAGAGTAACAGATGAACAATAAATCCTTACATACAAAGGTAAGTCATTGTGCATTTTCTTTTTCAATGTGATACATAATAACCAACATTATGATAAATAAGTTTTGGGATCCTCCGTTGTATCACCAAGTCATGCTCTTACTTTTTTCCTCTGTTCCATACATGTACACACATGTTAAGTGAAACCCAAGGCACTCCAAGCTATAGGGAACCAAAATAAAGATGACAGAATAAGTTGAAACTTGTAAAGTTGAATATTCCCCAATAATGCAACCAAGCCTCCATGTACAGTTCAGGTTCAAACATGATTATATATATAATGACCAAAGTAAACTCTATATGTCTTCAACATCAACCTGTAGGCATCGAAGAGTAGAAGCTTGTGTTGAAAACAAATTCATTATACGACTCGGCATCAAACTAGACTAGAGAGAGAGTGTCAAATGATAATATCAGAGACAAAATCATGGTTGTTGTCACTGGTAAACTGATTACAGCCGACCTCACTCACTCACTTCTAGTGCTAGGTGATAGCAGTGAGTATCTGCTAATAACACAGAGAAAACCATCGTTGTTGTCACTAGTTACAGCCGAACTAACTCACTCGTTCACTCACTGCTAGTGCTCCTCATCATACATATAGATGTAGCACAAATGCGGTAGTACCAGACCAAAAAGGGACAACAGCACTCGAATTAGGAAGCCTGATACGTTTAAGGAACGAGTAGTATAGAATCCTAATACAGTAAAGTGGAGCAACCTACTATTATTACCAAGCAAAAAGGCTCAGCGCTGAAACTGAACCTGACGGCCAGTTAACTGAACAACACCGGATTTGCAAAACTTATACAACAGAGAACAACGTGTACTAATAAACTTAACGAGAAACACGGATTTCATGGGGAGACCTATGAACAGCAATACTAGTAACCCATCTAAAGGGGCACTAATCTACAAAGAACACAGGCTAATATATGCAGGTAATTCGTCAGGAACAGTAATTCCTACAACTCCTATCATCAGGGACACTACATACATGCAAATGACTCGCAAGGAACACAAAATACATAGATATGGTTAGATAGTAAGGTAATATTTGCATATCCCAAGGCAGAAACACTAATCTGTAAGGTAATCTGGAAGGGAGGAGGTGGCGGCTTGAAGAAAAAGGTAATCTGGCTTAGCCTGTTTGAAATCCTAATCCCAGTCCCAGCACGAGCGGGGCAATTTCATGGTGGAATCCCATCCGTACGCGGGGTGAAGAAAGGTCTGGTGGTAGCAGCAGCTCACCATGAAGAGGTCGAGCTCCTCGCCGCCGGAGGGCGCGACGGCGGGGGGCATGGGCGGCGGGGCGCACGCGGCGATCTGCGCGTCGATGCGGGGGAGCTGGTCGACGGGGGTGGCGACGCGCAGGCAGGCGACGTGCGCCTCCAGCAGCCGCTCGTACATCGGGTGCGCCTCGATGGCTGCCTTCTCCCTCTCCCACCCGTCGGGCGCGCCCGCGCCCAGGCCTGGCGCGAAGCCGCCGCCGGGGTTCCCCGCCGCCACCGGGTCCATCCCCAGCGCGGCCGCGGCGTGGTCCTGGTGGTGGTACTGGTACGCCATGGTCGGCCGATCAGACGGCCGTACCCTCGCCGCGCGCGCAGGAGGGGCGAGGCGGGAAGGAGCTTCATATCCGCTGCCTTGCTCGGAGACGAGTGGTACCACCGGGTCAAGTGGGGGAGGTGGGACGGATGGGTGTAGGTGTAGGGCGCCAGCAGTAGCAGTCGGGCAGGCAGAGCAGGCGGGCGGGGCGGAGCGGTGCAGCGGTGCAGCGGCCGGAGGGAGGCGGCAGCCTCGATCTGGAAGGGAGGAGGTGGCGGAGGCGATCTGGAAGGGACGAGCGTGGATCCGACCGCGGCCGTGGGAGAGAAGGGGAGGGGAGGGGTTGTCGGCGACCGGGGTTGGGGGAGAGGACGAAGGACGACGGCGACGGTGGGAGGGAGTGAGGTTGGGGGCGGCGGCGGGGGATCCAGAAGGAGGAGTGGTGTGCGGCGGCGGTGGATCCAGAAGGGAGAGAGGGAGAGAAGGTGGAGAGCGGCGGTGGGGAAGTGGGGGCGTGGGCGGTTGTGTTAGGGCTAGGTTTTTTCTTGAGAAGTGTTAGGGCTAGGTGGGTGAGAGGGTGGGGGGCCAGGGCTACCGTTGGATCCATGAGCATCCAACGGTGCTTGATGCATGATCCGCGTGAGATGGTTATGGCCCAATCAGAACGCAGAACGCGTGTATAACGTTATGACCATTTAGTATTGGACGTTGTGACCATTCAAAATTGGTCGTGGTCAAATAAAAATAAAGTGTAAATTCATGTCACCATTTTAATTTTTATGTCTTGAGTGTCCAAAATGAATTTTTTTATGAAGAAGCTATCAAATATTTGCACGAGGTGCATCTTGTAATTCCAAACAATGTTGTCTAAGAGAATTTTCATTTTCTTTGCATGGAAAATTCATTTTTTGTTTTTCGAGTGCCCGAAATGAGGTTTTTCTGTGAAGAACCTACCAAATAATTATTTCAAAATTGCACCAAATAATTTTTCTAAAATACTAGCCCATATTTAATGCACAATTGACCAAATGTTTGGGTGTAAAAAGTTTTGATCCACCTCTGGTGAAAAAGACAAATTTCCGCCCATTCAGCTGGAAGCGGGTCAAATTTGAACTGCAGCTACCTCATAGTTTGCACTTTGTTTTTTCAAAAAATCATTTATAGGTACATAAGTATCTATTTAATCATAGAAACACCAAAAAAATTCCAAGATTCAACCAATAGATAGGAACGGTCATTCCCGCCGTTTTGACCGCATTTTGAAATGGGCATAAAAAATTCAAAAAAATCAAAAAATTGGAAAACCTTCGTATTGTGTCATTATATATGACCAAGTTTCCAGGAAAAATAATAAACTTGTAATATGAAAATTATTTTAAAAAAGTATTCTCAGAAATGAGCTATCATGCGTGAAGATTCATGGCTTTCAAGCCAAATGATCAATCTTATGGCCACATTCATGGAATAGTTTGTTCAAATGATCTCATATTGTGCACAAGGGTGCATATTGAAATTCCAAACAATGTTGCCTATGGGAGTTTTCACTTTCATTGCACAGAAAATTCATTTTTCATTTTCTGAGTGCCCAAAAGGAGGTTTTTTTGTGAAGGACCTACCAAATAATTGTTTCAAAAATGGACCAAATCATTTTTATAAAATACTAGGACATATATAATGCACAATTGACCAAATGGTTGGGTGAAAAAAGTTTTGATCCACCTCTGGTGAAAAAGATAAATTGTCGTCGATTCAGTTGGAAACGGGTCAAATTTGAACTGCAGCTGCCTTGTAGTTTGCTCTTTATTTTTTCCAAAAATCATTTCTAGTTAAATAAGTATCTATTTAATCAGAGAAACACCAAAAAAATTCCAAGATTCAACCACTAGCTAGGAACGGTCAAGCCCGTCGTTTTGACCGCATTTTGAAACAGGCATAAAAAATTCAAAAAAATCAAAAAATTGGAAAACCTTCGCATTGTGTCATTATATGTGACCAAGTTTCCAGAAAAAATAATAAACTTGAAATACAGTAATTATTTTATAAAAGTGTTCTCAGAAATGAGCTATCATGCGTGAAGATTCATGGATTTCAAGCCAAATGATCAATCTTATGGCCACATTCATGGCATAGTTTGTTCAAATGATCTCATATTGTGCACAAGGGTGCATATTGGAATTCCAAACAATGTTGCCTAAGGGAGTTTTCACTTTCGTTGCACAGAAAATTCATTTTTCATTTTCTGAGTGCCCAAAAGGAGGTTTTTTGTGAAGGACCTACCAAATAATTGTTTCAAAAATGGACTAAATCAATTTTATAAAATACTAGGCTATATATAATGCACAATTGACAAAATGGTTGGGTGAAAAAAGTTTTGATCCACCTCTGGTGAAAAAGACAAATTCCCGTCGATTCAGATGGAAGCGGGTCAAATTTGAACTGCAGCTGCCTCATAGTTTGCTCTTTATTTTTTTCCAAAAAATCATTTCTAAGTAAATAAGTATCTATTTAATCAGTAATACATGGTTTGATGGCGAGACATCGAGGTTTGGACGATGGCCGAGGGCCCCAACTCTAGAGCGCGTAAGCTCGCATGCCCGTCGTGTGGTCACCGCGTGACCGTGCCGTTGCCATGTGTTCTGGGCGGCCTAGGCATGTCTAGTGGGTTGGGCACTCCCCAGGTAGGTGCTAGGAAGAAAATCACAACATAAGATTCTCACGAGGAGACCGATCGATGCTCAAACATGAATAAGCAGCCAAGTGTTTGATTTGCGGTACGGGAAATGCACATGGCTAATGCGCGTGAGTATTGGCTGAGGATGATCAGTTACTAAGAAGACCGTCTTCACAAATTTTCACCTCAAAAGGAGGAGCCTAGGTGGTACTTGCTTTACAAACTACCACACTGGACATAAATACGAATGTTGAAGCTGGGCTCAAAATAATGAATGGATTGAGCTGGCATTTGGTGGAGGATGGTTATTTGGGCATAGGAAAGCACTGTAGAAAATGGATACCATTTGACATGCCAACGTGGTACTTCCTTCACAAAGTGCTGCTCTGAACAGAATAGGAAAATGAATATTTTCGAATTATTTTTGAACTAGGCAAGGAATTATTTTTACATATTTGACGAAGATATGACCCAAAGAATTTATGAGATTTTTTTGGGAATTTTGGGAATGACAGTAATATAGGTTGCTACACAACCTAGGGCAAAAACTGCCACATGGACATGACACATAGGCAAAACTGATGAGATGGTGCCTAGTCATCACAACCCTCCACAATCTACAAGGCTATGACCATCTATATTGGTCGTTAACAACTAGAAATAAGGCAGCGGACTAGCACTGTTTGCTTTATGACCTTTTTGTGTAAGGAAATTACGACCTTTCTGACCAAAATGGTTGCAATGGTTTAGGGTTTGGAGCCCCTCGAACAGATTTTGACCAATTGGTCTGAAATGGTCATAGATCTATGACCAATTCTTCCAGGGTCACTGACAGAAGGTCACTAGTTGACATATTTCTTGTAGTGACAGTGGTGTAAAATAACCGTCAAAAAGGTGCAAACCGTTTGCGGTGGAGGATGCATCAAACACAGTTCAGATTTAGTTGCGTGTGCGATGCAGGGCATACGGTTGATCCATATGAACTGTTTGTGATTAGACAGAACAACAGAAACGGGCATCCATATCAATGTGTGTGTGATATACGGCATACAGTTCGCTCCGATGAACTGTTTGCGATGATCAAGATGAACACAAACGATTCGGCGTAACAAGATGTGTGTGATACCCGGCAAACAGGTCGGTAATCAGAATTGTGTGCGATCATTATAGACAGCCCATACAGACTTTTTTGTGTATTGTGTGCTCGTCAAGGCACACAGTTCAACAAACCAACCTGTGGGCGATAATATATAAGATCTCTGTTGAATACTTATTACTAACCGTCTGCGATGAGATTGACAGGATAAATAGAGTTGACAAATTAATATGAGCGAATGGAAATAGAGATATGTACAGTCTGCTTAATTTAGTCCTTCTTCTTGTTGTTGTTGTTGGATGGCCTCGTGACATCGTCTTGGTGAGGACGCTTCTTGCCACTGACGGTTGGCTTTTCATTGCCGCCGCCATCATCATCGTCATTGCTGTCATCGTCCTCCTCCTCCCTGTTTGACCATTCCTCGTCATCATCAGCGTCGTCCTCTTCTGCGTCCTCCGACGGCTCCTCGTCCATCTGGTTGTCATCTGACGACTCCGGAGGCGGTGTCCCTTTCATGATCCGGATATAATCAAGGTCTGGGCTCCACACCGGACTCATGGAAGATGAGCGGGATGATTCTGATGTTGACCTATCATCAGGCGCCAGACTGCTGGCCGAACTTTCGTCCTCACTGTCGCTTGACATGGCTGCAGATTGTGTGCCAGTGTGTAGCGCGGCCTGCCGGCGATGACAAAGATGGTGGACACTTAAGCCGGGAATGCAAAGAAGAGGAAATGCCAATTGAAGCAGAGGTTGACGTATTATCTAACCGCTGATATAATCAACCGCAATTATTTGTACCCAGTCGCTCCAAATTCCCGGGGTTGCACAGGACTCCTATTGGCTGGTTTATTTTTCCAGGACAAAAAGAAGGAACGAGTTTTGGGATTATGCACCGGTACCGGTACGCACGGAGTAGGACAGTTGGCCAGTAATAATCAAACTACAAAGGAAAATAAAAAAGACAAAGAAAAATATCTGCACGAATCTTCGAGTAACATCAATGACATAGGACCTAGATGTGCATTACTTAGAGCACGTCTGGATGTGGTTTAGCAATACTGTCAAACCAAAACCCTAATCATCATTGCAAACAGCACATAGAACATGGCTTATGCGACAACCAGAACTACACATGCTAGTTCCTTCTTGTCTCTTGCTTTCATCTGTTGCATGTGATTGATTCTTTCTTGCTTCATCGTACTGATTGCACATTCTAGATCAGCCAGTTTCTTCTTCAGCTTTACTTTATCTTCTATGAGCTTGGTGATAACACTCTGACCCCTGCCATGCCATTCTTCATAAGACAGTTAACAAAGGCATAACCTCATATCCTTGCCAATGTTAAATAGTATTCAGGATGAGCGGTGGCATTAACTGAAGTAAAATGATGAACTTAGCACTAACCTCTAAGGGGCAACTGAGAAACCGCCTGCCAATGTCGAGTCCCTCCGTGCATACAAGTCGAGTGGGAGTGTGTCTGTGCACACAACTCAACTTTTGGTACTTCTTGGTTGCACAAAACTCAGAGTCAAACTCATGTTGCGGGAGTCTGGAGTCATGCTCCGAATCCGGCGGCAGATCGCTTTCCTGGGGGAGAGGGGGTGTCATTCAGGACGGATTCAGCAAGGAGTTATACTTTGGACATGCTAAAAAAGATTGGGATAGATCGGAAGCTGACAGGACCCTTCGGATCCGTAGTACACCTGCCTTCTGATGACCTTAGGCAGGTGCTCGGCGGCGACCGCCGTCGTGGCGGCGATACGAGCAGGAGCAGCCGCACCGAAACCATCAGCGCCAATCGTCCGCATTCCCCCAATGTCAGAGCCACGCGAGGGAATTTGGAGGATATGTAGGGATTTGGGGGAAATGGGGAAACTGTGGAGATAAGCTAACGGTCGGGAACTACTTATGGCCCTATATGTTGTATATGGCACACTGTTTATACATGTCATTTGTGTTAGGTATTACAACGTCACACACGATTTCCGCACCAAACCGTGTGAGAAGACAACGTAGGTTAGAAACGATTGTCATTACATAACCGTATGTGATGTACTACCCTTTCCATATAATTGGGTTACAGTGCTACCATGTAAACAACCGCTTTGCGGATATTCGTTAAAAAACAGCCTCTCTACATGTAGAGATGGCGGCGGTGGCCTAGGCAGCAGCTAACGGAGAAGAGATCAATCCTTGGTCAGTGGGCGGGGGTGGCGTCATAGGAGGTCAATCCTCGGTGTGCGACGAGAGATAGGAGGAGCTCAACCATCAAGGTTGGTGGCGGCGTGATTCGAGCACATCCATCGCGGTCGATGGCGGGATGGTGGAAGTTGAACTTCAGGCGGCAGCCGCACTAAGCTTTGCTCCTCGACCCTGCTATCTTGGCATGCCGCAGCATCGCGCTTCTCTGTCTACTGGGTGGAGGTCGCTGCACGGCTAATTAATTAAGCTATTCTTTTCATGAGTGGCTTAATTAAGGTATTCAATTCCTAGGAGTAGTGTTGTACTAGTACTAAGCGTGTAAATTAACTAGCCATTAATTTTTGTCATTGCACATCTGGATAACAACATGGAGAGCGCTCAGTAATTACAAAAATAAAACCTTGTGATTTGTGCACGCATCTTTGGGAAGTATTTAGTCCGTGTATTAATGTTGTTGTTCTGTTTTTAATTACCATTCGTGTGCTGCGGATGGAACGATCTCGATGGATGAAGAATCAGAAAACCGCAGATTTTATCAGTGGCGTGACAGAGTTCTTGAATTTGGCTGAAAGTACAAAGAGGAGAATTGTTGATGTGGATTACATCCTGTGTCCATGTACTGATTGTGCCAATACAGAGTCACATGAAGTTGCAGATGTCCAGATGCACTTAGTATCTAGGGGATTAGTGGATGGATATACACGTTGTACCATACACGGTGAAGAGGAGGTAATGGATGAGGATATCCAGGGCAGCGAGGTGCCAAACCCTGATCAGTGTCACATGGATGTTGAATCTAACATCGGGCAGAGGCGTCAAGCTACCAATGCAACACCGGAAAGCCGAAATGCCCACTGGAAAACCAAGACGTTGACGCAGATGATGACAATCTTGTTATGCCAGATTTTGCTGCTATGATTGCAGATTTCAAGGGCCCAAAAAAGGATATGATTGGGTACAAGGATCTACCAACCATTGATCCAGACTCCAAGAAAGAATTGTATCCAGGTTGCCAAAAGAAATATTCCAAGTTGAGTGCCACCCTGGCGCTTCTCAGATTTAAAGCAACAAACGGTCTACCAAAAAAAGGCTTCACAGAGATGTTACGTCTTTTCAAAGAAATTCTTCTGGAAGATAATGTGCTCCCCAGAAGCACGAATGAAGCGAAGAAAATTGTTTGCCCATTGGAACTTGAAGTACAGAAGATACACACTTGTGTGAATGATTATATATTGTACCATGGTGAGTACAGAAATTTGCGTGCATGTCCCACATGCAAGCATGCGTGATACAAGCGCAGGAGAGAAAAGGACAAGGACAAATTGGACGACGAGATCAAGACAGGAATCCCATTCAAGATTGTTCGGTACTTGCCTTTAATTCCAAGGTTGAGGCGTTTGTTTGCAAACCCTAGAGAGGCAAAGAGGTTGCAGTGGCATCATTATGAGCAAATTGTGAATAAGTTTATGAGGCACCCGAAAGATGGAACTAAGTGGGAATTAATCAACAACAAGTTTGAAAATTTTTCCAAGGATCCTAGAAGTATAAGGCTCAGGGAGTGTACTGACGGTATGAATCCTTTTGGCTATATGAGCACCAATCACAGCACATGGCCGGTGCTTTCTGTGCATATATAACCTAGCTCCTTGGTTGTGTATGAAGAAAAAATACATTATGATGTCAATGATTATCCAAGGCCCGAAGCAACCTGGAAGTGACATCGACATTTACTTTCAGCTACTGGTAGAAGAACTGTTGACAGTGTGGATAGATGCGACTACTGTAAAATGTTATGATGCTTACAGAAAGGAGATTTTTGATCTACACACGATGCTGGTGCACACCATTCAAGATATTTCGGCATTAGGCAACACATCGGGGCAGAAAACTAAGGGAGATGTAGGGTGTGTCACATGCATGGATAGGACAGCTAGTAGAAGACTTCCCAACTCGCACAAAACCGTGTATTTGCGTCATCATAGGTTCTTACAGAAAACTCACCCATACCGAAAGATGAAAGCTGAATTTGATGGTACGACAGAGGCAGGTGTGGGCCCAAGACCCTATGAAGGGGAGGTGGTCCACAACATGGCTAAAAAAATAATGTTGTGCTTGGTTTGACGGTGAAAAAAACACCCAAGGTTCAAGTGTTTAAGAAGATATTTGTGTTCTGGAAATTACCTTACTGGGAGATTCTACATGTACGTCACTGCATCGATGTCATGCACGTAGAGAAGAACATATGTGAAAGCATCCTTGGTACTCTGCTCAAGATTGAAGGTAAAAGAAAGGACGGTGACGGTTCACGGCTCGATATGCTTGCCGATCAATCAAAACGCAAGAGTGAAGCAGAAGATGGTGACAAATTCATCAAAGCTCGCCAGAGTTACAATTTCAGTACAAAAGAAGCAACACAGTTCTTCACCTATTTGTCGTTAGTTAAGACACCCCCTTCCTACTGCGCAAACATTGGAAGTCTCGTGGATGTGAGCTCAGGTAAAATGAAGTTGGGACACATGAAGTCACATGATTGCCACATAATGTTGACACAAATCCTCCCAGTGGCCATCAGGAATCTGATGGACAAAGATATAAGAAACACACTCATTGACCTCTATGATTTCTTCAACCAACTATGGCAGAAAGTTGTAGATCCTGAAGAGTTGGATCATATGCAAAATGATATTGCAATAATATTGTCCAACCTAGAGATGTTTTTCCCACCGTCATTCTTTGATGTCATGGTCCATCTCACTGTGCACCTTGTAGATGAGATAAAGTATTGTGGTGGTGTGTTTCTTCGCAACATGTATCCCTTCGAGTGGTTCATGGGAATACTGAAGCACTTTTCTCGGAACTGAAACCATCCAGAGGAAAGCATCCTACAAGGTTTTACCGCGGAGGAGGTGATTGAGTTTTGCACCGAATACATGAAACAAAGACCTATAGGTTTGCCCCTCTCTCGCCATGAGGGAAGGCTGAAAGGTAAGCCGGTCCTTGCTAGCACGCAAATGGCTGCACCCAGAGAATTGGCAGAGAAAGCCCATTTGACGGTACTGCTCACTACTACAGGATGCTGCTAACGCGACACTACGATCGGAGACCCTTCGACGAAACTGTGTGCAATGCCATAATCGCAAAGGTTGATGTAAAAAAACCATCAAAAAAGGTGCAAAATGTTTGCGATGACGGATGAATCAAACACGGTTCAGATTTTAGTTGCGTGTGCGAAGCAAGGCATATGGTTGATCCAAATGAACTGTTTGCGATTAGACAGAATAACAGAAACGGGCAGCCATATTAATACGTGTGCGATATACGGCATACGGTTCCCTCCGATGAACTACTTGCTATTAGGGAAAGCAACAGAAACGATCAGCCAGATCAAGGTGTGTATGATATACGGCATACGGTTCAGTCGAATGAACTGTTTTAGATTAGGGAAGAGAACATAAACGGTTCAGCTTAACAAGATGTGTGTGATATGCGACAAAAAGGCCTGGAGCTTCATTCGAGAACAAGAACTCAGAGGTTAATTTGACATACATGACTTATAAGTTTCACAAAAATCATATCACTTTTTTTGGAAAACATTTAATTGTGTTGAATGTATATAATGCTCCGTCCTATTAGTTGAAGTAACCTCGAGTTCCATGTTTTCGAAACATGTCGTAACGTATCGGGAGTTTTGTTAGATGAGCTATCGGCAGGGAAGCTGGTCCTTGCTGCTGTAGGATCCCTCTTTGCATCCTTTATTAGGCACCCGAATGACCGACTATTGCCTCCCAATGGTCAATGCCATGTCCCCCGCTTGGCAGCATTTGCAACGGGTAACTGCATCGTCGCGCCGCGCCCGGCGCAACCGCATGCACACGAACATGCGTGATCGTGCACCAGCCCCAAACACTGGCAGCACAACTTATAAATTGACAGATGGAGTACTAGTTACAGTGATGCATATAATTAAGCAAAGGGATCGCACATGTCTGTATTGACTAGAACGAGAATGCAGTAGCACAATAAGAATTAAGGCCACGATGATGTGATCACAGTGGTCGTTATAGGAGGCAAGAAGAAAGATGCAGCCATCAATGTATGACCTCCTCCTCCTCAACTCAGTGCGCCGGGCCACCGTCCGGCGGCTAAGGAGCGGCGGATTTTGTGGCGAGGTCAAGGTGCTTCTCAACTAAGCCATCCAAGGCTTCCAGCCGGTTGAAGAAGGCCAACGTCGTAGCGTCCTCACTGGCCTTGTAGATACCTATGTACATGATTCACTCGTACACATGGATGTGTAGGTCTATGATTTCTTGCAGGGTGAGGAGCCTCGGTGCGAGCGCGACCTCCAAGTGGACATTCTTTGTGGCGTCAGCGGGCAGCCGCAGGGCCACCAGTGCTTGAAAGAGGTTCCGACCATGGAGGTCGATTTGGGTGGCAGGCAATGAGGAGCCCCGGTGTAACACCCCAAAAATTTAACCATGATTTGTTTATTAAAATTTCTGCCAGGAAATTAAAATTTTTAATTTCTGGATTTATCTTTTGGTTTCAGAACCTTTTTTTCTTTGATATTGTGGAGTTTTTTCCCCAAGTAAAAACTTTTAAAAAATGTTGTTGGGCTTGTATACCCTCTCTTGAAACATTTCTTTTATCAGTGGGATTAATTATATAATAATTTTTCCCTGAGCTTTAGTTCTTTTAAAAATGATTTTTCTTAAGTTTTAGGGTCCCATTTGCACTACAACCCTTTGATAAATTTATTTAAAAATCCCACCAAAATTTGGGGATGACATATGAAGTCCGTAAGTCACTTTTATGCAAAAATATCCTTTAGTCATTTGGAGATTTGAGCTCTACCCCAAGTTTTCAAATCTGGTCCTGTTTGCACTTTTGCACTACAACCTATTTAAATATTCCTTTAAAACTTCCACCAAAATTAGGGGGTGTCAGTAGGAGTATATAATTTAACTTTGTGCAAAAATCCACTGGTGTTCTTTGAAAAATTTGAGCAAATCATCCTCTTTTTCTCTCTGGTC
>LR880970.1:69124039-69138083 GCA_904067115.1 Aegilops sharonensis
TGGTTAAGGACTACAGTCTGGGATGGGTCAAGTGTCGGTCTTAGTGTCGGTCTTCGGAGGAGAGACTGCTAAACCAGAACATGGATCATGACTTGTGACTTATGATGATTCTGATTATTACTATCTGGACTAACCCTTTATATTATTTGAATTATTGAGTATCACTGGAACGGTTCCACCTCCTGGATATTCACTATGATTATGTCTTTTATAAGCCCTTTATGTGGTGTCGCCCAGAAGCCTGACTATGGCATGCTTGTCATTTAAATTATCTATAAGCCCTTTATGTGCTGTCGCACAGACGCCCGACTGTGGCATGTCTGTTATTTATTTACCTTATAAGCCCTTTATGTGGTGTCGCTCAGACACCCGACTGTGGCATGCTTGTCATTTTAATTAATTATAAGCCCTTTATGTGGTGTCGCTCGGACACCCGACTGTGGCATGCTTTATGTTATTATCCTTTCGAGGCGTCGCTTCAGACACCTGATCGGTGCATTTTATTCCTACTCCATTATTGCATATTCATGTTGTATATGAACAACCTGCTTGCGTGCATCACGGATTTTATTTTGTGACTAACGTTGTGATCATGAAATATTTCAGAACATGATTATCATTTGTTATATTATACCTGTGTTCATAATGTTTGCGAGTACATTCAAAGTACTCACTGGCTTGTCCCTGGCTATTGTCTTGGCCAGATTTCTTCCTTGGAGAGGAGCGTTGCGATGACAGCCCCGGAACCTAAGCAGCGGTGATAGCAGCCTCACGAAGATAGGAGTTATCCAGGTCAGCTGTTCCTATGGGAAATGGAGTCCCATAGACGCTGAGAGACCCCAAACCGCTTCCGCCATCAACCACTAGCAACCTTGTGTTTTACTCATAGGCCAGAATGGTCTTGTACTACATATTATGTATTTTGCTTGGAGTTTCTGTATCAAGTTGGTGCCTCATCAGCTAACAGTAATCCTGGGGCTGGTGAGCACAAGGGCCATTTTCTGGGAAATTAATATCCAGAAATCCGGTCCTGACAACCTTGGTATCAGAGCCAGGCTGACCATTGGCTAATCCTATCTTGGCCAGGTCAATAAACCTAAATTAACCAATCCACCATACCTTAACCTAACCCCAGCCAAGCTTCTCGTGTAAGATAGCCAACTAGTGACCCCGACACCTTTTAGCAGTCGGTGCCCAACCTGTCAGCCTAGCCTGTCGATCACGTGCCAGTGACCGACACCTAAATTTTCTCATTCGCAAGCGTGCGGAGGAAGACTCTGTCCCTTTTTCTATAAAAAGGGCACGCTAGCCTCAACACCGCACAGCACAACCTCTTCCCCAAACCGAGCTATAATTCCTGGCCCCGTTGTACACAACGAGACCACCGCAACCAACCTTGGAGGTTTTGTAACCGTGCTAGCAAACCTCACCCATCGTGCCTTTGCATTAGAAGAACCCCCAGAATATGTTGTGTACCAAGGACCCATGAGCGGTGAGAGCCGTCAATTCTGGGCCACAGTACACGTCTATGGTAGGGGTCTATCGCCAGAACGCCCCTATAGGTTCAGCAGAAGGACAACTTCCTTTGAGCCACAAGCCATCCAACTAGCTGCTCAAGAAGCTATAGTTCAACTCCGGCACTTGTCGCCTAGAGTTGATTGTCGCTCGTTCTAATACTACCCTAGACGTGACGGGTGTGGTAGGCCACCCCAGGTTGTCAACGGAGATCACGAGACGGATCCTGCACTGTTGCATCTGGTGCGCTATGTAAGTGTACTAGAGGAGTTGTTCGATCAAATCACCCTTGATCTGATCGCAGCTCGTGGAGAACTGGTTCGCCGAGCCCCGGCGAGAGGAGAAGATGAGCCCGACACTGACAACCCAGTCGTGCAGTTCGGACAACCGATTGAGTCCTTGAGGTCTGCCCCAGCCATCGACCAAAATACCTTGGTGTCCCCAGAAGTGCTTCGTCGCCTTTTGGGAACACGCTCCAACGGGATTGTGGCCAACAATTCCCGGGGTGGTCATCATCGCTACCCCAACACTGCAGCCCCTCAACCCCCTCCAGCTAACCCCGATGGTGAAACCCATGGAGAAGGCTCGACGTCCACAAGGCACGCCTGCTTAGATATGAACGAGGTAGACTAAGTCACTCGAGTAGTACCGAGTCTTAGTTTGTCCACGCCCTGTAACTGTGTGATCCTGTATCGCCATAATTAAATGATGTTTGCTTGTGCGCCCCTATTTTAAATAGTAGCCATGCATAAATATGTTGGTGTACGATTGCATTCTTAATTCCGGGCGTAGCTACCAAAAACCAACCCCGACAAACCAATAGTAATATTTTCAAAACAACTCTTAGCAAATCTCGAGGACGAGATTTTTCTTAAGGGGGTTAGTGTTGTAACACCCCAAAAATTTAACCATGATTTGTTTATTAAAATTTCTGCCAAGAAATTAAATTTTTTATTTTCTGGATTTATCTTTTGGTTTCAGAACCTTTCTTTTCTTTGATATTGTGGAGTTTTTTCCCCAAGTAAAAACTTTTCAAAAATGTTATTGAGCTTGTATACCCTCTCTTGAAACATTTCTTTTATCAGTGGGATTAATTATATAATTATTTTTTCCTGAGCTTTAGTCCTTTTAAAAATGATTTTTCTTAAATTTTAGGGTCCCACTTGCACTACAACCCTTTGATAAATTTATTTAAAAATCCCACCAAAATTTGGGGATGACATATGAAGTCAGTAAATCACTTTTATTCAAAAATATCCTTTAGTCATTTGGAGATTTGAGCTCTACCCCAAGTTTTCAAATCTGGTCCAGTTTGCACTTTTGCACTACAATCTATTTAAATATTCCTTTAAAACATCCACCAAAATTAGGGGTGTCAGTAGGAGTATATAATTTAACTTTGTGCAAAAATCCACTGGTGTTCTTTGAAAAATTTGAGCAAATCATCCTCTTTTGCTCTCTGGTCCTGTTGGGTGTTTTCTACTGCAACCCTATTTTATTTTGCTCTAGTGCCCATGAGCTTTTTCATGCTTATAGTCCTCCCTACAAAACCATTAAGTCCAGGAGAATGGACCCATTGGAGTATTTTTGGTCCATGAAATGATAGCCTTTAGCTTCTGTCCAGATTTGGTTTTCTCAAAATTTTGCACTAAGAAGTTTCTGGTCTTGACCAACTAACCTTGCCACCCTTTTATTCATCCAAAGAGACTATGATCTCGAGTTTTTAGCCACCCCAAGAGTGGCCTAGATGCCATTGGCATTCTGTCAAACACCTTGTGTGCATGGCCAGTTTTGGCTTGGTTTTTAGTTTGCAATGTGGACTTGATCCCCTGACCAAACCACAGTGTCCACTAATCTCCTTGCAAACCCTAACCTAGACCTACTAAACCTCATGTGGATTAGAGCCCCCTGGCAGGCATTGGCATTTTGCCGAATGCCTGGCGTGCGTGCCCTGGGCACGCCCAGAGCGCATGTTTTGCACGCGCGCGCACCGAGCCACCGCGTCACGCTACCGCCTCCCTGTGCCCGTTCTGGCCCCTCCCCTCGCACAGCCAACACGCGCGCCCCCTCCCTTGCCGCAGAGCCATCCCTAGAGCTCCACAGCGCCGCCGTCAGGTCGGTCGTGGCAACTAGCGTCCGGACACAGCAGGCACCTGCCTTGGACGGCGCCGCCCGAGCCACAGCCGCGCGCCTACTGCCCCGAGAACAGTCCGACCTTATCGAAGAGCACGTCCGCTAGTGCCCGACACCGCCACGCACCCCCTGCTGCAATAGAACGGCGGTTCGCCGTCGATCCTATCCACGACCGCCGCGGAACCGACCCTGTTTGCCTATAAAAAGGACCCCTGAGCTGAACCAGGCCCTCAGGCAACCTCTAGCCACTCCTCTAGAGCCCCCAGGGCCAGCCATCGACGGCGGGAAGCCTTCTTCCTCGCCTTCGGCCAGTTCGGCCGCCGCCACTCTTCGGCTCCGTTCATCGCGAGCAGGCCCTCCCCCGTCCATCCAGCACCACCACCCGACTCCCCTTGATTGTGCGGAGCCACTCAACCCCTCAGCCTCGACAGGGAGCCACCATAGCACGAACCCCCAGTTCTCCCGAAGCCACCGTCCGCCGCAGAGCTCGCCGCCGGCGACTCCCTTCACCCCCGCCAGCCTTGCGACCACCGGGAGGACCGCCCTGGACCCGCGGATCCATCCTCGCCCTCAGAACCCCGCGAGGAGCCTCCATTCATCGACAGCGATCGCCGGAGCCCCCGCCTCCGCTCGGGAAGAGGAGAAAGGAGGCGGGCGACTGGTCAAACCTGACCAGTGGGCCCAAGGGACCCACTGTTAGTGACCCCGAGCCGGTCCACGCTGGATTAAGTGAAGGCGTAAAACGCAGAGTACGCTTTCCCCCGAACCGTTTTTCTTTTTCTATTTCTTTTATTTATTTATTTTAAAAACAGATTTTGACACAAACTTTGACTAGCTATATCTTTTTAAATATAACTCCAAATGAGTTGATTCTTTTTCCTACCTCTCTCAAATTTTATTTCAAAAATAATTAGGAAAAAATTTTGTACTCTTTTTAAAGTTGGTGTTAATTTGAATATTTTTAAAAATAGGAGTTTGGAAGAAGAAGGCAACTTTCAAAAGTTTTCGAATGCACCCTGCCTCCCCACATCCTGAAGGAAAGCATACTGAACCCTGCCATAATAGGATTTTGGAAGAAGAAGGCAACTTTCAAAAGTTTTCAACACCACCTTGACATGGAGCATTCATTATTTTATGTGATGATATGATCATACGCATGACTGCATAATGAAGATTTCTTTAATGTTGGAAATGGATATGCTTGTGATATTAATCATCCTCGTATGCCTTTCATGCCTACCGGAAGGAAACCAGGAAAGTCTCTGTCTTGGGTAGACATGAGCTTGTCTCTAGTTCCTCGTCGAGACGATTGTGTCCGGTATGGCGTGAGGGGGTATGATGAGTGGTGATTCTGTCTGTTGATTGAATTATATTTGTTATGCTTATCATGTAGGGAATGCTTAAACCTCCTGAGTCGACCATAGATTGAGTCTTGTTCAAGTAACCCCCATACTTGTTTCGTACTACCACTTGTCCCTGCCGCAGGTAGGGTACAGTTCAGTAAGTTGGCAACCCCTTTCTTGGGACACACCGTACAGAGAGGCCATGGTGGAAGATACCGGCTGCATCCGGTGGGCAGGCCACCTGGTCCGGGGGCATGGGTGTTTCAGGTTGGGACCGAGAGGGGAGCACCCCTTAGTAGCGCGTGGTATAAATTTGATCCCATGCTAATCGAGGTTGTAGCCTCCCCACTTAGAGTTTTGCTTGACAGGTGTCGTGGGTGCTTCCAGACACCGGTAAGTTAAGCTGGTGTGTGCGGGTCAGGTGTGTTTTCAATTGAAAGACCGTAAATGGAATTAGTCCCGGTGGACTAAAGGAATCGGTCGTTACTCATGGGTAAAGAGTACACCCTCTGCAGAGATTATATCTATTCGAATAGTCGTGTACATGGTTAAGGACTACAGTCTGGGATGGGTCAAGTGTCGGTCTTAGTGTCGGTCTTCGGAGGAGAGACTGCTAAACCAGAACCTGGATCATGACTTGTGACTTATGATGATTCTGATTATTATTATTTGGATTAACCCTTTATATTATTTGAATTATTAAGTATCCCTGGGACGGTTCTACCTCCTAGATATTCACTATGATTATGTCTTTTATAAGCCCTTTATGTGGTGTCACCAAGACGCCCGACTGTGGCATGCTTGTCATTTGAATTATTTATAAGCCCTTTATGTGGTGTCGAACAGACGCCCGACTGTGGCATGTCTGTCATTTATTTACCTTATAAGCCCTTTATGTGGTGTCGCTCAGACGCCCGACTGTGGCATGCTTGTCATTTTAATTAATTATAAGCCCTTTATGTGGTGTCGCACGGACGCCCGACTGTGGCATGCTTTATGTTATTATCCTTTTGAGGCGTCGCTTCAAACACCCGATCGGTGCATTTTATTCCTACTCCACTATTGCATATTCATGTTGTATATGAACAACCTGCTTGCGTGCATCATGGATTTTATTTTGTGACTGATGTTGTGATCATGATATATTTCAGAACATGATTATCATTTGTTATACTATACCTGTGTTCATAATGTTTGCGAGTACATTCAAAGTACTCACTGGCTTGTCCCTGGCTATTGTCTTGGCCAGATTTCTTGCTTGGAGAGGAGTGTTGCGATGACAGCCCTGGAACCTAAGCAACGGTGATAGCAGCCTCACGATGATAGGAGTTATCCAGGTCAGTTGTTCCTCTGGGAAATGGAGACCCATAGACGCTGAAAGACCACAAACCGCTTCCGCCATCAACCACTAGCAACCTTGTGTTGTACTCATAGGCCAGAATGGTCTTGTACTACATATTATGTATTTTGCTTGGAGTTTCTCTATCAAGTTGGTGCCTCATCAGCTAACAATAATCCTGGGGCTGGTGAGCACAAGGGCCATTTTTTGGGAAATTAATATCCCGAAATCCGGTCCTGACACCCGGCGCGCGGGCTGGAGGAGTACGGAGATGTCGTCCGCAATCTTCTTGATGACGGTGAACCTATTGGTGGTGCGAACGATCATCTGGTCGAAGTGAGAGTCGTAGCTGGCGTCGACGGCGGCCATCCACCAGCTGGTCGCCAACACCGTGTGGAGATGATCCACGGTGCCATGCCGCAGGCTGACGTCGTGGACCATCTAGCAGAGCCGCTGGCCGCTCGCGCGCATCGCCGCCATGGGTCTGGAGTGAGCACTTTTGCGCTTATTAGTGTAGGTTCTTAGGCAAATGCTTAGGTGCGTACGATGTGGTAGATGCATTGGAATGGAGGGGCGCCTTTATATGAGTGCAAACTACGCTGCATTCACATCGTGCTGCCTCTTTTCCCGGTGCTCCTCCCATTACTTCCCTCATGCATTCACATGATGCTAATTGAAGGAGGATGCATCATTGGTCGTTCAACATTTCGGGAACCGATACTGTCTCCCTCGTCTGCATTAAAGCCTCATCGGGAACTGCGCCGCCCGCTGTCAAATAGAATAGTACTTCACCACCCACTGCACACCCGGCTAAACACGCCTCCTCGCCTCCATCTATGCTTAATTACTGAATTTTAGTTGCAAAAATTAGATACTACTAGTAATTTTTAGCTTCATATTTTGACCAATCGCAGTGTTACAAGGTTGGCAAATGGCAATGTTACTAGATCAACAAATGTCAATCTTTCTAGTTTGACAAATGGCAACATACCCAATATGATAGATACAAATCGCACCAAATTATTTGTAAGTCGTTTGTCATCCAAAAGAACCGTTTGTGTTCAAGAGATGCACAAATCCTACTCTCACTTTGCATACGGGTGTTCTGTCTAAAAGGTTTGTGATCAAGAGCCATTAAAACCTATAGCCATTAAAACCAAGACACATGGCGTCACGTGAATGGTTAACATAATGCACACGGTTTGAATTATACAAACATTTGAGATATTATAGTGGCAGCTATTTTTTTCAAAATGCCTTTGTTGGCTGTTATTCGAGTGCGCATTCTCTCAAAATGGAGACGAAAAATACCACAGCATGTCGGGTGCCATTCCAAGTTCCATGAATTTCAGACGAGTTTTGGATTTACTAGAATTTAAAAAACAAAGTATCTCAACATTCTGCTAGCAATCAACGGTGCCCTGGTGTTTGAATTCATTCCCATTTCTTGCATTGGACCTAAGTATGCACCCAAGGACACAGATTAGATTTTTCAACCAATTTATATGCACTGGAGCATGTGCATGTAGTTCGAATTCTAATTATGCACATAAATGCATTGATAACTCAGTTAATGCATTAAAATGTTCAACCAAACCCCGAAAAATCACAAAAAATAACACAACACTCCTGTTGTTCTATGTTGACACGAGAGATTTTTTGAAAGAAATAAGAGGCAATGGATATCGTTTCATCCCCAAAGGTGGGGTGTTCCCTACCGAAACTATCATGATTGTTGTGAGAAGCTCTAGTTTGTGAGAAGCATATGTACCCAAACCTGCCCCAAATGGGACAAAAAATTTACCACGGCATGTTGATTCAATTCCATGAAAGCATGCCAAGTTTCATGAATTTCAGATGAGTTCTGGATTTACTAGAATTTAAAAACAAAGTATCTCAATGTTTTGCCGGCAATCAACGTTGCCCTGGTGTTTGAAATTCATTCCAATTTCTTGCATGGGACCTAAGCATGCACCCAAGGACACATATTTAAATTTTCAACCAATTTATATGCATTAGAGCATGTGCATGTAGTTCAAATTTGAATTATGCACATAAATGCATTGAAAACTCAATTAATGCATAAAAATGTCGAAACGAACCCCGAAAAATCCCAAAAATTGACACAACACTCCTGTTGTTCTATGTTGACATGAGAAATTTTTTGAAAGCAATACGAGGCAATGGATATCGTTTCGTCCCCAAAGGCCGGGCATTCCCTACCGAAACCATCATGCTTGTTGTGAGAAGCTCTGGTTTGTGAGAAGCATATACCCAAACCTGCCCCAAATAGGACAAAAAAATTACCACGGCATGTTGATGCCTCTCCATGATGGCATACCAAGTTTTATGAATTTCAGACGAGTTTTGGATTTACAAGAATTTAAAAACAAGGTATCTCAATGTTTGCGGCCGAGTGATGATGGCAGGGTGTTTGACATTCATTCCCATTTCTTGCATGGGACCTAAGCATGCACCCAAGGACAAAGATTTGATTTTTCAACCAATTTATATGCACTGGAGCATGTGCGTGTAGTTCAAATTTGAGTTATGCACATAAATGCATTGAAAACTGAGTTAATGCATAAAAATGTCCAAACGAACCCTGAATAATTCCAATTCTTTTATGACACACATATAGTTGCATGTTCACTACAGATAAAAGGTCTAGCAATTCAAACACCGTCCATGGCCGCTGTGACCCCATTATGTAATTCAAATCAAGACGAAAAATCAAGTAGATCCCGCACAGTTTATTATAACCAACTGTGTGAGATGCTGCAAAAAATATCTTGGAGCACCGTCGGAGTATAGTACGCATACGGCTTACGCGAGAAGGTGCGACGGCTACAGTCCATGGCCCGCTCTAAATAAGGGACCGTGTCTGATGACACTTTGCGTGCCAGTTTTTTTGCTGAAGCGATTCCAAATTTTCGGCTTCCACGGAAATATCTACTTCCCCGCCCCCTCCCCCTTACCAAAAGCCGCATTTCCCCTATTTCCGCCTTGCTTTCCAAGTTGAAACCTGTACTCCTTGCTTGCAGCGCCGTCTCCTTGCCAGAGACCCTCCTTCACGCTGCTCGTCCTCGCCTATCCAGGCAGGTAATCCACACTCGACCCCCATCATCCTCCTCCTTCCACATCCCACATGCCCCGACCGCCGACACGAGCGCGACACCTTCCACCCAAATCACTGACCCCTCCACCAAATAAGCGCCAGCCTAAGCCATGGTGCACGCGGTATAGCCAGGATCAAGGAGCATTTGGCAGTGGAGAAGCAAATCACGGCCGCACACGCGGATGAGGTCGCGATGGCTGCCATTCGTGCCGACCCCTAGATCTTGGAGAAGCACCTCGCCGTCGAGGCCACCATTGACGCCTCATACGCCGATGCCGTGACGCAGTTGGCTGCTTTAAACGACAGTTCGTGGCGTTTTCTCGAGGCCACCGTTGGTGCCTTCGACAAAGACTACGAGGTGTTTTCTCAGCGTGCACGTGCTTACCTCATCTCAAGAGCCAACAGGTTTGTGCCTGGAGCGGCTCAGGCAACTCACCACTACAACGAGGGCACCCATGATGCGGAGGCCTCGCCCTCTTTCATATCCAAGGAGCCAATCGTCATCGATATCTCCGTGTGCACGTGCTTACCATGAGGATTAGCTTGTCTTATTAGCTCACTATAAGGACCCATGTTCAGTTTGCTAGCTACTGCCTTTACTTAACAAATTCTAGTGAATTGTGCTATCTACTTTTACCATGCAATCTTCTGCTATAGTGTATATGGTCTATATGTCGTGCAATGTGGTATTTAGTTAACTTCTTGGTTCAATTTGGCAAATGTGATGTTCAATTCTTCAGGGTGCAATATTTCCAAGTTGTTAAGCATGCTTGGTTTGGTTAACTATTTGATCTTCTATTACGAGTAAGTTATATTGTGCAATGTGGTTCTCAGTTAACATTTGGTTCATTTGTTGTGGTGTTTAGTTAACTGCTTGGTTCAATTTTGCAATGCGATGTTCAATTGTTGTGGCTGCATTCTGTTATGGTATACCATGTGAGGAATAAATCAAATTTGGCTATATTAAATACATGAGAAACAAATACAATTGCTATATTTCCAAGTTGTTAAGCATGCTTGGCTTGGTTAACTGTCTGATCTTCTATTAGGAGTATGTTATATTGTGCAATGTGGTGCTCAGTTAACGTTTGGTTCATTTGTTGTGGTGTTTAGTTAACTGCTTGGTTGAATTCTGCAATGTGATGTGCAATTGTTGTGGCTACATTCTGTCATTGTATACCATGTGAAAATAAATCGAATTTGGCTGCACTTAATACATGAGAAACATATACAAGTGCTATATTTCCTAGTTCTTAATCATGCTTGGTTTGGATAAATGGGTTTTCCATGTGGCTTGAATTAATCTGATGAATCAGCAATGTGCTTATTCATCATCAACATATTTTACTGATAGCATGCGAATCCTTACTTAACCTGATGACTAACTACCTTATATGTGTTGCAGGGAAACAATGGGAAGCATTGAGGTTTACAAGATGGTACTAACAATTAAACCTTGCCTTTTGTTATTCCTTTGCCCCATTTCCAATATAGAGAAGATATTTATGCACATCCTTGTTTTCAGGCTTCATTGATGATTACCTCTCAAACCACCTCTGTGGTCAGGAGGCGAGGAAAGTTTTCATACAACACCCACGGTTCAATATTGAAGTGTTCCTAAAGAGGTCGAAGGATGGACGGACAATCATCCACAGGCACTGTCCTAAAGTTGCAAAGACCTTCAACATGAATGAAGGCTCAATATTCGCCTTTTGCTTCAGCAGTTTTCCAGATGAGATGCATCTCTCTATGTACCGTCTATGATGCTAATTTCGAAAGGTTCTAGATGTTGCATGTGAAACTTGCTTCTGGTGCAGTTGTGTAATGGGCTAGCTGAGTGCTGAAGCTATATCATGTTTTACTCTAATGTATTTCAATTATGAAATCCTGCTTCCTTCATACGGAAACGGAATATATTATGTGCTTAATATGAATGTCAATTAGATTAGTAAATGGATTATTAATAATAGCAATTAGCTTGCTAATTGGGTTTTCCTATTGCAAACGGTTATTAAAAAAACACCATGGGCGGAGTGACTGTGTGGGATGTAAATACGAACGGAAATGTTTATCGGTGACTGACTGTGTGGGATGTACTTACGACCGGAAATGATTTTGCCTGTATAATTGTATTTTTTTAGCACTACTGTATGTATTTCTGTATTTGAGTGCTCGCCGGTTGCACACGACCTCATTTTGCCGAGCGTGTGTGCTAGGAGGGCATATCCTTGACGGTTTCTAGGTCGTGTGGGAAGGACCCACCCCCCTATTGCCCACACTCACTAGGTGACGGTTCCGAACACCGTCGCGAAAAGGGGTTAAAAACCGTTTGTATAGCACCGACGCGTATCAGTGGCTTAACAGCCCAGTTCTCAGCGCTTATGCCGAAGAACACTTGGCGGAGATACGCCAAAGCTTCTTACCAATGGTGCCTTCATCAGATGTGGAGATGAAGGAGCACACAAAGAACTACGCCGAATGGCAGAAGAATCGTTTGGCACAAGGATCCATCGATGACATTGCTACATGGTTGGCACAATAGCCATCACCTACGGTGTTGACGTACCATGCATATGACATAAATGGATACACGTTCTATACTGAGGAACATGATCAGAAGACCTCATATCAAAACAGCTATGTTCGAACAGAATGCATGACTGTAAATGAAGCTGATAAAAGGGTATACTATGGAACCATCAAAGAGAATTGGGAGCTTGACTATCACTACTAGGAAAAGGCCTACTAATGGCGCACCAGTTTTGCCTACTAATGGCGCATCACTGGTGCGCCATTACTAGCACGCCATTAGTAATTTTTACCAATGGTGCACCACTGATGCGCCCTTAGTATCTGGTATACTAATGGCGCACCACTGGTGCGCCATTAGTATAGGCCACTGGTGCGCCATTAGTATAGGCCACTGGTGCGACAATAGTATAGGCCACGGTNTGTTGACGTACCATGCATATGACATAAATGGATACACGTTCTATACTGAGGAACATGATCAGAAGACCTCATATCAAAACAGCTATGTTCGAACAGAATGCATGACTGTAAATGAAGCTGATAAAAGGGTATACTATGGAACCATCAAAGAGAATTGGGAGCTTGACTATCACTACTAGGAAAAGGCCTACTAATGGCGCACCAGTTTTGCCTACTAATGGCGCATCACTGGTGCGCCATTACTAGCACGCCATTAGTAATTTTTACCAATGGTGCACCACTGATGCGCCCTTAGTATCTGGTATACTAATGGCGCACCACTGGTGCGCCATTAGTATAGGCCACTGGTGCGCCATTAGTATAGGCCACTGGTGCGACAATAGTATAGGCCACGGTGTGCCATTACTATTTTTGAATTTTGAAGGCGGGAAAATAGTAGTGGCGCACCGTCTAACCCCCACCGTGCGCCATTACTATTTTTGAATTTTGAATTTGGATCTGGATCGTGATTTTTTTCCCATTTTTTGCTAGTTTTTTTTTGCTCATTTTTTGGCACGACATTATTTCAAATTTTGTTCCTGTTTTTGGATCTTGTACGTTCTTTTGCCGTGTTCTTTTGCCGGAGAGGAGTTCGCCGGAGAGGAGGAGGAGGAGGTCACCGGAGAGGCGCTCGCCTACATCGCCGGAGAGGAGGAGGAGGTCGCCAGAGAGGAGTTCACCGAAGCATCGAAGAGGANCTGTTTTTGGATCTTGTACGTTCTTTTGCCGTGTTCTTTTGCCGGAGAGGAGTTCGCCGGAGAGGAGGAGGAGGAGGTCACCGGAGAGGCGCTCGCCTACATCGCCGGAGAGGAGGAGGAGGTCGCCAGAGAGGAGTTCACCGAAGCATCGAAGAGGAGGAAGGAGAAACCATGAGGGAATGGGAGGAGAGGAGGGAGGAGGAGGCGCTCACCGGAGGGGAGGGGAGGAGAGGAGGGAGGAGGAGGTTCCCGGAGAGGAGGAGGTCGCCGGAGAGGAGGAGTAGGTCGCCGGAGAGGAGGGGCAGGTCGCCGGAGAGGAGAAGGAGGTCGCCGGAGAGGAGGAGAAGGAGTGGAGGAGAGGAGAGGAGGAGATGGAGTGGAGGAGAGGAGAGGAGGATATGGAGTGGAGGAGAGGTGGAGTGGAGGAGGTGCGCCCAGCCATATATACGACATAGTAATGGTGCACCGTGGGCAGGTGCGCCATTAGTAACTTTTTTATATTTTTTTGACTTATTTTGAATTTTGAAGGCGGGAAGATACTAATGGCGCACCATGGGCAGGTGCGCCATTAGCAAATTTTTTTATTTTTTTGACTTATTTTAAATTTTGAAGGCGGGAAGATACTAATGGCGCACCATGGGCAGGTGCGCCATTAGTGAGTTTGAATTTTTTTGAATTTTTTGCCTCTCCAGATCTTAAAAGCCCCGTATCTTTTTTTCTGTTAGGTTTTTGAGGATTTTGAAAATGTTTAACGGGGTTCCCCCGGTTAAATTCGGATGTAACTTTTCGAGTAGATGATTTTTCATATAAAAAACTTTTTCATCCGAGTTAGTATGCAAAAGTTATGCCCATTTTTACAAATTCTCGAGAGATTTTGCAAATGAAGCCAAAATTCATATTTGTAAAT
>LR880970.1:69141421-69158881 GCA_904067115.1 Aegilops sharonensis
AATGCTATACTACTTTGTGTCATGCATGGCCATAAATATGGTCATCTATGATATATACTACTCTATGATACTATATATGCACTATGTCATGAAATTTTCACGACAGATGTCCTAGTGTGAGGACTTAGTCGTGAGGCCAGCGCATCTATGTGGTAGCTTGAGAGGGGTTGATCGGGATGAGAGGCGCGATGCAGATTAACACACAAGACAAGGGTTTAGACAGCTTTGGGCCCCAGGAAACATCATCCGGTAATAGCCCTACATGTTGTTTGTGGCTAGGTCTCATTATGATCATGAGGGAGTCGCCGTATAAACCGGCTCTCCTAATTGTGTCTAGCCTTCCAGATTACTTCCTCTCCTCTTGGGGTGCCCTCCCCCTCCTTATATAAGTTGAAGGGGCGGGTTACATGTAGAGTCCAACACGGATTAGGACTTAACCTATTCTGGCGTCTCACCATGAGCTTCTCATCATGGGCTTCTCACCATGGGCTTCTTAACGTCTTGGTCTTCTTAACTCCAGACGACTCATTTTCTTAGCTAAGTACTTGCCAGGTTACAATCTGTCTACCGGGTTATAACTGCCTGCCTGCTTACAATCTTTCTTATAATTGTCCACCGGCTTACAATCTGGCTTATAACTGTCTGCCGGCTTACAATCTGTCGGGTCACCAATGAGTCACCAGGCTTGGGTGGTTTACCAATGAAACACCAAGTCCTAGCCGGCTCATATCTCCAACCAGGGGTATATCCCCAACATTATCCCCTAGTTTAATTTGGATTTATCCATGTTAAACTGATCCTGTAAAACAAACACAAGAACAAATTTGACAGATTGTGCTCTAGGTTAAGAATTCTTGTAAACCAGCATCTGATCATTCTTAATTCCTTGTTATTTCCTTCTTCCAGATAATCCGTGTCAATAGGCCAGCTTCATAATCAATTTGCTGACGTTGGTTTCTCACAGAGAAATATTGTGAAGAACAATTCATTTGACTCAGCTCCCAATGCTTAACAAAAATATTGGTCTTTTGAAATACTCATCTGATCTTCAGCCGGTTTGAAGATGTAAAACTTGCCAGCTTATCATTGCCAACATTGTCGGCTTGTAAATATTGATGGCACTGGGTCATAATTGTTGTTAACATCTGGCTTGAAAATGTACCTCCCTTATATGCATATCACTTGTAGCCCCCAAGTCTTAAGAAGGGAGTGTAGCAACCGCTTAAGACTTGCTTCAATATAAATGCCGCAACCTTAAAGAAATCCGGGTTGTTCCTCTCAGTCACTAGTCATAAACTGAATATTTCACACATGTAGCCCCCGAGTGCCGGGTTGTCATGCTTGCAGCAACCTGGGACTTGCAATTGCCTTATGCTCATAAAAACTTCAACCAGTGTAGCCCACAAGGGCCGGGTCATTATACAATAATGAGCAGGGACTTTGTAGATATGATCATGTAAACTTGAACAGCAACGTGTAGCCCCCAAGGGCCGGCTCAGCAAGACAATACTGAGCTGGGACTTTATATATATACTTCATTGAAAATAACATCATATGATGTAACCCCTACCATGGGGCTTGAACCCACATTATTCAGACAGGAGCAATTGGTAGCCCCCAAGGGCCGGCATATTATGATGTAATGAGTCAGATCTTTAATAAGGCAAGTAAAAAATGACCTTGCATTAGCCCCCAAGTGTCATCGTGCATGCTGACAGTGACATGGGACTTGCGTATTTGATGTAATATCAATCTGAATAATGTAGCCCCCAAGTGCCGCGTCGTAAGCCTGCAGTGACTCAGGGACTATTCCTTCCATTGCAGAATAAATCATATCCATTGATAATATAATAGCCATTGCGTTGAAGCGACTTTGAAAACCTTAATCATAATATTTATTGGTTGACAAGTAAATCCGGAGTTTAAATCTCAGTGACTCTTGGCCGACGGCGACTTAATGCGCATCCATTGTAATCCGGTATTTTTGTGACCTGGCGGCTTATAGCCTTTGTGAAAATCAATAATTGATAACCCGTTTGAAACACCAATTTCAATTTTTGATGATGCGCTTCAACTCAATCATTTATGTAAGTCATAGCTATGCAAATTATGCACAGAGTTTAAACAACATATGCCCTGACGACTTAACGTCAAAAGCCAGGGCGGGTAACAAACCAAACATAATATAGTCTTATGCAATTATGGAAAAGACTAGCATTAAGGCCTTTGATACTTCTCCAACGTATCTATAATTTTTGAATGTTCCATGCTATTATATTATCTGTTTTGGATGTTTAATGGGCTTTATTATGCAGTTCTATATTATTTTTGGGACTAACCTATTAACCGGAGGCCCAGTGCAAATTGTTTTTTTTCCTATTTGAGTGTTTCGTAGAAAAGGAATATCGAACGGAGTCTAAACGGAATGAAACCTTCAGGGGAGTTAATTTTGGAACAAACGCAATCCAGGAGACATGGAGTGGACGTCAAGGAAGAAACGAGGCGGCCACGAGGTAGGAGGGCGTGCCTAGGGGGTAGGCACGCCCCCACCCTCGTGGGCCCCTCGTGGCTCCACCGACCTACTTATTTCGCCTATATATACTCATATACCCCGAAAACATCCAGGAGCACCACGAAACCCTATATCCACCGCCGCAACCTTCTGTACCCATGAGATCCCATCTTGGGGCCTTTTCCGGCGCTCCGTCGGAGGGGGAATTGATCATGGAGGGCTTCTCCATCAACACCATAGCCTCTCCGATGATGTGTGGGTAGTTTACCACAGACCTTCGGGTCCATATTTATTAGCTAGATAGCTTCTTCTCTCTCTTTGATTCTCAATACCAAGTTCTCCTCGATCTTCTTGGAGATCTATTCGATGTAATACTTTTTGCGGTGTGTTTGTCGAGATCCGATGAATTGTGGGTTTATGATCAAGATTGTCTATGAACAATATTTGATTCTTCTCTGAATTCTTATATGTATGATTTGATATCTTTGCAAGTCTCTTCGAATTATCAGCTTGATTTGGCCTACTAGATTGATCTTTCTTGCAATGGGAGAAGTGCTTAGCTTTGGGTTCAATCTTGTGGTGTCCTTTCCCAGTGACAGAAGGGGCAGCAAGGCACGTATTGTATTGTTCCCATCGAGGATAAAAAGATGGGGTTTATATCATATTTCTTGAGTTTATCCCTCTACATCATGTCATCTTGCCTAATGCGTTACTCTGTTCTTATGAACTTAATACTCTAGATGCATCCTGGATAGCGGTCGATGTGTGGAGCAATAGTAGTAGATGCAGAATCGTTTCAATCTACTTGTCACGGACGTGATGCCTATATACATGATCATGCCTAGATATTCTCATAATTATGCGATTTTCTATCAATTGCTCGACAGTAATTCGTTCACCCACCGTAAGATATGCTATCTTGAGAGAATCCACTAGTGAAACCTATGGTCCCCGGGTCACTTTTCCATCATATTATATCTCTTTTATTTACATCGCATCTTGTTTACTATTTTGCAATCTTTACTTTTCAATCTATACAACAAAAATACCAAAAATATTTATCTTATTATCTCTATCAGATCGCACTTTTGCAAGTGGCCGTGAAGGGATTGACAACCCCTTTATCACGTTGGTTGCAAGGTTCTTATTTGTTTGTGCAGGTATTAGGCGACTTGTGTGTAACCTCCTACTGGATTGATACCTTGGTTCTCAAAAACTGAGGGAAATACTTACGCTACTTTGCTGCATCACCCTTTCCTCTTCAAGGGAAAACAAACGCATGCTCGAGAGGTGGCCAGAAGGATTTCTAGCACCGTTGCCGGGGAGGCTTACGCCAAGTCAAGACATACGAAGTACCCATCACAAACTCTTATCCTTCACATTACATTATTTGCCATTTGCCTCTCGTTTTCCTCTCCCCCACTTCACCATGCCGTTTTATTCGCCCTTTTCCCGTTTGTCTCTGTTTGCTTGCTTCTTGTATGCTCGTTTTTGTGCAATCTGCTGCCATAATGACTGAAATTAGGGAGGTTATCGTTGATAAGGATAGTGGTAATAACATGGAAAACATTGATGCTTTTGATGATTCTCATGAAGAACCTTCTATTCTACACACTAAAAAGTTTCGAATTGGTAGTGGTAATATTATTGGAAAAGGAGTTATTCAAGATCTCTTTACTTGTGCCGGTGCCATTCCCTCTATGGGTGGGTCTATTCTTCATAGAACTAGTAGTCTTGCGGATGCTATATCCTTGCTCATAGTTGAACTTGAAAGGCAATTTATCCATATGCATCCGTGCATACAGAGGATTTTCCTAGAGTTTTCTAATATCGAGCATTCTTCTGTTAAGCAAGCAGCTACTATCTTTTAGCACATGAGTTCAGATTTTTAATGAAAGAGGCCAATGAAATTTTTGCGCATTATAGGGTGGACGTTGGTCGTCCTCCCATAGAAGCTATCCTTTTTAATCAAGAAGACTTAATGCGTTTACAATCTTTAGATCATGTTGCTTACAACGAAAACCTTAGAAAAAAGGTTCCTCCCGATGTTCTAGTTGATAGAATTTCTAAACTCAATGATGATTTTGATATTTAGAACAATGGGTTAGGTTTTTCTCTTGAACAAAGGCTCATGAATTTTTGCCAAAAGACTGCTTATAGTGATGAATTGGTTGTGCAATATAAGGGGCCAAAGGAGGAACCCATACCTCCCGAGCTTGATCTTGTGGACTTTTGTCCCATTAAATTTAGCCCTTCTGATTTCTTTTGCTTGCCACAAAGAAAACTTGCTGCTGAACGTAGGGAATATGAGATGAGTTTTTGCAATTTGCCTTACCATTATTATGGTACTACCTAGATCTATTCTTGTTTTTATGCGTAGCTAGGGGCGTTAAACGATAGCGCTTGTTGGGAGGCAACCTAATTTTATTTTTGCTCCTTGCTTTTTGTTCTTGTTTAGTAATAAATAATTCATCTAGCCAGTGGTTAGATGTGGTTTTGTGTTTTAATTAGTGTTTGTGCCAAGTAGAACCTTTAGGATAACCTACGACGATAGTTAATTTGATCTTGCTGAAAAACAAAAACTTTTGCGCGCACGAGATTAGTTTTCATAAATCACAGAAACGTGCTTTTCAGTTGATTCTTTTTGAAGAATATTAATAAACAAATTACTCAGGACTTCCTCATTTGGTAGAATTTTTGGGGTTTCAAAAGTATTCGAAAGTTACAGATTGCTACAGACTGTTCTGTTTTTGACAGATTCTGTTTTTCGTGTGTTGTTTGCTTATTTTGATGAATCTATGGCTAGTATCGGGGGTATGAAACATAGAGAAGTTGGAATACAGTAGGTTTAACACCAATATAAATAAAGAATGAGTTCATTACACTATCCTAAAGTAGTAGTTTGTTTTCTTACATCAACACCATAGCCTCTTCGATGATGTGTGAGTAGTTTACCACACACCTTCGGGTCCATAGTTATTATCTAGATGGCTTCTTCTCTCTCTTTGATTCTCAATACCAAGTTCTCCTCGATCTTCTTGGAATCTATTCGATGTAATACTTTTTGCGGTGTGTTTGTCGAGATCCGATGAATTGTGGGTTTATGATCAAGATTATCTATGAACAATATTTGATTCTTCTCTGAATTCTTATATGTATGATTTGATATCTTTGCAAGTCTCTTTGAATTATCAGTTTGGTTTGGCCTACTAGATTGATCTTTCTTGCAATGGGAGAAGTGCTTAGCTTTGGGTTCAATCTTGCGGTGTTTTTCCCAATGACAGCAGGGGCAGCAAGGCACATATTGTATTGTTGCCATCGAGGATAAAAAGATGGGGCTTATATTATATTCCTTGAGTTTATCCCTCTACATCATGTCATCTTGCCTAATGCGTTACTCTGTTCTTATGAAGTTAATACTCTAGATGCATGTTGGATAGCGGTCGATGTGTGGAGTAATAATAGTAGATGCAGAATCATTTCGATCTACTTGTCATGGACGTGATGCCTATATACATGATCATGCCTAGATATTCTGATAATTATGCGCTTTTCTATCAATTGCTCGACAGTAATTCGTTCACCCACTGTAAGATATGCTATCTTGAGAGAAGCCACTAGTGAAACCTATGGCCCCCGGGTCTCTTTTCCATCATATTATATCTCTTTTATTTACACTGCATCTCGTTTACTATTTTGAAATCTTTACTTTTCAATCTATACAACAAAAATACCAAAAATATTTATCTTATTATCTCTATCAGATCTCACTTTTGCAAGTGGCCGTGAAGGGATTGACAACCCCTTTATCGTGTTGGTTGCTAGGTCCTTATTTGTTTGTGCAGGTATTAGGCGACTTGTGTGTAACCTCCTACTGGATTGGTACCTTGGTTCTCAAAAACTGAGGAAAATACTTACGCTGCTTTGATGCATCACCCTTTCCTCTTCAAGGGAAAACCAATGCATGCTCGAGAGGTAGCAGCCATTCAAGCCTAAACATACTGGCGACTTAAAGTTAAAAGCCAGGGCCGGTTTAGAAAATCCTCATATAATCATAACAAAGTAAATATCATACCTGTGATATTTGTTAACACTGCCGACTCATCTTATGTCGTGCAGTAAGGGTTACAACCCAAATATTGAGAGCACAACGCCCTAGTCAATTTGTTTATACCGCCGGCTTACAATGCCAAAGTTAGTAAGGGGTAACATCCCAAAGTTTAGAGCCAGAACTCCAAGTGCATAATCATCACACACTGGCGACTTTAACATCCAAAGCCAGGTCGGGTTAATAAACACCGGTTAGTTTCATATATGGACAATAAGGCATCATATCCCTCATCAGTTTCCAACAATGTATTAACATGTCACAAAATATGAACCTCAAAAAATTTCAAATATAAATCAAAAGATAAAAACAAGGCTTTTCATAGGCTGTCAGGCCTAAAAATCAAGTGCTTTCAAAGGGCCGCACAACCGCTGAGTTAAACCTTCATGCAAATCTTATAAGCCGGGCCTCACATGACCAATCACCATTTTAACCTTGACAAGTTCATTGTCTTTATAAGATTGACTGTCAAGAGTACGGCGAGTCATTCCAGGATTACCTGGGCGGAGTGGCAGACTTAAAAAGGCAGGATAACCCGGGTTTTTAGGTGAATACACTTGGCTTCCAAGCCTATTACCAGGGTCATTGTCCATTGAACAAAGAGCCCCCAAGTAATATTTCATTCTGGTATTACAAGCCGGATCAATAGGGTAATCATAGCTATGCTCAATGAGCAGGAAGCCCCCAAGTACTTTGTAATTATGGCGTACAAGCCGGATCAAAAGGGTAGTCATATCTATGCTTGATGAGCAGGAAGCCCCCAAGTGACCATAATAATATAAGCCCATGAGGCAGGATACCCCCATGTTTGAACCGCACATCATGTCAGCAAGTTCTCTTTGGCAACCTTTAATTTTTCGGAGAACTCGAACTTGCGAGAGATTAAATTCTTTTTGAACCGGAAATTCTTAAACCGGATATTGAGAGCTTCAAAGCTTGGTAAAAGACAAATTTCCCTTGAACCGGATTTTAAACCGGCATTCTTCATTTTGAGCCAGAAATTTTCTGACGGCCTTTAAATTTTCATCAATATAGCAGTAGTCTCCGGGGTCGGGTTATTTTTCCCTCCAATGACTCGGAGTTCTTGATTCACTGATACCGGCGAATTCTGCCGAGTTATGTCATTGTAGCCCCCGAGTCTTAAGACGACTCGAGGAGTTGTTTTGAGATTCTCCATTTTTGACCGTGATATAAACCGGCATATAGTTGAACAGCGGATTGCTAGAATATATTGAATCTCGGCTGGCTATAATGACCAAGTACATTGATCCTTCCGGTGTAAGAAAGTTCCATAGCTTGATGGTCTCCATTGTAATGATGAATTATTCATTGAACATTATGACATGGTCAAATGCTGGTGCATAATAATGGTGGCGCGAGCTACATATGCATGACACGTCAGTCGCTCTTGCAGTAAAACATTTGTCTGCAGCAAAAAACTTCACAAGACAAAGCTCTTTTAAAGAAAGAAATATGTAATATAAAAATATACTGGATGGATTTCATCTGATATGTTAGGCCAAAAATTATCCACCACGGAGTTGATGATCACCACGGTGAAGCTCGAATTAATCACGGCCGAGTCGGCCGCGGGAGCAGACAGATGAGCTGGCCGTGGCATTGTAAGCCAGCGCGGTCGGGCGAGGCAATCACAGGCGCGGTAAGCCGCGCGGATGGACGAATCAACCACGTCATAGATGTAAATTGGGCCGTAAAAACGGTGGTTTGCACATATATTCGTCGAGCATCATGGCATGGTCAGATGCTACCGCAAGATAACGGTGGCGCGAGCAATACATCCATGACATGACCATCGCTCTTGCAGTGAACAATTGCCATGCATCAAAAACTATCACATAAAGAATAAAACACAAATCAATAAAAATTGATTGGATAGAATTCACCTGATTCGTCCGGACGACAGATGATCTGTACGCAGAATCTTTGTACATAGTAGTGGTAGTGCTCCATGTGCTTTTTGGACTGATGCAGCACTTGTAGTAGTACTTTGAATGTAATACTGGTACTATAGTTTTTTTATACAGTCTGATGCTTCGTGTGGGATTACCCTCTTTCCTTTAATTACTCACACGAGGTGAGTGAATCTCTTTTCCAAACCCATACTTCGTGCTCTGGGTCATATAATATAATACTACTAATTGCCACACACACTCGGACGGCTGGATACCCAATCTTCTCGTGAAGTGGGCTGCTCTCTCCTCTGTTGCTTTTGCTGGATCCTTGTGCGTTGAACTTTAGGCAGCAGCTAAACCTGGTGCCTCGTCACGAGGTGAGCCGACGGTGACGGGCAGGTTGCAGCCTTAGTGCTGGAGGCAGAGGTGAGCGGCCAGCTTGGAAGGCGCGAGGCTAGCAGAGGCGAGGTGGAAACGAGCAGCTTGGCGGAGGCGGTGGCTTTGAGTTGAGGCCACGGCAAGCAGAGCAAGCTGGCAACAGAGTTGAGGGCAGGGGCACCGCGGCACGGCAGAATCAGTGGTGACAGGTTCGGCCTGGAACAGCGGCCAGTCGGAGGTGGCGAGGTGGTAGCGAAGGCGGATTCCGGCCGGGGCGTCCCAAAGCGAGCGGCTCAACGGGAGGTGAAGCGGGAGTCGCCGGAGTCGGAGGCCATGGCGTGTGAGTTGAGGCCGATTCAAAGCAGCGTGAGGCACGGCGGCGCTCGGCCATTTTTCTTTTCTTTCTCAACTTCCCAGTTAGCTCCCTTCTTTCCTTTCTTCAAGTAACAGCCAGCAGTTTCAGTTGAGCATGTAGGGGCGCAGCCGGAGGTGCGGCGCGGTAGTGGGTGATGCCCATAGGTTGATACGAGCGCGCGGCGACCCGGCAAAGGTGGGCCCCATCGGAAGCGGCCGCGAGGCCGGGTGGCTGACGCCGAAGCTGTCTGGCGGAGGTAAGGGCGGCTCTCAGAGGCAGCCCGTCGGCTCGATCCAGCAGTGCCGGGTGAGGCGGGGTCCCGGTGAGTCTGCGCCTCTGCGGTGAAGGCACACTGTCGAGTGACTCGGCAAAGGCGGCTCGAAGAGGTGGAAGCAAGGCGCTCGGTCAAGGGCGACTTAGCGCAACCTCTAACAGAGGATGGAATCGACGCGGCGGGTCTCAGCTGCGGCGGCTGCTCATCGCAAGGAGGCCCGCCGGCGCGGGGCAGATTGATCGAAAGTTGAGCGTGTCGGGCGGCGGCTCTCCTGTTTTAGTTGAGGCGGCCGGCGGCTCGAAGGCGCAGACGACGCGCAAAACCCGGACGGCGACTCTTGCAGATGGAGGCGGCTCTGATCGCAGCAGAAGTGAAGGCAATATCAAGGCGGCTCGGACCGGCTGTATCTGGCGACTCGGAGGATGCGACGAGGGTGCTCCGGCGAGTCGATGTATCGCGTTTGCCACAGCGGCGGGTTGGAGAGGCGCGGCTGAGGCCGGTTCAGTGCGACTACTCGGAGGAGAGCCCACAAGGCGAGGCACGGGCGGCGACTCATCCGCATCGAATGTGGAGCGACCACTTAGCAGAAGAGACGCTCGGATCGGTGAGGCGAGCAGGCGGCTCGCAGGTGCCACGGCTCTGTCGACTCGGCGACTTGAGGTCATACGAGCGGTAATCCGGCAGTGGATCGGTCTGCACGGGGTCGATGCCAACAAGGAAAAAATCCGCAGCAGAATGATTCGGGCGGCTCAACAGAGCCAGAACCACGGTCAGCAGGGGTGGCAGCTCGGATGGCCATGGGGTCGGAGTACTGTTTTGCTGGAAATAAGGCTGGCCATAGTGGTGGTATCATAGCCGACGATGTCATGCACTCGGAAATAGCAAGTATGCTGATATGGCAAAGAGTTAAATATATAGAGAGAGGGTAAGAATAACATATAGGTAGATACCATATCATGTTAAATGTGATGCTAATTTGTGTCATGCATGGCAATAAATATGATCTATGATACTATACTCTATGTATTATACTATGCGCTATAATTAATTAAAGGTAGTATCATATATATATATATATATGCATGATACTAGTATATGGCACTCTCCACTATGAGTGGCCTAAGTATATATATCCTAACTAAAACACCCACATGTAGTTCTAGTAGGTTTTTGGACTTTAATTAATTATATGCACTAAAATGCAATGCAAGGTAAGTGCAAAGAATGACTTCAACATAGCAGACGACCTAAAATGGGCTGTTACGATGTAGCTAGTAACTGACGATTTGTAGTTTGAAGTGCCGCATCTCCTTCTGATAACTATGATCCTTCTTGTGAGATGTTCCGGTATGGAAGGTGCTAGCACCAAAACTTGTGCCAAACTTTACCAATTTTTTTCCATGCGATCGTGAGAGCATGCGTCAATGACACAATGCTTTTCCTTATTGACTCTATATGCATTTCCTGAAATTAATATACCAACAAGGCCTACACCTCTGGCCACACCATGCGGCCGAACTATTTGAAGTTTTTTCCCGTTTCTCACACGATGAATGAAAACTCGCAAAGCGACACACAAATGATCTTGCTAACACGCACGTGTAGTTGCGACTATATATATATACATACAAACGAGATCTCTTTTTTTTAGATATTCAAAGTTTGAGATTGCTAGCGAGGCCTGCCGCCTGGTAAAATGTACCAGAAAATCAAATCATAGGGTACAATCATGATTTCTTATCGTGGAAAAAAATTGAAGGCGAAATGATGAACTCATGTTTTCGTTCGAACAAAAATATGATGTTAGGTAATGTAAATGTTTTGAAAATAGCAAATGGTTCACTCACGAAAGCCATGTGTCCACTAAACCGTGGTCGATGCCCCCCCCCCCCTCTGCCACACGCGCGATCTGAGTCGTGCGTTCTAATTGGCCATAACCCAAACCACACGGATCGTATGTCTGCACCACTGGATTCTCCTTGATCAAATGGCGATCCTCATCCCTTTCGACAGCACATGTAAATGTTTTGAAATAGCCCCTCCCAAAAAATGTTTTCAAATAGCACACGGTTCACTCAGGAAAGCCGTGCGCCTACCAAACCGTGGCCGATGTCCCCCCTTTGCTGCACGCACGATCTGAGTCGTGCATTCTGATTGGACAAAACCCAAACCCCACAGACCGTACGTTTGCACCCAGGTCACAATCAAATGTACTGGCATATCAGTGCCTCACACCCATAGCTCGGATTTAACTAGTATCTGACAAGATTCAGTTGTTACCTCAAATTAGAGAACATCCAGGCCGCCAGCCCTACCTCTTCTCCCAAAGAAGCAGTGGCCTCCACCGCGCGATGGAGTAGGCCCTGTGCCATCCATCATTCCGAGCAACACGGGGAAAGTATGACGTTGACTCCTGTAATGGACGTCGTCGACGGACCCTGGCACCAGCGGCAGTGGCAGGACTTCGATTGATGGATTGACCACTTCTTCGACATGGACGAACACTCGATACAGGTACATCCCTAACGTGGTCTGCGGCAGCCTTGGTGGCGACGAATAGTACAACCTAGGTTCCTGCATCGGTATCTCAACACCAATCACCTTTAGTATGGTGGACGGCTTCTTCATGCATTCCATTACTGTTAGAGCCCAGCTGTCTGGAGGAACAAACATACTTACTAGCTCACCTCAAGGTTGTTGATAAGCTCGTTCATGGACTCGCTACTCCAAGCACGTCGAGACATGACGTGGAAGGTAAGCTTTGTTAAAAACTCAAGCTCAGAGGGCACCGAGCCCAATCCTGGGTGCCACTGATCAAAGCTCACCAGTGCCCCATTGCAGAACAAACACCAGGAAGATTCAAACACATGACTGCAGTCGAAAGTTGTCCGGAACCTGACGAAGAAATCAGCCGGTGGCGGACAGACTTCGACGAGCAAGTAACTTGTTTGGATGCCGTGCGCAATGCCAAGAGCTTTGACAAGGTCGTCCGGCGAGACGGGAGGCTGGTCGCCGTTGATGGTTACCATCAGCACTTTGCCGGCAAACTGGTCGTCAAGCGCCGCCATGCCACTGTTGAGCGAAATCACGCAGCGACCGAAGGCAGGACAGACCTTAGGATCTCCGGCTCGGAGATCTGCGTTGACCGGCGACATGATAGTGCGCTTGAGTACAGGGAGTACAGGAGGGAGATTTGGGGGAACTGGAGTAGGAATCGAGATTCCAAAGGTGGGGGAGGGGCGGGAGACTGGGGATGAAAAGGTAGCATGAATTTCGAGAATGCACCAATATGCTCTCGGCGCGAAAGCGCACGAAAACACCGGTGGCGCCCACATGTCGGCCTAAGATTCCTTATTCTTTCTTTTTTGGAGAGCCCGGCCTTTTTTCAGGATCTTTTGAGAGCCCGGCCTGAGAGTCATAATTGACCTGTTTGGCATTGCGTTACTACTCAGCCCATATTCAACGAGACCTCACTGGCCCAAACAAGTGTACATCATCGAAAAGACACTTAGCTCAAATTATCTAACTTGAAAAAAGGAGATATACTCTGAACACTGGAGAATGGTGATTCCCTCATTTAGCCCACCAGTAGTTCGAAACAATAAATAGTTTGAAACAACGATATATACAACATTCAAACACTGACTAGTGACTACTACTGACATAAACAGCAAGACATGATAGTTCATAAGAAGTCTTGCTACACCACCAAGACGCACCCATCTGCAGCGCTCAGACTCTCGTGATCCAGACGAGAATGACATTCTAAACAGAAGCAACTATTACATAGTAAGAGTGACATAGACGAGGATGACCAAATGACAAGGAATATGCATAACAAAACAAAGAACTACCCATCTATAACCAGCAGCAAAGACAACAAAGTTATTCGGAGAGATGATCCAACACCATCATAATTTGCAGCCCCGCTTCAGTGACCAGTGATCCGGAGACACCAGTAGTCCACCCTTTCGATACAACAGCCCAATTACCTATCAACCTGAAGGCTTGAACCACATCACTGCCTGTTGTAATTGAGACATCCAAGGATCAAAGTTAATTCGGATGCCTTTGTCATTCTCACCTTCTTTTGGTTGCAGGTTGTATCGTTGAAAATCAGGGGAGTTTGCTCCCGAACTCCTATGGCTCGCCATGTAGACACAGTTTTCCATAGCAAACAGAGCCTCTCTGCCATCAAGGTCCTTGCCAACGGTGATCTCCTAGTTAATCGGATAATTGAGTCCGAGAAACAGTGAGTGTGAACCAAGGTTGTTTACCCGCCTCCAACTAAAAAATCCTAAAGGCCCCAACAAGCTGGTATCCTGATCATAGACGTAACAACCACTGTCCGGATACTCACGTATTACACGGTGCTTGTATACAATGGGGTTTTTGCAATATAACTTTTCCGGCTCATGTGTCAGAATGATCATCAGTCTTTTGCCATCGTCTGATCGAGCGAGGAACTAGTTGTGCTTCCCTATTTTTGGCAAAGGTGGTGTGATTACAAAGGGCAGTAACTGTAGGGACACTGCATCATATCAAAAAGGACAGGCATTGTTAATGTAAGATCAGCATTGTTCAGAGTATGAGTAGGATAATGCAAGAAACAACATTGATATGTCCCTGGTGGAACTGGGAGGAAAATACAGGGAAATGTATACTGGGTTCGAAAATATAGAAGTGCCATGCATGGTTATACTCATGTTATCTTGCAATCGATTCTTCACAGGAAACTACCATGTCATGCATGTTATGTAATCATGTTCTGTCCTCACAAACAAATTCTTCAAGGTAACTAACAGACCATGCATTGTTATATACTCGTGTTATGTGGGCAAAAAAATTGTGAGGATATTATTCTAGCCATTGATTAATTGCTGAAGGGCGAATATAGGTATGTACACATGGTAAGCATTGCAGGATTTCACTACTTCCAAATATAGAGTTCTCCATATGCACATTGACTTCCCTAATGTATGGTTAGATGAAACCAACAGTGTGGTGCATGTTTCTACATCATGAAAATGAGGAAACTAACATGGCCATTGATACACACTCATATTTAGTAGTAGTATATAGATTACTATAAAATAAGGATAATATCCATATATTCCTAATTGTTTGATTATTCACGGTACAAATTGGCTGTAATGACATGGTCACAATCGCATGAATTAACTCATTCCAAATATAGCTGATTTATGGCGTCTCTAATACATTGCCATAGTTATACTCAAATTTTGCTCAAACAGGGATATGCCAATCATCACAAAAAGTTCAAACAGTGTCATGGCGTCATCATTAACATGAGACAGAAACAACTTACACGCGTCGTCCCAGCAATATGTGGTGCCATCTGCTTTGTCGATCACATAGATGATGCCATTGTGTTCAATAGCATCACATAAGTGTGTATCAGCTTTGACGATGATCCACTGCGAGCTGGGTTGTCTCCAGCTAAAGAAGGCACCGGCGTAAAGATAGGCGAGTCCGCGGTCGAACAAGGCAATTAGCTTGAAGTCTGCGTAATTCGCATGTTGTGTGGGCACTTGGCAGATTACAATCTTCTGCAAAACAAGGTCCGTCCAACTGACGTGGTAATCTAGATGACTTGGACCGCGAAGGTAATACTCTATATAATCCAATGGAGGAAGGATAATGTCATGGGAGGTGTGGAAGTTCACGAGCACCAACTTTTTACCGTCTTCTCTGAAGGAAGCCATCCAGTGGGGGTTCATGCCGACCCAGTACATACCTGCCAAGAAGTTTCGGGCAATGGTGATCGGATCGACGTCGAGGGAAATGATGTACGGCGACCCACTACATACCTGCAAAGAAGTTTCGGCTAATGGAGATCGGATTGAAGTCGAGGGGCATCATGTACGCCTCCGTATCATGGTGAGCCAATCTCGCAAGACCAGATAGCAGAAAGCAGGGTGTCTTGAAAAGCTTAGGCCTCGCTTCGATGATGGCCGTGTGCATGTCCCTCGAGCATGCAACCAGCCGCAGGGCGCTCAACATATCCATACATGAACAACAGAGGTCGAGGATGTCACTGGGGAGATTGCTCCAAGCGCGGCTCATATGGATGCTGCGCGGTTCGCGTTAGGCCATGGTGGAGTTTGGAAGGTGGGGGTTTTGGGGGGCTTGATTTACGGGGGAGAAGGATGTCGGTGCTGGAGCGGCTAGCGAGGGAATAGTGGTACTGGGGGAGGCGAGTGAGATGACGGTAGACGGGGGAACAGTGAGATGAAGACGGAGACGGAGAAGGAGATGGAGATGGAGTGGTGCTATGGGAGTACAGAGGGAGACAAGGCGAGGCGCCAATGTGCTGTACAGCGGCAGTGACAAACTCCACAGTGCACAGGCTGAGGCTGACTTTGGTAACCCGAACACGCCGCCTGGACTAGTGTCAGGCGCAGGGTGTTGTCACTTCACTGTGAGGACCGGATGAATAGTATCTTGACCATCAAGTGTACCACAGTTGTACTACTACTACTAGTAGTAGGAACATGAGAACTCCAGTATTGTATAGCGGAAATAGGTCTCCCGTGCTAGCATGCCTGTTCACTTCATCGTTCAGGTATCATCCATATTGCGAGCAGAACCAAATTCTCGTGCATGCCCAATCAATGCCCTACCGCGATGCATGCAGTGGTCATTCTGGTGCATCAAGGATGGCATGCAGATCGTTCCACACTTGAGAAGAGGAAAAATGGAAAGGTAGAACGCGGCAGCAGAGGAAGAGAATGCTGGCTAACGAGGCTGGGAGGGGATCGAGTAGGAAGTTAATGCTCCACTCCTAAAGGTTTTGGGAAAACCTGATTTTCATATGGTGACTTATACTCACCTAAACAGAGGGAGTATTCCTTAACCAGAGAATGTTGTGTCTCCCACTCACGCGCTCAAAAAAAAAGCTACGACACATTTTTTTTATTTGTTTGCATAGGTCCCACCTATCAGGAAGGATGGGCACGTACACGAGCAGGTACGACTCATCAGTCTACACGCATAGCCTTTTAGTTTATTCTACCTAGTCGTCTAATCTACTGCCTGCATGCCACTTCTCCCATTTACTTCTCCATCGGGAACCGATTCTCCTCGGCTTCTTCACCTCCCCTTCGTCTTCATTTGCATCCAAACCCCACTGCGTTCACATTGTTTTAACCTCTTTAAATAATCATCTACTACTTCAATTAGACTAGCCATCTAATCCTAATTCTCCAAACCATAGCCCTCCATTCCAGCAGTTCCAAATGGCGAAAGAGATCAAGATGCAGGTTTTTAGCGTCCAACATGTCCTCGTCGAAGGCTCGATGCGCATAGTTGCCACCATCACCATCCACCCAAGGGTTGTTCGGCAGTGGATCAACAATGTATCCAACTCCCTCGAAAAGGTAGAGACGAGGGTCATCGGTGTCGATGCAGAGTACACGGAGCATGCCCCTGGGAAGATCCAGCGCGTCGCCATCCTTCAGCTGTGCCTCGAAGATGATGTTTTGGTGTACCACATCATACACTCGCCCTCCATACCAGGTGGGCTTCACGATTTCTTGTCTCGGGAGGACGTATACTTCTATGGGGCAGCCATCGAAGGGGACAAACAAAAGCTGGAGCCGTACAACCTTGATTTGAAAAGCATCGCTGACCTACAAACCATAATCAAAATTCCTGTAGAAGATTGTGATAAACGGACACCATCCCTATTCGACGTAGCAAATTTTGTGCTCGGTACAAATCTTCAGAAGGGTGACGAGACGGTGGCATTAAGGTCGTCTAGATGGGAGAATTATCCCTTGACGTACGAGCGGATAAAATATCCTGCCCTCGATGCCCGTGTGAGTTTCGAGATAGCTGCAAGGTCCAAAGAGCTTGTTGCGAAGCCGTCTCCCACAGAGAATGAGAACAAGAAGAAGA
>LR880970.1:69159675-69169700 GCA_904067115.1 Aegilops sharonensis
AGAAGAAGAAGAAGAAGAAGAAGAAGAAGAAGAAGAAGAAGAAGAAGAAGAAGAAGAAGAAGAAGAAGAAGAAGAAGAAGAAGAAGAAGAAGAAAGGCTGCACCAGCAGGAGGGCATTATGGATGGATGAACTATTTCCTCTCTTGTAAAAAAGTATTCCCTCTCGGTGTATACTGATATAGATGGAATATTTCGATGGTGTGCATGTCTTTGGAATAGAGTACTAGCGTGGGTCTGCTTGACTATAAGGAACTATTTATCCGCATATATAGCTTTCTCTGCTACTCCTTCGAGTGATCGCTATGCAGTGCATGTGTCCGTAGACATGACAGCTTGTCCATGGAAGTTCAACTACGGCGACCATCACGTTTCATCTCGTGATTCCCACGACGCCTCTCCAACCCACGGCACCACGCCCCCCGACGTGCGCCTCACCACTCTCGGCCGCACCACCCCTCTGCCTTTGTGTGCATGACATGTGGGCCACCTAAAATGCGGTGAGCATCAAGTTTATACCACAGCCACATGCGATTCCGACGACGCCGCTCGAACCCATGACACCACACGACCCCTGACCTGCGGCTCACCCCTCTTGTCCCCACAACCCCTCTGCCTTCGGGAGCATTACATGTGGACCAGTCACCTATCGGGTCCACATGTTATTGACTCAAAGGTAGGTGTAGTAAGGCGCTGAAGCTCAGTCCCGACGACCCTGAGAGGGAAATGTAATTCCTGCGCCAGGGCTTGTGGTGCTCCCGTAGCACGAACTCGTGCCAAACTCGAGATTTGTTTCTTTACTATACATGCACACAACGATTTAATGGACATTGTAATCTCAACATGTGATCGGGAGCTCTAAATTTGAATTTGAAACTTATAAAACGAAAAGATTCAAAACAAATAAACTGCGAGAGAGGGAGTATATCGTAGGATGTGTCCCATACAAAATAAGTCCCCTGGTTTGTCACCGTGAAGATGCGGTTAGAAAGGAGCACAGCGTCTTCCTACTCGTACGGCAACAAATCGGCCACAGACAGCATGGTCCGCCTTTGACCGCCATGTGCAAGGTTCATGCTATCTTATTCAATCTCACCTTGGTTCCATCGTACCAATTCATGCGGTGGCCCGTTGCATGGCTGATCCCAATGTTGGACAAATGTTCTACGGAAACGGTGTCAACATTGTAAATGTTGTGCAAATTGGTGTTGGTACCCTCCCGTACATATGCAAGCCAATCTCCACTCGCACCGAGCCTAACCTGTGAAACTGTGGGCAAGGGAGAATTTGGAAATGGACACAGAAGTAGTCTTTAGAATGCATTTACTACGTGATCAAAGTCATCTTACCTGCTCATCGGAGGAAATCCGTGTGCCCCTCAATGTCGGCATCTCAAGGGGCGTCAACTTGCAACTACGGCCACGCCGCGCTGGAGAGACCCCCAAGGAAACCTCCTCGTGCGTTCCACGGAACATCAAGATGCATTTGTATGAGTAGTTTATCTTGTGAGAGAAAAGGATGAACGAGGGAAGGCCTCTAGAGATAGCGATGGACACTACTACTACCAATGTGCCAGCGTTGCAATGGATCCAAAGTAGTAGGATAATACTTGTTCACGTCCTTGAAATATAAACACTCTAGTTTTGATATACATGTGTCAGCAGACATGACAGCTTGTCCATGGAAGTTGAACCACGGCGACCATCACGTTTCTTGTTTCTAGCATTGCCACACCCACACGCGATCCCCACGACGCCGCTCCAACCCACGGCACGACGTCCCCTGACATGGACATGGATCCTCTGACGTGGCTATCACTGCCTTGCCCTGCCTTTCCTTCGCTGACAGGTGGGACCCATGCTTATGGGTCCCACATGTCAGTGACAGAATGGTAGGATTGTTTGCGTCAGGGGATCCTCATCCCGCCGACGTGCCCCTCATCCCTCTTGGCCCCACCGCTCCTCTGCCTTTGTCTGCATGACATGAGGGCCAGCTGAACTGCGGCGGCCATCAACTTTCTACCACAGACACACCCGATTGGACGCGGTTTGCCTGCTCCACTGCTGTGCTCCGATCCGTACTCCCGCACCATCGAATTTTCATCCAGCGACTATGACACATTTCGTCCCGGGCATCAATCCTCAGCTGGAGTACTTTTGTACTACAGGTAGTACCCGCTGGTGTGGCCATCTATGCCTCGTAACGCCCCGACGCCCAGCTGTGGCACCCTCGCCACGGCCACGCCACCACTGGTCGGTTCATCTCGAACGAGTGAGTCACGAACCACGCCACAACCATGAGAATGACATGTGGGCCAGCCGCATTTAAGGTCCGCATGTCATTGACTCATAGGCCGGGCACTAAGCCACTGAAGTTCCATCCTGTGGGCCCTGAGAGGGAAATGTAACTCCTGCGGCTGGCCGTGTGGTGCTCCCGCAGTACGAGCTTGTGCCAAAACTGGAATTTGTTTCTTACTACTACCAACTAGTACTAGTAAGGTACACGTGCATTGCACGCATGAGATTCTGGTTGTTTGTGCATTATGCTTCTACATGTGGAGTTTTCTGGATTCTAACATGTGGCAAAATCTGGTGGAATGTAAGGTTAGGCAAGTTTGATTAACTTAGGTGAGTGTTTGGTTCAAGCCACACCTTAGGCAAGCCACACTAAGGCCCCACATGACATACACACAAAAATGTGGCAAGATTCCCTTAGGCTTGCCAACTTGTGGCTCTCATTTTGAAGAACTAATAACTTTTCCTAAGCTTAGTTGCGGCAAAGTTAGTCATGAATTAAGTTCAACCATGGAGTCTTCTAGATTATACATGTGGCAGAATCTAGTGGATGATATCCAACGACCAGTAGTGCTCGGATTTGCCATCTTTGTACCGTCAGATTGGCTTCATCAAACGACCAACTTTCAAAAAATTTCACACACTATATAGGGGGTATAGATATAGATGTGTCGATCCGTTGTAATGGATCCAAAGTATATCTATTTAGTGGAGTGCACTCTAAACACGTTATCTATTTAGTTTTCTCTAACTTTTCGTAGCCATGCAACCAAGCCACATAAGCTTCATGGGTGCCCCCCACATCATATTATTCATATTATGTTGATTGAAAAAAAGATAAATCACCCAAAACAAGATCTTCCCATTTTTTGTTCCTACGATGTTGTGCCGTGCACGTACCTACTAAAGTTGTATAGTGGTAGTACTAGTAATATAGTATTAGGAGTACAAACTTGGTACTAGTAGGAGTAGTACTAGTACGGAATGCTCCTACTCTATCAACGAGCCCCATCTGACACCAAATTTCTTGGCTTCCGTGCTACAGCTAGATCTTCCCCTCGTTTCTATTTTCCAACCCGGCGGCGGGCGGGGTGTCGGTTTTCTCAACGGCGGTTGAGGGAGTCCTGGATTGGGGGGTGTCCGTATAGCCGAACTATAACCTTTGGCCGGACTCCTGGACTATGAAGATACAAGATTGAAGACTTCGTCCCGTGTCCGGATGGGACTTTCCTTGGCGTGGAAGGCAAGCTTGGCGATACGGATATGTAGATCTCCTACCATTGTAACCGACTCTGTGTAACCCTAACCCTCTTCGGTGCCTATATAAACCAGAGGGTTTTAGTCCGTAGGACGAACCACAATCATACCATAGTCTAGCTTCTAGGGTTTAGCCTCTCTGATCTCGTGGTAAACCCTAGAAGCTAGCCTATGGTATGATTGTTGTTCGTCCTACGGACTAAAACTCTCCGGTTTATACAGACACCGGAGAGGGATAGGGTTACACAGTCGGTTACAATGAGAGGAGATCTTCATATCGTATCTCCAAGCTTGCCTTCCACGCCAAGGAAAGCCCTATCCGGACACGGGACGAAGTCTTCAATCTTGTATCTTCATAGTCCGGGAGTCCGACCAAAGGTCATAGTCCGGCCATCCGGACACACCCTAATCCAGGACTCCCTCAGTAGCCCCCGAACCAGGCTTCAATGACGATGAGTCCGGCGCGCAAATTGTCTTCGACATTGCGAGGTGGGTTCTTCTCCAGCTTCATATACTTGTAAAATAGTGTCCGGCTTCTGATAAATGCTGCGCTCCTTGGCTTCCACGTCCAATAAAGGCCATCTTCCACGTGTTGAACGAATGCGAAAGGCCAGGGTATTTTTACATTTTCCCCCCTAGCTGCTCAAATAAGCTGGCTATATAAAAAGAGACGAGGATCTGGATCCGAACCACACCATCTCCCCTTCGCAATCTTTCATCGGAGCGCTTCTGACCAGAAAATCCATTCCATCATGGATAGCCGACGCGGCTCCTCTTCTCGCATTCCCAGCCCCAAGCTGGGGGATTGGGAGAGATGCTCCGTCCCGCATAGCAAGCTAGTAGTGCTTCAATCCTAGGGGCTACTCCCCCCGGCATATATGGTCCCGGTTCGATCCGGGATTGCCACCTATGGCGGCGAAGAGCAAGCGGTGAGCGTCCCCAATCCCTCTCAAGGAGAGCGGGTGTGTCTAGTTCCTTATTTAATAAGGGGACTCGGATTTCCAATTCATCCGTTTCTCCGAGGTCTACTGGAGTTCTACGGCCTCCAGCTACACAACCTCACACCTGATTCCATAGTGCACGTTGCGGGCTTTGTGGCCCTCTGCGAGCTATTCTTGGGCGTCGAGGCCCATTTTGCTTTGTGGAAGAGGTTGTTCTACCTTGTGCCCCGCTCCCAGGAGGGGTCAATTTATCAAGTGGTCGGAGCCGAACTATGGCGCATCGCCAGGACCGGATACCTATCCGGTACCCCTAAGAAGGCTTCCGAGGACTGGCCTTCGGAATGGTTTTATGTGGATGACGTCCCCCTGCCGGACCCTGTGCGGATCGGCCTCCCTGAGTTTAACAACGCTCCATTAAAGAAACGCCTGAGGTGGCGCCCACGGGATCCTCAAAGGGAAACTGACAGGGATGTCCTGTACCTGATGAGCCGGATAAGATTGTTGGCTCATTCCGGATTGACCATGATCGAGGTCATGGCCACATGCATTATGCGGGGGGTGCAGCCGCTTCAGTACAGAGGCCACCCCATGTGGGATTTCAACGGGGAGGACGATGCCACCCGGTGTGCTCGCAAAGGACCAGATTCGGCTGCCACTCTAACGGAGATCTTATCCACTTTGTATAAGGGAGAAGAAGAAGAATTCATTCGCATCAACCCACGGGGCGGATTCTCCATGTATAACCCTCCAAGCTGGGTAAGCGAACATTTTTACTTATCTCCCCACTTCCGTAATTCTCATAATTGAGTACTTAGTCTGGCGATGTTAACGTAGGAGCTACGCTAGACGATGAAGGAGATCAACAGCCCTCCCCCACAGCCAGAGGACCCAGGACGGTCCCTCGATCCGGATTCCCAAGAGGATCCGGACTTATGTGTGGAGTTAATTGACGGGGTATTTCATCAGTTGAGTAAGGACAACACCTTAGTGGCCATTACGGCCGATTATCCCGGACTACTTCCAGCCTCAAAGGTAACCGAGACCGAAGTCCCTATTCTTTGAAGGGGATCCATCCATGCCTTATTTTGAATGCTGTAAATAGTGTTTCGTTTTGCAGGGGAAACCCTTGAGGCGGAGTGCCGGGCCCGCGGTGGGCAGCCAACAGGGGCCGCTGAAGCCAGGCGGGCCAAAAAGAAGTGCGGACCAGATCGAGACTCCGGTGCAACGGTACGTCGTGCGAATTTAACGCCTAGGGCTTATGCCTCAAGTCAAGCTAATGCTCATGCTCTCCTTAGAAAGAAGAGAGCCCGCCGGACTATATCCACCGGCAAGACTTCAAGGCCGGGTCCGGAAGCGGAGGCGGACACGGGGCGCGCGTCGGGCATTCCTCCGACAGAGGATGCAGATGGGCTATCTGCCACCAATTCAGAGGTGGAGAGTGCCATGAACCACAGGCATCACCGGACTGTTCTTCAGGACGCATGTTTTTCCCCAGAGGCATTGAACGCCTTTAATATGGGAGATGCGTACCTCCGTGCCGCTCAAAATGGTCTAGCCAGAGCCACAGAGCAGTATGTAAAACACATACGGGTGAGTAAATTTGATGGCTATATATGTCAGTAGCCCCCGAGACTTGAAATAGTTAAGACAACTGTTTTAAGGATCACATGTTATGCAGGGTCTTACAGAGAAGAACACGCAACTGTCTCTGGAGCTGGCAGAGTGCAAGGCCCAACTCGAGGCCGCACTGGCTGCTTCAGCTATTGCCAAGGGACCCCCTCAGGTAATATATGCTCCGAAAAATAATTCCGTTGTAAAGTGCGGCATGTGTGCAATTCTGACGATAACAATGCAGATGGGGCCGGAGTGAATCCGGACAAGCAACAACTCCTACGCCAGCTAAAGGCTAGCGAGCGCGTGCTGACAAGGGTGAGGCAAGAGAAGAACAAACTTCAAGATGCCAATACCCAGCTGGGCGAGGAACTAAAGGATGTTCGTATTCAGCTGTCTGCTTCCGTAAAGGAGAATCGGCGACTTCGACGCGGCATTTTTAGTAAGTGCTTGAACGAATTCTTGAAAAAAAAATCGACGAGGAAGTCGATTGACAGAGCTATGTCTGTAGGTCTGCTGACAGGTCGTCCCGCGGAGGAAATGTTCGGTTCGACGGGGGACCTTCTTCCCGAGCTGTTGCAACTGCACGAACGAGTTCAGCAGGCAATGCAAGGCGTCGTCCAGGCTATGTGGCCATCCCTCTCCGCTCCCGAAGGCCTTGGGGAGCTTGCTAAGAAGCTGGAGGGAGTGCGGCAGCGCTTCCGGTTGTGGAAGATATTGGCATGTTGTCAAGGTGCCAGGGAGGCCTGGGCTATGGTGAAGACTCGGTACACGAAGGCCGACCCGAACCATATGGCCGAAGTCGGCCCTATGGGTCCTGATGGAAAGGAGATCCCTGTCAGTTTAGTATATGGCCAGGTAGAGCTGGCTGCAAAGTATTCTCAACAGGATTGTAAATTAGACCGCCTGTTGGATGGTATTGAAGAAAAATATATCGGGTCGGATTGACTCTGTAATTTAAAATGACATGAAAAATGCCTTCTAGCCGGATTTTAGATCTTTTGTCATTGCGGACCTTTTCGCTTGGACCTCTGGACCCTATAGTCCGGAGTGTGTACGAATACCCTCTCGATTATGTAAGAACCGGGGCATGCATGGAGACAAGGCGTAGGGGTCATAGTTGCTTTAGCTGACAAGTGCCCAACTAGTTACGTTATATTACATGGTTAGTAAGAAACATCTTCCAGGGAGAATAGTTCCGTTAGGGGTTCCTTTCCCTGGGAGGCATGCCCTAAAGTGCATGTCCAAACTGCTAAAAATAGCAGAAAAGCATCTGGGGGCAGATAAATAAACAAGAAAAATCATCTTTTAGTTCACCAACCGAATATTCCCTTAAGAACGCTAGCTTTCAGCTTCACCCAGTCTGAGGTACACATCCGGCTGACCCGACAGTAACAATCGCAGAGGTGCTCCCTTTACCACCTAGCCGAATGAACGGGAACATAGGGGTAAGCACAGGAGCCAGGCAACCCAGCTTGGCCAAAACATAAGTCATATCGGTGCATATAATGGTGTATAAAAGGTTCATGCGGAAGTGTCACACATGGTTTGGGCATGAGGCCTGTTTATACAAACTTCTGACAAAGAAGCCCCCATGTATGATGAGCACAGGTGGCGCGTCAAGTATGTGCGAACAAAGCGCAAGCAAGCCCCTAAGGGCTTTGGAGAGAAAAGAAGAAAAAATAGGTAGGGAGAAGGAGAGAAATGCCAGACAGCTAATATGAAAAAAATAAAAAAGGTGGAAGAGGAAGGAGACGAACACGGAGTCCGGCGCTAGGCGTAGAATCTTCGTAGGTGTGCCGCGTTCCATGGGTTCAGCTCGAGTCGGTTGTCCGATGCGTTTCGCAGACGGTACGCTTCACCCGTCAGTACTTGGTCGATTATGAAGGGCCCCTCCCATTTGGGCTTTAGTTTGTCCTTTTTCTTGTCCGGCAAGCGTAGAACTAGCTCGCCAACGTTATAAGTTTTGGCCCGTACTTCTCTGCTTTGATATCTTCGAGCCTGCTGTTGATAGAATGCGGAACGGGCTTTTGCTACGTCGCGCTCCTCCTCCAATGCGTCCAAGCTGTCCTACCGATCGAGCTCGGCTTCTCTTTCTTCGTACATGCGCACGCGAGGTGAGTCATGAATTATGTCGCAGAGCAGCACTGCCTCTGCGCCGTACACCATAAAAAATGGTGTGAATCTGGTAGTGCGATTTGGCGTGGTCCGCAGCCCCCAGAGTATGGAGTCAAGCTCCTCTACCCAGTGCGTGTTAGATTCCTTGAGGGATCGCACTAGTCTGGGTTTAACGCCGCTCATGATGAGACCGTTGGCTCGTTTGACTTGACCGTTAGTTTGTGGGTGATAGACTGAAGCGTAGTCGAGCTTGATGCCCATGTTTTTGCACCAGAGTTTAACTTCGTCGGCCGTGAAGTTTGTGCCATTATCAGTTATGATGCTGTGGGGGACGCCGTAACGGTGTACAACCCCGGATATGAAGTCTATCACCGGTCCGAATTCGACCGTCTTTACAGGCTTGGCCTCTATCCATTTGGTGAATTTGTCCACCATGACCAGTAGATATTTTTTCTTGTGGGTTCCTCCTTTAAGAGGTCCAACCATGTCAAGCCCCCAGACCGCAAAAGGCCAGGTGATGGGTATGGTTTATAGGGATGTAGGTGGCATGTGGCTTTGATTAGCGAATAATTGGCAACCGACGCATCGCTGCACGAAGTCTTGAGCGTCTGCCCGGGCCGTCGGCCAATAAAATCCGGTACGGAAGTGAAAGTGCGTTATATCGACTAGAGGGGGGGGGTGAATAGGCGATTTTTATGAATTCTTCACTGAGGAATTTGCCGGCGAGGAAATTCCTTAGAGAAGAACTACTTGCAGCGGAATAAGTACTCAGAAGTAAGCACAACAGAATACACGCATGGTCATCAGGATGAAATGAAGACTAGCACAGAGTACAGAAAGCATAATCACAGGATAACACAAGATGAAGAAAAATAGACTGAAGAAATTGAACTGAGGAAATTGAGAAAGTCTTCAGTCAAAGTATTCAAACACAGATATGAACAAACACTCAACACAGTAATGAGGAAATGAAAGGGTTGAGGAAATAGAACCAGTTAGGTTGGTGAAGACAATGATTTGGTAGACCAGTTCCAACTGCTGTCTCAGTTGTACGTCTGGTTGGAGCGGCTGAGTATTTAAACTCGAGGACACACAGTCCCGGACACCCAGTCGCTGAGCACGCAGCTCAGGACACCAAGTCCTCACCCTATTCTCCTTGAACCAAGGTCACACAGACCTCGTCCAATCACTCGTGGTAAGTCTTCAGGCGACTTCCAAACCTTCACAGACTTGGTCACTAGGCGATCCACAATTCCTCTTGGATGCTCTAGACCATGACGCCTAACCGTCTGGAAGAAGCACAGTCTTCAAAGGTAACAAGCGTCGGATCCACGTAGGATCAATCTCTTCAGTGATGCTCAATCACTTTGGGTTTGTAGGGGTTTGGTTTTTGGGTTTTTCCTCACTCGATGATTTTTCGCTCAAAGTCCTCAGAGGATGGGTTGCTCTCAAATGACAAGTGTCAAGTTCTCTCTGAGCAGCCGACCAGCTAGTGGTTGTAGGGGGCGGCTATTTATAGCCTAGGGAGCAGCCCGACATGATAAGACATAAATGCCCTTCAACGATATGACCGTTAGGTGGATAAGATATTTTGGGACAGCTGGCGCGCAGCACAGCAACGGTCGGAAATTTGAATATCAAATTCCTCAGGGCTATCATGTTCCTCACTGTGTAGGCAATCCGCACTGGCGAATTCCTAACTCCTCAGTCAGAACAAATTCCTCAGCGACCAGAAGAACTTCGTCTCTGTCACTGAAGAAATTGACTGAACTGTATGAGATTTCCAAAGGCTTCACTCGAAGGGATT
>LR880970.1:69169884-69189399 GCA_904067115.1 Aegilops sharonensis
TTTGGGTTTTCCTCACTTGATTATTTTCGCTCAAAGTCCTCAGAGGATGGGATGCTCTCAAATGACAAGTGTCAGTTTCTCTCGGAGCAGCCAACCAGCTAGTGGTTGTAGGGGGCGGCTATTTATAGCCTAGGGAGCAGCCCGACATGATAAGACATAAATGCCCTTCAACGATATGACCGTTAGGTGGATAAGATATTTTGGGACAGCTGGCGCGCAGCACAGCAACGGTCGGAAATTTGAATATCAAATTCCTCAGGGCTATCATGTTCCTCACTGTGTAGGCAATCCGCACTGGCGAATTCCTAACTCCTCAGTCAGAACAAATTCCTCAGCGACCAGAAGAACTTCGTCTCTGTCACTGAAGAAATTGACTGAACTGTATGAGATTTCCAAAGGCTTCACTCGAAGGGATTGGTAGGTGTAGGATTTTGAGTTGAGCATCACATGGAAATTTTTCCTTAGTATTTCCTCGACCCCCTTTAACAGTACGGTGTTTCCTATGACTCAAGAAAGAGAAAAACGAAACTACGAAAACAAAAGTCTTCACGCTTCATGTTCCTCAAATGAATACCAAGTCTTCAAGGTCACACCAATTTCTTCAATTTCAAAGTCTTCAGAAAGTCTTCAGAATATCAAAGTCTTCAGTCGAAAAACTTCATTTTTAGGGGTCGACTTTCTCTGTAAATATCAAACTCCTCATAGACTTATAAACCTGTGTACACTCACAAACACATTAGTCCATTAACCTATAAGTCTTCAATACACCAAAATCACTAAGGGGCACTAGATGCACTTACAGGAAGGCCTTGCTTAACATGGCCCGGGCTGCGGCGTGGTGCCCGCCTAGGCCGGCATGAATTTCAGCCAGAAGATTTCACCCTTCTTCTTCGGAGATACACCTTTGAAGGACTCCGGTTGTGCTCTTCTTTTATAGCTCTCCCTCGTGGACTTTGTAGGCTTTAGATCGCCGCACTATGCAGCGGGCCTCGTTTTGGTCCTCGGGAAGTTCCTGCCTAGTTAGGTAGGCTAGGAATGGTTCTGTCCATGGGGCAATGACTGCCATTATTGTGTGGGCTGACGGTGTTGTTTCGTTGGCATAGCCACCAACTGTGTCAGAATGTTCGGTGAGGGGTAGTGTGGCTGTGTCCGAGCTATTGTTTCCGGACTCTCCCTCCCATGTTACGGACGGCTTAAAAAGCCTCTCTAAGAAGATGTTGGGAGGGACGGCATCGCGTTTTGCGCTGATGCGTGCCAACACGTCTGCTGCCTGGTTGTTCTCCCTGGCTATATGGTGAAATTCGAGCCCCTCAAACCAGGCTGATATCTTTAAGACGGCGTTGCGATAAGCTGCCATTTTTGGATCTTTGGCGTCAAAGTCTCCATTTATTTGGGATACCGCGAGGTTTGAATCCCCCCGGACCTCTAGGCGTTCAATGCCCATGGAGACTGCCATCCGGAGACCATGTAGAAGGGCCTCGTATTCGGCTGCGTTGTTGGAGTCCGTGTACATTATCTGAAGTACGTACTGGACTGTATCTCCTGTAGGGGATGTCAGGACGACGCCAGCCCCCAGGCCAGCCAACATTTTGGAGCCGTCGAAGTGCATGATCCAGTTGGAATATGCGTCGTACTCTTTAGGGAGCTCGGCTTCGGTCCATTCGACGATGAAGTCAGCCAAAACCTGTGATTTGATAGCTCGCCGTGGCTTGTAAATTATATTGAATGGAAGGAGCTCAATGGCCCATTTGGAAATCCGGCCCGTTGCGTCGCGGTTGTTTATAGTATCATTAAGAGGTACTTCGGATGCCACTGTTATTAAACACTCTTGGAAATAGTGTCGCAGCTTCCGGGATGCCATGAACACCACGTATGCTATCTTTTGATAATGAGGGTACCGTGACTTGCATGGAGTTAGGACAGTGGACACGTAGTAAACCGTTTCTCGATCGACGACGAGCACCGCGCTTACAACTTGATGGGTTGCCGCGATGTATAATAGCATTGGTTCGCCCGTGTTGGGCGCGGCCAGGACCGGATTTGTCTCCAGTATGGCTTTTATTTCTTCAAGTCCGGCCGTGGCGGCATCCGTTCACTCGAAGTGTTCGGTGCGCCACATGAGGCGATAAAGAGGTAATGACATTTCTCCTAAGCGGGAGATAAAGCGGCTTAGAGCCGCCACGCATCCGGTCAATTTTTGTATTTGCTTGAGGTCTTTTCGGATATCCAATTGCTACAGTGCTCGGATCTTGGCTGGGTTTGCCTCAATTCCTCTACCGGATACAATGAAGCCCAAGAGCTTTCCGGCTGGCACGCCGAAAACACATTTTTCTTGGTTGAGCTTAATGTCATATGCTCGGAGATTGTCGAACGTGAGCCTCAAGTCGTCTACTAGAGTTTCGACATGTTTTGATTTGATGACCACGTCATCTACGTATGCTTCAACTGTTTTGCCGATCTGGTTGGCCAGACAAGTCTGAATCATGCGCTGATATGTTGCGCCGGCGTTTTTGAGCCCGAAGGGCATCGTGTTGAAGCAGAATGGGTCGTACGGGGTGATGAATGCCATTGCGGCTTGATCTGACTCTGCCATTTTCATTTGGTGGTAGCCAGAGTATGCATCGAGGAAACACAATGAATCGTGTCCTGCAGTGGCGTCGATGATTTGATCAATTCGGGGGAGGGGGAAGGGATCCTTTGGGCAGGCTTTATTTAGGTCTTTGAAATCGACACATAGGCGCCATGATTTTTCCTTCTTTGGTACCATCACCAGGTTTGCTAGCCAGTCCGGATGTTTTATATCTCTGATGAATCCGGCTTCCAGTAGTTTTGCTAGCTCCTCTCCCATGGCTTGTCTCTTAGGTTCGGAGAAACGCCGAAGAGTCTGCTTAACGGGCTTGAATCCTTTTAGGATGTTCAGGCTGTGCTCGGCCAGCCTACGTGGGATTCCTGGCATGTCTGAAGGGTGCCAGGCAAAAATGTCCCAATTTTCTCATAGAAATTCTCTGAGTGCGGCGTCTACATCGGGTTTTAGTTGTGCCCCGATGGAGGCCGTTTTTGTGGTGTCCGTTGGATGGACTTGGAACTTGACTATTTCGTCTGCCGGCTTGAAGGAGTTGGACTTGGATCTTTTGTCGAGTATCACGTCGTCCCTGTCCACCGTGGACCGCAACACAGTTAGTTCCTCACCTGCCAGGGCTTCGGATAGTGCCTCGAGGGCCAGTGCGGCTGTCTTATTTTCGGCGCGGAGCGCTTTGTACGGATCACTAGCAAGAGTGATGATTCTGTTGCGTCCGGGCATTTTGAGCTTCATGTACCCGTAATGGGGTATGGCTTGAAAAATTGTGAATGCTTCTCGCCCTAACAGAGCGTGGTATCCGCTGCTGAACGGGGCCACTTGAAATGTGACCTCGTCGGATCTATAATTATCCGGCGTGCCGAACACTACGTCCAGTGTGATTTTCCGTGAACAGCATGCTTCCTGGCTGGGGATTATTCCTCTAAAGGTTCTGTTGCTTCGCTCAATGCGGCTCCAGTCTATTTCCATTTTTCGCAGTGTTTCCTCATTGATGAGGTTCAATCCGCTGCCGCCGTCCATGAGTACCTTTGTAAGCCGGAAGCCGTCCACTATCGGACTGAGGACCAATGCGGCTGGTGCTCGGGCTGTCCGGAATTTAGGTTCGTCACTGGCATTAAAAGTAATAGCCGTGTCACTCCATGGGTTTATTGTTGCTACCTGGTAGACTTCGGCAAGGCTGCAGAGCATTCGCTTCCTAGCATTTTTCGATGCGAAGGTCTCGAAGACTATTGACACCATACTAGCGTTTCTGGGGTGGTGTTCTGCGGATTCTGGAGTTAAAAGCTCCTCGCCACTCTTGGCCACCTGCCGGAGTATCCAACATGCTCTAAGGCTGTGATTTTGTGCGACTTCCCCTGAGCTATGAATTTTACACGGTCCATTGAGCCATCCCTCCAGTACGGTCCCATACCCTATAGATGGTTTTTGTTTTTTGCTATTTGGCTTAGGTGCCTGGCGATAATGCACCCTTTTGTTTCGGACTGGGATTGTGTTCAGGGCCGGATTATCCCAGAACTTCGTTTCGGTTTTCCGAACGCTTTTTGTCGCACAGTACTTTTGTACTATGGATGTCAAGTCGGCGAAGCGTGTAATTTCACGACGACTTATGGCGTTGAGGATTCCGATGTCCGTGTCGTTGTTACAGAAGAATGTAATTGCATCCTCCTCACGACAGTCCTTTATCCTGTTTATAACCAGGAGGAATCTGGCCCAGTAGTGGTGTAATGTTTCTCCGGGCTCTTGCCGTATTTTGGTTAAATCCCTTATAGTTGGGTGGGCGGGTGGTTTTAAATCCGGAACCTCGCCCGACCTAAGACTCAGGGGCCAAGAAATTTCCGAATCCAGAAGCTTGTTTTCTTGGACGTTATTGCGTGAATTGGGCCCGCTGCCTGACTTTAGGTTCAGGGCTTGGGCGATATCCTCCCCTTCGCGGATATCCGGCTTGGAGGGGTCGGGAATCCGGACACATCTGGTCCTTAGGATGGGCGAAAATTCACCGTGTTGTTCTTCCACCACTTCAACGTGGTGGGTGACCTGGGGAGAGTCAATCTCTCTCTGATCGGGTTTAAGCCCAATCTGGCCGTAATCTGTAGCGACTCCCAGGGCGGCGATGCGATCCAAGAGCTCGTTTAGGGAAGAGAGCTCCATCGGATCCAACTGCTCGGCGAGTTCCGAGCTGATCTGGAGATTGCTTTCGATGACCCGAGAGGTCATCGCTGGTGCGGCGGCCGAACAAGCGGTCATCAAAAACCTGCCTAGCCGGAGAGTTTGGCCGACAGCCAAAGCTTCTTTAGCGACCGCGCCGTCTTTAAAGACGGGGTGTGGCATCCTTCCTGTTGGTGACGACACAGAGGAACTCTCAATGAAAGCACCAATGTCGGTGTCAAAACCGGCGGATCTCGGGTAGGGGGTCCCGAACTGTGCGTCTAGGCGGATGGTAACAGGAGACAAGGGACACGATGTTTTTACCCAGGTTCGGGCCCTCTCGGTGGAGGTAAAACCCTACTCCTGCTTGATTAATATTGATGATATGGGTAGTACAAGAGTTGATCTACCACGAGATCAGAGAGGCTAAACCCTAGAAGCTAGCCTATGGTATGATTGTTGTTCGTCCTACGGACTAAAACTCTCTGGTTTATATAGACACCGAAGAGGGCTAGGGTTACACTGAGTCGGTTACAATGAGAGGAGATCTTCATATCGTATCGCCAAGCTTGCCTTCTGCGCCAAGGAAAGTCCCTATCCGGACACGGGACGAAGTCTTCAATCTTGTATCTTCATAGTCCGGGAGTCCGGCCAAAGGTCATAGTCCGGCCATCCGGACACCCCCTAATCCAGGACTCCCTCACCGACGATCTTATCCACGGCCGCCGCAAACCGACCTCGTTGCGCCAAGGAAAATTTTTTTTACTACCCCCCTCAAATTTAATCTAGTTTATTTTAAGATTTATTTGAAAAAAATTCAGACAACTTCTTTGCACTGTTTTTGAAGTATGTGTTATTTGAATATTTTCAAAATAGGATTTTTGGAGAAGAAGGATACTTTCAAAAGTTTTTAGGATGCACCCTGCCTCTAAACAACTTGAAGGAAAGCATTCTGAACCCTGGCATAATATCTTTGTGTGTTAGTTGGCACGCTTATAACACCGCCCTAATACAGAGAACACATTATTTTATTTAGTGACGCGATGATTTACTTGAATTGCATATTTGTGATTTCCTTGCTGTTGGAAATGAATATACTTGTGATGGTAATCATCCTCATGTGCCTTGCATGCATGTCGGAAAAGAATCCGGGAAAGCCTCTGCCTTGGGTAGGCGTGAGCTTGTCGCCGGTCTCCGTCGGGACAGTTGTGTCCGGTATGGCATAGTAGGGTATAATGAGTGGTGATTCTGCTGGTTGAAATATTTTTGTTACACATATCATGCAGGGAATTTATAAACCTCCTGAGTCGACCGTCGATCGAGTCTTGTTCCAGCAACCCCCATGCTTGTTTCGTACTACCACTTGCTCTGCCGCAGGTAGGGTGCGGTTCAGTAAGTTGTCAATCCCTTTCTTAGCACACACCGTACAGAGAGGCCATGGTGGAAGATACCGGCTGCATCCGGTAGGCAGTCCACCTGGTCCGGGGGCATGGGTGTTTCCGGTTGGGACCGAGAGGGGGGCACCCCTTAGAGCACGCGTCATAAATTTGATCCCATGCTACGCGAGGTTGTAGCCTCCCCACTTAGAGTTTAACTTGACAGGTGTCATGGGTGATTCCAGACACCGGTAAGTTAAGCTGGTGTGTGCAAGTCAGGTGTGTTTGCAATTAAAAGACCGTAGACGGAATTAGTCCCGATGGACTAAAGGAACCCGTTACTAGTGGGTAAAGAGTACACCCTCTGCAGAGATAATATCTATTCGAATAGGGTGTCCATGGTTAAGGACTTCAGTCTGGGTTGGGTCAAGTGTCGGTCTTAGTGTCGGTCTTCGGAGGAGGAACTACTAAACCAGAACTTGGATCATTATCTGTGACTTGTGATGATTATGATGATTATTATTATGGACTAACCCCTTATATTTTAATTATTGATTATCCCTGGGACGGTTCTACCTCCGGGATATTCACTATGATTATTTTTCCTTATAAGCCCTTTTTGTGGTGTCGCTCAGACGCCCGACTGTGGCATGCTTGTTATTTACTTTATAAGGCCTTTATGTGGTGTCGCACAGACGCCCGACTATGGCATGCTTGTCGTTTATTTACCTTATAAGCTCTTTATGTGGTGTCGCTCAGACGCCCGACTGAGGCATGCTTCATATCATGATCCCTTTGAGGCGTCGCTTCAGACACCCGATCGGTGCATGTCATTTATACTCCATTATTGCATACTCATGTTGTATATAAATAACCAGCTTGCATGCATCATGGATTTTATTTTATGACTGGCGTTATGATCATAGGACAATTTTCAGAGCATGATTATCGTTTGTTATATTATACCCGTGTTCATAATGTTTGCAAGTACATTCAAAGTACTCACTGGCTTGTCCCTGACTATTGTCTTGGCCAGATTCCTTGCTTGGAGAGGAGCATTGCGATGACAGCCCCGGAACCTAAGCAACAGTGATAGCAGCCTCGCGAAGATAGGAGTTAACCAGGTCAGCTGTTCCTGTTGGGAAATGGAGTCCCATAGACACTGATGATCCACAAACCGATTCTGCCATCAACCACTAGAAACCACTTGTTGTACTCATAGGCCAGAATGGTCTTGTAGTTCATATTTTTGTATTTTGCTTGGAATTTCTGTATCAAGTTGGTGCCTCATCAGCTAACAGTCATCCTGGGGCTGGTGAGCACAAGGGCAATTTTCTGGAAAGTCATACCCGGAAAACCGGTCCTGCCAAATACCTACTAGTCATGGTGGATAAATTCACCAAATGGATAGAGGCCAAACCTGTTAAGACGGCCGAATTGGGACCTGTGATAGACTTCATATCAGGGTTCGCGCACCGTTATGGCGTCCCCCATAGCATCATCACTGATAACGACACGAACTTTACGGCCAACGAGGTCAAACTCTGGTGCAAAAACATGGGCATCAAGCTCGACTATGCTTCAGTCTATCACCCTCAAACTAACGGTCAAGTCGAGCGAGCAAATGGTCTAATCATGAGTGGCATCAAACCCAGATTAGTGCGGTCCCTCAAGGAATCTAATACGCACTGGGTAGAGGAGCTCGACTCCATACTCTGGGGGCTGCGGACCACTCCAAATCGCACCACCAGATTTACACCATTCTTTATGGTATACGGCGCAGAGGCAGTTCTGCCCTGTGACATAATTCATGACTCACCTCGCGTGCGCATGTACGAAGAAAGAGAAGCCGAGCTCGATCGGCAGGACGGTTTGGACGCATTGGAGGAGGAGCGGGATGTGGCAAAAGCCCGTTCCGCATTTTATCAACAACAGGCTCGAAGATATCAAAGCAGAGAAGTACGGGCCAAAACTTAAAACGTTGGCGAGTTAGTTCTACGCCTGCCGGACAAGAAAAAGGACAAACTCAAGCCCAAATGGGAATGTCCCTTTATCATCGACCAAGTCCTGACCGGCGGTGCGTACCGTCTGCGAGAAGCGTCGGATAACCGACTCGAGCCGAACCCATGGAACGAAGCCCGTCTCCGAAGATTCTACGCCTAGCGCCGGATTTTGAGTTCGTCTCCTTCCTCCATCTACATTTTTATATTAGCTGTCTTCTGTTCCTCTCCTTCTCCCTCCTTTTCTATTGCAGCCTTTGAAAGCTTGTTCGTGCATCGTTCGCAAACACTTGACGCGTTGTCCGCGCTCATTATACCTGGGGGCTTCTTTAACGGAAGTTTATCTATACGGGCTTCTTGCCAAACACATGTGTCACACTTCCGCATGTACCTTTTATTCACCATTATATGCATCGATATGACTTAAGTTTTGGCCAAGCTGGGTTGCCTGGCTCCTGTGCTTACCCCTACATTCCCAATTGTTCGGCTAGGGAGCACCTCTGCGATTGTTACTGCCGGGTCAACCAGATGTGTACCTCAGACTGGGTGAAGCCGAAAGCTAGCGTTCTTAAGAGAATATTCGGTCGGTGAACTAAAAGACGATTTCTTACCTATTTATTTATCTAACCCCAGATGTTTTTCTGCTCTTTTCGCAGTCCGGACATGCACTTTAGGGCATGCCTCCCAGGGAAAGGAACCCCTAATGGAACTATTCTCCCTGGAAGATGTTTCTTACTAACCATGTAATATAACATAACTAGTTGGGCACTTGTCTGATAAAGCACTAATGACCCCTACGCCTGGTCTCCACCGCATGCCCCAGTTCTTACATAACTGTGAGGGTATTCAGACACACTCCAGACTTTTGGGTCACAAGGTTGAAGCGAAAAGGTCCGCTATGACAAATAATCTACAATCCAGCTAGAAGGCATCTTAAATGTCATCTTTAATTACATAGTCAATCCGACTGATTGTATTCCTCTTTAATGCCATCTAATAGGCTGTCTAGTTTACAGTCCTGCTGGGAATACTTTTTGGCCAACTCTACTTGGCCGTACACTAAGCTCACAGGGATCTCCTTCCCATCAGGCCCCGCAGGTCCGACCTCGGCCATGTGGTTTGGGTCAGCCTTCATGTACCGTGTCTTCACCATGGCCTAGGCTTCCCTGGCGCCCTGCTGGCAGGCCGATATCTTTCATAATCGGAAGCGCCACCGCGCTCTCTGAAGCCTCTCTGCAAGCTCTCCAAGGCCTTCGGGCGGGGAGAGAGATGGCCACAAGGCCTGGGCGATGCCTTTCATCACCTGCCGAACTCGTTCGTGCAGTTGTAAGAGCTCGGGAAGAATTTCACCCGTAGAACCGGGCATTTCCTCTGCAGGACTGCCTGTGAGCATACCTACAGATATAACTCTGTTAGTCGACTTCCTCGCTGAACTTTTTTTTAAAAGTTCGTTTAAGCACTTACTAAAAATGCCGCGTCGAAGCCGTCGATTGTCCTTAACGGAGTCAGACAGCTGGGCACGAACATCCTTTAGTTCCTCACCTAGCTTGGTGTTGGCATCTTGGAGATTATTTTTCTCTTGCCTCACCCTTGTAAGCACATTCTCGCCGTCCTTTAACCGGCGCATGAGATGTTGCTTCTCCGGATCTATCCCGTCGCCATCTGCAATATTATTGTCAGTCCTCTACACATGCCGCACTTTACAAGTTACTTATCTTTTGTAGCATATATTACCAGAGGGGGTTTCTTTGGCTTCCCCCGCTGCGGCTAGTGCGGCCTCAAGTTGGGCCTTGCACTCCTCCAGCTCCTGGGACAGTTGGGTATTCTTTTTTGTAAGATCCTGCGTAATAAATGATCCTTAAATCAATTATTCTAACTATTTCAAGTCTCGGGGGCTACTGGCACATATAACTGTCAACTTTTCTCACCCGTATGTCTTTTACATACTACTCTATGGCTCTGGCTAGACCATTTTGAGCAGCACGAAGGTGCGCATCTCCCGAATTAAAGGCATTCAATGCCTCTGGGGAGAAACACGCGTCGTGAAGAATTGTCCGGCGACGCCTGTGATTCATGGCACTCTCCACCTCGGAATTGGTGGAAGATAACCTTTCGGCCTCCAATGTTGGAGGAGCATCCGACGCATGCCTCGTGTTCGCCTCCACTTCTAGACCTGGCTTTGGAGCCTGGCGAGCGGAGGATTGATCGGCAACCTCTCCGGATACAGTCTGGCGAGCGCTCTTTTTCCTGAAAAATCACGAGCGTTAGTATGTCTCCCGGGAATAAAGCCTGAGAGTAAGGTGGCACGCCATACCGTTGCGCCGGAGTTTCAATCCGGACCGCACTTCTTTTTAGCCTGCTGGGCCGTGCTGCCCCTTGTTGGCTAGCCGCCGTGGGCTCGGCCTTCCGCCTCACGGGCGCCCCCTGCGAAACGCCGTCGGTATACGGTGATAAAAAATAAGCACGGATGGGTCATTTCCAAAGTATTGGGACTTTGGTCTCAATTACCTGTGAGGCTGGAAGTATTCCGGGGTAATCAGCCGTAATGGCGACCAAGGCATTATCAATGCTCAGTTGGTGAAATACCCCATCAATCAGCTCCACTGATATGTCCGGATCCTCTTGGGAGGTCGAATCGAGGAACCATTCCGGATCCTCGGGTTGTGGAGGCGGGCTGTTTATGTCCTTTACGGCCTGGCGCAGTTCATGCGCTGAAATCACAAAATGAGATACTTGACTATGGGAATATGGATCGGATAGGCAAAAAGAAATATCCGCTTACCCAGCTCGGGGGGATTGTGCATAGAAAATCCGTTCTATGGATTGATGCGGAGAAATTCCTCCTCTTCTCCCTTGTATAACACGGACAAGATCTTCACCAGATTGGCCACCGATCCCGGCCCCATACGGCCGCAGCGGGTGGCGTCGTCCTCCCCGTTGAAATCCCACATGGGGTGGCCTCTATACTGGAGCGGCTGCACCCTCCGCATAATGCATGTGGCCATGACCCCAATCATGGTAAGTCCGGAATGAGCCAACAACCTTATCCGGCTCATCAGGTAAAGGACGTCCCTGTCATTTTCCTTCTGAGGGCTCCGTGGACGCCAGCTTAGGCGTTTCTCCAAAGGAGCATTATTGAACTCGGGGAGGCCGATCCGAACAAGGTCCGGCAGGGGGACATCTTCTATATAAAACCACTCCGAAGGCCAGTCTTCGGACGCCTTCTTCGGGGTTCCGGATAGATATCCGGTCCCAGCGATGCGCCATAGCTCGGCTCCGCCCACTTGATATATTGACCCCTCTTGAGAACGGGGCACAAGGCAGAACAACTTCTTCCACAGCGCAAAATGAGCCTCGATGCCCAAAAATAGCTCGCAAAGGGCCACGAAGCCCGCAATATGCAAAATAGAGGCAGGCGTAAGGTTGTGCAACTGGAGGTCGTAGAACTCCAGGAGCCCCCGGAGAAACGGATGAATTGGAAATTCGAGCCCTCTTATCAAATAATAGACTAGGCACACCCGCTCCCCTTTGGAGGGGCTGGGGACGCTCTCCGCTTGCTTTCCGCCCACATAGATTGTGAGTCCGGCTCGAACCGGAACCATGAAGTCTGGGGGAAGAAATCCGTTGGTCTGGAGCGCCACTAACTTGCTGTGCGGGACGGAGCATCTCTCCCAATCTCCAGGCTGGGGGCTGGAAGGGCGAGAGGAGGAGCCGCGTCGACTGTCCATGATGGAATGGATCTCTGTCAGATGCACTCTGATGAATGCTCACGAAGGGAGGATGGTGTGATTCGGATCTAGATCATCATCTCTTTTATAGGCAGCTCATTTGCGCGGCTATGGGGGTCTAATGTAAAAATGCCCTAGCTTTTCGCATTCGTTCAACACGTGGAAGATGGACATTATTGGGCATGGAAGCCGAGGAGCACAATATTTACAAGAAGCCGGATGCTATTCAAACAGGTACACAGGATTTGGAGAAGAACCCGCCTTGCAATGTCAAAGACAATCTACGCGCCGGACTCATCGTCATTGAAGCCTGGTTCGGGGGCTACTGAGGGAGTCCTGGATTAGGGGGTGTCCGGATAGCCGAACTATCACCTTTGGTTGGACTCCTGGACTATGAAGATACAAGATTGAAGACTTCGTCCCGTGTCCGGATGGGACTTTCCTTGGTGTGGAAGGCAAGCTTGGCGATACGGATATGTAGATCTCCTACCATTGTAACCGACTCTGTGTAACCCTAACCCTCTTCGGCGCCTATATAAACCGGAGGGTTTTAGTCCGTAGGACGAATAACAATCATACCATAGGCTAGCTTCTATGGTTTATCCTCTCTGATCTCGTGGTAGATCTACTCTTGAACTACCCATATCATCAATATTAATCAAGCAGGAGTAGGGATTTACCTCCAACGAGAGGGACCGAACCTGGGAAAAAACATCCCGTCCCTTGTCTCCTATTACCATCCGCCTAGACGCATAGTTCGGGACCCCCTACCCGAGATCCGCCGGTTTTGACACCGACAGCGGTCCCACATGAAAGTGAAAATGCTAGGCAACACGCCTTCCCTAAGCTATGTGTTGTGCCGGACAGGCCGTGGAGTACTCCCGATTCCCGTGCATGTGGGGGTGCGACGCGAATGCGGCAGGCCTTTTCCTTTTACTAGCAATGTGCCCGTGCGTTGCGACGGATCCAAAGTAGTAGAATAGTAGTATTTGTTCACAAACTTGAAAGAAATCACTATTGTTTTGATATACTCCTAATATATTACTCCCTCCGTACCTAAATATTTCTCTTTTTTGAGATTTCAAATGGACTATCACATACGGATTATATAGACATATTCTAGTGTTTCTAGCAAGATGCCTGCGCGTTGCACGAAGTTGATGGAAAAGGTAAGCACAACTTATAAATTGACGGATGGAGTACTAGTTACAGTGATGCATATAATTAAGCAAAGGGATCGCACATGTCGGTATTGACTGGAACGAGAATGCAACAACATAATAAGAATTAAGGCCACGATGATGCAATCACAGTGGTGGTTACAGAAGGCAAGAAGAAACATGGATCCATGAACGTACAACCTACTCCTCCTCAACTTAGTGCGCCAGGCCACCGACTGGTGGCTAAGGAGCGGCAGCTTTTGTGGCGAGGTCGAGGTGCTTCTCAGCAAAGGCATCCAAGGCTTCCAGCCGGTTGAGGAAGGCCAACGTCGTAGTGTCCTCACTGGCCTTTTAGATACCTATGTACACGATTTGCTCGTACACGTGGATGTGTAGGTCGACGAATTCTTGCAGGGCAAGGCGCCTCGCGGCGAGCGCGACCTCCAGGTAGACATTCTTCATGGCGTCGGCGGGCAGTCGCAGGGCCACCAGTGCTTGAAAGAGGTTCCGGCCATGGAGGCCGATTAGGGTGGCAGGCAATAAGGAGCCAGGGCGCGCAGGCTGGAGGAGTACGGTGATGTCGTTCGTGAGCTTCTTGAGGACGGTGAACTTGTTGCTGGTGGCAACGATCATCTAGTCCAACTGAGAGTTGTAGTTGGTGTCGACGGCGGCCATGCACCAGCCGGTCTCCAACACCATGTGGAGACGATCCTCGGCGCCATGCCGCAGGCCGGTGTCGTGGACCATCTAGCGCAGCCGGTAGCCGCTCACGTGCATCGCCGCCATGGGTCTGGAGTGAGCTCTTTTGCGCTTAGTGTAGGTGCTTAGGCAAATGCTTAGGTGCGTACGATGTGGTAGATGCATTGGAATAGAGGGGCGCCTTTATATGAGGGCAATGAGGGCAAACTGCGTTGCATTCACATCGTGCAGCCTCTTTTCCCGGACCTCCTCCCATTTCTTCCCTCATGCATTAATTGAAGCAGGATGCATTGGCGGTTCAACATATCGGGAACCGCTACTCCCTCCCTTGTCTGCGCGGGCTTTTCCTGCGTGGTAGGCGGGGCAGTTCTGCCTAGTCGGTTCGATAGAGATGCGAGAAGACGAGGGAGTAGGATGCTGCAAACGTAGGGCTGTGTGATATGACATAAAGTTACTGCTGGACAGGTGGGGCCCCGTGATTTGAGTTGCCATTATAATTTTAACTGCGGCGCTACGACCAGCGTGAGTCTCCTGATTCCTGACCACCTCCATACAGGTGCCTCTCCCAATGCTCCACCATGTAGTAGAGGCTGGCTCTTGCATGAGAGCCCACTTCTCCACTTTTTCCTTGCCTCTCTTTCCTCCACATATGCAAAAATGCCATGTAAAGCGCACTATTGTACTTACTTGCTCCTATAGGTGCTAAGCTTGCCACATAGGCATAAAGTCTGATGTGGCAAGTTAATCAAGAAGAGAGAGACTAGTTTGGTGACCCAAGGAAGAAACGGTGCTAAGCGCGTGTACCTAGGTGAAAAGACAATTTTGAGTCTATAGCTAATTAAATGAAGCAAACTTAGCAACAAAAAACTAATAAGCACACCATTTCATTGGAAGAGGTCACTCCTTGGCAAATGCAACAAATACTAGTACTCCTTGTGTCCCATATTATAAGAACGTTTTTGGCACTACACTAGTGTCAAAAACGTTCTTATATTATGGGACAGAGGGAGTACGAAGAAAGGGATAGAGAGGAGTAAAAAATATACACTTATAGCCAACCTTATAGCTAAGCTTGTTGTAGTATGAGTGACTAAGTGATGACTACGTATGACGTGCCAACATCAGATAGCGTAACGCACCGTGTTAAATCTCCAAGGGCGCGACCGCCCGAGCGACGCGACGGTCGTGGTAGTCGCGACCATGATACGGGTTGCTGGCAGCCCTTGGATTCGAGATCAAACGGTCGCATGCTAAGTTGCAAAAAATTTGCAGAATAACCCTCCAGGATAGGATATTCACCCACAGGTCTAGAATCACGCTATGCAACCGTTCGATCTCAGATCCAAGGGCTCTCGGAAGCCCGTATCATGGGAGAATGGAAAGCCACTACCCAGCCGTTCGCACGCTGGCAGTTCGCTCCTACTCGTCCCTGCACGTCCTTTAATACTACGGCAGTTCGCTCCTAGTCGCCCCGTCCATTCACATTACTATTGGGGAACGTAGTAATTTCAAAATTTTCCTACGCAAACGCAAGATCATGGTGATGCATAGCAACGAGAGGGAAGAGTTAGTCCACGTACCCTCGTAGACCTAAAGCGGAAGCGTTAGAACAACGCGGTTGATGTAATCGTACGTCTTCACGGCCCGACCGATCAAGCACCGAAACTACGGCACCTCCGAGTTCTAGCACACGTTCAGCTCGATGACGTCCCTCGTACTCCGATCCAGCCGAGTGTCGAGGGAGATTTCCGTCTGCACGACGGCGTGGTGACGATCTTGATGTTCTACCATCGCAGGGCTTCGCCTAAGCACCACTACAATATTATCGAGGAGGACTATGGTGGAGGGGGGCACCGCACACAGCTAAGAGATCGAAAGATCAATTGTTGTGTCTAGAGGTGCCTCCCCGCCCTCGTATATAAAGGAGCAAGGTGGACGGCTGGCCGGCCTAGGAGGGGGCGCGCCAAGGGGAGTCCTACTCCCACTGGGAGTAGGACTCCCTCTTTCCTTGTTGGAGTAGGAGAAGGGGGAAAGAGGAGGGGGAGAGAGGAAGGAAAGGGGGGGCGCCGCCCCCCTCTCCTTGTCCTATTCAGACTAGGGGGGAGGGGCGCGCGGCCCAGCCCTTGCCTCCTCTCCTCTTCTCCACTAAGGCCCATGTAGGCCCATTAAGCCCCCGGGGGGGTTCCGGTAACCTCCCGGTACTCCTGTAAAATCCCGATTTCACCCGGAACACTTCCGACATCCAAATATAGGCTTCCAATATATCAATCTTCATGTCTCGACCATTTCGAGACTGTGACAACCCAAAAATTTTAGCCTTGTTTTGTTAATTAAAATTTTGCCAGGAAATAATTTTTTTATTTTCTGGGCTCCCTTTTTATTTTTGGACCATTTATCTCTCTAGTTATTATGGAATTTTTCCCATAATAAAACCATTCAAATATGTTAATGGACCTGTTTAACCTCTCAAGGAAAAAAATTCCTTTATTAGTAGAACTAATTACTTAATTAATTTGCTTGATCTTTATTTTCTTGAAAAATGGTTTTCCAAGTTTATATGGCCATATTTGAACTACAACCATTTGATAGATTCACTTAAAATTCCAACCAAAATTTGGAGATGTCAGGTGATGTTTTTAAATCACTTTTGTGCAATAATAACTTTTATTCATGAAATATTTTGAGCTCTGCACCCAATTCTCTTCTCTGGTCCAGTGGGCGTTTTTGCACTATAACCTAATTAAATATTGCCTCAGAGCCTCCACCAAAATTTTGGGATGTTAGTGGTAACATGCCATCCAACTTTATGCAAAAACCTAGTGTTGTTCTTTGGAAAATTTGAGTGTATCAACCTCTTTTTCATTCTGGGCCAGACTTGTGTTTTCTACTGCAACCCCATTCTTTCTTGCTCAAGTGACCTTGTGCTTTCTCATGCTTGCAGTCAACCCTGCAAAACCCCTAAGTCCAGGAGCATGCACTCTTTGGAACACTTATGGTCCATGTAATGATGCCATTTACTCCCTGTTCAGAAGTGTAGTTTTGCAAAACTTGCACTAGCAAGTTTCTCCTTTTTGCAAACTAACTTCACCACCCTCTCATTCATCCACAGAGACACTGATCTGGAGAATTTGGCCACCCCAAGTACTGCCTAGGTTCCTTTGGCATTTTGTCAAACACCCTGAGTGCATATCCTGATTTGGCATGATTTCAAGTTTACATTGTGAACTTGAGCCCCTGACCTATCCACCATGTCCCTTGATCCCCTTGCTAACCCTAAACTAGCCCTGTTACTTGCCAGCCCCGCTCAAGCACGCTAGGCTACCCTGGCTTTTCATCGAACACGTCACGGGCGTGCTCTGGGCGCGCCCAGAGCATGCGTTTGGCCCGCACGTGTGCCCGAGCCGACGCGTCGCCCCCTGGTTCGCCACCGCTCTGCAGAGCCGCACCACACGCTCCCCTCCTCACCGCAAAACGCCAAACAGACCCTCGCCGCGTCTCCGGCAGGCCAAGGACTAGCCGCCACCTCCGCTCGACAGCTCCTGCACTAGCCAGCGCCGCCCAAGCCGTCTCCGCTCTCCAGCTCGCCCTTGGAGTGGTAGCCGCTCGTCCGCTAGCTCCTGCCCCCATCCCCAGCCTCGCCACGTTGACTTGGAGCTACAGAAGACGGTAGCCGGCGACCATATCCGCGGCCGCCGCCGAACCTCCTCGACTCGCCTATTTAAGGAAGCCCCGAGTACGTCCCCGCACACAGGCAACCTCAGGCCACCTCAATGGCGCTTCACTAGCTCGCAATCGACCCGGGGAGGTTCTCTTCCCCGTCTCCGGCAACTCCTGCCGCCGCCACTGCCCCAGCCACTCCGGCACCACCAGGGCCTCCCCCTCTCCACTCTCTCCACCAGGAACCCTATTTTCCTCCCGTGAAACTTTCCCCCTACTCCATTTTGATCAGGAACCACCACAGCCCCAAAAGCACTTTGCTCCCAAGGCCTCCTCCGCTGCGAAGCTCACCGTCGGCGACTCCCTCCACCCCCGTCGACCCAACAACAACCGGGAGGACCGCTCCGGTCTTGCGGATCCATCTCGACTCTCTGGAGCCCGCGGGGAGCAGCCGTTCGCCGGCGTTGATCGCCGTCGCCCCGCCTCCGTTCGGGCGAAGGAAGAGGAGGGAGGGATGGAATGGTCAAACCTGACCAGTGGGCCCCCGGGACCCACTGTCAGTGACCCCACCCAGTCCACGTGGGTTAAGTGGAAGCGCATTTCCAAATTACGCCTTCGACGTGTACGTATATATTCGAAACGTTTTCTTTTCTGTTTTATTTTTAAATAACAGATTTTTGACCAAACTTTGACCGGCTGTATCTTTTTAAATACAGCTCCAAATAAATTAATTCTTTTTCCTACCTCTCTCAAATATTGTCTAGTTTATTTTAAGATTTATTTGAGAATTTTTCAAAACAACTTTTTGTGCTGATTTGATTTTTTGTGTTAATTCATATATATTCTTTTAATTAGGATTTTTGAAGATTTCAAGATATGTTGGAATGCACCCTGCCTTCCCATGACCTGAAGGCAAGCATTCTGAACCCTGGTGAAATTTTTGTGTGTGTTGCTTGGCACGGTGACAACACCACCCCGACACGAGCATACGTCATTTTATGTGAGGATGTGTTCCTACTCATGAGTGCATGTTAATGAATTTCATGAAAATGGAGTTGATATGATTGTGATAGAAATCACCGTCATATGCCTTTCATGCATACCGGGAGGAAAGCCGGGAAGGCCTCTGTCTTGGGTAGACACGGTCTTGTCCCTAGTCCTCCGTCGAGACGGTCTTGTCCGGTATGGCATGAGGGGGTATGTCGCGTGGTGTTTTCTATCTGTTGTTTGAAGTATATGCATTGTTATACTAATCTTGCAGGGAATATTACAACCTCCTGAGTCGACCGTAGATCGATTCTTGTGCCAGTAACCCCCATACTTGCTTCGTACTACCACTCGTCTCTACAACAAGTAGGGTACGGTTCAGTAAGTTGTCAACCCCTTTCCTAGCACACACCGTACAGAGAGGCCATGGTGGAAGATATCGGAGGCATCCGGTAGTCATGCCACCAGGTCTGGGAGCATGGGTGTTTCGGTTGTAGCCGAAGGGGGTAGCTCCCCAGTTTGCGCGCGGTATAAATTTTGTGATCCCATGTTACGTCGAGGTTGTAGACTCCCCACTTAGAGTTTTGCTTGACAGGTGTCGTGGGTGATTCCAGACACATGTGAGTTAAGCTCGTGTGTGCAAGTTAGCTGTGTTTCCTACTAAAAGATTGTAGATGGAATTAGTCCCGATGGACTAATGGAATCCGTCACTCGTGGGTAAAGAGTACACCCTCTGCAGAGATTAAACCTATTCGAATAGCCGTGTCCATGGTTAAGGACTACAGTCTGGGATGGGTCAAGTGTCGGTCTTAGTGTCGGTCTTCGGAGGTGAAACTGTTAAACCAGAACTGGAATCACGACTTGTGGCTTGTGATAATGGTGATTATTATTTTTGTTGTGAACTAACCCGTGATAATTTTGGTATTATCGAATATCCCTGGGATGGTTTTACCTCCGGGATATTCACTATGATTGTTTCTTCTAAAAGCCCTTTATGTGGTGTCCCTAAGATGCCCGACTGTGGCATTTCTTTTAAAAGCCCTTTATGTGGTGTCGCTAAGACGCCCGACTGTGGCATTTATTTTAAAGCCCTTTATGTGGTGTCGCTAAGACGCCCGACTGTGGCATTTCTTTTAAAGCCCTTTATGTGGTGTCGCTAAGACGCCCGACTGTGGCATTTATTTT
>LR880970.1:69189852-69211973 GCA_904067115.1 Aegilops sharonensis
TTTTAAAGACCTTTATGTGGTGTCGCTAAGACGCCCGACTGTGGCATTTCTTCTAAAGCCCTTTATGTGGTGTCGCTAAGACGCCCGACTGTGGTATTTCTTTTAAAGCCCTTTATGTGGTGTCGCTAAGACGCCCGACTGTGGCATTTCTTTTAAAGCCCTTTATGTGGTGTCGCTAAGACGCCCGACTGTGGTATTTCTTTTAAAGCCCTTTATGTTATTTATTTCATAATTTTAATACTACCATGTTATTGCATATTCACAAATAACATGCTTGCACGCATCAGAGTTTTATTTATCTTTTGTGACTGACGTCATGAGCGTAAGATATTTTCAGCACATCTTTGTTATATTATACCTGTGTTCATAATGTTTGCGAGTACATTCAAAGTACTCACTGGCTTGTCCCTGGATATTGTCTTGGCCAGATTTCCTTGCACGGAGAGGAGCGACCGTGCCGACAGTCCCGGAACCTAAGCAACGGTGATAGAAGCCTCGCGAAGATAGGAGTTAACCTGGTCAGCTGTTCCTGTGGGAATTGGAGTCCCATAGACACTGATGATCCACAAATCTCTTCCGCCATCAACCACTAGAAACCATATTGTTGTACACATAGGCCAGAATGGTCTTGTACTACATATTTTGTAATTTTCTTGGAATTTCTTTATCAAGTTGGTGCCTCATCAGCTAACAGTTATCCTGGGGCTGGTGAGCACAAGGGCCATTTTCTGGAAATTAATATCCGGAGAATCGGTCCCCACAAACTTGGTATTAGAGCCAGGCTGACCATTGGCTAATCCTATCTTAGTCAGGTCAATAAACTTAGGCAAACCAACCCACCAGACCATAACCATAAACCTCAGCCAAGCTCCTCGCACAAGATAGCCACACAGTGACCCGACGCTTTTGGCAGTCGGTGCCCAACCTATCAACCTAGCACGTCTATCACGCACATGTGACTAGCACCCAAGGTGTCTCATTCGCAAGCGTGCGAAGGAAGACTCCGTCCCCTTTTTCTATAAAAAGGGCACGCTAGCCCCAACCCAGCACAGCACAGCATTATCCCCAAACCAAGCTACAATGCCCGGACCCGTCGTGCACAACGAGACCACAGAAACCAACCTTGGAGGCTTTGTGACCATACTCGCAAACCTCACCCGTCGTGCCTATGCGTTAGAAGAGCCACCCGAATATGTTGTGTACCAAGGACCCCTGAGCGGTGAGAGCCGTCAATTCTGGGCCACGGTACACATCTACGGTAGGGGTCTGGTGCTCGAGCGCCCCTACAGGTTCACCGGAAGAACAACTTCCTTTGAGCCACAAGCCATCCAACTAGCTGCTCGAGAGGCTATAGTTCATCTCAGGCACCTGTCGCCCAGAGTTAACTGTCGCTCGTTACACTACTACCCCAGACGTGAAGGGTACGGTAGACCACCCCAAGTTGCTAACGGAGATCACGAGACAGATCCTGCATTGTTGCACCTAGTGCGCTATGTTGGTGAACTAGAGGAACTGTTCGATCAAATCACCATTGATCTGATCGCAGCTCGTGGAGAGCTGGCTCGTCGAGCCCCGGCGAGAGAAGAGATCGAGTCCAACCCCGACAACCCAGTCGTGCTGTTCGGACACCCGATCGAGACCCTGAGATCAGCCCCAGCTGTTCGCCAAGGTGCTTTGATGACCCCAGAAGTGCTTAGTCGCCTCCTGGGAGCACACTCCAACGGGGTTGTGGTCAACAATCCCCGCGATGGTCATCATCACTACCCCGAGCCTGCAGCCCCTCAGCCCTCTCCAGCTAATTCCGACGGTGAGAACCGTGGAGAAGCCTCAACATCCACAAGGAACGCCCGCTTGGATGAAACGAAGTAGACTAAGTCACTCGAGTAGTGTCGAGTCCCAGTGTATCCTCGCTTTGTAATCCTGTGATCCCTTAAATTAACGCAGCCTGTCATCGTGCCTATGTTTTATATATTAGTCTTGCATGGATATATTAGCATGCAGTGTGATTTCTCTATCCTTGGCGCAGCTACCAAAAACCGCTCCGATAACCCCCACAGTGATACGTCACTTTAGTGAGATGTGTGTATCTGTGGCTTGACCCCAAGCTGAGCCGGCAAATTATTTACCTTTCACCACGGTAGAATGACCCAGTTCCAATGCTATAAAAGGCCACCTTGTGACCTTACCCAGCACCCCTCACCTCGTGCACCACTCTCACAACCATTTCTTGCCATGCCGAGCCCTAGTATTTATTGGAGGACCCCAGATGCAACCCCAGGTAGCTTTGTCAAAATATTGTGGGACTTTACCTGCAGTACCATGGGTTCTACCCAGCCACCCCAGTACGAGCTGTTCAAATCGAGAATCACCCCTTCCACCTCGGAATATTGGGCAGCAGTACACATCCCTCCCATAGACCCCAACCAAGATCCAACAGAGGTTTCCTTCGTGGGGAAATCTATGCCAACCCCACGCCTGGCCATAGAAGCTACTGCAAACAAAGCGATTGCTCATCTTTGATTCGCGGTACCCTATGCCCGCGAACGAGGATATTATTATTTTCCAAGCTGTGCAGCACCCGGAGGAGTAACATCTTTTCCCGGTGGACGGATTGAGATAGACCCAGTACTGGCCAACCTTATCCATTACATCATCGCTCAAGAGCATTTGAACAAGCAAGTGATGGATTATCTCTAGAGTCTCGCTAATTTGAATCCTCAGATTGCAATCGGCAGACCACTGAGGCCCGACCCGGAGAGACACATACATCGACTGGTCAATCCACTTCCTCCGATAGAAGATGAGTGTATTCCATTGCCAGAGACATTTTCTCAAGACCCCGTCCAGTTACCATTCTCATTTTAGACGTCACTGCTGTGTTTGTTAGATCAGCATTTAATTGTAACTTATGCTTGGTACCTCAAATTTGTGCGATGAGTCGAGTATTTAGTTCCAGCTTATATGAGTGGTTTTCCCTGTGATTAACATGTGTAACCGCGAAAAGAATCCTGGAGCGAGATTTCTTTTCCCTGAGTTGCTGCATCGTATATCTCCTCCCGCCGTGGATTACTTTATTTCACACAGCACCGCGGCAGCAGACTCACCTCCGCCCGAACGCATACCATGCTTGCAAAGACGCGTAACCGTGGGGTATTTGTTTTTCAAAACCGCTCCTAGCAAATCTCGAGGACGAGATTTTTCTTAAGGGGGGTAGTGTTGTGACACCCCAAAATTTTTAGCCTTGTTTTGTTAATTAAAATTTTGCCAGGAAATAATTTTTTTATTTTCTGGTCTCCCTTTTTATTTTTGAACCATTTATCTCTCTAGTTATTATGGAGTTTTTCCCATAATAAAACCTTTCAAATATGTTATTGGACTTGTTTAACCTCTCAAGGAAAACTTTTCCTTTATTAGTAGAACTAATTACTTAATTAATTTGCTTGATCTTTATTTTCTTGAAAAATGGTTTTCCAAGTTTATATGGGCATATTTGAACTACAACCATTTGATAGATTCACTTAAAATTCCAACCAAAATTTGGAGATGTCAGGTGATGTTTTTAAATCACTTTTGTGCAATAATAACTTTTATTCATGAAATATTTTGAGCTCTGCACCCAATTCTCTTCTCTGGTCCAGTGGGCATTTTTGCACTATAACCTAATTAAATATTTCCTCAGAGCCTCCACCAAAATTTTGGGATGTCAGTGGTAACATGCCATCCAACTTTATGCAAAAACCTAGTGTTGTTCTTTGGAAAAATTAAGTGTATCAGCCTCTTTTTCATTCTGGGCCAGACTTGTGTTTTCTACTGCAACCCCATTCTTTCTTGCTCAAGTGACCTTGTGCTTTCTCATGCTTGTAGTCAACCCTGCAAAACCCTTAAGTCCAGGAGCATGCACTCTTTGGAACACTTACGGTCCATGTAATGATGCCATTTACTCCCTGTCCAGAAGTGTAGTTTTGCAAAACTTGCACTAGCAAGTTTCTCCTTTTTGCAAACTAACTTCACCACCCTCTCATTCATCCACAGAGACACTGATCTGGAGAATTTGGCCACCCCAAGTACTGCCTAGGTGCCTTTCACATTTTGTCAAACACCCTGAGTGCATATCCAGATTTGGCATGATTTCAAGTTTACATTGTGAACTTGAGCCCCTGACCTATCCACCATGTCCCTTGATCCCCTTGCTAACCCTAAACTAGCCCTGTTACTTGCCAGCCCCGCTCAAGCACGCTAGGCTACCCTGGCTTTTCATCGAACACGTCCCGGGCGTGCTCTGGGCGTGCCCAGAGCGTGCGTTTGGCCCGCACGTGCGCCCGAGCCGACGCGTCGCCCCTTGGTTCGCCACCGCTCTGAGAGCCGCGCCACATGCTCCCCTCCTCACCGCAAAACGCCAAGCAGACCCTCGCCGCGTCTCCGGCAGGCCAAGGACTAGCCGCCACCGCCGCCCGACAGCTCCTGCACTAGCCAGCGCCGCCCACGCCGTCTCCACTCGCCAGCTCGCCCTTGGAGCAGTAGTCGCTCGTCCGCTAGCTCCTGCCGCCATCCCCAGCCTCGCCACCTTGCCCTGCAGCTACAGAAGATGGTCGTCGGCGACCTTATCCGCGGCCGCCGCCGAACCGCCTCGACTCGCCTATTTAAGGAAGCCCCGAGCCCGTCCCCGCACACAGGCAACCTCAGGCCACCTCAATGGCGCTTCACTAGCTCGCAATCGACCCGGGGAGGTTCTCTTCCCGTCTCTGGCAACTCCTGCCGCCGCCACTGCCCCAGCCACTCCGGCACCACCAGGGCCTCCCCCTCTCCACTCTCTCCACCAGAAACCCTCTTTTCCTTCTGTGAACCTTTCCCCCTACTCGATTTTGATCGGGAACCACCACAGCCCCGAAAGCACTTTGCTCCCGAGGCCTCCTCCGCCGCGAAGCTCACCATCGGCGTCTCCCTCCACCCCCGTCGACCCAACAACCACCGGGAGGACCGCTCCGGTCTTGCGGATCCATCTCGACTCTCTGGAGCCCGTGGGGAGCAGCCGTTCGCCGACATTGATCGCCGTCGCCCCGCCTCCGTTCGGGCGAAGGAAGAGGAGGGAGGGATGGAATGGTCAAACCTGACCAGTGGGCCCCCGGGACCCACTGTCAGTGACCCCGCCTAGCCCACGTGGGTTAAGTGGAAGCGCATTTCCAAATTACGCCTTCGACGTGTACGTATATATTCGAAACGTTTTCTTTTCTGTTTTATTTTTAAATAACAGATTTTTTACCAAACTTTGACCGGCTGAATCTTTTTAAATACAGCTCCAAATAAATTAATTCTTTTTCCTACCTCTCTCAAATATTGTCTAGTTTAGTTGAAGATTTATTTGAAAATTTTTCAAAACAACTTTTTGTGCTGCTTTGATTTTTTGTGTTAATTCATATATATTCTTTTAAATAGGATTTTTGAAAATTTCAAGATATGTTGGAATGCACCCTGCCTTCCCATGACCTAAAGGCAAGCATTCTGAACCCTGGTGAAATTTTTGTGTGTGTTGCTTGGCACGGTGACAACACCACCCCGACACGTGCATACGTCATTTTATGTGAGGATGTGTTCCTACTCATGAGTGCATGTTAATGAATTTCATGCAAATGGAGTTGATATGATTGTGATAGAAATCACCGTCTTATGCCTTTCATGCATACCGGGAGGAAAGCCGGGAAGGCCTCTATCTTGGGTAGACACGGTCTTGTCCCTAGTCCTCCGTCGAGACGGTCGTGTCCAGTATGGCATGAGGGGGTATGTCGCGTGGTGTTTTCTATCTGTTGTCTGAAGTATATGCATTGTTATACTAATCTTGCAGGGAATATTACAACCTCCTGAGTCGACCGTAGATCGAGTCTTGTGCCAGTAACCCCCATACTTGCTTCGTACTACCACTCGTCTCTACAACAAGTAGGGTACGGTTCAGTAAGTTGTCAACCCCTTTCCTAGCACACACCGTACAGAGAGGCCATGGTGGAAGATACCGGAGGCATCCGGTAGTCATGCCACCAGGTCCGGGAGCATGGGTGTTTCGATTGTAGCCGAAGGGGGTAGCTCCCCAGTTTGCGCGCGGTATAAATTTTGTGATCCCATGTTACGTCGAGGTTGTAGCCTCCCCACTTAGAGTTTTGCTTGACAGGTGTATTGGGTGATTCCAGACACATGTGAGTTAAGCTGGTGTGTGCAAGTTAGGTGTGTTTCCAACTAAAAGATCGTAGACGGAATTAGTCCCGATGGACTAATGGAATCTGTCACTCGTGGGTAAAGAGTACACCCTCTGCAGAGATTAAACCTATTCGAATAGCCGTGTCCATGGTTAAGGATTATAGTCTGGGATGGGTCAAGTGTCGGTCTTAGTGTCGGTCTTCGGAGGTGAAACTGTTAAACCAGAACTGGAATCACGACTTGTGGCTTGTGATAACGGTGATTATTATTTTCGTTGTGAACTAACCAGTGATATTTTTGGTATTATCGAATATCCCTGGGATGGTTTTACCTCCGGGATATTCACTATGATTGTTTCTTCTAAAAGCCCTTTATGTGGTGTCGCTAAGACGCCCGACTGTGGCATTTCTTTTAAAAGCCCTTTAATTGGTGTCGCTAAGACGCGCAACTGTGGCATTTATTTTAAAGCCCTTTATGTGGTGTCGCTAAGACGCCCGACTGTGGCATTTATTTTAAAGCCCTTTATGTGGTGTCGCTAAGACGCCCGACTGTGGCATTTCTTTTAAAGCCCTTTATGTGGTCTCGCTAAGACGTCTGACTGTGGCATTTCTTTTAAAGCCCTTTATGTGGTGTCGCTAAGACGCCCGACTGTGGCACTTCTTTTAATGCCCTTTATGTGGTGTCGCTAAGACGCCCGACTGTGGCATTTCTTTTAAAGCCCTTTATGTTATTTATTTCATAATTTTAATACTACCATGTTATTGCATATTCACAAATAACATGCTTGCACACATCAGAGTTTTATTTATCTTTTGTGACTGACGTCATGAGCATAAGATATTTTCAGCACATCTTTGTTATATTATACTTGTGTTCATAATGTTTGCGAGTACATTCAAATTACTCACTGGCTTGTCCCTGGCTATTGTCTTGGCCAGATTTCCTTGCACGGAGAGGAGCGACCGTGCCGACAGTCCCGGAACCTAAGCAACGGTGATAGCAGCCTCGCGAAGATAGGAGTTAAACTGGTCAGCTGTTCCTGTGGGAAATGGAGTCCCATAGACACTCATGATCCACAAACCGCTTCCGCCATCAACCACTAGAAACCATATTGTTGTACACATAGGCCAGAATTGGTTTTCTTCAAAAACTTTGTTGGAGTTGAAGAAGGTCATTTAAACCCTTCCAAAAAAATCTCTCTCTCAAAATCTTTTTCCCTTTGGCAAGGATTTTATTTTGGCATCTCCTTCAGCTCTGGTGTTTGGTTTTTTTTAAAAGACTTTTCTTCTGTTTGCCCTCTTCTCAAACTCAAAAATTTTGGGATTTATTTTCTTTTAAAAAAAGAAAACCCTAGGAGTTTTGCGTCTTCTCCAATATTGAAACCACTCATGATTTTACCATGCACCACATGGTAAAATCTTCCCAAAATCTCTCCTTCCACTTTGGGGCAATCCAAACATTCTGTCTCAACAAGTTCAATCCATTTCTGAATTTTATTCCATTTATTTCTCTCCCCAAATCTTTTCTGCCAATTATTTTGAGCCTAGGTAATTTGCAAAGCAAGTACCTAAATGTATTTGAGTGTTGACCCCAAACCAACTCCCCTAGATAGTCCTTGGTACCCACAACCCAGAACAATCAAGATCCACTCTTCTTCTTTTCAAAAATTTCAAATTTCAGTCTCTCCAAGTTCAGACCAGATTTGTCAAATTTGGTGAAATTCATGTCTCCTCTTCTCCAAAAATTCCACAAAAATTCAGGCAGCCTCCAGATGCAATGAGAGGCCACTCCACCGAAAATGAGCTCAAGGAGAAACTCCCACATAACAAAATCATTCTGTCGAACACCTGGCCGGCATTGTTTCTTTGCATTTTCAGAAATGTTCAGAGTTTCAGAATTCAGTGTCGTTTCCCTGCGTCAGAGTTCAGTCACGGGTCGACAGTGCGCCTGGCGCGTTGCGCACAGCCCCTCCTCCCTGTCCGGAGCACCACACGCGCGCTTGGCTCATTCCTGGCATCGGTGGCACCCTGGCCCGCCTGCGCCAGCGTGTTCCACGGCGGCAGAACCACCGTAGCGGCCGACAGGGGGCAACCCTGCGGCATAACGTCGTTCGGCACCGCCCAAACCTCCTGAGAGCACCGCGTGGCCATCTCCTTGCCAGCGCACGCATGCAGCACCGTCGCCGTGGGCTGGCACGCACAGGGCGCGCTCCCTGCCGCCGACGTGCCGCACGGCCGTTCCGCTGAGATCAGGTCGTAACCTCCCCACCTTGCTGAGTTGGGCACCAGGATGGGCTCGTTACAACGTCTAGTCAATGCTCAAGCCCCTAAACCAACTGCCAAGCCCAGCGCCGCCGTAATCACTCACCGGACTTATCCCGTTTGCGGCAACCGCCTCGGGCTGGCTATATATAGCACCCCCGAGCGCGCTCTCGCCCCCGCACACCTCCACCACCTCACCAGACCCCGCCCAGCCACTGGAAGAGCCTCGAGGGGCCCTTCTTTCTCGACTCTGGCCAACTCCGTCCGCTTCGGGATCCGGCAACGTTCTCGCTGGTGAGAGCTTCTCCACCGCCCTGGACTTGCCCGTAGCCTCATGGCACCTATAGAAGGCTAACCCCCACTCCAATTTGGCCCCAGCAGCTCTCTCCGACGAGGCCCACGACCACCCGAACCACCGCCCGCCGGAGCAAGAGCCGCCGTCGACGTGGTGCTCACCGGCGACCACCACCACCATCAACCGACGCGGAATAACCCACTGAGCACGGAGGTACCTTCCGATCTCCCTGCCTCGCCGTGGATCGCCGCCGGCGACCACCGCGGCTCTCGGGCGCCGACGAGCTCGGCCACCTCGTTTGAAAGTTTAAACCTGACGGGTGGGACCTGCCCGTCAGCCTCTCTATTCTTTTCCTTCGAACCTTTTTCTGAAAGCGTACTCTGGCAAATACGCTTTCTAATTTGAGGCGTTTTCTGCACTTTTCTGCTTGGGCCCCTGAGAGTTTTTTGTTTCATTACAGATGGGTCCTTGCACCGAAACTCTTATAACTTTTGAGTGATTCTTTTTCTGTCCTCTTCAAAATTTTGTCTAGTTTTTTATCATATTTATTTGAAAAATATTTGGATTACTTTTCTGTACCCCACGGTATTTACGTTAGCACGTGTGTTTTGTGTACCGTACATACCGAAGGAGGTGACGGAACCGCGAACTTCACCGAGCTAGACCCCGACTACTCCGAACCAGGCAAGCATGTTTGAACTTTTGATATGATGAGTGTTTGGGCATGTTTGCATTATTTTAGTATCATGGCATGTTCATGAGCATCTCGATGAAAGTTTATCTCGTATGAGTTGAGGCAAGTGAGTTTCGGGAAATCCATGAGTTGTTGGAAACGTGTTGCATGGCCATGAGATGGCATGAGAATGGGTAAGATGGCAGTGTTGTAGCATGCCAGTCTTATGCCAGACCGTTGACCCTGTGTCAACATAAATCAGTCAAATTCCGTCCGTCTCCCCTTTCGTACTACCATATGTTTTCTGCAAGGGATACGGCTTAGTAAGTTGCAAACCACTTCCTGGTACACACCAAATCGAGAGGCCGGGATGAGGGTTCCATGGCCCTGGATTAAAGCCTTTCATCCGGTCAGGGGGCATGGGTGTTTCCGGTTGGGACCGAGAGGGGGGCACCCCTTAGAGCGCGCGTATATAAATTTGATCCCATGCTATTCGAGATTGTGATCTCCCCGTCTCAAAGTTTTTCTTGAACGCTGTCTAGGGTGATTCCAGGCAACGTGAGGTAGGATGGGTGTGTACTGGTTAGCTGTGTTTCCTCCGAAATAACGTAGACGGAACTAGTCCTTCGTGACTACGGAAATCCGTTGGCTGTGGATAATTTTAGTACAAACTCTCCAGAGTCAAAATTCTTGAATTTCATCTTATCCCTGTCCAAGTACTGTGTTCATCTTATCTTGTCAAGTGTCAGTCTCGGTGACAGAAACTCCTGAGAACCATATGAGTGTTAAATGTTTATTTCCTGTGAATGGACTAACCCGCTTATTGTCTTGTGATGAATATTTTCTGTGAGCACCATTTCTTGTCAGTTATGAATAATGAATTATGAGCCCTTTCTGCGATGTCGCTCAGACGTCCGACTACGGCATTGTTATTATTTACTTTTGTTATAAGCCCTTCCTGTGATGTCGCTCAGACGTCCGACTACGGCATTGTTATTATTTACTTTTGTTATAAGCCCTTTATGTGATGTCGCTCAGACGTCCGACTGCGGCATTGTTATTATTTACTTTTGTTATAAGCCCTTTCTGCGATGTCGCTCAGACGTCCGACTACGGCATTGTTATTATTTACTTTTGTTATAAGCCCTTCCTGTGATGTCGCTCAGACGTCCGACTACGGCATTGTCATTATTTACTTTTGTTATAAGCCCTTTATGTGATGTCGCTCAGACGTCCGACTGCGGCATTGTTATTATTTACTTTTGTTATAAGCCCTTTCTGCGATGTCGCTCAGACGTCCGACTGCGGCATTGTTATTATTTACTTTTGTTATAAGCCCTTTCTGTGATGTCGCTCCGACGTCCGACTGCGGCACGCATGTCTTTTCTCTCAAAATAAGCCCTTTATGAGGTGTCACTTAGACGCCCGACTGTGGCATGTTTTACTTATTTGTTCACCCTTCGAGGCGTCGCTTCAGACACCCGATCGGGCTTGAGTTTATCTTCTTTCGGTTTTCGAGCGGACTACCGCCGATTCCCTTTTTACTTACCTTGCTATACTGATTTGATTGCGCATTGTTAAAATTAATCATGTCGCATTCATGCATACATTTGTTATATCTTTTGTCCGAACTGTCTTGCGAGTACTTTCAAAGTACTCACCTGGCTTGTTGATTTGGCCAGATGCTGACGAAGGCGATCTCATGGATGAAGAGTTCGATAGCGAGTCCGACGCCTAGAGGAATCCCAGTCAGTCTCGTGCGATCCCTGGATTAGTAATTGTGACATATTCGCTTCCGCTACCCAAATAAATTCACCGAACCTCACCTCGACGCTCGATGAGCCGCCAGTGTTGGAGTCATATCTCCCAGTCCACTGTGTTATTCCACCACTTTACCACGAGTCAGTAGTATGCCACCACTCCATTGTGTCACATCCGCCACTATGTATAATTATTGGCGTGCTTGTAATAATTTGTTGAGCAACTTCAGCTCGACCCTGTAATATATCATATGCTACTGGCTTATTGTATCAAGATTTTGTCTACCGGTATGGAGAATTTTCCCCACACTGGATTTTATAGGTCGGTTTCTCAATAAATATTTTTATTGAAAAACCGGTCGTGACAAGCTTGGTACCAGAGCTAGGCTGAGTGTAGGAAGCCACTAGGTGCGATCGCTAATCAGTTATTATCTTATAAAGCTATTAGATAATTTTTACAAACGTAGTCAATTTCTGACAGTCAGCATAAATTAATGATTTGACTACTCAGGATTTTTGCCTACTTTTGTAGATGGCTGGCAACGACTGCGAGTCACAGATGTTCTCCAACATGCCCAATGGGTTCGTCAAGCTTCTCTCCTTCACCGTCCAAGTCGCGATGGGGCCATCTGTGCGCCCAGTCTTCTCACTCTCTCAGCACAAGGTCAATGATCGTCTAACCATGCACCAAGCCGCGGTGCAATTCAAGGGAGGGCGAGTTGAGCGTTACCCGTTCTTGGGGAGATCCATGCCCACAGAGAAGCATGCACTGCAGATGGCAGCCCGTGAGGCGATAGCTCGTCTCAGGGATATCCTTCCTTCGATGAAGACTCGTCGTTACCGCTACCTGCCATGTAACGTGCCATATACCTGCCACTACGCGTTCTCTTGCCCCAGAGGAGAACGAGACGGAGCTTTTGAGATGCTTATCGAGTATCTCCGGCCTTTGGAAGCAGCCTTCGACAACCTGGTGGACGACTTTGTAGCTGCCCACATGGACTCAGTCCATGGCTGTGCCGCCAACAGGAGGGAGCTCCTGCGCGCCGCACCGCCACTGACTTTCGTCTCGTCATCAGCATCGTTTGCTCCTACTGCTCTCACCACTACTTGTCGCCTGCCTACCACGGAGGAGTTCAACCATGTCATTGCGCCTACTCCGGTTCGTTCTGCACCACCCCTCGTGCCCGCTCATGTTCGAGTTGTCCCGCATAGAGCACCTGCTCCACCAACTCAGCGCAGCACCTCACGTCTGGAGCCTATCACCGAAGAGGAGGTTGAGTCCCCAGCCTCACAGTGCCTCACCCTTGGCAGGCCAAGGGAAATCCTTACCATCTCCGACTGAGTACGCTTAGCCGCCTTGCGATGTACCGACTGGTACGATATGTTTATATGTACATAGGCTGTGAGAAGTAGCTTGCTTGCGCATCATGTAGGAACTGGAGGAGTGCACTAGCCTAAATAACATGTCAGGAATATGTACGCATATCCTGAGTGATGTATTGTATAATTACTGCTTGCGTGTAAGATATGTAATGAGCAGTCCTTCTCCGTGCGCAAACGTTTATTCTCTTGAAAAATCTTGGAGCATTTGCGAATTTTTTCGTCTTCATGAATTTATTGATTTTTACGACTCAATTTCTTTTCTTATGAGTGTTGCAAAATATATCCCTAGAGTGAACAATATCTCGTCCTTGGACGCGCTCCATGCCAACTCCGTCAGAGGAAAATTTTGGCACACCCCCAAGCAACAATTTCACACAGGGGCAGTCAAGTCAACAGGACAGTGAAACGGCACTTTCCCAAATGTGTCGTCTTTATGAGCAAAGTCAGCAACAACATCAGGAAATAATGAACCAAGTCATCAATATGGGGAATCACCATGGACAGTATCAGCAGCAATCAAAGTTATATGAGCTACAGAAGACACGTCCCCAAACTTTTTCTCACACTGACAAACCTCTTGAAGCCGAAGACTGGCTTCGATACATGGAAAGAATATTAATTATTGCCCAGTGTTCAGATCTTGAGAAAGTGATTTATGCTACGCACTATCTCACTGGAGCAGCCGCATCGTGGTGGGAAAATTTCCTACACATGCACCCGAACGAAAATAATATAACATGGGAGGAATTTAAAGAAGGTTTTCGTGGGGCACATATTCCTAAGAGTCTTATGAAGATCAAAAAGAGAGAATTTGATGACCTCAAGCAAAGGACAATGACGGTGTCAGAATACAACAGTCAGTTTACTCCGCTATCTCGTTACGCCAATGAGGAGCGTATGTCGGAAAACAAAAAGTTGGAGAAATTCCTAGACGGTCTGACACCCGCGCTTAAATGCCAATTGTTCGTGCACACCTTTCCAGATTCTAAGACGCTGGTGGATAAGGCCATTACCTTGGAAAATGACAGACGCAGCTTAGAAGATTTCCGCAAGCGGAAGAGGGACCAGACTAATCATGCCTGCAACCACCGCAATAAGACAGATGTTCAGAAAAACTGGACACCCAAACCCACGACAAGCGTCTCACGCCCAATCAAGAATTTTCATGCAAGGGACAAGGAGTTCACATACCGCCTAGGCGTTACCTGTTACGCTTGTGGAGAAGAAGGGCACTATGCCAAGCAGTGCCCCAAGCCAAGGAACTCGACGCCAAAGCCGAACAACGGAGGCAATAATTCGGCGCCAAAGCGCAACAATTTCAACCCAAATAACAACCACAGGAAGGGTCATCTGAACCACGTGATCAAAGAGGAAGCACAAAATGCCCCAGATATCGTACTCGGTACGTTTCCTGTCAACACAATACCTGCCATGGTTTTGTTTGATTCTGGAGCTTCTCACTCATTCGTTTCGAAAAGTTTTGCCTTGCAAAACAATTTTTCGATGCTTCCCTTGGAAAATCTATGATCGTCAAGTCCCCTGGAATTCAGCAAGTTACCCAGAGTTATTGCCAGGGTGTGGTTATCGAGTTTGAAGGGTTGAAGTTTCACGCAAATCTTATCGTGTTGGAAAATAAAGGGTTGGACGTCATCCTACGGATGGATTGGTTAACCACCAACAAAGGTTTTATTGATTGTTTAAACCGGACCGTAATTCTCACCCACCACCACGGGAAGACCATAAAGGTTTCAGCCAAGGAAAGAAAAATATCCCGGCAACCGAGATTGAACAAGGTGGATATTTCTGAATTGAGCAAGGTTCCAGTAGTGTGTGAATTTCCAGATGTATTTCCCGAAGAACTACCAGGCATGCCACCAGATCGAGAGATAGAGTTCAGCATCGAGCTAGCACCCGAAACCGCCCCCATATACAAGAAACCATACAGAATGACACCATCCAAATTGGTAGAACTGGAGAAGCAAATAAAAGAATTACTAGACAAGGATTATATACGAGCCAGCTCCTCACCCTGGGGTTCACCAATTTTATTTGCCAAAAAGAAGGATGGAACACTGAGATTGTGCATAGACTATCGAGCACTTAATATGGTCACAATCAAGAACAAATATCCGATGCCACGAATAAATGATTTATTTGATCAACTCGCTCAGGCCAATGTATTCTCAAAGATTGACTTGAGGTCGGGATACCATCAATTGAAAGTACGAACCGAAGATATTCCCAAAACAGCTTTCACCTCCAGATACGGATTGTATGAGTTCACCGTAATGCCATTCGGATTAACAAACGCCCCCGCATATTTTGTTCACCTCATGAACAAAGTATTCATGAAGTTTATGGACAAGTTTGTTGTGGTATTTATCGATGATATCCTGGTATACTCCAAGACACCAGAAGAGCACGCTGAACATCTCCGAATTGTACTAGGGGAACTCAGGAAACATCAATTGTACGCTAAATTCAGCAATTGTGAATTTTGGCTAAAGCAAGTAGGTTTTCTGGGCCACGTACTGACCCAAGAAGGTATCGCCGTAGACCCGAAAAAGGTCAAGGCCGTACTTGGCTGGAAGCCACCAGCCAGTATGACGGATGTACGAAGTTTCTTGGGAATGGCGGGTTACTACCGAAGATTTATTGAAGGATTCTCCACCATAGCAAAGCCAATGACGCAACTACTCAAGAAAGACAGGAAGTTTGAATGGACGGAAGCTTGCGAGAAAAGTTTCCAAGAATTAAAGAGGAAATTAACGTCAGCACCGGTATTAATTGTGCCGGACATACACAAGAATTTTGAGGTATATTGCAACGCATCCCGGAAAGGCCTCGGATGCGTGTTGATGCAAGAAGGCAAGGTAGTCGCATATGTCTCCAGACAACTTCGCAAACATGAAGAAAATTATCCTACTCATGACCTGGAGTTAGCAGCAGTTATACATGCACTCAAAGAATGGAGACAATTAAAGAGGCTCAGCATGGACACCCCAGCATTGAAGGCATTAAACGGAAACCGAGTTTGGGCAAGGCCCCAGAGTTCATTATCGATAAGCAAGGAATATTGTGGTACGGGGATAGACTTTGCGTACCAAATATCAAGGATCTTAAGCAGCAGATCTTAGCTGAAGGCCACACCGCCCCGTATTCGATACATCCGGGAGGGACAAAAATGTACAAGGATATTCAGGAAAAATATTGGTGGCACGGTCTAAAAAGGGACATAGCCACGTTCATCTCATGTTGTGACTCCTGTCAACGCATCAAGGCCGAGCATCAGAAACCGGCCGGACTTTTACAGCCAAATAAAATACCCGAGTGGAAATGGGACGAGAATTTGATGGATTTTATTGTTGGGCTTCCTCGTTCACGGCACGAAAATAATGCCATTTGGGTCATCACTGATAGACTGACTAAAGTAGCACACTTCATCCCCGTGAAGACAACCCACACCACTCAGAAGCTTGCTAGGCTCTACCTTTCCCGTATCGTCTGCTTACATGGAGTCCCAAAGAAAATAATATCGGACAGAGGCACTCAATTCGTCTCCCGATTTTGGGATCACTTACAACAAGCTCTGGGAACTCAGCTGGCATTCAGTACCGCATATCGTCCCCAGACAGATGGCAAACTGAGCGAGTAAACCAGATTCTAGAAGATATGCTGAGAGCATGTGTCCTCACCTATGGGACTAGTTGGGAGGAGAGCTTACCATACGCAGAATTCGCATATAACAACAGTTATCAGGCCAGCCATCAAATGGCACCATTTGAGGCTCTGTACGGGCGAAGATGTCGTACCCCGCTAAATTGGTCGGAAACCGGAGACAGCCATATCTTCGTCCCAGACATGCTCAAAGAGGCTGAAGATAAAGTCAAGGTGATTAGGGACCGACTTAAGACAGCCCAGAGCAGACAGAAGAGTTATTACGATCAAAAACATCGGGGAATCAGCTTTGAACCCGGTGAATTTGTGTACCTACGAGTATCCCCTATGAGAGGCATGCATCGATTCAAGATTAAAGGGAAGCTAGCACCAAGATTCATCGGACCATTCTGCATAGTGGCACGGAAAGGCACGGCAGCCTACCAGCTAGACTTACCCGAAGATTTATCCGACGTCCACGACGTGTTCCACGTCTCGCAATTGAGGAAGTGCGTGAGCAACCCAGAAAAAACAAGTACCCCATGAGAACATTGACGTGCAGCCAGACCTCACATATCGAGAGCATCCAATAAAAATCTTGGAAGAGTCTGAAAGGAGAACCCGACAGAAAACCTTCAAGTTCTTTAAAGTTCAGTGGAGCAATCACACCGAGAGTGAAGCCACTTGGGAAAGAGAGGATTTTGTTCGGACAGAGCACCCACACTTATTTGAGGATCAGCTGAAATCTTGGGGACGAGATTTTTCCTAAGGGGGTAGGTGTTGTGACACTCCAAAAATTTTCTTTTGGTTTTCTTCAAAAACTTTGTTGGAGTTGAAGAAGGTCATTTAAACCCTTCCAAAAAAATCTCTCTCAAAAACTTTTTCCCTTTGGCAAGGATTTTATTTTGGCATCTCCTTCAACTCTGGTGTTTGGTTTTTTCTAAAAGACTTTTCTTCTGTTTGCCCTCTTCTCAAACTCAAAATTTTTGGGTTTTATTTTCTTTTAAAAAAATAAAACCCTAGGAGTTTTGCATCTTCTCCAATATTGAAACCACTCATGATTTTACCATGCACCACTTGGTAAAATCTTCCCAAAATCTCTCCTTCCACTTTGGGGCAATCCAAACATTCTGTCTCAACAAGTTCAATCCATTTCTGAATTTTATTCCATTTATTTCTCTCCCCAAATCTTTTCTGCCAATTTTTTTGAGCCTAGGTAATTGGCAAAGCAAGTACCTAAATGCATTTGAGTGTTGACCCCAAACCAACTCCCCTGGATAGTCCTTGGTACCCACAACCTAGAACAATCAAGATCCACTCTTCTTCTTTTAAAAAATTTCAAATTTTAGTCTCTGCAAGTTCGGACCAGATTTGTCAAATTTGGTGAAATTCATATCTCCTCTTCTCCAAAAATTCCACAAAAATTCAGGCAGCCTCCAGATGCAATGAGAGGCCACTCCACCAAAAATCAGCTCAAGGAGAAACTCCCACATACCAAAATCATTCTGTCGAACACCTGGCCGGCACTGTTTCTTTGCATTTTCAGAAATGTATAGAGTTTCAGAATTCAGTGTCGTTTCCCTTCGTCAAAGTTCAGTCACGCGTCGACAGTGCGCCTGGCGCGTTGCGCACAGCCCCTCCTCCCTGTCCGGAGCACCACACGCGCGCTTGGCTCGTTCCTGGCATCGGTGGCGCCCTGGCCCGCCTGCGCCGGCGTGTTCCACGGCGGCAGAACCACCGTAGCGGCCGACAGGGGGTAACCCTGCGGCATAACGCCGTTCGACACCGCCCAAACCTCCTGAGAGCACCGGGTGGCCATCTCCTTGCCAGCGCACGCATGCAGCACCGTCACCGTGGCCTGGCACGCACAGGCCGCGCTCCCTGCCACCGACGTGCCGCACGGCCGTTCTGCTGAGATTAGGCCATAACCTCCCCACCTTGCTGAGTTGGGCACCAGGATGGGCTCGTTACGACGTCTAGTCAATGCTCAAGCCCCTAAACCAACTGCCAAGCCCAGCGCCGCCGTAATCACTCGCCGGACTTATCCCGTTTGCGGCAACCGCCTCGGGCCGGCTATATATAGCACCCCCGAGCACGCTCTCGCCCCCGCACACCTCCATGACCTCACCAGACCCCGCCCAGCCACTGGAAGAGCCTCGAGGGGCCCTTCTTCCTCGACTCCGGCCAACTCCGTCCGCTTCGGGCTCCGGCAACGTTCTCGCTGGTGAGAGCTTCTCCACCGCCCTGGACTTGCCCGTAGCCTCATGGCAACTATAGAAGGCTAACCCCCACTCCAAATTTGGCCCCAGCAGCTCTCTCCGACGAGGCCCACGACCACCCGAACCACCGCCCGCCGGAGCAAGAGCCGCCGTCGACGTGGTGCTCATCGGCGACCACCACCACCACCAACCGACGCGGAAATAACCCACTGAGCACAGAGGTACCTTCCGATCTCCCTGCCTCGCCGTGGATCGCCGCCGGCGACCACCTCGTTTGAAAGTTTAAACCTGATGGGTGGGACCCGCCCGTCAGCCTCTCTATTCTTTTCCTTTGAACCGTTTTCTGAAAGCGTACTCTGGCAAATACGCTTTCTAATTTGAGGCGTTTTCTGCACTTTTCTGCTTGGGCCCCTGAGAGTTTTTTGTTTCATTACAGATGGGTCCTTGCACCGAAACTCTTATAACTTTTTTAACAGAAAGAGATTTTTGAGTGATTCTTTTTCTGTCTATTCAAAATTTTGTCTAGTTTTTTTATCATATTTATTTGAAAAATATGTGGATTACTTTTTTGTACCCCACGGTATTTACGTTAGCATGTATGTTTTGTGTACCGTAGATACCGAAGGAGGTGACGGAACCACGAACTTCACCGAGCTAGACCCCGACTACTCCGAACCAGGCAAGCATGTTTGAACTTTTGATATGATGAGTGTTTGGGCATGTTTGCATTATTTTAGTATCATGGCATGTTCATGAGCATCTCGATGAAAGTTTATCTCGTATGAGTTGAGGCAAGTGAGTTTCGGGAAATCCATGATTTGTTGGAAACGTGTTGCGTGGCCATGAGATGGCATGAGAATGGGTAAGATGGCAGTGTCGTAGCATGACAGTCTTATGCCAGATCGTTGACCCTGTGTCAACATAAATCAATTAAATTCCGTCCGTCTCCCCTTTCGTACTACCACATGTTTTCTGCAAGGGATACGGCTTAGTAAGTTGCAAACCACTTCCTGGTACACACCAAATCGAGAGGCCGGGATGAGGGTTCCATGGCCCTGGATTAAAGCCTTTCATCCGGTCAGGGGGCATGGGTGTTTCCGGTTGGGACCGAGAGGGGGGCACCCCTTAGAGCGCGCGTATATAAATTTGATCCCATGCTATTCGAGATTGTGATCTCCCCGTCTCAAAGTTTTTCTTGAACGCTGTCTAGGGTGATTCCTGGCAACGTGAGGTAGGATGGGTGTGTACTGGTTAGCTGTGTTTCCTCCGAAATACCGTAGACGGAACTAGTCCTTCGTGACTACGGCAATCCGTTGGCTGTGGATAATTTTAGTACAAACTCTGCAAAGTCAAAATTCTTGAATTTCATCTTATCCATGTCCAAGTACTGTGTTCTTCTTATCTTGTCAAGTGTCAGTCTCGGTGACAGAAACTCTTGAGAACCATATGAGTGTTAAATGTTTATTTTCTGTGAATGGACTATCCCGCTTATTGTCTTGTGAGGAATATTTTCCGTGAGCACCATTTCTTGTCAGTTATGAATAATGAATTATAAGCCCTTTCTGCGATGTCGCTCAGACGTCCGACTGCGGCATTGTTATTATTTACTTTTGTTATAAGCCCTTTCTGTGATGTCGCTCAGACGTCCGACTGCGGCATTGTTATTATTTACTTTTGTTGTAAGCCCTTTCTGTGATGTCGCTCAGACGTCCGACTGCGGCATTTTTATTATTTACTTTTGTTATAAGCCCTTTTTGCGATGTCGCTCAGACGTCCGACTGCGGCATTGTTATTATTTACTTTTGTTATAAGCCCTTTCTGTGATTTCGCTCCGACGTCCGACTGCGGCACGCATGTCTTTTCTCTCAAAATAAGCCCTTTATGAGGTGTCGCTTAGACGCCCGACTGTGGCATGTTTTACTTATTTGTTCACCCTTCGAGGCATCGCTTCAGACACCCGATCGGTTTTGAGTTTATCTTCTTTTGGGTTTTCGAGCGGACTACCGCCGATTCCCTTTTTACTTACCTTGCTATACTGATTTGATTGCGCATTGTTAAAATTAATCATGTCGCATTCATGCATACATTTGTTATATCTTTTTTCCGAACTGTCTTGCGAGTACTTTCAGAGTACTCACCTGGCTTGTTGATTTGGCTAGATGCTGACGAAGGCGATCTCATGGATGAAGAGTTCGATAGCGAGTCCGATGCCTAGAGGAATCCCAGTCAGTCTCGTGCGACCCCTGGATTAGTCATTGTGATATATTCGCTTCCGCTACCCAAATAAATTCATCGAGCCTCACCTCGACGCTCGATGAGCTGCCAGTGTTGGAGTCATATCTCCCACTCCACTGTGTTATTCCACCACTTTACCACGAGTCAGTAGTATGCCACCACTCCACTGTGTCACATCCGCCACTATGAATAATTATTGGCGTGCTTGTAATAATTTGTTGACCAACTTCAGCTCGACCCTGTAATATATCATATGCTACTGGCTTATTGTATCAAGATTTTGTCTATCGGTATGGAGGATTTTCCCCACACTGGATTTTATAGGTCGCTTTCTCAATAAATATTTTTATTGAAAAACCGGTCGTGACAAGCTCTCATCAGCTAACAGTTATCCTGGGGCTGGTGAGCACAAGGGCCATTTTCTGGAAATTATTATCCGGAGAATCGGTCCCCACAGAGACTCCTCGTCATGTCCATAATCACATTCGGGACTCCGAACAAAATTTGGTACATCAAAACTCATAAGCTCATAATATAACTGTCTTCGAAACCTTAAGCGAGCGGACCCTACGGGTTCGAGAACTATGTAGACATGACCGAGAACCGTTTCCAGTCAATAACCAATAGCGGAACCTGGATGCTCATATTGGCTCCTACATATTCTACGAAGATCTTTATCGGTCAAACCGCATAACAACATACGTTGTTCCCTTTGTCATCGGTATGTTACTTGCCCGAAATTTGATCGTTGGTATCTCAATACCTAGTTCAATCTCGTTACCGGCAAGTCTCACTCATTACGTAATGCATCATTCCGTAACTAACTCATTAGCTACATTGCTTGCAAGGCTTATAGTGATGTGCATTACCGAGAGGGCCCAGAGATACCTCTCCGACAATCGGAGTGACAAAACCTAATCTCGAAGTACGCCTACTCAACATGTACCTTTGGAGACACCTGTAGAGCTCCTTTATAATCACCCAGTTACGTTGTGACGTTTGGTAGCACACAAAGTGTTCCTCCGGTAAACAGGAGTTGCATTATCTCATAGTTGTAGGAACATGTATAAGTCATGAGGAAAGCAATAGCAAGATACTAAACGATCAAGTGCTAAGCTAACGGAATGGGTCATGTCAATCACATCATTCTCCTAATGATGTGATCCCGTTAATCAAATGGCAACTCATGTCTATGGTTAGGAAACGTAACCATTTTTTATTAATGAGCTAGTCAAGTAGAGGCATACTAGTGACTTTAAGTTTGTCTATGTATTCACACATGTATCATGTTTCCGTCTAATACAACTATAGCATGAATAATAAACATTTATCATGATATGAGGAAATAAATAATAACTTTATTATTGACTCTAGGGCATATTTCCTTCAGCCTCCCACTTGCACTAGAGTCAATAATCTAGATTACACAGTAATGTTTCTAACACCCATGGA
>LR880970.1:69248182-69269458 GCA_904067115.1 Aegilops sharonensis
CATATTGACCTTTGCTCAGATGGCCACATATGATATTCTTCGCTTGAGAATCGAGTTGCTTGAATCTCTTCACATCAGCATCATTCAGAGAGGGTGTGACTGAGGAAACACCTTTTGTCACAACATACCAGAGATCGTTGTCAATTGCTTCAAGATGCATTTGCATTTTGTTCTTCCAGTAGGGGTAGTCCGTCCCATCGAAGGTAGGACACCCTGCTGAGACCTTGATCATACCTGCGGTCGACATAACTAAAACTCCAGGTGGTTAAACCAAAATCACACAGAACAAGGGAGTACCTCGCTCTGATACCAATTGAAAGTGCGTTATATCGACTAGAGGGGGGTGAATAGGCGATTTTTATGAATTCTTCACCGAGGAATTTGCCGGTGAGGAAATTCCTTAGCGAAGAAATTCTTGCAACGGAATAAGTACTCAGAAGTAAGCATAACAGATTACAAGCATTGTCATCATGATGAAATGAAGACAATCACATAGTACAGAAAGCGTAATCATAGGATAACACAAGATGAAGACAAACAGACTGAAGAAATTGAACTGAGGAAATTGAGAAAGTCTTCAGTCAAAGTCTTCAAACACAGATATGAACAAACACTCAACACAGTAATGAGGAAATGAAAGGGTTGAGGAAATAGAACCAGTTAAGTTGGTGAAGACAATGATTTGGTAGACCAGTTCCAACTGCTGTCTCAGTTGTACGTCTGGTTGGAGCGGCTGAGTATTTAAACTCGAGGACACACAGTCCCGGACACCCAGTCACTGAGCACGCAGCTCAGGACACCAAGTCCTCACCGTATTCTCCTTGAACTAAGGTCACGCAGACCTCGTCCAATCACTCGTGGTAAGTCTTCAGGCGACTTCCAAACCTTCACATACTTGGTCACTCGGTGATCCACAATTCCTCTTGGATGCTCTAGACCTTGACGCCTAACCGTCTGGAAGAAGCACAGTCTTCAAAGGTAAAAAGCGTCGGATCCACGCAGGATCAATTTCTTCAGTGATGCTCAATCACTTTGGGTTTGTAGGGGTTTGGTTTTTGGGTTTTTCCTCACTTGATGATTTTCACTCAAAGTCCTCAGAGGATGGGTTGCTCTCAAATGACAAGTGTCAAGTTCTCTCGGAGCAGCCAACTAGCTAGTGGTTGTAGGGGGCGGCTATTTATAGCCTAGGGAGCAGCCCGACATGATAAGACATAAATGCCCTTCAATGATATGACCGTTAGGTGGATAAGATATTTGGGACAGCCGGCGCGCAGCACAGCAACGGTCGGAATTTTGAACATCAAATTCCTCAGGGCTATCATGTTCCTCACTGTGTAGGCAATTCGCACTGGCGAATTCCTAACTCCTCAGTCAGAACAAATTCCTCGGCGACCAGAAGAGCTTCGTCTCTGTCACTAAAGAAAATGACTGAACTGTATGAGATTTCCAAAAGCTTCACTCGAAGGGATTGGTAGGTGTAGGATTTTGAGTTGAGCATCACATGGAAATTTTTCCTTAGTATTTCCTCGACCCCCTTTAACAGTACGGTGTTTCCTATGACTCAAGAAAGAGAAAATGAAACTACGAAAACAAAAGTCTTCACGCTTCATGTTCCTCAAATGAATACCAAGTCTTCAAGGTCACACCAATTTCTTCACTTTCAAAGTCTTCAGAAAGTCTTCGGAATATCAAATTCTTCAGTTAAAGAACTTCATTTTTAGGGGTCGACTTTCACTGTAAATATCAAACTCCTCATAGACTTATAGACATGTGTACACTCACAAACGCATTAGTTCCTTAACCTATAAGTCTTCAATACACCAAAATCACCAAGGGGCACTAGATGCACTTACACGTTTTTTTGCCCGGACGCACTTCCTTGCGTGCGAAGGTGTAGCTGGTGGGTCCCATCAGTCGGGGGGTGAATCATTTATATTTTCGGGCGCACTTCCTTGCGTGCAAAGATGTAGCTCGTGGGTCCCAGCAGTCAGGGGGCGAATCATTTTTTTCATGAAATAAGGTGGCCCGTCCGGTGGGTCCCCGCTGTCAGGTGGAGGAATAATTATTTTGCACGTAATAAGGAGGCACTTCCTTGCGGCTGCCGTGGACCCAGCTGTCAGCCTCTCCACATACATTCCACGTCTGATGGAAGTCGTTCCTTGACCATGTTGACCACGCCGCGCCGAGAGCACCACGGCGGTGGAAGACGGCGAGGCCTAGGAAGGGGACGACGTGGAGCCGGGGAAGACCCGGCAGTGGATGCACACACGAAGAGGAGTACGAGGGTTCACTGGTTCGGCTGCGCTGCCGTCGCCGCAGAATAACAGGGGGTGTGGGTGAGTGGAGGGATGGCCTGGCCAGCAGTGGGAGTAGTAGGGGCCGGTGAGGACTCCGCGGCAGCACAGCCGGCCACGGGAGGCAGGAGTAGGTGGCACGACCGGTGCTGCTTTGGGCGGCTGGAGCAAGAAGACCAGAGGTTGAAGAAGCACGACGGCCGTTGGATGGACATCATACGGTCACTGCAGCTAGAATCGTTTATATTGACTAAGTTGACAAAGCCCTTGGTACGTCAACTTAGTAGGCCCACAGGTCAGCTTCCGAAACGGTGCGCCCCAGATGTCAGGGGTAGGAATCATTTTTTGGGCGGGAGAAGCTAGAATATCCGAGATTGAAGAAGAAGCACGGCATCCGTTGGATGGACATCCAATGGCCACTGCTGCAGGAACCGTGTGTTGAATATAAGTTGACAAAGCCTTGCATACGCGTCAACTCTGTTTTTTTAGGGGACGCGTCAACTTAGTAAGGCCAGAAGTGTGTGGCAGAGAACTTATAGCCCATTTGAGATTTGTAAGAATGTGTCGCCCATTTTTGAATTCTAATGGAATTTACTACAGCCCATTTACAGTTCATTACAAGTACAGCCCATTTCAACCAACCGTTCAAAACAGAATTCAATAAAATTTCCCACATTTTGATGGGATCCGAATATTTTTATCCTGAAATTTCTAGTCAGATTAAATACAATTTCAATATAAATTTATATTACGTAAAAATCCAACGAAACATTGCGCTCGCAAAAATTAATGAAATTAAAATTTTCAATATCCAAAAATAATATTTTATAAAGTAATCACTGTTTGGTGCATTTTTTATAGTTACTACCCAGTTTTTATAATTACATCCCATTTATTATTTCTTAAAGCCCATTTTCTTGTTAAGCCTAATGCATCCCTCCTAGGAAAGATTTCCAGCCCATCGGGGCAGGGAATAACAACTTGACCTTGCCTGGGTATTCCTAAAAAAAGTATAGCTGGGCTAGCTATTTTCATCTTGAAAAAAAATTAATATCTAGGCTGGATATCTGGCCTAGGCTAGACGGGCCACAGCTCGCCTAGTTAATACCTGCAGCGACGTTTTCGTTGTTGTTCAGAGGAGAAAAATTAATATCTGGGGTAAACATCGAAAAAGACTGTAGTGCTCACACCTCAAAAACACAAATACTGCTCGAGTTGCTTGGTCCCAGCTGTCGGCCGCTTCTTGTGCAATTCTCTCGTTTATTGACTACTCCCTCCTTTCCGATTTATAATGCTCAATTCAAAAATCTCACCAATCAAGGTAGATGGCGAGTGGTGGAATACTTTTTGTAGTTTTGCAAAAGCACCTAATTAATGCTCTTGTTATCCTCAAAAAATTATGTTTATCAATGCATTAACTGCAATGCATGCATGCATAAAGCACATGCATTGGTCAATTTTCTCTTAATACTTGCATGCAATGATTTAATGCACCTTGGAACCTGAACATGTGATGGAAAACAACCAAATTGAGCCTTATAAAATGGAAAAACTAAAATTTTGAGATAAGCCCTATAAACCGGAAAGGAGGGAGTACATAGGTTGACAATGGTGTGGCACCGTGATGTCAGAAAACCAGGAGGAAGAAAAATAAGGAGGCACTTGCATACGTGAGGCTATGGACCTGGTGGGTCCCCATTGTCATCCTCTCCAAGTAAAGTCATCTCCTCGCCCGCGCGCGCTTTCCGCCCGAAACAATCAGCGCCGGCTGCCCTGCTTCCCAGTGCAGGTGATTGCTCCGCCTTCAAACGACACAAGTGTCGTCCGTTCGTCCATTTGCCGCACACATTAATGATACACGGCTACCGAGGCGGCTACTCCGGCGCCACACGTCCGTCCCTCCACCCGCCCACCATTGCTATATAAACTATTGCGCCGGCCATAGCCGCAGTCATCCGCATCCGTTCCCTTTCTCCTGTCCACACCACTACTGCCCACCATGGCTTCCTCGCGCTCCAGCGCTCTTCAGGACGGGCGGACGACGGACCACATGGAGATGGCAGCCATTGTTGCCGACCGGCTGGCCGGCAGGCAGCCAGAGGACGACGACGTCCCAATGGAAAACATGGTAGTCGATGATCCGGCGCCAACCCCCTCCTCCGCGCCATCCTCACCGGTGCATTGCACCATGACCATCGGCGAGGCCCGTGCCCAATATATGGACAGGGTGAGGCAGATGCGTGAGGAGCAATTCCGGGAGGCGCAGGCCGACGCCGCCTACAACCACCATCTCCACCAGGAGCACCTGCAGGCGGAGGAGCACATCACCGCGGAGCGGGCGAAGCAGGAGGCGCTTCTCGACTCGTACCGCTCCGCCCGCAAGGGCCGTCTCGAGCGCTGGCGGTACCACTTGGCTGGCGGAGGCTGCGGTCGCCTACAAAGAGGCTAGTAAAGAGGGCGATGAAGCGGGCGAGGCGCTGTTTGGCGAGACCGAGGACGAGGCAGAGGACAATGCCGGCTCGGACGAGTCCCCACTCCGCCGGCGTCGACGAGGCCCCGCGGCACGAACAACGAGGCAGAGGACACCGCCGGCTCCGCCGAGCCCCCGCCCCGCCAACAACGAGGCAGAGGACATCGCCAGCTCAGCCGAGGCGCCACCCTGCTAGCAACGTGGGGGAGGATTTCCACCGCTCCGCTGAGGCGCCGCCCGCCGGCTACGAGACAGAGGACATCGCCAGCTCCGTCGAAGCCCCGCCCCGCTGCCAACGAGGCCGCCACACGGAAAACAAGGAAGAGTAGAACACTGTAGGTCGCCGCCGCTCAGGTCCAAGTAAGGCCACTGCTGCTACCCTCCGGTTGAAGCCAAGCTAGGCGAATTGACCATTAACGGCCGGTTAGCTTCTTGGCGGCGACGTGGAGTCGGAGAGCTGCGCTGGAGAAGAACGCTGCTTCTACTTAATTGTTGGTGCAGTTTGTTGACTGACACGTGGGCCCAACATGACACATGTCAGTTACGCAACTGCACCTGCAATTAAGCCACTAAAGCTTCTGTTCGGCTCAGCGGGACACAGGTGGGTAGCTTCGGTTAATTATTTATACCTCCAGCGCACCCCTTTTTAGTTGAAGAATGTATGAAATGTAATGAAATCCGGCATGTTTATATGAAATCCGACCATGTATGAATGAATTTATGTCGATTAGTTTGAATTACTGTATCACTGGCATTGGATGAACATGCAAAACAATACGTACTAGCATTATTCCCAGGGTGATCACCTCGTTTGCAGCAGTTTCACATGTACTCCCTCCGGTCCTTTCTAGTCTGCATACAAGTTTTATCTGTAGTCAAAGTATCTCTACTTTGACCAATCTTATACAGAAAAGTATGCACTTTCACAATGTGCGAAGTAAAAAGGAACAAAAGGAGTAAAAAGAGTTTGAGCGGCTTTTTAGCGTTTCTGTACATTGCAATCAAACACAGAGGCCTGGCAATTCATAGAGAACATTCAAAACAATTGATGATTATGCATCTTAGCGACTCACATGTCAGAGGCAATATTTACTACACAACTGAAGAATAAAGAAAAAATTGATCGACGCTGCTGACAGCAAAGGGCGTCCCATTCGAAAATATCAAACGCATATCTTGATAAAATCGAGCAAAATTTGACAAGGTTGTACCATTCCAAAATATCAAATGCCTAGGATTGTGGAATGGGCAGGGTTTGCCATCAGTTCAGACATTGACATGGCACCTTGTGCTAAATAAACCAGATGTTCTTTTTGTGCAGTTCGACCAAAGTCATCCAAATTCGCGTGTAGCTTCTATGATTTCGCCCTTATATGTTGCAACACCTTGAACTTATGGGCACCTCCTTTCTTGTGGTGGAAATGATTGATTCGATGTATTCATGAACATTTTGAGCAGTTCCCATTGAAATCAAGCTGAGCACCCCTGTTTGCACAAATACAAAAAAGCGATTAGTATAAAGCAAACTGTACTATGAACTGACAGTTTCAACAGGCACATACATGGTCCATGTAGAGCACACTTTTACAAAAATGGAACTCACCAGAAAGAATCCTAGAACAACATTGTACTCGCCTTCACGGCAAAAAAATGGAGATTTGTCAGTCCTTCTGAGCTGAAGTTAGTTTGGTCTTGTGGGGAGTAATGTAACCATCCTTCAACTGCTCCTTCTGATGAGAAGATAGACAGGGCTTCTTCATCCTGGCATAATCGGAACTAGTCACTTCATGTACTCCATATTCTTCTTCAGAGGAAGATGATCATGTTGTGCAAAGACAAGAGGACTACTAAATGCTAGCATTCCTGTTTGCTCGTAAAAAAGGAAAGGAAATATTTAAAACAGCCGAGATGAAGCACGTCTCGAGGACAATACCACTTTTTCATGACAGTATCTAAAGAGTAGCACAACACCAATAGAGATGAGAAAGCTCAATCATATGGTTGAAATCAGTGGGTGAGTACCAACCTTTGTCAGGAGGCTGATTGTGTAGAGCATACAGATGAAGCACTTCTCCAGAACCATCTGTTGCTATCTACGGGGGTGCCCATGCTTACTATATACTCCTCTATTAGTTTAATGTTTCCAACATCTTCTTGTGCAGTTCCACTAAAACATATGGTATCTTCAAAGAAGATCCCTGTTTGCACAAGTAGAGATAATTACGTATGGCATCAAATCAGTGGCAAAACAATTGCTCGTTCCAGCCATAGCAATAAATTAAGATGCAAAACTATATCATTACTTGTGTCATCACAGTTCCAGTGCTTCATTATAGCACTGGGAGTTGATTTTTGTTTTTCTTCCACTTGTTCTTCCCCTTCATCACTTGGTTCAATAAGAAGACCTCTCATGATGCGGAATTCAAACAACTCACAAGAAGAAGATCTGAACCAAATTCGCCTTAACGGATAGGAAGTAAGATCTCCTCTTGTGCAGTTCCACTAAGATCAAGCAATCAAGCAACGTTGTCGGTGTGACATTTTGGTTGAACTGCACAAAACACTCTTAAAACAAAAGTGTTTTGTGCAGTGCAATAAAAGGTCACAATGGCAACGAGGTGAAGTAGATAACCCTGTTTACACGGAGGTGCAAAGAAACAATTAGTGGTCAATAACGGTGGATGACACAGAAGCCAACAAAAAGAAGCATCTACCTTATCTAAATGGGAAAGAAAGCAAGACAGTAGCATTTCTCAAATGGTGGCAATGATTAATATTAACATAGAGATTATATTAACAATAAAATTCGTTAAACATGTAATTTGGTTTTAACTGTGGCATTGCATCAATTTTCCAGCGGCATTATTAGAGGGTGTTTGCTTACAAGGACATTTTGGTGTAGGTACTAAAAAAAACTCCGTGTCAGTCCCATCTAAACCAAACAGGAGGGACTTTTAGGGACTAAAAGTGGGCATTTGGGACTAAAGAAAGAAGACCCCGAGGGAGTCTTTTTGGGACTTATTCCAATAGTTGCCCCTACCACGCATCGCACCTTGTTTCTATTAGTTCATTACTAGGGGTAACATGGTCTTTTAGCATGTCATTTAATAACCTCTAGTCCATGTTTAGTCCCTAGAACCAAGCAGGTAGGGACTAGGGAGTTTTTAACCAAAAAGGGCCTTAGATTAACAACAGCTAATGAGTTGCACGGGACAGTGGACACACCAACACCATGTGCATCTACTGATGTACTGTGGTCATGCACAATCTGTTGCAACAAAGAACAAACAACCAAGGAGCATATTTGTGTTGGTCCCAGTTTTGTTATCTTTAGACACCTTTCCCTATGTGAGCGCAGCAAATCTAGTCCTGCTCAAACTCTACAGCCTTGTCCCTTCCTTTCCTTTTTGAACTAGTACTTTCGCCCCTTCCTTTCCTCTTTGAACCATGTCCTAGATTTGTGTGATACAACTTTCCTCACTACTTTCCCCCATTCCTTTCCTCTTTGAACCACGTCCTAGATTCATGCTATACAACTTTGCCCCTTCATTTCCTCTTTGAACAACGTCCTAGATTCATGCTATATACAACTTTTCCCACTACTTTCCTCCATTCCTTTCCTCTATGAACCACGTCCTAGATTCATGGTATACATGCAGCTAGAGCAATGCATGTGGAGTAAGTAAAATATACCTTAAGGTTCTTGGGGCGTGGTTCGGTGGGCGACGGGACGGCGGCGAAGAAGAAGGGGTCGGAGGCCCTCCCGTGCAGACGCTGGGTGGAAAGTGAACAGCTGCGCCGGTAGAGGATTCCCTCCCTCGCCGATGGCGACAGTGTTAAGCCTCTTTCCCTTCCTGGCGGACGGATCCTGCTGGCTCTTTGAGCAGCAGTGAGGGGAGATAGAGGCCAACGATGTCTTGTTTAGATCTGGAGAGGGCGAGAGAGTGTGAAGAGAGCAACTACAACGCTGAGGCTCCAGCGGGAGAGGGCGAGCGAGTGTGAAGAGAGCAACTACAGGCGCTGAGGCTCCTGCGTATATATATATATATATATATATATATATATATATATATATATATATATATATATACTGGAGAGAGAGTGTGAAGCGTGCAAACCCTAGAAATCATTTTAACCAGTCAAAGAATCCTTCTGGCAAAAATTATGCTCAAGTGTAGTTATCGAACCCGAGACCACAAGTTTGATGAGCGAACAGGCTAACTAGCTACACAACCCTCCTGTTATGTTCAAGAGAGGAAAATAACCTTTTATACATTCCTGCATTCGTGTGACAAGCATGCCGTGTTTTGTGTGTGTGTGTGTGGGAGTCATTGGGATTTCAATCATAATCGTGTCATGTGGCTTTGGTGGTAAGACTATCCACAGTGGTGCAGAAATAATGCAGCTTTAGTCACCTTACCTCTCTCCACATAGTACGTTGGGTCCCACCAGTCAGAGGGTGAAACAAACAAATTAATAAGAAAAATTAAAAGCGCCAGCGGTGTATCTTACCTCACACATCTCGCTACTACTCGGGAACACTGTCCAATTGATCCCTCTGTTCGCTCACGTACTATTTTAAGTGAATCCTTATTATAACATGCACACAAATTTTAGGCACTTGTCTTCGACTTAAGTCAGTGTGCCACCGTATCTCGTATACTTACTACTCCCTCCGTCTAGGTGTAATAAGTCACGTTAGAAGGTGCAACGGGACCAAGGTGCGTGTGTGTGCGTGTGTGTGTTTAACATTATGTGTGTGTTAGAGAGTGCGACAGATTGACATACTCCTACACAGAGATGGTGTGTAGTGTATGATTTTAGCCGCGAGAGTCGGTGCATCCTCTCGTTTCCGGGCGTGTTTGGTAGGGACATGCGGACAGCTGCCACGCCTGCTCCTGACCATCCTGGCCTACCCAAAGCCCCTCCATCGCCCGCGCGCGCTTCCTGCCTGAAACGGTTAGCGCCACTCCAAAGAATCAGTGCCGCATTCATGCCCGGGCAGAGCGGACGCGACCTCTCACTGGCGCAAGAGTGATGGTTGCTTCGTCCGTCCAACTTACTGCTGGGTCTATGTGATTTGACGGCTCATTGGTATTTATTACTAAGGTGGTAGGACTACTGGATGTCCCATGCTTTCAGCAGAAGGAGATACTACTACTAGATTACAATTTTCTCCATTCTTACAGCGGAGGAGTGCAAGAGCAGTGAGAACACGCAGGCTCAGTGATTACATGGCCCACCTCACACTACCACCGTGCGACACCTAACTCTTTACATAGTACTCCCTCCGTTCCTAAATATTACTAGATGAGTCCCCGCGCGTTGCCGCAGAACAGCGGTATATCTCTCTGCGCTAAATTATCGATTTCATAGAACTAAAAAAACTCTATAAACGCATGAAAAATGTGGTAGCCAAACTAAATAAACTCCCATCATCAGTTAGATCATCCCAGGTAAGGAAAAAAGATCAGCCAACTCCTACTGCTTAATGGGATTATATTTTTCTTTTTGACATGTTAATGGTACTTAAAAGCTCACTTACATGCATGCTACCGGTGTATGCTTGCATGCAGACATGTTTATGTGATTTAAAACCCACTCACATGCATGTGCCACGGTATTTCTACATGCTTGCATGTGGCTTAGTGCGGAGCCTCTCAACGTCTAGATCAGACGGCTATTATGGACTGATTTACTTCATCTAAAAGCTACATCAATTTTGATGATGTGGCTCAAGGAGAGGATAGAGAATTGCTAGTAGTGGGGGCTAGCTATTACTAGTAGATAAGTCTTTGTAGAGATTCCACTAGGTGAACTACATACGGAACAAAATGAATGAATCTACACTTATAATGCATCTATATACATCCGCATGTGGTTCATGGTGAAATATCTACAAAGACTTATATTTAGGAACAGAGGAAGTACTAGTATAGTACTACGTACTGTAATTTATCAGTGAGATAAATTTGTATAATGCTATGAAGCTTCCAGCTCCTGTTACATGTATCTTGCGTCCAAGGTTGCCCGTTGCAACATTTCATCAAATAAAAAGGAGACTAACATGCATGCTATTGCATCTCAATGATTAACAGATCATAGCAAATATGTACTCCCTCCGTTCCAAAATAAGTGTCTCAACTTTCTGCAAACTTTAGTACAAAGTTGTACTACTACTAAAGTTGACACTTATTTTGAAACAGAGGCAGCTAAAGGAAAAAACGATCCATGCAGTCCCTAGCCCTTGAACCATGAACCCTGACCAGGCTTCAATTTGCTGGCAACGTTCGAGCTTCCTAATAAATGAAGTTTGCAACCTTTTGACCATTGGATCATTTTGTGTAGTTTCACCAAAATCGAGATGAGCATCCGTGTGGCAAAGAAATTGAAGAAGTGTGATTAGAATAATATTACTGGGACAAGTTGATGAGACATAAACTCATCACAAATACAGTACGTAGAAGCCAGTAGAGGTATCAGGTATGTGCGGGGCAAAGAAGTAGAGAAATATCCACAGGGAGTGATGTAGGCAGCTGGAGCAGCGGTGCAAGCCGGCTGTAAAGGGAGTTGTACCTGAGGGACGTTGAGGGAGTCTTGGATAAGGGGGTGTCCGGATGGCCGGACTATGACCTTTGGCCGGACTCCCGGACTATGAAGATACAAGATTGAAGACTTCGTCCCATGTCCGGATAGGGACTTTCCTTGGCATGGAAGGCAAGCTTGGCGATACGATATGAAGATCTCCTCCCATTGTAACCGACTCTGTGTAACCCTAGCCCTCTCCGGTGTCTATATAAACCGGAGAGTTTTAGTCCGTAGGACGAACAACAATCATACCATAGGCTAGATTCTAGGGTTTAGCCTCTCTGATCTCGTGGTAGATCAACTCTTGTACTACCCATATCATCAATATTAATCAAGCAGGAGTAGGGTTTTACCTCCACCGAGAGGGCCCGAACCTGGGTAAAAACATCGTGTCCCTTGTCTCATGTTACCATCCGCCTAGACGCATAGTTCGGGACCCCCTACCCGAGATCCGCCGGTTTTGACACCGACATTGGTGCTTTCATTGAGAGTTCCTCTGTGTCGTCACCTTTAGGCCCGATGGCTTCTTCGATCGTCAACCACGACGCGGTCCAGGGTGAGACTTTTCTCCCCGGACAGATCTTCGTATTCGGCGGCTTCGCACTGCGGGCCAACTCGCTTGGCCATCTGGAGCAGATCGGAAGCTACGCCCCTGGCCATCAGGTCAGGTTTGGAAGCTTAAACTACACGGCCGACATCCGTGGGGACTTGATCTTCGATGGATTCGAGCCATGGCCGAGCGTGCCGCACTATCTCGATGGGCATAATCTAGCTCTGCCACCGGACAGCGCCCAGAGTGCCGCTCTGTGTCCGCTCCGACCATTAGCTCGGAGCCGACTGCGCTTGTCAGGGACGGACGGTTGGACACCGCCCCAGGAGTCGCAATATCTACGGTGATAGAGCCGAGTACCAGCCTAGTCCTTTGCAAGGCCTATGACTCCAAGGTGCCGGACTCCGTTCCAGACTCCGAATATTCCGCACCCCTTCCGATCGAAACCGATTGGGATCTGATCATGGAGTTCACCGCCGCGGACGTCTTTCAGCACTCGCCCTTTGGTGATATCCTGGATTCACTAAAGTCTCTCTCTTTGTCAGGAGAGCCCTGGCTGGACTATGGTCAGCAGGCTTGGGATGCGGACGACGAGGAAATTCGAAACCCACCCACCACCCACTTTGTAGCCACTGTCGATGATCTAACCGACATGCTCGACTTCGACTCTGAAGACATCGACGGTATGGACGTCGATGAAGGAGACGACCAAGAACCAACACCTATAGGGCACTGGAAGGCCACCTCGTCATATGCATATACATGGTGGACACCCCCAAAGCAGGGGATGGCGATGAAAAAGCGGAGGATGACCCCTCCAAGAAGCAACCCAAGCGCCGACTTCAGCGGCGCCGCTCTAAATCACGCCAAAGCAAGAACGGCGAATCCGGCACCGGAGACGTCAACACCCCGGACAGTGCCGAAGACAACCCCCTCCAGCAGGATTCAGCGTGGGAGGACGAAGGAGCCAGCCCTCATGAGAGAGCGGCAGACAAAGAGGTCGAGGACGACAATTATATGCCTCCCTCCGAATACGAGGCAAGCCTCGACGACGACGAATTCGTCGTGCCTGAGGATCCCGTCGAACAAGAGCGTTTCGAGAGCAGGCTTTTGGCCACGGCGAGCAGCCTCAAGAAAAAACAGCAGCAGCTTAGAGCTGACCAAGATCTGCTAGCCGACAGATGGACTGAAGTCCTGGCGGCCGAAGAGTATAAACTCGAGCGCCCCTCCAAGAGTTACCCAAAGCGCAGGCTGCTACCCCAACTAGAGGAGGAAGCAACTAAACCTACATCACCAGCGTACGATGCGCCCGATCGGCCACCCCGTGGCCGCGACAAAGAGGCCTTTTGGCCCACAACCCAAGCCGCACCCCGGCGCCGCTCCAAGAACACCAGAGCACGGGGAAACACAACAGACCTGCGAGACATTTTGGAGGATAAGGCAAGGCAAACAAGATCGATCTATGGATCGCGTGGGCGCCCCACATCACGGGACGATAACCGTCATGCCGGATATGATAAATACGGCCAGGCCGAATACAACAGACAAAGCTCATCCGAGCTACGTCGTGATATAGCCGAGTACAGGGGCGCCGCACACCCACTGTTCTTCACAGACGAAGTAATGGATCATCAAATCCCTGAGGGTTTCAAACCCGTAAACATCAAATCATACGATGGCACAACTGATCCCAAGGTATGGATCAAGGATTATCTCCTTCATATCCACATGGCCCGTGGTGATGATCTACACGCCATCAAATACCTCCCGCTTAAGCTTAAAGGACCAGCTCGACATTGGCTTAACAGCCTGCTAGCAGAGTCAATTAGTTGTTGGGAGGACCTGGAATCCGCATTCCTCGATAACTTCCAGGGCACTTATGTGCGACCACCAGACGCCGATGACCTAAGCCACATAATCCAGCAGCCAGAGGAATCGGCCAGACAATTCTGGACACCGTTCCTAACCAAGAAAAATCAAATAGTCGACTGTCCGGATGCCGAGGCCCTTGCAGCCTTCAGGCACAACATCTGAGACGAATGGCTTTCCCGGCACCTAGGACAGTAAAAGCCGAAATCTATGGCAGCCCTCACGACACTCATGACCCGCTTTTGCGCGGGCGAAGACGGCTGGCTAGCTCGTAGCAATAACATAACCAAGAGCCCTGGCAATTCGGATACCAAGGACAACAGTGGCAGATCACGTCGCAACAAGCACAAGTGCCGCATTACTGGCGACAATACCGAGGATACGACAGTCAATGCCGGATTCAGAGGCTCTAAACCCGGTCAGCGGAAGAAGCCATTCAAAAGAAACCCTCCGGGCCCATCCAACTTAGACCGGATACTCGATCGCTCATGTCAGATACACTGCACCCCCGAACAACCAGCCAACCACACCAACACGGATTGTTGGGTGTTCAAGCAGGCAGGCAAGCTAAGTGCCGAAATCAGAGACAAGGGGCTGCATAGCGATGACGAGGAGGAGCCCCGGCCGCCGAACAACAAAGGACAGAAGGGATTCCCCCCGCAAGTGCGGACAGTGAACATGATATACGCAACCCACATACCCAAAAGGGAGCGGAAGCGTGCTCTCAAGGACGTCTATGCGTTGGAGCCAGTCGCCCCAAAGTTCAACCCATGGTCCTCCTGCCCGATCACCTTTGATCGAAGGGACCACCCCACTAGCATCCGTCACGGTGGATTCGCCGCATTGGTCCTAGACCCAATCATTGAAGGATTTCATCTCACTTGAGTCCTCATGGACGGCGGCAGTAGCCCGAACCTGCTTTATCAGGATACAGTGCGAAAAATGGGTATAGATCCCTCAAGGATTAAACCCACAAAGACAACCTTTAAAGGCGTCATACCAGGTGTAGAAGCCAGCTGTACCGGCTCGGTTACACTCAAAGTGTTCTTCGGATCCCCGGATAATTTCCAAAGCGAGGAGTTAATCTTCGACATAGCCCCATTCCGCAGTGGCTATCAGGCCCTGCTCGGACGAACCGCATTTGCAAAATTCAATGCAGTGTCGCACTACTCATATCTCAAGCTCAAGATGCCAGGACCTCGCGGAGTCATCACGGTAAATGGAAACACTGAACGCTCTCTCCGAACGGAGGAGCACAGAGCGGCCCTGGCGGCGGAAGCACAGAGCAGCCTCTCAAGGCAACTCTCCAATCCGGGTGTTAAGCGCCCGGACAACGTCAAGCGCGCCCGAAGCAACCTACAACAGCGCCGGCTGGCACGATCTGAGCAAGCATAGCAGTGCGGCCCCAACACCAGCCCTCGCCAGATGGTGCTACGGGTACCACGCGTACATAATTACGCTTTGAAAATACCATGGGCATAAGGGGAGGGGCACAACTATGGCACGCCCAGAATGCGGCTCAACCGCACTTAGGGGCTCCCTATTCTGCCGTTTTCTTTTTTTATATACTTTCAGGACCCAACTATCGGGAAGGCCTGTCCGGCAATACACTCGCCGAACACACGATGCAACACCCAGGGCGCGAACAAGCTGCGTCGAATGTCCAGGTGGTCTCTGTAACGAGTTCAATACCTGTTTTTACTTAAAGACCCGCAGCTTGCCCCTAGAGGGGGACATGTCAAATAATCTCATCTCTTGCTTATCGCACTATTTGTATCGTCCTGCTTTTATAGCAGCCCTTTTAATACAACAAGACATAGCTCTTATCTTTTATTGTATTCATATATTTTTTATACATATATGTTCAGTTATGACATTACGCAACCGTACACTTTGGTACGGACAATACACCAGGGGCTTAGGTACCCCATGACATGGTGTGAGAAGACCAAACACTCTCCTGAGTGCGGCACCCCGAACTTATAGCATTATATGCATCGGCTCCGAATCATGTCTTGGGTCAATAGTTGGGTTTGCCCGGCTCCCATGTTTTGGTACCTTACATTCCGCAATGTTGGCTAAGGTAGCGCCGGGAGAACTACTGCGATTGTGCCCCAGTTGAGCTGGGTTAACACCTCAGTAGAGAAAGCTAAAACTGACCGTCATGATAGTGCGAGNCTCAAGGCAACTCTCCAATCCGGGTGTTAAGCGCCCGGACAACGTCAAGCGCGCCCGAAGCAACCTACAACAGCGCCGGCTGGCACGATCTGAGCAAGCATAGCAGTGCGGCCCCAACACCAGCCCTCGCCAGATGGTGCTACGGGTACCACGCGTACATAATTACGCTTTGAAAATACCATGGGCATAAGGGGAGGGGCACAACTATGGCACGCCCAGAATGCGGCTCAACCGCACTTAGGGGCTCCCTATTCTGCCGTTTTCTTTTTTTATATACTTTCAGGACCCAACTATCGGGAAGGCCTGTCCGGCAATACACTCGCCGAACACACGATGCAACACCCAGGGCGCGAACAAGCTGCGTCGAATGTCCAGGTGGTCTCTGTAACGAGTTCAATACCTGTTTTTACTTAAAGACCCGCAGCTTGCCCCTAGAGGGGGACATGTCAAATAATCTCATCTCTTGCTTATCGCACTATTTGTATCGTCCTGCTTTTATAGCAGCCCTTTTAATACAACAAGACATAGCTCTTATCTTTTATTGTATTCATATATTTTTTATACATATATGTTCAGTTATGACATTACGCAACCGTACACTTTGGTACGGACAATACACCAGGGGCTTAGGTACCCCATGACATGGTGTGAGAAGACCAAACACTCTCCTGAGTGCGGCACCCCGAACTTATAGCATTATATGCATCGGCTCCGAATCATGTCTTGGGTCAATAGTTGGGTTTGCCCGGCTCCCATGTTTTGGTACCTTACATTCCGCAATGTTGGCTAAGGTAGCGCCGGGAGAACTACTGCGATTGTGCCCCAGTTGAGCTGGGTTAACACCTCAGTAGAGAAAGCTAAAACTGACCGTCATGATAGTGCGAGAGACTTATGCCGCTTAGAGCGAGGATCCGGATTTATCTGGCCAAGGCGTGGATAGCGCCCCGAACTCGGTCTTCCGAATACTAGGGGCTTCACTGATGTTTAAAATTATAGAATTCTATGGCTAAGTGAGAGTGATAAAGCATTATAAGTCTGATGGCCTGGTTCATTGGGCTGAGCGCCTCCCTAGATGGACCCAAGAATGGGAACAAGAGCGCTCAGGTTTATCCCGAACACCCCAGCACTCGTGGCATGGGGGTAGAAGCCGGCAACTTGCATCTCTCAGATTTGATAAACGGCCGCACAGAAGGCAATATTTTAAATTAACAAGCGTTGCTTAACGCACATGAACAAAGTTTTCAGCTTACAGGATAACAAATGCGAGTCTACTAAAAAATTACATCTTTGGAGCACTCATCCGCTATAAGGCGGGCACCCTTCAGGACGCCCTTATAATACATCTCGGGCGTGCAATACTCCTTGCCCGGCGGTGGCGCGTCCGTCAAAAGCTTCTCTGTGTCCAGCTTGCCCCAGTGCACTTTAGCACGGGCAAGGGCCCGACGGGCACCTTCAATACAGACGGAGTGCTTGATGACTTCAATCCACGAACACGCGTCCACCAGCCGCCGCACCAGACCGAAGTAGCTCCCAGGCATGGCCTCTCCAGGCCACAGCCAAACTATGAGGCCCTTCATGGCATGTTCGGCCACCTTTTGGAGCTCGACCAGCTGCTTCAGCTGGTCGCTCAGGGGCACCGGATGTTCGGCCTCAGCATACTGAGAGCAGAACACCTTTTCCGTCGAGCTCCCCTCCTCGGCTCGGTAGAACGCGGTAGCATCAGACACACTACGGGCAGATCGGCGAACGCTCCTAGAGAGCTCCGGATCCGGGTAAGTAATAGAGAATTAACTTTTATATTCTTGCTTTGCATAAAGAATGCCTTACCCGCCGCTATCTTCTTCATTGCCTCGATCTCCTGGAGGGCCTTCTGGGCTTCGGCCTTAGCGGTTTTGGCACTCTCAAGAGCCAAGGCGAGCTCGGACTCTCGAGTCTTCGAGTCACGCTCCAAACTCTCGTGTTTTTCCACGAGAGCCTGGAGCTCTTGCTGCACCTCCGCCACCCGCGCCTCCTGCTTCTCTCGCTCGATGCGCTCCAAGGCCGCTCTATTTTCGGCCTTGGAGACCGCTTCCTTCAGGGTCGCCACATCGGTCGTGGCCCCTACAACATTTACGTTGGTCCTGTCATTATTTTCAACCAAGTATTTCTGTATACACTTACATGCGGTACTGCATACCCTCCTCGAGCTGCTTCTTGGCACGGCCGAGCTCATTCTTGGACCGATCGAGGCTCTCTTTCAATGCATTGACCTCCGCAGTGAGTGCGGCAGAGGTCAGCAGCGCAACATGCATTCCCATATTGACACATTTATGGGAATGGGGAGGGAAGCCCAGTCCGCGGAGGAAATGGGGAAGAAATACAACCCTCTCATGGGGCCTAGGGGTGGGGATGAGTTGCCCCTCATCTGGAAGCCGGTGCGCGATGTCGTCAGACAAGTATCCGGCCTTCCTCAACTTTTTGATTTGCCCCTCCGTGACGGAGGAGGCCATCCATCTACCTCCCACTTCGGACATGATTGGAGAAGGTTGAGGTAGGAAGTGCGGACTTGGGCGCTGGAGCTCGAGTGCGCAGGGAGGGATAAGCAAAGGAGGAAGGAAACGTAAATGGAAAGGGTAGATCCTTATCCCCTTATATGGGCGGCCGAAACTACAAGCCCCCACCAGCCTAATAAAACTCGCTTATCTCCCAAGTGCCGCGGTCAATGACGCGGTTGGGTTACCCACGCCCGTATTGATGAGGATCCCGGAATAAGGGGACACGATCTCTGCTTCGACAAGACGTGCCAAGGAAACCGCCTCGCTAAACACGCTAAGGTGGAACAGTAAAACGATTCGAATAAAGACATGGTCGTGGCGTGATGTCACGCTGCAGAATGCGTCAGCAGATTAGATTGGTGCGGATATAATTCTCTCTACGGTGTTATGTGGAACTTATTTTGCAGAGCCGGACACTATCCTTGTGTTCGAACATCTTCTATGAAGTATTCGGAGGAGGAACCTGCCTTGCAATGCCGAAGACATTTTGCATGCCGGACTCGTCGTCATTGAAGCCAGGTTCAGGGGCTACTGACGGAGTCCTGGATTAGGGGGTGTCCAGATGGCCGGACTATGACCTTTGGCCGGACTCCCGGACTATGAAGATACAAGATTGAAGACTTCGTCCCGTGTCCGGATAGGGACTTTCCTTGGCGTGGAAGGCAAGCTTGGCGATACGATATGAAGATCTCCTCCCATTGTAACCGACTCTGTGTAACCCTAGCCCTCTCCTGTGTCTATATAAACCAGAGTTTTAGTCCGTAGGACGAACAACAATCATACCATAGGCTAGATTCTAGGATTTAGCCTCTCTAATCTCGTGGTAGATCAACTCTTGTACTACCCATATCATCAATATTAATCAAGAAGGAGTAGGGTTTTACCTCCACCGAGAAGGCCCGAACCAGGGTAAAAACATCGTTTCCCTTGTCTCCTGTTACCATCCGCCTAGACGCACAGTTCGGGACCCCCTACCCGAGATCCACACGGTTTTCACACCGACAGACGTAGCTCAACCTTGAGGAGGGCGGCGGGAGGCGGCAACTGCCCACGTCGCGGCAGTGAGCAAGGGACGAAGGCAACCTCACCGGCTTTGTGAGAGAGAACCGCGGGGACCCCTAACCGGGACGTGCCGACAGTGGTTTTTCGCCGTCGGTGACGGCCACCGCATCTACACTAAGCATCCACCCCTTCCCCAAGCGGACGTGATCTGCCTGGATGTTAGAGATGTGGCCACAGTCATTTTGTGCGAGAGAGTGTGAAGAGAGCAACCCCAGCAAGCAACCGTGTAGGCTGGCCCGTCCTGACTATGTATATAGTGGAGCGGTTTCCTTTTCTCTCCATATGAACCTATCATATTGCGTACGTGCCACTGAAGAAAAAAACTTTATTTATAAATGACGCGGCACCTACTACTTGTTCTCCTATAACCTTGCGCTTGGCATCTCCAAAATATTAACCTTGTGATTGGCTCTTCGCCTCTTCGGGAAGTCGAGCAATAATGGTAGTGCAGTATATATCGTTCTGGCTATATGAGACCGAATGAATTGCTGCATGTCCACCACGTGGGCGAGGGTCAAGGGGTGAGGGAGAGTGCTACTACCTCCGTCCTGGCTTATAGGTCCCTTTTATAGTTTGTGCCAAATTTTGACTAAAGATTTAACTAACAAAATGTTAATGCATGTCAAGAAAAATTATCTCATTGGATTCGTATTTGAACATAGTTTTCAAAAATATAATGTTTAGTGACATGCGTGAACATTTTCTTAGTTTAATCTATGGTCAAAATTTGGCACGAAATACAATGGGGACCAATAAACCCGGACAGAGGTAGTAGTACATACGGAGCAAAATGAGTGAATCTACACTCTAAAATACGTCTATATACATCAGTGTTTGGAGTATGTACTAGTAGTTCATATTGAAATCTACTAAAGGACATATATATTCCAAACAATATGATATAATCTCTATAACCAAGGTAGTAGGGACGAGGAGCAAACGGAGGGAGTAGTAATTTTTTCTCCTCGTCCTGCGAGCCACCGCGCACATGGGCGAGGGAGCGGGCGTAAGGCGGAGCAAGATTCACCTCATCCTCCGAGCCATCGCGCCCGTGGGCGGGGGAGACGGCGTACTAAGCAAGCTTCTTGTAACATCCCAAATTTTCAATTTGGCATGTTATACATAGGTCATCCATGCATATCATATTTAATTGCATTTTCGTTTGTAATCCTCGAAATCATAAGCAACTCAAGGACCCTCGAAGAGAGTTGGGGATTTTCTGATTTTCATATTTAAATTTTATCAAATAATGAAGACGAGGATTTTGGATTTTATTATTTTTCTCTCCGGAAAATATTTCATGATTAATAATAAATGAAAGGAGATAATATGACTTCTCCAAAAATAATTGAAATATCGGAGGAAAAATGTTAAAATCATTATTTGGATTTTATTTTATTTATTTGGAATTTTATTTGCCCTAGAGAAAAATTTGCATAATTTAAAAATTGCATTTTAGGGGCCAAGAAAAGTTCATCTTGTTATAAATATATTATTTAGGCAAAGAAAACTTGTTTTGGCATTTTTACATTTTTATTTATTTTTCTAGGATTTTTATAAGTTTCGGCAGAACGTTTTTTTTTAAATGACCCGCGCCCGACTGGGCCAAAGGCCCAGCCGAGCAGGCCGGCCCAGCCAGCCGCCGCCGCCGCCTGTGCGCGCGCGCGCCGTCACCGCCGCGCCCGGACCGAAGTCCGAGCCGGACTCCTCCTCCCCGCCGCCTTGCCCCCT
>LR880970.1:69275477-69292959 GCA_904067115.1 Aegilops sharonensis
ATTGTGTGGGTGTAAGAGACTAACAAAGATCATAATTTGATATGAAAGCGGATTCATATATTTGAATAGGAGATCATAGTGTTTTAAACATTGCATGCATGAATATAGCAGCGATACACGTGATGTGCACATGTTATACCATAATGTGATAATGCATGGCGTTTGCAACTCACAGCTAAATGTCGAACAATCTAAACCATACTATACATCAAACAATCTCACATTTTATTTGAATTTGTGATAATGTGTGGCATCTGCAGCTTACAACTAAATATCGAGCAATCTAAACAATACTATATATCGAACATTCTCACATTTTATTTGAATTTGTGGTAATGTGTGGTGTTTGCAACTCACATCTAAATACTTGTAGGCGTAGGGGACGGGGCACCATACATAATGTGATAAACACATTATACATATGAGACATGGTTTAGATTATGAAGATCTAGCTAGAGCTAGAAATGTAATGTGATTTGAAATCAAAATAAAGTGGATTCAAAAAATCTAGTTCGAGTTCATATAGTACACATAGTTCATATGTAACTCGAGACTAATCATGTGGTGTGTTGTGAAGATAATACACAAACGATGGTTTAACTTGACAATAATGATGATTGTAGATCTTACTAAAACAGAGAAACGAATTCAAACGCTTTGACTTCACAACAATCATTACTGTAGATCTTATTCAAATTTAGTTCATATTGAAGCGGTAGTATATACGTTTGGAATGCACTAAAATGTTCATTTGAGTAGTAGGTTGCATGCATTATACACGTAGCGAAATATTTTAATTGAACATAACATGAAATCAAAGTTTTGAATGACATTTGTAGTATGCATTGATTTGGTACAGTACACGTTAGGCTTGTCCGGAAATTTCAACCCGCACCTTGTTAGCCCGAAATATTTAAGATATATCTTTGTCTCGTTGTGCTCCGACAACTCCCTCCATCTCAACCCGCGCCTTGCAATTCTGAAATTACAACGCGCGCGAAAACTCCCACCTCCTGTGAAATCCCGACACACGAACTGCCTGTGGCACCCCTGAACCGAAAGAACCGCCTCAAATCGGTGGGGGGTACTTTCATAACTTACCCCACATTTCGGACAAGCACGTCTCTAATCCATGGTTCCCCACTACCATCCCATCCACCTACCCATTCGTACACCAAGGCCGCAAAAACCCGCGGCAAAACCCCACACCCTGCTCCGTACGCCACCCAGCCGGAGCCTCTTCCCCGATGACGTCGTCCACAGCAACACCTCGACGTCCCTCATCCACCGTACCGGACGAGGATCCGTCATCGATCTCATCGTCCTGCCGGTTCAGCTACCCCGTCTTCCACCTCCAAGGAGTTGCCCCGACGTTCCCCTCATATTTCGTGCCACCTCCATTCCCACACCACCGTCTTCACCTGCACCACCGGAAGAGCATCATCATCACCGTTTCCTCGGATGAAGCTGCGGCCTAATCGGCGCCACCAAAGAGGTTGTACACTAATCGCCGCATTTTGTTCTTGATTCGATCTCACGGTGCTGCCGGCGCTCGGTCCCGAGCCGACACGGCGTGGCTCCATCCACGGCGGCGTCGCCGGCCACTTCCTCCACGGCGTCGCTCCCTCAGCGGCGACGTCCACATCAGTAGGAGCTGCTGCTGCTTTAGCTTTCGCTCGCGCTACTGCTCTGCTCTTGCTCTCGGTCCCCTGCCTGGTCTGCTCTTGCTATTGCTCTTTCTCGCGTTTCTGCTCTCGCTCTTGCTCTTTCTTGCGATCCTGCTCCGATTTGGCTACACTTGAGTCGACTGAATCAACTTTTGGGTCAGTCGATTTTCAAGGGGTGGACTCGTCGGGGTGAAGGAAGAACCAGCCGCAGCAGGGTGGGGGGCCCGCCGGAGAGGTACCCCACTATCTATCTTAGGGTTCAGGATGGGGTGGTGGTCGCCGGCGGTGGAGGGGCGTTGGCGGGGCGGTGGCGTGGGGATCGCCGGAGAAAAAGCTCGGCAAGGGGGAGCCTAGAGGGATGGCCGGGGCGGCGGCGGACCGGCGGTGGGGAGTGTTTTCGGGGCGGGCAGGGCGGCGCACCGCCGGCCGCGGGCGACGGGGGGCTGTTGTTTGGCCGTTGGTGGCTGGCGGCTCAGGGGGTGGAGGTTGAAGATGAACCGCAGGACCTTGATTTCGTATCCAATGGCTGCAAAATCGACTGACTAGAGATGAAAAAGTCAGTCGACCGACGTGTAGCCTCACCTTCCTAGTGCGTTCAGTTTCGACAGCAAAATTCAGTTTTGATAGTTAAGTTCAGTTTCGATAGTTAAGTTCAGAGATATGTGGCTGATGTATTTTACATCTAGCACTTTATTGTGCTTATGTATTTTACGTCATGTATTCGAGATGCTATTAGAATTCCACTTAGGTTAACGTTGTTCGTTGTCTCTCTTGTCCTGCTTCAGCCTCGGCGTCGTACAACTCACCGGAGCTGCTCCAACGATGAAACCCTCCATCACAGCGGAGCAGTACCTCGGGCTCCATCTCCAGACGCCTAAGATCTTCTTCCCCTCCTCCGACAGCAAAGTCAGCCGGAGCATCCTCACCGGCCAACCCAGTCACGCTGAGATCGACATCGCTTCGCCAAAGAGGTTATACACTTGTTGCATCTCTTTTTTACTCTACATGTTATATATATTGTCCACTGAGCACACGGATGTGCTCCTTTAGTGTCTCCTTGAAACAAAAAACGTAGGAATTTTAATTTTCACTTGTCCTCCTTTTCAAATTCCTATTCATGAAGCAGAAGACTAAGAGATAGTAGCATAATAGCATTATAACCGTACATTTTCTTGTGGTTTGACTTAATCTCACCATGCTCATTTGCATCCTGTGATCTTCCAATTGTTGTGAATCAAACACCCAGATTGGCAGAAATCCTGTGTTTTTAAATTCTCTGTTTTGCACGTGCATTCCTATCATATTCCTATCTATTTCCTATCCCTGCATTGTTGGAATCCTCCAATTCAAACGAGCCCTTACAGAATTACTTCTCTTACAGATAGTTGTCAAAGAAAACCTTGCGTGGTTTGTCCCGCTCCTGCTGCGCCGTCGTCCACCCCAGCTCAGCTGCTCCAACGACAGAAGGGTCCAGCACAGCAGGCATCCGGCCTCTAGACTGTTTTTCGCCGCCTCAGATCTTCTTCCCCGCCACTGGCAGCCATGAAAACTACATTACCATCATCAACCGAGCAGATGACCTCGAGGACTACACGAGTCTGCAAGAGAGGTCTCACTCTTTCGTGTCTGCTTACGTTATGCATTGCTTAATATTACATGCTACTTTATCGTCATATTTACCGATTAGACTCTGAGTCAGCTCCAAACTAATGGTCAAACTTGAGTTTTTAAATGTTGTGGGGTACATATCGGGGCCGCTATCAATAGTATCTATCTACTATCTGGTTAATCTCCGGTGTCTACTATGAGTTTCATGTTGGGTGGGAAACAAACAGTAAAGAAGCCATTATCTGTATTTTTTAACTAAAGCCATTATCTGCCTGCTATTATTGGTTTTGGTTCTATCCACAGGTTGCTACCATCACTCTGGATTTCTGCATGCTCTCCTTACATAATCTCACTATGCTTTATTTCTATGCATGACAGTTATTGTAAACAATGGAACCGAACATGTAGAGCAAAAGGGACGAGCCTTGCGTGGCAATAAAATTGCATGCAGAGGTCGCTCCATGGTAGGTGCAAAGGCAGCCTCCCCTCCTCCACGCATTTCATATTGTAATCGAGAGGAAGATATCTATTGTGAGGGGGATTCAGAAGGAGAAGACAACTCCTATTTACCCCCTGAGGTCTTCGCTCTAACTTGGCATGCTGATGTTGGTTATATCATGCATATGGTGTCTTGCATTCCTTACTTTATACATCAAATATGTCATCTGCTTAGTTTAGACATCCTTTGTGCGGATGCCATCTGTTTAGTTTATTCATCGTTTATGTGAAATATGCAACGCCATCTTGTTTAGCCAGGCATCATATATGTGAATTTTGCAATGCCATCCTGCTTAGTCAGTCATCTTATATGTAAATTATATCAGGCCATCCTTTTTTTCGTTACATATTACATTTGTCAACAATGTTAGTACATTCAACTGCTCTTCGTGTGCATCAGCCATTTGACACGATGATGGCAAATTCTGGAGTGAAAACAAGGTCTTCAGAGCAGACTATGCTATCTGACGAAGCGCATATCTCGCTGGTTACGGATAGCTCCTCAGAGGAGGATTCAGAGACAGATGACTAGTCCTATCCCCCCCCCCCGAGGTGTATGCTCTAACTTGGCAGGGTTATGTTGCTCATATCGTGCGTATGGTGTCTCACATTGCTATGTCATTTGATTAGTTTAGACATGCTTTGTGTGAATGCCACCTGTTCAGTGTCTAATTACCATATATGTGAATTGTGCATTGCCAGGTTGTTGCAAGACATTATATATGTGAATTATACAATGCTATCTTGTTGCAAAGGCATTATATATGTGAATTATGCAATGCCATGTTGTTTAGCCAATGATCATGTATGTGAATTATATCATGCTATCATTTTTTTGTATTACGTGTTCCATTTGTCGACAACGTTTGTATATTCAACTACTCTTCGTGTGCATCAGCCATTTGAAGCGGTGATGGAAGTATCTGGAGTGAAAACAAGGTATTCAGAGCAGACAATGCTACCTGTTGAAGCAGAGATCTTGCTGGTTACAGAGAGCTCCTCAGAGGAGGATTCAAAGACTGATGACCAGTCCTATTTCCCCCCTGAGGTCTATGCTCAAACTTGGCAGGGTTATATTACCCATGCCATGCATGTTGTCTTGCATTGCCTAGTTTTTACATCATATATGGATTGCGATCTGCTTACTTGCTTACTATATAAATCATATATTTGAATTATATCATGCCATCATGTTTACATAGTACATACACATCATCTATCTGAATTATGGCATGGCAACCCATTTAATAAAGACATCATATAGTTATATCATCTCATCCTGTTTAGTGTTTACAGTCATCATATTTTGAATTATGGCATTCTATCCATGAATGTATGTGAATTATGGCATGCCAACCTATTTAATAAAAACATTATATAGTTATGTCATGTCATCCTGTTTACATAGTCTCATATTTTGAACTATGTCTTTCCATGCTTTCAAGTTAGCCATCATAATGTGAAATTGTGTCATGCTATCATGTTTAGTTAGCCATCATAAATGTGAAATTGTGTCATGCTATCCTATTTGGTTAGACAACATAAATATGAATTATTTCATGCCCTCTTTTATTCCCCACTATCCATTGCACCTGTCTATCATATAATGTCTATACTTTCAATTACTTTTCTTGTTTATCAGCCATTTCAATTGGAGAGCGTGATGGCAGTATCTAAGGGAGTAACAACACGGTCTTCAGAAAAGATAGTGCTACCGGTTGATGCAGATAGAACCACGGTTGTACATGCCCAAGGACCAGATCCACCACACATGACCCAGACTCTCGCAGATTGTACCCCTACCCAGTTGGACAGAGAACCAGCTACAACCCTTCTAACCCCAACCCCGGCAGATAGTAACCCAGTTCCAGTTGACACAGCACCGTCTCCACCACAAAGCACCCAAACACGAGTAGTTAGTAAGGGAACTGCAGTGCCCAAAGCACGAGGACCACCACTCCGAATCCCAACTCAACGCTTAAAGGAGAAGAAGATTTGTTCTCAGGTCAAATTCTGTAGCTATGGTTCATACTCCTTTGCTCTTGCATTACTGTATTTACTCATACCAACTATTTTCAAATTTGAAGGATGGAATTGAAACTCCAATGGTGCAACAGGTATGTTTTAAACCTATTTCTTTAACTGGTTTGTTGTTGTAACCTGCTCTATGTAGATTTCAGTTTCAATTGAATAAACAGTTATGTTCTCATGTCATGCACATTACAAGTGTTGTTATTGCTCTATAGTTACCCACACTTATATTCTGTCTATTCTGCTTTGTCTTGAACAAATATTATTTGAACTGTGTCTCTATCTTGATTTGGCAACAAAAACTAGAATCATATAGACCATAAATGACCATGGTACATAGATAAACATGTGATGTGTCTGCTTGTTTCTCTTTTAGAATGCGGACAAAATATTGGAGAACAGTACCGCGTTATCCAATGGTAAAGGAAGTAATGCAGATAAGGTTCAAGATAGTGAGACATCCCTGTTGGTCTGCAAGAAAGATGATAAAAGCTATCTTGACAACAGTGAGGGAACCCAAAAGACCTGTCTTGATGTAGTGTTCGAGTTACTGGCCACTACTGCTGGCACAAGCTCTTCGAACTCGCTGCCTGAATCAGTTCGTCTTCTTGAGTCTCAACTTCAAGTTGAAAGACATCGATCAGATGTGCTGCGACAAGAAGCTGAAGGGCTGAGGAAGTCCCTGCAGAATTCAGATGCATATTTTCTGGTGCAACAGCAAGCGCTGGAGGATTTAAGCGCCAAACAAGAGAAAGTTAATAAGCTTGCTAAGCATCTTGCCAGCATTATAGGTACCCAGGATATTGTTTCTTGAGATCTTCTGAAGTGGTTTCAGTTCTGGATTTGTTTTGCTGCGGCATTTATTTGTGCTAGTCGCCAACTTTGACAACCAGTGTATATGATATGCCGCTTTGTTCCCTATATTTGCACTGGTGGCGAACTTTGATGCCCAATGGATGTAATATGTGTAATAGCCTAGTGTTAGTTGCTTGCTTATTTATTTCCTTGTGGTCTTGTTTATTTGTTTACTTGTAGTCATTGTAGTTCTTTTTCCGCGGTTTGCTAGTGGCTGCAATAACCTATTTTTTAAAAGTAGGCCACAATAACCATGGGCTAATGTTTAATGTAGTGACACTGGGCCTCCTACTGGCCGTAGAAATAGTGGGCTTTCTACGGGCCGTAGAAACAATGGGCCTCCTACGGGTCATAGAAACAATGGGCTTTCTGCGGGCCGTATCATCAATGGGCCTTATACAGGCCATATGATCGATTGGCCAAACATGGGCCAAATAGACCGCATTATGGCCGTAAACGGGCAAGAGTTGGAATCGTCCATTCATGGGCCGACCATAACGGGCCATTGTTAATAGGTCGTATTTGATAACGCTATGAAAACGGCCCAACGTATTAATGGACCACAAACGGGCCGACTGTAACCACGGGCTGAATTTGGCCCACAAGCAGAAAATGACAGTAACGGACCATAAGTAAATGAATGCTGGAAATGAGACCAAGAATAAATGGGCTCTGAGAAGGCCGAAAGATAACATGGGCTGGAAACGGCCCAACGGAATAACGGTCCATTAATGGGTATAAAGTGATACACTGTTCATTACGGGTCAGTTTCACCACGGGCCGTTAATGGGTGTAAAGTGATACACTGTTCATTACGGGCCAGTTTCACCACAGGCCGTTAATAGGCCAAGAGTTACATAGGGCCTCATATGGGCCGAAAGACTTCATGGGCCATACATGCGCCAGAAGTGAAAATGGGCTGGAATCATATTGGATGGCCCAGATGACGCTACTGGGCCTAATTCGGATAGGGCGTAACGGGCCTTGGGTTAGCGGGCTGTAAATGGGCTATATGCGAACATGTCGTTAACAGGCTTTCCATGGGCCGGCCCGCCACCTTTTGACCAAGTCAAACAGGCCGGCCTTTTCACAGGAATGGGCCTCTATTGGGCCTTGCCACGTGTCGACGTTGCGCCTTTCGTCCAATGAGTGGATGACATCTGTCCCAACGATGAGCCGACACGTGTTTCCTCCAGCCAATGATGATTTTACACGTGGAAAATCCCCATTGGTCGGGGTTGTTAACGGGATATCAGATCCAAAACCCGACCCGATAGCTTAACGGCGTTCCATTACGATGGATGCCACGTGTCGGTCACCCTTGACGAAAGCACTTCTGTGAGGCGCGATTTATCATCATGGAAGTGGACACTTCCGTGATGATAATTTTGGTAATTTCATGGAACACTTCTACGACAGCACATGTATGACTATATTGATTCTGTCATAAAATCGTCATGGATGTACATGCATGACAAAAAACGCGACCTACTGTGACAAACACGTATCATCACGGAAGTGTATTTTTTTGTAGTGTCATCGGGCAAGTCAACCAAAGTCCATACTTTGTTCTCATACATGGATCCCATCTCAGATTTCATGGCCTCAAGCCATTTTGCGGAATCTGGGCTCATCATCGCTTCCTCATCGTTCCTAGGTTCGCCATGGTCAAGTAACATGACTTTCCGGTTAGGATTACCGTACCACTCTGGTGCGGATCTTACTCTAGTTGACCTACGAGGTTCGGTAGTAACTTGATCTGAAGTTTCATGATCAATATAATTAGCTTCCTCACTGATTGGTGTATTTGTCACAGGAACCGGTTCTTGTGATGAACTACTTTCCAATAAGGGAGCATGTATAGTTACCTCATCAAGTTCTACTTTCCTCCCACTCACTTCTTTCGAGAGAAAATCCTTCTCTAGAAAGGATCCGAATTTAGCAACAAAAATCTTGCCCTCAGATCTGTGATAGAAGGTGTACCCAATAATCTCTTTTGTGTATCCTATGAAGACACATTTCTCCGATTTGGGTTCGAGCTTATCTGGTTGAAGTTTCTTCACATAAGCATCGCAGCCCCAAACTTTAAGAAACGACAACTTTGGTTTCTTGCCAAACCATAGTTCATAAGGCGTTGTCTCAATGGATTTTGATGGTGCCCTATTTAACGTGAATGCGGCCATCTCTAAAGCATAACCCCAAAACGATAGCGGTAAATCAGTAAGAGATATCCTAGATCGCACCATATCTAGTAAAGTACGATTACAACGTTCGGACACACCATTTCGTTGTGGTGTTCCGGGTGGCGTGAGTTGCGAAACTATTCTGCATTGCTTCAAATGTAAACCAAATTCGTAACTCAAATATTCTCCTCCATTATTAGATTGTAGAAACTTTATTTTCTTGTTACGATGATTTTCCACTTCACTCTGAAATTCTTTGAACTTTTCAAATGTTTCAGACTTGTGTTTCATCAAGTAGATATACCCATATCTGCTCAAATCATCTGTGAAGGTCAGAAAACAATGATACCCGCCACGAGCCACAATATTCATAGGACCACATACATCAGTATGTATGATTTCCAACAAATCAGTTGCTTGCTCCATAGTTCCGTAGAACGACGTTTTAGTCATCTTGCCCATGAGGCACGATTCGCAAGTACCAAGTGATTCATAATCAAGTGATTCCAGAAGTCCATCAGTATGGAGTTTCTTCATGCGCTTTACACCAATATGACCCAAACAGCAGTGCCACAAATAAGTTGCACTATCATTATCAACTCTGCATCTTTTGGCTTCAACATTATGAATATGTGTATCACTACTATCGAGATTTAATAAAAATAGACCACTCTTCAAGGGTGCATGACCATAAAAGATATTACTCATATAAATAGAACAACCATTATTCTCAGATTTAGATGAATAACCGTCTCGCATCAAACAAGATCCAGATATAATGTTCATGCTCAACGCTGGCACCAAATAACAATTATTCAGGTCTAAAACTAATCCCAAAGGTAGCTGTACAGGTAGTGTGCCGACTGCGATCACATCGACTTTGGAACCATTTCCCATGCGCATTGTCACCTCGTCCTTAGCCAATCTTCGCTTAATCCGTAGTCCATGTCTCGAGTTGAAAATATTAGCAACAGAACCAGTATCAAATACCCAGGTGCTACTGCGAGCATTAGTAAGGTACACATCAATAACATGTATATCACATATACCTTTGTTCACCTTGCTATCCTTCTTATCCGCCAAATACTTGGGGCAGTTCCGCTTCCAGTGTCCAGTCCGCTTGCAGTGGAAGCACTTAGTCTCAGGCTTAGGACCAGATTTGGGTTTCTTCTCTTGAGCAACAACTTGTGTGCTGTTCTTCTTGAAGTTCCCCTTCTTCTTCCCTTTACCCTTTTTCTTGAAACTGGTGGTCTCATTGACCATCAACACTTGATGCTCCTTCTTGATTTCTACCTCCGCAGCCTTTAGCATTGCGAAGAGCTCGGGAATAGTCTTGTCCATCCCTTGCATATTATAGTTCATCACGAAGCTCTTGTAGCTTGGTGGCAGTGATTGAAGAATTCTTTCAATGACACTATCATCAGGAAGATTAACTCCCAGTTGAATCAAGTGATTATTATACCCAGACATTTTGAGTATATGTTCACTGACAAAACTATTCTCCTCCATCTTACAGCTATAGAACTTATTGGAGACTTCATATCTCTCAATCCGGGCATTTGCTTGACATATTAACTTCAACTCCTGGAACATCTCATAAACTCCATGACGTTCAAAACGTCCTTGAAGTCCCGGTTCTAAGTCATAAAGCATGGCACACTGAACTATCGAGTAGTCATCAGCTTTGCTCTGCCAGACGTTCTTAACGTCGTCAGTTGCATCTGCAGCAGGCCTGGCACCCAGCTGTGCTTCCAGGACGTAATTCTGTTGTGCAGCAATGAGGATAATCCTCAAGTTACGGACCCAGTTTGTGTAATTGCTACCATCATATTTCAACTTAGCTTTCTCAAGGAACACATTAAAATTCAACGGAACAACAACACGAGCCATCTATCTACAACAAACATAGACAAGCAAAATACTATCAGGTACTAAGTTCATGACAAATTTAAGTTCAATTAATCATATTACTAAAGAACTCCCACTTAGACAGACATCTCTCTAGTCATCTAAGTGATCATGTGATCCAAATATACTAAACCATGTCCGATCATCACGTGAGATGGAGTAGTTTTCAATGGTGAACATCACTATGTTGATCATGTCTACTATATGATTCACGTTCGACCTTTCGGTCTCCGTGTTCCGAGGCCATATCTGTATATGCTAGGCTCGTCAAGTTTAACTTGAGTATTCCGCGTGTGCAACTGTTTTGCACCCGTTGTATTTGAACGTAGAGCCTATCACACCCGATCATCACGTGGTGTCTCAGCACGAAGAAATTTCGCAACGGTGCATACTCAGGGAGAACACTTCTTGATAATTAGTGAGAGATCATCTTAAAATGCTACCGTCAAACAAAGCAAGATAAGATGCATAAAGGATAAACATCACAGGCAAGATAAGTGCTTGTGATCTCCATCTCTGAAGCACCGTCATGATCACCATCGTCACCGGCGCGACACCTTGATCTCCATCGTAGCATCGTTCTCGTTACGCCATCTATTGCTTCTATGACTATCGCTACCGCTTAGTGATAAAGTAAAGCAATTACAGGGCGTTTGCATTTCATACAATAAAGCGACAACCATATGGCTCCTGCCAGTTGCCGATAACTTCGGTTACAAAACATGCCCTGCAAAAACAAGTCAGATGTCCTCTACTTTGTTGTTGCAAATTTTACGTGACTGCTACGGGCTGAGCAAGAACCGTTCTTACCTACGCATCAAAACCACAACGATAGTTTGTCGAGTTAGTGATGTTTTAACCTTCACAAGGACCGGGCGTAGCCACACTCGGTTCAACTAAAGTTGGAGAAACAGACACCCGCCAGTCACCTGTGTGCAAAGCACGTCGGTAGAACCAGTCTCGCATAAGCATACGCGTAATGTCGGTCCCGGCCACCTCATCCAACAATACCACTGAACCAAAGTATGACATGCTGGTAAGCAGTATGACTTGTATCGCCCACAACTCACTTGTGTTCTACTCGTGCAGATAACATCTACGCATAAAACCAGGCTCTGATACCACTGTTGGGGAACGTAGTAATTTCAAAATTTTCCTACGCACACGCAAGATCATGGTGATGCATAGCAACCAGAGGGGAGAGTTTGTCCATGTAGCCTCATAGACCGAAAGCGGAAGCGTTAGAACAACGCGGTTGATGTAGTCGTACGTCTTCACGGCCCAACCGATCAAGACCAAAACTACGGCACCTCTGAGTTCTAGCACACGTTCAGCTCGATGACGTCCCTCGTACTCCGATCCAGCCGAGTGTCGAGGGAGAGTTCTGTCAGCACGACGGAGTGGTGATGATCTTGATGTTCTACCGTCGCAGGGCCTCTCCTAAGCACCACTACAATATTATCGAGGAGGACTATGGTGGAGGGAGGCACCGCACAAGGCTAAGAGATCGAGAGATCAATTGTTGTGTCAAGAGGTGCCCCCCTTCCCCCGTATATAAAGGAGCAAGGGGGGAGGGGCGACTGGCCTAGGAGGGGGCGCGCCAAGGGGAGTCCTACTCCCACCGGGAGTAGGACTCCCTCCTTCCTTGTTGGAGTAGGAGATGGGGGAAAGAGGAGGGGGGAGGAAGGAAAGGGGGGGCGCCGCCCCCCTCTCCTTGTCCTATTCGAACTAGGGGGGAGGGGCACGCGGCCCAGCCCTTGCCTCCTCTCCTCTTCTCCACTAAGGCCCATGTAGGCCCATTAAGCCCCCGGGGGGTTCCGGTAACCTCCCGGTACTCCGTAAAATCCCGATTTCACCCGGAACACTTCGGACATCCAAATATAGGCTTCCAATATATCAATATTCATGTCTCGACCATTTCGAGACTCCTCGTCATGTCCCTAATCACATTCGGGACTCCGAACAAACTTCGGTACATCAAAACTCATAAACTCATAATATAACTGTCAACGAAACCTTAAGCGTGCGGACCCTATGGGTTCGAGAACTATGTAGACATGACCGAGAACCATTTCCGGTCAATAACCAATAGCGGAACCTGGATGCTCATATTGGCTCCTACATATTCTACGAAGATCTTTATCGGTCAAACCGCATAACAACATACGTTGTTCCCTTTGTCATCGGTATGTTACTTGCCCAAGATTTGATCGTTAGTATCTCTGTACCTAGTTCAATCTCGTTACCGGCAAGTCCCTTTACTCGTTACGTAATGCATCATTCCGTAACTAACTCATTAGCTACATTGCTTGCAAGGCTTATAGTGATGTGCATTACCAAGAGGGCCCAGAGATACCTCTCCGACAATCGGAGTGACAAAACCTAATCTCGAAATACGCCAACTCAACATGTACCTTTGGAGACACCTGTAGAGCTCCTTTATAATTACCCAGTTATGTTGTGACGTTTGGTAGCACACAAAGTGTTCCTCCGGTAAACGGGATTTGCATAATCTCATAGTTGTAGGAACATGTATAAGTCATGAAGAAAGCAATAGCAACATACTAAACAATCAAGTGCTAAGCTAACGGAATGGGTCATGTCAATCACATCATTCTCCTAATGATGTGATCCCGTTAATCAAATGACAACTCATGTCTATGGTTAGGAAACATAACCATCTTTGATTAATGAGCTAGTCAAGTAGAGGCATACTAGTGACTTTAAGTTTGTCTATGTATTCACACATGTATCATGTTTTCGGCTAATACAATTATAGCATGAACAATAGACATTTATCATGATATGAGGAAATAAATAATAAATTTATTATTGCCTCTAGGGCATATTTCCTTCAATTACGGCAGTTCCACTAATCCTAACCCTCCTCCCAAATCCATGGCGTCCGAAATCTCCACGATCGGCTGTGAGTACAAGGTTAGAACCATCACCGATGATGAGTTCGACGTCATCTACACCCGTTCTTCCGCGACGGTGAAAGTATGCCTTTCTCGCTTCAGACGCATGTTCGAAGACTCAAATGATGAGTGGGTCGCTGGGCTAGATGTTGAGTACACCATAGTCCTGGGACGAGAGAAGGATCTAAAGGACGAAGAGAGGAAGAAGCCCGTTGTGATCCAGGTTTGCGTGCATGACTTATGCTTGGTCTACCACATATGCCATGCCGACGTTGAGTGCTTGGATTTTAAGGACTTCCTCGAGAGCAACCTAGTCAAATTCGTTACTGTAGACTTTGGTAACGACAAAGAAGTCCTGGGTTGGATAGGCCTCGTTGTAGGAAACACCTTCAACCTCTAGAAGAATCGGCTGGTGTCCTCTCGTCAGCCTTCAATGTTGACCCTGGCAGGAGCCATGGTTCATCCTTCGTATGGTAAACTAGAGAAACCTCCATACACGTTTCATCGTTATGCATGGTAGCGGAATGTACTAGATATAAACCACATCCACTACGCTGCAATGGATGGCTACCTTTGTTTCAATATCTACAAGGGTTGGATGAAGAGCAACAGCCAAGTGTGCGGTTCAAGCAAAGAAGTATCGGCCAAGAGGAAGAGTGACAAGGACGAAGTCGAGGACCAAGTCGAGGACGTGGACGAGGACTCCGAGTAAGGTGGCAGTGTCGTTGCTCATGGTGGTTCTAATGCAGTGTCTACCGGAATAGTTGCAAAGTTTAATTTTAGGTGTGCTTAATTTAATTTGAGGGGTGTGTTGTGTTGAGCCCCCAGCTGAACTATGTTATGTTTCTTCTCATTACTGTAACTCTTCAGTACGTACATACTAGTATTTCTTACATTTCATCTTTTAGTTGGTATAGTACTACCACTCGTTTCTTCACATTATATACATACAATATATATGGCCAACATCATATAGCCAACAGTTTAGTTGTCAAAGAATTGCAGGGTGCTTAGTTTGTCAGAGAATTCCAGGGTGCTTAGTTTTATTTGAGGGGTGGGTTGTGCACTTATGTTGGACACCATTATTGTGACAAGCCTTTTTAATAGTACTATATGCATAATTTGGCGACGAGCGCTCTCTATATGTACCACCTTTTTTTAATTTTAATTTTTGCTCCATGGCGCAATCCATCGATACTACTACTGTACAAAAGTGGAGTATATACATTTTTTAAAAGGCTAGAGGGCGGGGCAGTCTAGCTCAGTCGGTTTCACGAGAGGCGAGGGCCTTTGTGATTTGACGGCTCATTACTGTTGTCAAATCGAATAGTACTGCGCTGCCCGCTGCATGCCCGGCGCCTCCATTAAACCCCACCGTTAAACCCGCATGCAAACCAAGAATCCTACTCCGGCCACACGTCCGTTCATGAGCGGGCTGGAATTAAACGCAACACCGGCCAAGATCCTCCCATCCGCCCTCAGTTTAAACAAGGCCAGACGCCGGCCAAGCTCCTACCATCTACCCTCTATTTACACAAGGCCAGACAAACAGCGGGCAAGAATCGCACCCCTCCGCCGCTCCCCCATCTCCTCCTTCACCATTTTCTTCACTCTTCTGATGGCTTCCGATGAGCCGTTCTCTGGCATATTACCCGGCTGGGTGGCCCGCCGAGCCCTCCGGATACGGGTGAGGCCGCTCGGTGGTTCACCAACCTCGCTTGGCCCGACGGGGCCAGTTGCTTCCCCAAGCAGGCACGTGGTTCAGCAACTCGCCGCTCCAGTTCAGCTCGATGAGGAGTGGCGAGTTGCTCCAAGCCGGCATGGCGGCGAACACGCCGGTACGGGCGCCGTCGCTGCCGCGTCGTACTGCGCCACCAGTGTCTGCATGGCCGCGCCTCCAATGTCTGTGGGCGCGGCTCCCGTGCCTGCGGCAGCGCCATGCAGGCAGAGACAGAAGCCGGGTGCATGGAGAGCAACGAGTCGGCGGCCAGCTTCTCCGTGTCCGCCGCCATCATCGAGAAGTAGAACACGGGAGGCCTCCGCCACTTGGGACCCATGAAGGCCACCGCCAAGGCGACGATCGCGGATTCAGGTGGTTTCTTTGCTGCTTCGTCTCTTCCGAGGACCTTCGTCGACCCCGCAAGTGTCTGACGGACATGAGGAAGACAAAGGGATCCGCGGGCGGCCATTTAGAACTAAAATAAGTCTAGATACATCCATTTCTAGGAGAAGTATTTCCAGACGGAGGGAGCATTAATTATACAAGAGAGCCGGATTGTCACCTCTTAGTTCATGTAAATGTAATGAAATCCATCATGTTTATATGAAGATCCGGCTTTTTTATATGAAATCCTTCATGCTTATATGAAATCAGTCCGTGTTTGTAGGAATTTCATCTGGTTGGTTAGAGTTGTAAAAATGTATGCCGCTAGCGTTTGATGTCGTCCTCCACGGAAGGAAGCGGGAGGAAATTTGTCAGCTGCCGTTGGAGATGCTCTTTATGCTGGAAATAATAGAGTGACATCCAATCCATATGAGTTAATTGCATGTATGATTGTCCCTCTATAAAAAGTTAATTGCATGTACAGTGTACACGTGACTTGCAGGGTGGCTACAGCTTCGTACAGAAAGTTAAAAAGAAACAAGTCGATCCTTAATCTTGTATTCTAAGTACTCTATGGTTTCCACTATCAGTACAGTAGCGAAAGACGTATATATTAAATAAGTAGAGTAATATATAATATAAAATGTAAAGTTAAAAGACAGAATTCGAACTCATGGCATCGCGTTGCGAGCATCCGGCGCTAACCAACCCAACACATTTTTGTTGTAGACCATTCTGGAGATATATCTCCATGTCTACTCTTATATATACTCCATTCGTTCCTAAATATTTGTCTTTTTCAGATTTCAAATGGACTACCACATACGGATGTGTATGTAGACATATTTTAGAGTGTAGGTTCACTCATTTTGCTCTGTATGTCTTTTCAGGAAGGGGTCAGATTTGTCCTTGATTTATTTATGAGGTATCCAGATGGCCCTGCACCGCCAAGAAAGGAGGGTAACATCAAAATTATGGACAACTTTTTTGAGTATGTTGGTAAGCTCCGGTCATAGTCACTTGTTGAAATCTCTAAAAAGACAAATACTCCCTCCGTTCGGAAATACTTGTCATCAAAATGGATAAAAGGAAATGTATCTAGACATATTTTAGTTTTAGATACATCTCTTTTTATCCATTTTGATGACAAGTATTTTCGGACGGAGGGAGTAGAAAACAGAGTTGGTGATGACGGTGTGCGTACCATCCTGCAATATAGGCCGTCGGATTTATATCTAACGGATAGGAAAGAAACTATGGAAATTTTGCAAAAATATACCCACACGTCTCTCCACGTTCGCAAATAAGGCCTTCCCTCGTTCATCCTTTTCTCTCACAAGATAAACTACTCATACAAATGCATCTTGATGTTCCGTGCAACGCACGGGTAGCTAGCTAATTTCTTTTAAAATAGTTGCTGCGATAATTGGGTTGAAGTGATATATTTTATGTCTACCCCGAATGATTTCAGATTCACTAGTAGTAACAAAGAAAAGGTTGCCTTGTTAATTAACAGAAAACAGGGTGAAAACTATCACATGAGGCCGGTAAAAACAAGGCACACTGGGTTCAGCGTCATCGTCACTACAGCTGTGCGTGCGCGAGAAGTCTACATATCGAGGGGGCTACCGAGCGAGGCACCGAGACACAATGTTTGAGAGACAAACCAATTGACAGATTATAATCAGATCGAGTTGTCACCCTTCTGCT
>LR880970.1:69317979-69331295 GCA_904067115.1 Aegilops sharonensis
GTAAATTTCAGCACACTATATAAATGTTTCCATACCAAATTCCACTTACCAAAGGCACTTCACTCCCCGGCAACGGCGCCAGAAAAGAGTCTTGATGACCCACAAGTATAGGGGATATATTGTAGTACTTTCGATAAGTAAGAGTGTCGAACCCAACAAAGAACAGAAGGAAATGACAAGTGGCTTTCAGCAAGGTATTTTCTGCAAGCACTGAAATTATCGGTAATAGATAGTCTTGTGATAGGATAAACCTTAACGGGTAACAAGTAATAGAAGTAAACAAGGTGAAGCAAGGTGACCCAAACCTTTTTGTAGCAAAGTACAAGCCTGGACAAACTCTTATATAAAGCAAAGCGCTCCCGAGGACACATGGGAATTATTGTCAAGCTAGTTTTCATCATGCTCATACGATTCGTGTTTGTTACTTTGATAATTTGATATGTGGGTGGACCGGTGCTTGGGTGCTGCCCTTCCTTGGACAAGCCTCCCAGTTATGATTAATCCCTCTCGCAAGCATCCGCAACAACGAAATAAGAATTAAGGTAAACCTAACCATAGCATGAAACATATGGATCCAAATTGGCCCCTTACTAAGCAATGCATAAACTTGGGTTTAAGCTTCTGTCACTCTAGCAACCCATCATCTAATTATTACTTCCCAATGCCTTCCCCTAGGCCTAAATAATGGTGAAGTGTCATGTAGTCGACGTTCACATAACACCACTAGAGGAGAGACAACATACATCTCATCAAAATATCGAACGAATACCAAATTCACATTATTAATTAGAAGTTATAACAAGACTTCTCTCATGTCCTTAGGAACAAACGTAACAACTCACAAAGCATATTCATAATCATAATCATAGGAGTATTAATTATCATTAAGGATCTGAACATATGATCTTCCACTGAATAAACCAACTAGCATCAACTACAAGGAGTAATCAACACTACTAGCAACCCACAAGTACCAATCTGAGGTTTTGGGACCAACATCGAATACAAGAGATGAACTAGGGTTTGAGAGAAGATGGTGCTGGTGAAGATGTTGATGGAGATTGACCCTCCCTCGATGAGAGGATCGATGGTGATGACGATGGCGATGATTTCCCCCTCCGGGAGGGATGTTTCCCCGGCAGAACAGCTCCGCCGGAGCCCTAGATTGGTTCTTCCAATGTTCCGCCTCGAGACGGCGGTGCTTCATCCCGAAAGCTACCTTATGAATTTTTCCAGGGTACATAAAAGACACCATATAGCAGAAGATGGGCACCGGAGGCCTGCCAGGGGGCCCACAAGGTTGGGGGCACGCCCAGGGGGTGGGGCACGCCTCCACCCTTGTAGCTGGCTGGTGGCCCCCCTCTGGTTCTTTCTTCGCCCAATATTTTTTACATATTCCAAAAATAATCTCTGTGAAGTTTCAGGACTTTTGGAGTTATGCAGAATAGGTCTCTAATATTTGCTCCTTTTCCAGTCCAGAATTCCAGCTGCCGGCATTCTCCCTCTTCATGTAAACCTTGTAAAATAAGAGAGAATAGCCATAAGTATTGTGATATAATGTGTAATAACAGCCCATAATGCAATAAAGAATGATATAAAAGCATGATGCAAAATGGACGTATCACCCACCTGGGCGCGCCTTGGGGGCAGGCGCGCCCTGGTGGGTTGTGCCCACCCAGGTGCCCCCCTCCGGTGGTTCTCAGCTCCAGAAATTCTCTTTTATTGTATAAAAAATGCTCGCAAAGTTTCGTTCCGTTCCGAGAACTTTTATTTCTGTACAAAAACAACACCATGGTAGTTCTGCTGAAAACAACGTCAGTACGGGGTTAGTTTCATTCAAATCATGCAAATTAGAGTCCGAAACAAGAGGAAAAGCGTTAGGAAAAGTAGATACGTTGGAGACGTATCAACTCCCCCAAGCTTAAACCTTTGCTTGTCCTCAAACAATTCAGTTGATAAACTGAAAGTGAAAAAGAGAAACTTTTACGAACTCTTTTGCTCTTGTTTGTATAAATAATCTTAAACAGCACCCTGGTTTTCAGTCAATATTATAGCTAACCATGTCAATAATAACTCTTAAAAATTATATTAACTCATATCAATGACACAATCATAAAAATACAAAAAATATTTATCTTATGATATTATCTCTAGGAGATCTCACTTTCGCAAGTGGCCATGAAGGGATTGACAACCTCTTTATTGCGTTGGTTGTGAGGTTCTTGTTTGTTTGTGTAGGTGCGTGGGACTTTTGAGGAGCCTCCTACTGGATTGATACCTTGGTTCTAAAAAACTGGGGGAAATACTTACACTACTTTGCTGCATCACCCTTTCCTCTTCAAGGAAAACCAATGCAAGCTCAAGACGTAGCAGTGCCCTCCACCCTTGTGGTAGCCTCATGTCTCTTTCGGAATACTTTTAATTTTCCAAAAAATTTAAATATTCCAAAAAGGAGGAAATTTATCATTGGAAACGTTTTGGAGTCGGTTTACTTACCGTACCACATACCTATTCCTTTTCGGAGTCTGAAATGTTCTGGAAAGTATCCCTTATATCCTCCTCCGGGGTTACAGTATCAATTATATTGGTCTCAACATTTATGGGAGTACCTGAGATATAATGTTTAAGTCTTTGACCGTTTACTACCTTCGGATTTTTACCTTCGGCATTATTATTTTTTATGGCGCCGGAACGATAGAACTCCTCGATGATGTAAGGGCCTTCCCATCTAGAGAGAAGCTTTCCTGCAAAAAATCTTAAACGGGAGTTGTATAGCAAAACATGATCACCTACATTAAACTCACGCTTTTGTATCCTTTTGTCATGCCATCTTTTAACTTTTTCTTTAAACAACTTGGCATTCTCATAGGCTTGGGTTCTCCATTCANNNGCGTTGGTTGTGAGGTTCTTGTTTGTTTGTGTAGGTGCGTGGGACTTTTGAGGAGCCTCCTACTGGATTGATACCTTGGTTCTCAAAAACTGGGGGAAATACTTACACTACTTTGCTGCATCACCCTTTCCTCTTCAAGGAAAACCAATGCAAGCTCAAGACGTAGCAGTGCCCTCCACCCTTGTGGTAGCCTCATGTCTCTTTCGGAATACTTTTAATTTTCCAAAAAATTTAAATATTCCAAAAAGGAGGAAATTTATCATTGGAAACGTTTTGGAGTCGGTTTACTTACCGTACCACATACCTATTCCTTTTCGGAGTCTGAAATGTTCTGGAAAGTATCCCTTATATCCTCCTCCGGGGTTACAGTATCAATTATATTGGTCTCAACATTTATGGGAGTACCTGAGATATAATGTTTAAGTCTTTGACCGTTTACTACCTTCGGATTTTTACCTTCGGCATTATTATTTTTTATGGCGCCGGAATGATAGACCTCCTCGATGATGTAAGGGCCTTCCCATCTAGAGAGAAGCTTTCCTGCAAAAAATCTTTAAAGAGAGTTGTATAGCACAACATGATCACCTACATTAAACTCACGCTTTTGTATCCTTTTGTCATGCCATCTTTTAACTTTTTCTTTAAACAACTTGGCATTCTCATAGGCTTGGGTTCTCCATTCATCAAGTGAGCTAATGTCAAATAGCCTCTTCTCAGCGGCAACTTTGAAATCATAGTTGAGCTCTTTAATAGCCCAATATGACTTATGTTCTAGCTCAAGAGGTAAGTGACATGCTTTTCCATAAACCATTTTATATGGAGACATGCCCATAGGATTCTTATAAGCAGTTCTATAAGCCCAAAAAGCATCATCAAATTTCTTGGACCAATTCTTTCTAGATCTATTAACAGTCTTTTGCAATATTAATTTAATTTCTCTATTGCTCAATTCTACTTGACGACTAGACCGAGGATGATATGGAGATGCAATTCTATGGTTAACATCATACTTAGCAAGCATTTTACGGAAAGCACCATGAATAAAATGTGAACCACCATCAGTCATTAAATATCTAGGGACTCCAAACCTCAGAAAAAATTAACTTCTTTAAGCATCTTAATAGAAGTGTTATGATCAGCACTACTAGTTGGAATAGCTTCTTCCCACTTAGTAACGTAATCAACAGCAACTAAAATATGTGTATACCCATTAGAGGAAGGAAAAGGTCCCATATAATCAAAGCCCCAAACATCAAATGATTCAATAACAAGTGAATAGTTCACAGGCATTTCCTCACGTCTACTAATATTACCAATTCTCTGGCACTCATCACAAGACAAGACAAACCTACACGCATCCATAAAGAGAGTGGGCCAATAAAAACCGGATTGCAATACCTTATGTGCAGTTCTATCTCGAGCGTGGTGTCGTTCGTAAGCTTCGGAGTGGCACTTGCGTAGGATATGTTCCTATTCATGCTCTAACACCATCTACTTCTTCTTTATAAAGGTGTGGATCATCCCAAAAGTAATGTCTTAAATCATAGAAAAACTTTTTCTTTTGCTGATATGTGAAACTAGGTGGTATAAATTTAGCAACAATATAATTGGCATAATCAGCATACCATGGAGTATTACGAGAAGCATTTATGACATTTAATTGCTCATTAGGAAAGCTATCATCAATAGGTAGTTGGTCATCAAGAACATTTCCTAACCTAGACAAATTGTCTGCAACGGGGTTCTCAGCTCCCTTTCTATCAATAATATGAAAATCAAATTCTTGTAGCAAGAGAACCCATCTAATAAGTCTAGGTTTTGCATCTTTATTTTCCATAAGACATTTAATAGCAGCATGATCAGTGTGAACAGTTTGGAATCAACAATATAAGGTCTGAACATATCACATGCAAATACAACCGCTAAAAATTCTTTGTCAGCGGTAGCATAATTTCTCTGGGCACTATCTAGAGTTTTACTAGCATACTGAATAACATTTAATTTCTTATCAACTCTTTATCCTAGAACAGCACCAACAGCATAATCACTAGCATCACACATAATTTCAAAGGGTAGGTTCCAATCAAGTGGCTGAACTATAGGTGCAGAAATCAAGGCTTTCTTAAGTATTTCAAATGCTTCTACACAATCATCATAAAAACAAAAGGAATATCCTTTTGTAAGAGATTAGTGAGAGGCCTAGAAATTTTAGAGAACTCTTTAATAAACCTCCTATAGAAACCAGCATGACCAAGGAAACTTCTTATATCTTTAATATCTTTGGGATATGGCATCTTTTCAATGGCATCTACTTTAGCTTTATCAACTTCAATACCTCTTTCAAAAAATTTATGCCCCAAGACAATACCTTCATTTACTGTCGACGTACTAGAGTAGGGGTACCCTAGTATCCCGAACTTGTGCACGGGCAGTTACAGCACCCCGCGGCAAGGCTTGCCGGGTGACCGCCAAGGTCTTCCATGGATCCTTGAGAGCCATTCAAGAACGAAGTATTCAAGCCAAGGAAACAAGGCCCCGGCAAGAGGAGCTTGCCGGGAAGGCCACCCAAGGCACCTAGGAGACAAGGCCCCGGCAAGAGGAACTTGCCGGGAAGGCCCGGTGAGCGACAAGCTTCCGGACGCGACAAGACAACGACCGCGGGAAGGCGCTTGCCGCGGCAGGCTACCACTCTTTTCCTACGCTCCAGCACATCCACCAACGTGTCGCCCTGGGACCTTTCCAGGCGCGCGTGGCAAGAGGCTGTGCGGCCAGCGGAGCGCGGTGGCAAGCGGCGCTGACAAGATTGCCATCGTGGCAAGCGGTGGCGCCCCTGACGGTCCATGTTTGCACTGTTTGGGTGACGTAGACGGGCATTTAATGCCTTTGTCCCCTGCCGTCAGGGTTAGGTATGATACATTGTACAAGTAGATGTACCAACCGCAACTCATTTTCCCTTTTTTGCCCTTATCTACGTTGCCACCTGTCGGTGACCCCTTGAGCATATAAAAGGAGGCCCATGCGCAACGTAGAGGGGGGGGGGTTCGGTTCATTCGAAACCATAGAACACTCACGCTAGGTCTTGTAGCTCTCAGCGCTCCCTAGCAAGAACACAATTCAATCAGACAAGCAGCAGTAGGAGTATTATCTCTCCGGAGAGCTCCGAAGCTGGGTAAACTGCTCGTGTGCTTCGCCTCGATCTGCTCTTCGTGCGACCTCCGCCCCCCACCGAACCAAAAGGGGCTCGGTCTGCCGGTCCCATAGGTGTTCGTGGGCCCGATCAGCTTCCCCGACATCTTTGGCGCGCCAGGTAGGGGGCGTCGAGGTTGTGTGAACCTGATCCGGCGTTCACACAAGCTAGATCTTCATCTTCTTCATCGACGCGCCACCGAAGAAGAAAGCTTCGGCGGCAGCTGTGCCATCCACGTCGATCCCACCACCACCGGAGCAAACGGGTGGTGGGGTAGACGCCGGCGGAAGAGCGGGCATCGACGAGAACGACGCCAGTGTGGCAACAGAAAAGCTGAGTCATGCGAAACTTTAGATATTTCCTTTCTATATAAAGTTATCTTCCTCGAACGACCGTGCTTTGTATGGCAAACCCATGCGCGGAGGAACCAACTCGTTGCTAGTTGCGCCCTTACTTTGTTTCGAGTCCGCTCAACAACTTAAGTTGAGGTACGACTAGTTGAGACAAGGTTTCTTGTCGGTAGCGGCACTGCCAGCAGGCTGCTGATGTTCCGCACTCAGCGCTCGCGGCCAAGGTGCCTCCGCCGACAAGTTCCCTAAAAGCGTAGGGTGGACATACAAAGAGGGTTTGAACAGGAAGATAGCATGCGCTATTTATTTGAGATTTCTGCATAGACCTGTATGCCAAGGAGCCTTCTCGGGGCTAGTTGCGCTCCAGGTTGCCTCGAGTCCGCTCGGCAACTTGTGCGGTTGCGCTAGAGCCCGAAAGGTAAAGCTTTCCGAGAGGCGGCGTTCCCGAGTAGCCGCTAAGGGCCCGTTCCCTCAAGCGCTGCTGGCTGGATCGTACGCGCCGGAAAGCATTCCGGCAGGCATAGGGGATATGTAGCAGAAGTCAAAATTTACAAGTGAGTTAAGTGCACTTCAGATGCTAATCACTTGTCTTGTTTAAACACAGTTATGGCCCGGGGGCTAGCAGCGCCTTTAGGACCGATCCTCTTGGTGTCAAGAACGACAAAGTTCTTCACCATAAGACTTCCTGGCGACGAGCTTGCCGGAAGCCGGCATCGAGAACGTCAAAGTTCTCTGCTGAAGATAAAAGCCTTCCTAGCGACGAGCTTGCCGGAAGCCGGCATCGAGAACGTCAAAGTTCTCTGCTGAAGATAAAAGCCTTCCTGGCGACAAGCTTGCCGGAAGCCGGCATCGAGAACGTCAAAGTTCTCTGCTGAAGATAAAAGCCTTCCTGGCGACGAGCTTGCCGGAAGCCGGCATCGAGAACGTCAAAGTTCTCTGCTAAAGATAAAAGCCTTCCCGGCAACAAGCTTGCCGGAAGCCGGCATCGAGAACGCCAAAGTTCTCTGCTGAAGATAAAAGCCTTCCTGACGACGAGCTTGCCGGAAGCCGGCATCGAGAACGTCAAAGTTCTCTGCTGAAGATAAAAGCCTTCCTGGCGACAAGCTTGCCGGAAGCCGGCATCGAGAACGTCAAAGTTCTCTGCTGAAGATAAAAGCCTTCCTGGCGACGAGCTTGCCGGAAGCCGGCATCGAGAACGTCAAAGTTCTCTGCTGAAGATAAAAGCCTTCCTGGCGACGAGCTTGCCGGAAGCTGGCATCGAGAACGTCAAAGTTCTCTGCTGAAGATAAAAGCCTTCCTGGCGACGAGTTCGCCGGAAGCCGGCATCGAGAACGTCGAAGTTCTCTGCTGAAGATAAAAGCCTTCCTGGCGACGAGCTCGCCGGAAGCCGGCATCGAGAACGTCGAAGTTCTCTGCTGAAGATAAAAGCCTTCCTGGCGACGAGCGCTACATCGACAGGCAAGACTCAAGCCACCTTCCTGGCAAGGAGCATCCTGCCCTGCCAGGGAGGACGGATACAAGGCAAAAAGAAGCAGCTAAGCCTGAGAACCAGAAGATAAGACGGCCACAAGGCCCCGGCAAGACCCTTGCCGGGAAGATACGGCGTAACCCAGGCCGCGCGTGCCCGTGCCCTGTTTTGGGCCTGGCCCAACAGCGCTCGGCACCGTGTGTGGCCCAGGCCCGGGGGCTACTGTCGGTGTACTAGAGTAGGGGTACCCTAGTATCCCGAACTTGTGCACGGGCAGTTACAGCACCCCGCGGCAAGGCTTGCTAGGTGACCGCCAAGGTCCTCCGTGGATCCTTTGGAGCCATTCAAGAACGAAGTATTCAAGCCAAGGAAACAAGGCCCCGACAAGAGGGGCTTACCGGGAAGGGCACCCAAGGCACCTAGGAGACAAGGCCCCGGCAAGAGGAGCTTGCCGGGAAGGCCCGGTGAGCGACAAGCTTCCGGACGCGACAAGACAACGACCGCGGCAAGGCGCTTGCCGCGGCAGGCTACCACTCTTTTCCTATGCTCCAGCACATCCACCAACGTGTCGCTCTGGGACCTTTCCAGGCGCGCGTGGCAAGAGGCTATGCGGCCAGCGGAGCGCGGTGGCAAGCGGCGCTGACAAGATTGCCATCGTGGCAAGCGGTGGTGCCCCTGACGGTCCCTGTTTGCACTGTTTGGCTGACGTAGATGGGCATTTAATGCCTTTGTCCCCTGCCGTCAGGGTTAGGTATGATACACTGTACAAGTAGTTGTACCAACCGCAACTCATTTTCCCTTTTTGCCCTTATCTACGTTGCCACCTGTCGGTGACCCCTTGAGCATATAAAAGGAGGCCCATGCGCAACGTAGAGGGGGGGTTCGGTTCATTCGAAACCAGAGAACACTCACGCTAGGTCTTGTAGCTCTCAGCGCTATCGAGCAAGAACACAATTCAATCAGACAAGCAGCAGTAGGAGTATTATCTCTCCGGAGAGCTCCGAAGCTGGGTAAACTGCTCGTGTGCTTCGCCTCGATCTGCTCTTCGTGCGACCTCCGCCCCCCACCGAACCAAAAGGGGCTCGGTCCGCCGGTCCCATAGGTGTTCGTGGGCCCGATCAGCTTCCCCGACATTTACCATAAAGTGGCACTTCTCCCAATTCAAGACCAGATTAGTTTCTTCGCATCTCTGCAAAACTCAATCAAGGTTTCTTAAGCAATCATCAAAATAAGTTCCGTACATGAAGAAATCATCCGTGAAAACCTCAACAATATTTTCACAAAATTCAGAGAATATAGCAGTCATACATCTTTGAAAGGTAGCAGGTGCAGTGCATAAGCCAAGTACCAAAAGGACAAGTAAACGTGGTTTTGTCTTGATACTCTTTTGACATGGGTATTTGAGAGAAACCGGAATAATCATCTAGAAATAAAAAATGAGTATGTTTGGATAGTATTTCTATAATTTGGTCAATAAAAGGTAGAGGGTAATGATCTATTATAGTAGCTTTATTTAATTTGCGGAAATCAATTACCATTCTATAACTTGTAACAATTCTTTGAGGAATCAATTCATTCTTATCATTAGGAACAACGGTAATACCTCCCTTCTTAGGGGCACAATGAACAGGGCTTACCCATTGACTATCAGCAATAGGATAAATTATACCTGCCTCTAGAAGCTTTAGTATTGCACTCCTTACCACTTCTTTCATTTTAGGATTTAACCTTCGTTGATGATCAACAACAGGTTTAGCATCTTTCTCCAATTTAATCTTGTGCTGACATAGAGTGGTACTAATGCCCTTAAGATCATCAAGAGTATATCCCATAGCAGCACGGTGCTTCTTCAGAGTTTTCAATAATTTCGTTTCTTCATGCTCTGAAAGGTTAGAACTAATAATAACAGGATATATCTTGTTTTCATCAAGATAAGGATATTTCAAAGTATCAGGTAATTGTTTAAGCTCAAACACGGGATCACCCTTAGGTGGAGGAGGATCTCCACGGATTTCAACAGGCAAATTGTGTTTCAAAATAGGTCCCTGATTAAAGAATACTTCATTTATTTCTCTTCTTTCATTCATAAACATATCATTTTCATGTTCTAGCAAATATTGTTCTAAAGGATCAGTAGGAGGCATGGCAATAGAAGCAAGACCAATAATTTCATCCTTACTAGGAAATTATTTATCATGGGGTTTTCTACGAAATTTAGAGAAATTAAAATCATGAGACATATCCCCTAAAACAATAGTAACAATATCTTTCTCGCAGTCTATCTTAGCATTAACAGTATTCAAGAAAGGTCTACCAAATATAATGGGACAAAAATTATCTTGTGGGGAACCAAGAACGAGAAAATCAGTAGGATACTTTATCTTCCCACACAAGACTTCAACATCTCTAAATATCCCAATTGGTGATATAGTTTCTCTGTTAGCAATCTTAATAGTAACATCAATATCTTCTATCTCAGCAAGTGCAATATCATTCATAATTTCTTTATATAATGTGTAAGGAATTGCACTTACACTAGCACCCACATCACATAACCCATGATAAAAATGATCTCCAATTTTAACAGAGACAACAGGCATGCCAAAAAACAGGTCTATGTTTATCTTTAGTATCGGGTTTGGAAATTCTAGCAGCTTCATCACAGAAGTAAATAACATGCCCATCAATATTATCAACCAAGAGATCTTTAACCATAGAAATACTAGGTTCAACTTTAATTTGTTCAGAGGGTGTATGTGTCTTAGTATTACTTTTATGAACTACAGTTTAAGCTTTAGCATGATCCTTTATTCTAACAGGGAATTGCGGTTTCTCAATATAAGCAGTAGGACTAACAGGATCAACATTGTAAGTAATAGTTTTTCTTCAACTTTAATGGGTTCAACTACTTTAACTTCAATGGGAGGATGATATTTAACTTCAATGGGAGGATGATATTTAAACCACTTCTCCTTAGGGAGATCTACATGAGTAGAGAAAGATTCACAAAAATAAGCTACTATCTCAGAGTCAAGTCCATATTTAGTGCTAAAATCATGGAAAGCATCGGTATCCATAAAAGATTTAACACAATCGAACTTAAGGTTTATACCTGGCTCCTTAACTTCGTCAAGATCCCAATCTTCAGAGTTGCGTTTAATTCTTTCCAATAAACCCCATTTGAATTCGGTATCTTTCTTCATATAGGAACCAGTACAAGAAGTATCAAGCATGGATCGATCGTTATGAGAAAGCCGAGCATAAAAATTTTGAATAATGATTTCTCTTGAGAGCTCATGATTGGGGCATGAATATAACATTTACTTAAGCCTCCCCCAAGCTTGAGCAATACTTTCTCCTTCACGAGGCCAAAAATTATAGATATAATTCCGATCACGATGAACCAGATGCATAGGATAAAACTTCTGATGAAATTCCGATTTCAATCGGTTGTAGTTCCATGATCCAATATCATCCAATAGCCTATACCATGTCAATGACTTTCCCTTCAAAAATAAAGGGAAGATTTCTTCTTGACAACATCCTCGGGAATACCTGCAAGCTTAAACAATCCACAAACTTCATCCACATAGATTAGGTGCATATCAGGATGTAATGTTCCATCTCCTGCATAAGGATTAGCTAGCAGTTTCTCTATCATACCCGAAGAAAATTCATAATAAATATTTTCAGTAGGTGCAGTAGGTTGAGAGCAACTAATTGTAGTTCCGTTCGAGGTGAAGATACCCCGAACAAACCCCTCAAAGGATTATTTTCCATAGTAACAAGTGATGGTAAATTTCAGCACACTATATAAATGTTTCCATACCAAATTCCACTTACCAAAGGCACTTCACTCCCCGGCAACGGCGCCAGAAAAGAGTCTTGATGACCCACAAGTATAGGGGATATATTGTAGTACTTTCGATAAGTAAGAGTGTCGAACCCAACAAAGAGCAGAAGGAAATGACAAGTGGCTTTCAGCAATGTATTTTCTGCAAGCACTGAAATTATCGGTAATATATAGTATTGTGATAGGATAAACCTTAACGGGTAACAAGTAATAGAAGTAAACAAGGTGAAGCAAGGTGACCCAATCCTTTTTGTAGCAAAGTACAAGCCTGGACAAACTCTTATATAAAGCAAAGCGCTCCCGAGGACACATGGGAATTATTGTCAAGCTAGTTTTCATCATGCTCATACGATTCGTGTTTGTTACTTTGATAATTTGATACGTGGGTGGACCGGTGCTTGGGTGCTGCCCTTCCTTGGACAAGCCTCCCAATTATGATTAATCCCTCTCGCAAGCATCCGCAACAACGAAATAAGAATTAAGGTAAACCTAACCATAGCATGAAACATATGGATCCAAATTGGCCCCTTACGAAGCAATGCATAGTGAGGCCTAGGCCATCCCGCGGTCATCACCCGCCCTTGTTCATCCAGGGAGCGGTGGACGCCTGTGTGTCATCCGTGGCCACGGGGGGCACACGCCGGCCATCCGCGCCTTCCCGTCACCTTCCTCGGCCTCCTACTTGATGCCCTCGGACCGCTCTACAAACCCTAGCCTCTCCACTTCTTCCACCTCGTGCCGCTTTCTTCCATGCGCAGCCGCCCACCGCTGCCGCCGCCATGAACGTCGTCGTCCACGTGGTCTTTGCACGCCCTGCACCGCGAGGCCATGCCCAGAAGACGTGCTGCCCTCGACTACGTCCTCTACGCCAAGCCATCGGAGACGGGGACTATACCTGGCCAAGGGTCGGGCCTAAGAAATCCCATGGTAGAAAACTAAGGCCCAGGCCCACCCATGCCCTACCATCGGGCCTACTTTTCAAGCCCAAGCCCGACCCATCTGGTAAAAAGCCCTGAAAAGCCCTTAGGGCTTAGGGCCATGGGCCGGGCCTTTTCCTTAAAATGCCAATACGCCAAGCCCAAGCCTGTCCAGGCCCTGTTGGTAGGCTCAAAACTCATGCCCAAGCCCGGCCCATGGGCAAGGCCATCGGGCCTAGGCCCTAGATTTTAGGGTAGGGCCTGGGTGGGCCGACAGGGCCGGGCCGGAGATGGTCAGGACTATCGGGGACCACCACCGCCGGATCCGACCGTCTTCTTCCTCGACGGCCACCGGTGATCCCCGATGATTCCGGTGCCTCTGCTGCTCCTAAGCCCACGCCGGGCCTCCTTGTGCCTTCCCGGTGAGCTCCGGCTCCTTTCCCCTCTCATCACGGATCTCTTTCTCCCACGTAGCTCCCTCCCCGCGCTATTCCCGCCATGGCCAAAGCTCCTCGTCGCCACTGCACTAGCTGTCATCGCTATCGTCTGTTTCGTGCCCGGCCGAGCACGGGAACGTGCTCAGGACGTCACGCCGAAGCCGCCCGTGCCCTTCGCTCGTCCTCCTGACCCCCCCCCCCCCCTTCGCCGAAT
>LR880970.1:69343563-69356278 GCA_904067115.1 Aegilops sharonensis
TAGGAAACATAACCATCTTTGATTAACAAGCTAGTCAAGTAGAGGCATACTAGTGACATACTGTTTGTCTATATATTCACACATGTATTATGTTTCCGGTTAATACAATTCTAGCATGAATAATAAACATTTATCATGATATAAGGAAATAAATAATAACTTTTATTATTGCCTCTAGGGCATATTTCCTTCAGTCTCCCACTTGCACTAGAGTCAATAATCTAGATTACAAAGTAATGATCCTAACACCCATGGAGTCTTGGTGCTGATCATGTTTTGCTCGTGGAAGAGGCTTAGTCAACGGGTCTGCAACATTCAGATCCGTATGTATTTTGCAAATCTTACCATGGAAGATTCTCATAAAAATAATTACCCCCTTGATATCGTATCATCTCGTGTCCGTGAATAGATCCCTTTGCAATCGTGGTTCCGACCATATTTTCTCCTTGATTCTCTTTCTCAGACAAGTTAAGGCACTTGTCTTCTGCAGATTGATACATCTCTGAAACCTCTATTTTGATCTTCCTTCGAGTATTACCCTCCGGTATCTCGAGAATATCAAAGAACTGTGTTGCTTCCTATGAGTCTTCATCTAGTATTGCTTCTCATCGATTTCAGCTTTTCCCCGGGTTCTGAGTTATTAGTCACTTGAGAACACCGCTAAGTGAATCAATTCTGCACTCCAATTCAATAACTCTAAGTAATTTTCATTACTTACGAGTTTAATAATCCTTCAAGTCATTCCTAGCCTGATCGGCTATATCATTATTGTGCTAAATTTTATTGGTGCTACCTGGTCCTTCTTCCCGGAGCACAATTTTCGACGATGAGCTAAGCTTACATCGATCTTCCTCGTCTTATCGTATTGCCTTGAACAACAATGCTTTATTCCGAGTTTGTGTCATATCCGTGGTTCCAATAGTCTTTTGCTTCACCATTCCTTTTGCTTGATGTCATCGTTGTTCGATGGCAGCCTCATGGAATGTCTCGACAAGTGTGTCGTGATCATCATCAACATTCTGAGCTCTTCCAGAATATCAATCGAATTCAGGATGATAAGTGCCATCCTCGCCCCTTGGTAATTTGAGTTACCATTGCCAACATCATTACCTTCCTTTCATCACAAACTTGTTCATGTTATGGATGCAACTTGCTATCCAGCTTGTATTGAGTTCTACCTTGAAGTGTTACTATCTTTATGTCAAGGATGCTGTGAGGATTACTCCACCTATTAAGGATTCTTGGAATAGTGATACTTTTTGCCATCTCCATTCATTCCTTGGTCCCCATGTTGTTTCTAACCGGAACACGGGCAATTGAACTATGGTGTGTGATTTTAAAACGTCTAGCAACCCTATTGCTTCGAAGTGAATGTTCGACAGTTTCATTCTAAGTTTTTTGGTTATCGAATCACCATTCTAACATTGATCGTGCTACTCGGTCCATATTTCCAAGTGTACTTTCGTTCAATGTTTAATTGTGGACGTTCCCCTCGAGCATGCTTCATTTTATATACTTTGGTGTGTCTAATGCAATTACATTGTTCACATAATTGTGGAAATCCATATTTTTGGAAATCTCGAGGAATTGTCGATGAGTCCATCAGCCACCCCTCACACTTTCATTGGTTTATTGATGAACTCTTGTTTCAGAACTCGCTTCCATAGTTCATTTCCGAGAATACAACAATGTTGTCTCGTCAATTGTGTCGCACCTTTTCTTCTTAGGAATGCTGAGTCTGAGGAATACTAAGACCAATTAGATCTGAATCTCGGTCAGATATGATGGTTTGAACATATTTCCAAGAGTTATAATATTGATCTTTATATGACCCGGTAAGATGATGTCATGCCTAGCACACCTGTCGGAGGACCTATTGTTATAGTTTCATTTTAGCAAGGTTATCCATTCTTCCATAGGGAAAATATATGACTTATTCTATAAGTTGTTCCTGATGGATCTTTCATGTATCCAGAGTCAGACCTTTGCCTACTAACCATGTCAATGCTATCTCGAAGCTTGTCTAAGGTACTTCGATCATCAATAAGAACATTTGGAGCAACAATGCTAAATTTTCCTTATCAATTATCCAAACACCATTGTATGGGTAATGTCATGAAGTTCCTCTCGCCTTACCTAAATGGTTTTCTACTTTTTATCATGTCATGGATATCATGCTCTACTTGTCCTTGGGAAGGATATACCCCTAGAATTTGTGTTTAAACACATTTTCCTTCCCATTGTTTTGTTTAACCTTTGTTGTGATATATATGATCTAAGCAGTAATATTCCCCTGCTTAGGTAAGCACCTCGTTGTACCACTCTGACAGTCAGATCCTGTTTCTATTGTTAATAACATTTCAATAACCACCGATGGACGAGAACCTTGTCTATTGGTCCGCCTTGTTCAACGAGCAGGAAAATGGTTCTCTTCGTCCCCCGCCCTTGGTAAAGATGATGTTGCCAACATAACTGACAGGCTATCATCTGACATGCCTTGTTTAATTACATGATCCTGCAAGACGTCACTGTCCTTCCTACTTGCAACCCACATGGTGGGCCCATAACCCAAAGTTCCACAGGATCGAAACCCGACTCTCATGTAAAAACCATGTTCCCAAGGTTGTTCCTCGCACGTGACCTCGTATGTAATTCATGAGCCACCTTCCGAGAGATCATCAATTCTGGTATCAGACACAATACTTATTCCCGTTGCTTTGAACCCCTTGCATGTCGTGTTTCAGGCATCGAACGATTGCCTGCCCGCTCGAAACTTCCCATGATACCTCCTTAATTTACTCTCAATATTTTCTTAAGTTTCAATTCAAGAGTTACTTTCCGCCACCTTCCCCGATGTTATCGACCAGATAGTCAACCTTGCAGAGGTCCGTTCTCCTGGAATACCCACCCTCTATTCTTTCGTAACTATGATGGAGTCCCTGAAGAAAGGATGCCGACTCCATCATGATGACCCGAAGCAGAGAAATGAAGACATCAATGTAATGGATTGACCTCTTCGAGAAGAGCAACCAAGACCGAGAAGATTCGTTGGATTTTTTGTAACCCAATCCCTTCCCCCTTACTCCCCCTCCTAAATCTCAAGACGAGATTTCTTGTAGTGGAGGAGATTTGTGATGCTCGGATAATTAAGCTACAGTGAACCTCCGCTAATGATGCCACGTCACCTCGGTTACTGTTGATAAACTTGCGTCAGTTTCAAACCCAATTCAAATTTCAAATTTAGAATAAAGGCAAACAACAAAAGTTTTCAAACACTAAAACAAAAATGTTCTGAATGTGTCGGATAGATCATAGGTAATTGTAGTGGAGAAACCAACCTTTCACAAAGTGTTTAAATGCCCTTAACTAGTTAAAAAAGTGGCTAAAATAATAGTTTAATTGCTTTTTAAATAATAAATTTATTAAACTAATTTATATTGGGTCCAAGCTAAGTTTGGCAGTGGCCTATATTAATGATACTAATTTAGGTGCTAACTTAGTATTTTATAAAAATAAAATAAAGAAAACTATAATAGAAATCAGAAAAGAAATTATAGTAATAGAAAATAAAACAAAAAAGTAAAAGAGGCCGCCATTGTGCACTTGGGCCTCTAGTGCACAGTGAGGACTAGCCCACCCCGCGTCATCACCCTCCCCTGTTCATCCAGGGAGCGGTGGACGCTTGTGCGTCGTCCGTGGCCATGGGAGGTGAGGGAGTCCTGGATTAGGGGGTGTCCGGATAGTCGAACTATCACCTTTGGCCGGACTCCTGGACTATGAAGATACAAGATTGAAGACTTCGTCCCATGTCCAGATGGGACTTTCCTTGGCGTGGAAGGCAAGCTTGGCGATACGGATATGTAGATCTCCTACCATTGTAACTGACTCTGTGTAACCCTAACCCTCTTTGGTGCCTATATAAACTAGAGGGTTTTAGTCCGTAGGACGAACAACAATCATACCATAGGCTACCTTCTAGGGTTTAGCCTCTCTGATCTCGTGGTAGATCTACTCTTGTACTACCCATATCATCAATATTAATCAAGTAGGAGTAGGGTTTTACCTCCATCGAGAGGGCCCGAACCTGGGTAAAAACAATGTGTCCCTTGTCTCCTGTTACCATCCGCCTAGACGCACAGTTAGAGACCCCCTACCCGAGATCCGCCGGTTTTGACACCGACATTGGTGCTTTCATTGAGAGTTCCTCTGTGTCGTCATCTTTAGGCCCGATGGCTCCTCCGATCATCAACAACGATGCGGTCCAGGGTGAGACTTTTCTCCCCGGGAAGATCTTCGTATTCGGCGGCTTTGCACTACGGGCCAATTCGCTTGGCCATCTGGAGCAGATTGAAAGCTACGCCCCTGGCCATCAGGTCAGATTTGGAAGTTTGAACTATACGGCTGACATCCGCGGAGACTTGATCTTCGACGGGTTCGAGCCACAGCCAAGCGTGCCACACTGTCACGATGGGCATGATCTAGCTCTTCCGCCGGACAGTGCCCTGGAGGCCGCACAAGTGTCAGCTCCGACCCTTATCTCGGAGCCGACTGCGCCGATCGAGGATGAGTGGTTGGACACCGCCTTGGGGGCTGCTATCTCTACGGCGATTGAGCCGAACACCAACCCTGTCCTTTGCGAAGCTCGTGACTCCAAGGTGTCGAACTCCTCTCCGGACTCCGAACCTTCCGCGCCCCTGCCAATCGAATCCGATTGGGCGCCGATCATGGAGTTCACCACTGCGGACATCTTTCAGCACTCGCCCATTGGCGACATCCTGAATTCACTAAAGTCTCTCTCTTTATCGGGAGAGCCCTAGCCGGATTATGGTCAGCAAGGTTGGGATGCGGACGACAAAGAAATTCAAAGCCCACCCACCACCCACTTCGTAGCCACTGTCGAAAGTTTAAACGACGTGCTCGATTTCGACTCCGAAGACATCGACGGTATGGACGACGATGTAGGAGATAAGAATGAACCAGCACCTATAAGGCACTGGACAGACACCTCATCTCACGATGTATACATGGTGGACACACCTAAAGGAAGCGACTATGAGGAACAACGGGACGCCACGAGGGATCATACCCTCGAAAAGCAGTCAAAACGGCGACGTAAGCGCCGCTCAAAATCCCGCCTCGATAAAGAAAGCTACCATACAGACCCAGCCATAGAGCAGGGCGAACCGGTGGACGACGAACATGCCATCGAGCAACCGTCCGAAAGGGCCAACCTGGATAAACAATCCGTCCCCGGCGAAGATAACAGTCCGGACGATCTCACGCCGGACAAGTTGCTAGAGCAGAAGAACCTCCACAAAAGGCTCTTCGCCACTGCGCGTAGCCTGAAAAAGCAGAAGCGGAAGCTCCAAACAGCGGAAGATGCGCTCATAATCAGATGGAGCAAAGTACTCAACACCGCAGACAAATACGGCGATAGTCGCTGAACAACGAGCTACCCGAAGCGAAAACTACTGCCCGAATTTGATGAGGAGGCCGTAGAGCCCCCGCAATCAAAGAACAAGGAGACCACCCGGTCGGATAGACGACCCCATGGCAAACATAGAGCGGCAAACGGCGCCGCACACAAGCCGGCACACGACCCGCACACGGATTCACATCAAAAAGATGGCCCAGTTAGATCTATCTACGGGCCAAGAAAGCAAGCTCTAGTAAGCAATGCAACACATCAAGTGTCCGAATATTACGGTACACCTAAATATAGGGGTTTCACACACCCCCTATGTTTCACCGATGAGGTTCTGGATTATGAATTTCCGGCGGGATTCAAGCCCATAAACATAGAGGCATACGACGGAACAACAGACCCTGGAGTCTGGATTGAGGATTACATCCTCCACATACACATGGCTAGAGGAGATGACCTCCACGCCATAAAATACTTACCCCTCAAGCTCAAAGGGCCAGCCCGGCATTGGCTCAAAAGCCTCCCTGAAAACGCCATTGGAAGTTGGGAAGAGCTCGAGGATGCTTTTCGGGCAAACTTTCAAGCGACCTATGTCCGACCTCCGGATGCAGACGATTTAAGTCACATAACTCAACAACCCGGAGAGTCAGCCCGAAAATTCTGGAACATATTCCTTACTAAAAAGAACCAAATAGTCGATTGTCCGGACGCCGAAGCCTTAGCAGCTTTCAAACACAACGTCCGAGATGAATGGCTCGCCAGACACCTCGGCCAAGAAAAGCCAATAACAATGGCCGCATTAACAAGCCTCATGACCCGCTTTTGCGCGGGAGAGGATAGCTGGCTGGCAAGATGCAGTACCAGTGACCCAAGTACATCCGAAGTCAGGTATGGAAACGGGAAACCGCGACGCAGCAAGGAACAGCGCCAGACCAAGGGAAACAGCCTGAAGAGCACGGCAGTCAACACCGGATTCAAAAGCTCTCGGCAGAATCATAAAAAACTGCCCCTTATGGATAACAGGGACGAGCTATCTAACTTAAACAAACTCTTGGACAAGATATGCCAAATCCACAGTACTCCCGGGAAGCCTGCAAACCATACCCATAGAGATTGTTGGGTCTTCAAGCGGTTCGGCACACTCAACTCCGAACACAAGGGGCTCAACACACCAAGCGAGGACTATGACAAACCCCACAAGCAGAGCACCGGAAAACAAAAGAATTTTCCATAAGAAGTCAAAACAGTAAACTCACTTCACGTGACAAAAGGGAAAAATAGAGCGGCGCCCATAGAGGTACGTGCCATACGGCCTATCCCACAGGAGTCCCGCCACTGGTTGTTAAAACCAATCACCTTTGACCATCAAGATTACTCTAGAACTATCCGGAATGCAGGATGGACTGCCTTGATATTAGATCCGATAATTGACGGACTCCAATTTACACAAGTCCTAATGGACGGCGGCAGTGATCTAAACCTGCTATACCAGGACACAATCCGCAAAATGGGGATAGACCCAACCAAAATTCGCCATAGCAACACTTCCTTTCAAGGGGTAATGCCAGGCCCATATGCCCATTGTACAGGATCTCTACTGCTAGAAGTTGTGTTCGGCTCACCCGACAACTTCCGCCACAAAAAGTTAACCTTCCACCTCACCCCGTTCACAAGTAGCTACCAAGCACTACTGGGACGCGAAGCTTTCGCCCGCTTTAAAGCAATACCGCATTATGCATCCCTTACACTTAAAATGTCTGGTCTGCGAGGCATCATCTCCTTAAAGGGAAATACCGAGTGTTCCTCGAGTGCGGAAGATGGTGTGACTGCCTTGACAGCCACACACTAAGCCGGCTTCACCAATCAAAGCACCTAAATACGTTGTTCAGACCCCGGACACGGCTAGACGAGTCCGGCGTAAACATACAAGGGCTTACTAGCCGCATACCCCTGTACAAGGGGCTCCGCGCATGTACAACAAGAGACAATAAAGCTCAATTTTATTCATTTTTTGAATTGTACTTTGTTTATTTAGTATAACGTACATTTTCGCACGATCTTTTTCAACTAAGTTCCCCTCTTTTACAGATGAACACCATGCTACACCCATCCAGGATACGGCACAACGGAGACATAAGCGCAGACGTGCAGTAGGGACCCGTGACAAGGATTCTTTTCAGATTAAGACCCTACGTAAACCTTTTTTACTATCTCTTGTTGATACACATCCCCTGGTTTCTTGCCATAACCGAGGAGGAGGCTGGCGTTTTGGCATGGGCCACGTCAGAATTTTGCGCGTACCGGGACACCAGGGGCTTATTACCAAGGGTGTTGTTCGGCCCGTTTTCATAAAGACCGAATACCTTAGGGAGTGTTCGGCGTCTTGAGTTAGGCCTTATATGCATCAGCTCCGAATCATGTCTTTGGTCAAATGTTGGATTTGCCCGGCTCCTGTGTTTTGCTGCCTTACGTTCCGCTCTATCGGCCTACGCGGCACCAGGAGAACTACTGCGATTGTGCCCCGGTTCGGCCAGGCGAGCACCTCAGTAGAGAAAGCCGAAAACTGACTGTCATGATATAGCGTGAGACTGTTCAACCACTCGATGACTCGCCGGAATCTATAGGATTCCTCCGCATTGACGAAGGGCCGTTTCCCGGTCAGGCACATACGCGCCCCGAATTCGGGTGAGCGCGATGCCCCTAGGGGCTATATAGTAGCCCCACTGTCAAACTCCTATGGCTAAGTGAAAGTGATAAAGCATTATAGTTCGGTTGCCTAGTTTGCTGCGCTACCACCTCCTTTATAGGACCAAGACATTGGATCAAGTGTGAAAATGCGCCTTTTGCAAACACCCCTGCATTATATGCATGGGGGCTGAAGCTGAAGACTGCCATCTTTCAGGTTATATATACATATACATTAGCGGCCGCACAGGAGGTATTTTAATTCTTGAGAGGCACAAGTATAAAAAGCTTTTATATTCCACCGATACATTGTTTCACAATAATACATGTTATTCGAACATAATATCCTTCGAGCACTGCGTCTCTATTAAACGAGCGCCCTGGAGAACTTCCTGAAAATAGTGCTCAACAGGTACTCGGCTTCCGTCCAAATCTTGGGATGCAACATCGGTGGCCTTCATCTCCGCCCAGTATGTCTTGACACGGGCAAGAGCCATCCGCGCACCCTCTATGCATGCCGACATCCTCATTGCATTAATATGCGGCACCGCACCAAGGAACTGCTGCACCAAGCCAAAATAACTCTTCGGCTCGGGCCTTTTCGGCCACAGAAGACTCACGACATCCTTCATGGCAAGTCCGGACAGCCTATTCAGCTCCACCCATTCGGCCAAGCAATCGGTTAATGGAAGTGGGCGCTCTGGATTATGGAACTGCGACCAAAAAACCTTTTCAATTTCTTGATCCTTTTGATCTCGGAAGTGTTCGGCCGCGTCCGCGGCACTTGCCGCCAAGTCCAGATAAGCATCCTCCGCACTCCACAGCCGGTCCAACTGAGCATATCTAGGATCCACGAATTTCCTCCGCAGCAGAAAGGGCTTTCCAGCCGCGATATCTCCGGCCTGACGCAGCTCCTCCTTCATAGCTCTCATCGCAGAGCGAGCATCCTTGGTCTCGGTAGTGGCCTTCTTCAGGTCCTCGTGCACCGCTCGATCTTCTTTTTCAAGAAGCTTGCAGCGGTCGGCAGCATTCTTCAACTTCACGGCCATCTCGGCCATTTCCTTCTTGCTTCGGCAGTGAGCAGCCTGCTCAGCTTTTAGCTCTTCGGTCGCCTTTAAAGCAACCGCATCACTCTTTCTGGCCTGCTCCTTGGCTCGGGCGAGCTCCGCCCGAAGGTTCTCCATGGCAGCGGCACCATCTGCATCAAGCATACATGTTGTAAGGCACGGGCATCAAGCTCCCTTACCGGGTGTCCGCAGAGAAATTGCATACCTTGTGACTCGTCAAGTCGCTTATTGAATAGCGCGATGTCGGCATCCGCCACGTCAAGTTGCCGCTTTATTTCGGCAAATTCATCAGTCCGGCTAGCCACCGGACCCTTCGCCACCTACATAGGAAGGGCGACACATTATACCTGGGATTATGTTCCTCGGCGCACTGTCATTTTTGACAACACACCGAGCCTTAGGGGCTACTATCTACACAAGGCGCATTTTATATGCGGAACTGTCAGAAGGTACATAATTTTGCGTACCTCAAAACCTGTCAGTAAACTTCTGACGGCTTCGTGCAATCCGCTCTTAGCGGATGAAATCCTTTCAATCACCGTACCCATTAACGCACGGTGATCTTCTGAGATAGACGCTCGCCCGAGCAGATCCTTCAGCTCCTCCGACCGTACACCAGGTAGTGCCGGACTCGTCCGATGGCCTTTTTCGAATGCCGGACGTGGAGGGCTTTGAGGGGACATACGACTGCCTTCCGGCCCCGCCGGACTCGGAGAAACCCTCCGCGACGACACCTCAGGGTCGCCCACCTCGCAAGACGGTACGGCAGGGGGAGGCGTTTCGCTCTCCATCATCTTCGGACGAAGATCCCCCGAAGATGAGCTCTGCTGAGAAGGGCTGAGATCCGAACTACAAGGTAAAATTTCGGTTATCTTCATCAGAAATAGGGCAGGGATATCCTTTATTTTTTTTAAAAACTCCCCTTTTTACTTACGGCTCGGTGGAGGGCTGATCCCCTTGGGGGCACAATGCGGCCGAGGCATCTCTCGGCGCAGGACCCTCTGACGAAGATTTCTTCCCCCGCTTTGAGACCATGGTCTCCGGGTCTTCAGAGGCGGTCCTCTTCTTCCCTTGGATGGAGGGATTCTCGATCCCTCCTTTCCTGACAGCCTCCTTCGCGGAGGCGGTAGCTTCCTTGTTCCCCCCTTCACCTTCTTCCGAAGGCGCAACCTCCAACATCCTGGTTAACACGGGATCCGGTGTGGTCTCGGGGAGGGGGGTCGGACACCTGATTAACTTTGCTTTCGCTATCCACTCCTGTTCAAGGAACAGCTCTTTTAAAGGGCAAGTTCATGATAAATATGGGATAGCGTGTCCTGGTACAGGGCTACTTACTTGAGTATCCGGGCGATTGCAGCTCAGACCTGCGTCCTCGTTCAAGTCCGGACACATCGCTTGTGATCCAAAGAAAAGCTTGTACATCTCCATGGGCGTCGCTCCCATAAAATGTTGGAGAGCTCGTGGTCCCTCCGGGTTAAATTCCCACAGGCGGAGGGGGCGACGTTTGCAGGGCAGGGTGCGACGAATCAGCATGACCTGCGCTACTACGACCAGAGTGATCTCTCACTCTAGGAGGTCTTGAATACGGCCCTGCAACAAGGGCACGTCCTTGGACGGCCCCCAGTCAAGTCCTTTATTGACCCATGACGCCAGCCCCGGTGGAGGACCCGAGCGAAAGGCAGGTGGCTCCACCCATTTGGTGCCCCTGGGAGCTGTGATATAAAACCACTCTTGTTGCCATAGGCTGAGCTCCTCTTGAAAAGAGCCCTCGGGCCATGGAGCATCAGCATTCTTGCTTATAACAGCCCCTCTGCACTCTGCCTGCTACCCCTTGATCATCTTCGGCTCCACTTTGAAGGTCTTGAGCCACAATCCGAAGTGAGGGGTAATGCGGAGGAAGGCTTCGCATATGACAATGAACGATGAGATGTGGAGGATGGACCCCGGATCCAAGTCATGAAATTCCAACCCATAGTAAAACATGAGCCCCCTCACGAAGGGGTCCGTCGGGAAGCCTAGCCCCCGAAGAAAGTGAGACGCGAACACCACGCTTTCACCAGGCTTGGGAGTGGGAATAACCTGCCCTTGGGCAGGCAGCCTATGCGAAATTTCACCGGTTAGATATCTGGCATCTCTTAGCTTTAGCACGTCTTCTTCCGTAATGGAGGAAGGCATCCACCGGCCTTGCAGGTCGGAGCCGAACATCATCGAAGGTCCGAAGCACCTGAATTTGGACCTTTGGGTGTTGGAACTCGAGGCGAGGGGCGGATTCGATTGAGATTGAAAGAAAGGAGTGGAGCCTTGGTCTCTTTATAAAGAGGTTGAATACCAATAGCCTTCCCCATGACCGTTCGGGACTCGCCTTCGATAGAGGAGACGCGCCAACGGGCACAACTGGGTTACCCGTGCCCGTATTAATGAGAATCCCGGAATAAGGGGACACAATCTCTGCTTTGACAAGACATCCAAGGAAACTGCCTCGCTAAACGCGCTGAGGTGGGATAGTAAAATGATTCAAATAAAGGCTTGGCCGTGCTGTGATGTCACGCCACGGAATACGTCAGCAGATTGAATTTGTGTAAATATTATTCTCTCTACGGTGGTATGTGGAACTTATTTTGCAGAGCCGGACACTATCCTTGTGTTCAAAATGTTCTATGAAGTATTCGGAGGAGGAACCCGCCTTGCAATATCGAAGACAATATGCGCACCGGACTCGTCATCATTGAAGCCTGGTTCAGGGGCTACTGAGGGAGTCCTGGATTAGGGGGTGTCCGGATAGCCGAACTATCACCTTTGGCCGGACTCCTGGACTATGAAGATACAAGATTGGAGACTTTGTCCCGTGTCCGGATGGGACTTTCCTTGGCGTGGAAGGCAAGCTTGGCGATAAGGATATGTAGATCTCCTACCATTGTAACCGACTATGTGTAACCCTAACCCTCTTTGGTGCCTATATAAACCGGAGGGTTTTAGTCCGTAGGACGAAGAACAATCATACCATAGGCTAGCTTCTAGGGTTTAGCCTCTCTGATCTCGTGGTAGATCTACTCTTGTACTACCCATATCATCAATATTAATCAAGCAGGAGTAGGGTTTTACCTCCATCGAGAGGGCCCGAACCTGGGTAAAAACATCGTGTCCCTTGTCTCCTGTTACCATCCGCCTAGAGGCACAGTTCGGGACCCCCTACCCGAGATCTGCCGGTTTTGACACTGACAGGAGGACACACGCCGGCCATCCGCGCCTCCCCATCGCCTTCCTCGGCCTCCTACTTGATGCCCTCGGACCGCTCTGCAAACCCTAGCCTCTCCACTTTTTCCCCCTCGCGCTGCTTTCTTCCACGCGCAATTGCCCGCCGCTGCCGCCGCCATGAACGTCGTCGTCCACGTGGTCTCCGCCCGCCCTGCACCGCGAGGCCATGCCCAGAAGACGCGGTGCCCTCGACTATGTCCTCTACGCCAAGCCATCAGAGTCGGGGACCACCACCGCGTTGGATCCACCGTCTTCTTCCTGCCAGAGCAACCAGGCAAGCCCC
>LR880970.1:69356823-69373993 GCA_904067115.1 Aegilops sharonensis
ACCAGATATCGCATATTCCTTCTCTCTATTGCTTGCAATAGAGTAGTGTAGCATGTTACTGCTTTTGATTAATCCTATTCTGTTGCATAGCATGTCATTGTAACTACAGTTGTTACCCTTACCTGCAATCCTAAATGCTTAATATAGGATGCTAGTATTCCATCAGTGGCCCTACATTATTGTCAGTCCGCCATGCTATACTATTGGGGCGTGATCATGTCGGGTGTTGATCACGGGTATATACTATACATATTACACATGATACATGTTGTGTCTAAAGACGGGTCATCTCGTTGAGTACCCATGGTTGATTCACGGATTGGGGGCTGAAAGTACATACTTTCCTGACGGCCATCTGTGTGGATCTTTGTGGCGGAGCGACAGGGCAGGTTGAGACCACCTAGGTGAGAGGTGGGGCCTGGCCCTGGTCAGCGTCCGCAGTTACATCAATTAACACGCTTAACGAGATATTGGTATTTGATCTGAGTCTGGCCATTGGCCTATACGCACTAACCAACTACGCGGGAACAGTTATGGGCACTCGGCGTCGTGGTATCAACCGAAGCGTTCTTAACATCAGTGACTGAGCGGCGCCTGCCGGGTTGGACCGCGTAATGCAACTTCCTTTGTAATGTACGTTGCTAGGTCTGCTCACCGGCCGCCCACGCAATGTGCATGTGTGCAATGGGCGATGGGCCCAGATCCCTACGCGCATAGGATTTAGACCAGCGTGTTGACCTCTCTGTTAGGCCTAGGTAGGGCTGGGACGTGTTGATCTTCCGAGGCCGGGCATGACCCAGGAAAGTGTGTCCGCCCAGAGGGATCGAGTGTGTTGGGTTATGTGGTGCACCCCTGCAGGGAAGTTTATCTATTCGAATAGTCGTGTCCCTCGGTAAAAGGGCAACCCGGAGTTGTACCTTGACCTTATGATAACTAGAACTGGATACTTAATAAAACACACCCTTTCAAGTGCCAGATACAACCCGGTGATTGCTCTCTCACAGGGCGACGAGGAGAGGATCGCCGGGTAGGATTATGCTATGCGATGATACTTGGTTAACTTACCAGCTACTCTCTTCTACATGCTGCAAGATGGAGGCTACCAGAAGCGTAGTCTTCGATAGGAATAGCTATCCCCCTCTTATTCTGGCATTCTGCCATTCATTCCACCGATATTACCCCTTTACACAGATACCCATGCATATGTAGTGTAGATCCTTGCTTGCGAGTACTTTGGATGAGTACTCATAGTTGCTTTGCTCCCTCTTTCCCCCTTTTTCCTCTTCTTCTCGGACGTTGCAACCAGATGCTGGAGCCCAGGAGCCAGACGCCACCATAGACGACGACTCCTACTACCCCGAGGGTGCCGACTACTACGTGCAGGCCGCCGACGACCAGGAGTAGTTTAGGAGGATCTCAGGCAGGAGGCCCACGCCTCTTTCGATCTGTATCCCAGTTTGTGCTAGCCATCTTATGGCAACTTGTTTAACTTATGTCTGTACTTAGATATTGTTGCTTCCGCTCACTCGTCTATGATCGAGCACTTGTATTCGAGCCCTCGAGGCCCCTGGCTTGTATTATGATGCTTGTATGACTTATTTACGTTTTTAGAGTTGTGTTGTGATATCTTCCCTTGAGTCCCTGATCTTGATCGTACACGTTTGCGTGCATGATTAGTGAACGATTGAATCGGGAGCGTCACAGGATCCTGGCGCACCCAGGTGGGTTGTTCCCACCTGGTGCACCTCCCTCTGATATTATTTGCACCAAAAGTTCTTAAATATTCATAAAAAATCGTATTAAATTTTCAGAGCATTTTGAGAACTTTTATTTGGGTCAATTTTTTATTACATGGGAAATTCAGAAAACAGACAAAACATGGCATTTTATTTTATTTAACTAGTAGGAACAGAAAATAAAAGGTAGGTACAGAAGGTATTCATCAACTTCATAGCTCTCAAAAATGATCCATTAATAAGGTTGATCAGGTCTTATTAACAACCACTTTCGATTAGCATGAAGCCGAAGAACTTTCGTAAATCACTAAGTCACCTCAACGGGGATGTGAATGTCCCCAACAATAAGCATTTCATATTTCTTTTTAACAGTAGGTTGAGGTAGTTGAAAACTTCCAATAGTGATCGTCGGACATTTTTCAATAACATTAATACCATTCACTTGGAATTGTTTCTTCGAAAAGTGCACCGTGTGCTCATTACCATTGATACGAAAAGTAACCTTACTTTTATTGCAATCAATAACAGCCCCTGCAGTATTCAAGAAGGGTCTACCAAGGATAATCGACATGTTGTCGTCCTCGGGGATCTCAAGTATAACAAAGTAAGTCAAAATAGTAACATTAGCAACAACAACGGGCACGTCCTCACAAATACCGATAGGTATTGCAGTTGATTTGTCAGCCATTTGCAAAGACATTTCAGTAGGTTTGAGTTTATTCAAGTCAAGTCTTTTATTTAAAGAGAAAGGCATAACACTAACACCAGCTCCCAAATCACATAAAGCAGTTTTCACATAATTTCTTTTGATGGAGCAAGGTATAGTTTGTATTCCCGGATCTCCAAGTTTTTTAGGTACCCCATCCTTAAAAGTATAATTAGCAAGCATAGTGGAGATTTCAGCTTCCGGGATTTTTCTCTTGTTGGTGATGATGTCTTTCATGTATTTTGCATAAGGAGGCATTTTTAAGATATCAGTCAAGCGATTATGCAAAAAGACTGGCCTCAGCATTTCAGCAAAGCGTTCAAATTCTTCATCATCTTTCTTTTTAGTTAACTTAGGTGGAAAGGGCATAGGTTTTTGAACCCACGGTTCTCTTTCTTTACCGTGTTTTCTAGCAACAAACTCCCTTTTATCATATCTTTTATTCTTGGGTTGTGGGTTATCAAGATCAACTGTTGGTTCTATCTCAACATCATTGGCTGGTTCTTTATTATTTGTTTGAGTGTCTTCATTATCCTCATCATTATCTTTTTCATTATCAGAAGGTGAGTGTTCACTACAAGACTGAGTTTCAGCATCAGAGATAGAAACTTCATTATCATTATCAGGAGGTTTTTCTACTTCAGGTGCACTAGAGGCATGCAAAGTCCTATCATTTTTCTTGTTTTTTAAAGGACTACATGCATCAGTATTAGCTCTTTGAGAGTCTTGTTCAATTATTTTTGGGTGTCCCCCAGGATAGAGTGGTTCCCGAGTCATTTTACCTCCTCTAGTTGCAACTCTAACAACAAAGTCATGTATGTTATTATTCATTTCATCAAGTAACACTCTTTGAGATTCAGCAACTTGTTCTAACTGGGTTTGAACCATAGAAGCATGCTTTCCAACACCTCTAACATCATTTGAGATTCTAAATTACAAGTCACTCAAGCGAGCAATCATATCAGAATTGTATTTCAATTGTTTCATAACATTTGCATTAGAGTGATCTTGTTTTCTAATGTAATTTTCAAACTCATAAAGGCATTGGCTAGGGTGCATATTGTGAGGATTGTCATTATCATTGAATTTCATTAGAGAATTTACCTCTACCACCTTAGTTGGTAGTGGTGTATCAATCCCATGTATTTCTTCAATAGGAGGTAAATTTTTAACATCACCAACTTTAATACCTTTTTCCTTCATAGATTTCTTTGTCTCTTGCATATCTTCTGGAGTGAGATAGATACCCCTCTTCTTCAGAGTGGATTTAAGCGGTGGTTCAGGAAGAGTCCAATTATCATAATTTTTCAATATGTTATTCAATAATTCTTCAGCTTGCCCAATAGTTCGTTCCCTGAAAACACAACCAGCACAACTATCTAGGAAAACCCTAGAAGCATCGGTTAGTCCGTTATAGAAGATATCAAGTATTTCATTTTTCTTAAGAGGATGATCAGGCAAAGCATTAAGCAATTGTCAAAGCCTCCCCCAAGCTTGTGGGAGACTCTCTTCTTTAATTTGCACAAAGTTAAATATTTCCTATAAGGGAGCTTGTTTCTTATGAGTAGGCAAATATTTTTTAGATAAGTAATAGATCATATCTTGGGGACTACGCACACATCCAGGAGCAAGAGTATTGTACCAAGTTGAGAACGGAAATAATTCGAGAATATAGTAATAGCGAGTTTTCTCATCATGAGTAAAAAGGGTGGCTATATCATTCAACTTAGTAAGATGTGCCACAACAGTTTCAGTTTCATAACCATGGAAAGGATCATATTCAACCAAATTAATTAACTCTGGGTCGACAAAGAATTCATAATCCTTATTATCAATAAAGATAGGTGAAGTAGCAAACTTAGGATTGTATTGCATTCTAGCATTCAGAGATTTTTCTTTATACTTGCATAATAATTTCTCTAGATCATCTCTATCCTTACAAACAAGAATATCTCTAGTTGTCTCCTCATTCATAACATAACCTTCAGGTACCTTCGGTAATTCATATCTAGGAGGGCTAGCTCTAGTGGGTGTTTCAAGATTTTCAGTTTCAAGCTCATCATCAGTTTCAACAATATCATGTTGTCATACTCTAGCAATTTGTTCATCAAGAAATTCTCCTAGTGGCACATCATCATCATCATCAAGCAAGGTACTAGCATCATCATAAGTATCATTCATAGAATAAGTAGCATCATCAATAACTTGCGACATATCAAGATTAATAGCATGTGGTGGTGTTGCTAGTTTACTTATAACAGAAGGTGAATCTAAAGCAGAGCAAGATGGTAGTTCCTTACCTCCCCTCGTCTTAGAGGGATAGATCTTAGTCTTAGCATCTTTCAGATTCTTCATAGTAATAAATTGATAATAATCCCAAGTGACTCAAAAAATATAGCTATGCTCCCCGGCAACGGTGCCAGAAAAAGGACCCACAAGTATATGGGATCGCAACAGCTTTCGAGGGTAGAGTATTCAACCCAAATGTATAGATTCGACACAAGGGGAGCCAAAGAATATCTGCAAGTATTAGCAGCTAAGTTGTCAATTCAACCACACCTGGAGATTAATTATCTGCATCAAAGTGATCAGTAGCAAAGTAATATGATAGCTTTGATAATAGTAGCAGCAGCAATGGTAATGGTAACAGTGATAGCAGTAGTTTTGTAATAAGTGCAATAGTAACGATAGCAGTAGTAACTTAGCAAGAACAATATAAGATAAATCTGTAGGCATTGAATCGGTAATTTGTTGGATGATATTCATCATGTGACAGTCATAACCTAGGGCGATACGTCACTAGCTCCAGTTCATAAATATAATGTAGGCATGTATTTCGTAAATAGTCATACGTGCTTATGGAAAGAACTTGCATGACATCTTTTTCCTACCCTCCCGTGGTAGTGGGGTCCAGTTGGAAACTAAGGGATATTAAGGCCTCCTTTAAATAGAGAACCAGAACAAAGCATTAACACATGGTGAATACATGAACTCCTCAAACTACGGCCATCACCGGGAGTGGTCCCGACTATTGTCACTCCGGGGTTGCCGGATCATAACACATAGTAGGTGACTATAACTTGCAAGATCGGATCTAGAACATAGATATAATGGTGATAACATAAACGGTTCAGATCTGAAATCATGGCACCCGGGCCCAAAGTGACAAGCATTAAGCATGGCAAGGTCATAGCAACATCAGTCTCAGAACATAATGGATACTAGGGATCAAGCCCTAACAAAACTAACTAGATTACATGATGAATCTCATCCACCTCCTCACTGACCAGCGAGCCTACGAAGGAAATGACGAAGATCGAAGATCCCCCTCTCCGGACCCCAAAACGAACTATCCAGATCTGGCCTCCCGATGAAGAACAGGAGGTGATGGTGGCTCCGTCTCATGGATCGTGATAATTCTTTCTCCCTGATTTTTTTCTGAAAAAATAGGATTTTATAGCGTCGGTTTCAGGGTCTACGGAGCCACCAGGTGGGGAGAACCCACCTGGGGGGGGGCAGGCGCGCCCTGGTGGGTTGTGCCCACCCAGGTGCCCCCTCCGGTGGTTCTTGGCTCCAAAAATTCTCTTTTATTGTATAAAAAATCCTCGCAAAGTTTCGTTCCGTTCCGAGAACTTTTATTTCTGCACAAAAACAGCACCATGGTAGTTCTGCTAAAAACAATGTCAGTCCGGGTTAGTTTCATTCACATCATGCAAATTAGAGTCCAAAACAAGAGGAAAAATATTAGGAAAAGTAGATACGTTGGAGACGTGTCAAGGGCATGGAGGAGCCCTCCAGCAACAAGCGCCGCAACTACGGCCACTACCATGAGGAGGGTGGCCCAACTCACTTCTGCAAGGTCATCCTTGCACCGAAGCTTGAGTGCATCCCCATACCCCTAGACTTCACCAAGCACTTCGTCGCGGTGCCGACAGAGTTCAATCTGAGGAACAACAGCGGCTGCTCCTGGAAGGTGATGGTGAAGCTGATGAACGGCAGGGTGACCCTGGATCAGGGTTGGGCCACCTACACTGTCGTTCATCAGATCAAGATCAGCTACATTGTGACGTTCAAGCTCCTGACTCCCGACACCCTCAAGGGGCACCTCTCTACTAAGTACTATCGAGACTGCTTTGTGGTTTATGCGTTGAACTGTTTGAACTATTGTTATGATGTGTGGTACTATGTTATCTGAACTATGCTGTTAAGTAGTTGATGATCTGTTTATGCTCTGCTCTGCTTATGATGTGTGGTACATGGTTGTGCCAAAGTGTGCTGGTAACCTCACCAACTAGCCAAAGAGGTTACCACACACCTGGCGTTGCATACAACCAAACACCATGCCTTGGGTTTGTCCACTAACATGCAGGCAACCAAACACCATGCAGTGTGGTTCAGCCCATGCAAGAAAGAGGGCATGCAGGCAACCAAACAACTTGCAGATGGTGCATTTGAGACTGCATTTGCATAGCCAGGCTGAGTTGAGAAGGCTATGCAATGCAGCTACCGTAGACTACGGGAACCAAACACGTCCATCCCACGTTTGGTGTAGGGTGGGAATTATTCATGGGAATTTGACAGAAAATGAATTTCCTCTGTTTGGTTCAGGGGTCTTGGAATGGGAGTTGTTAGTGATACGACTTAGCAGGTACAGAAACTGAACCGACCAAGGGCAAGTAAAAATGATGGGCGGTGTAGAAAGTGAGCAAAACTAGATACAAACACCGTTCTCGGTCGCTTTCTTTCTTCCAGGAGAAGAAAGAAAGGTGATCTCACCTCCTGCCGCCAGGGCGCCTTTCTCCGCCGCCGTGCTCCGGCGGCTCCCCTTCGCTGACGACCTCGGTCATCGGTGTCGAGGGGGGTCGCCGGATCCACATGTGTGGATTGTTTTAAGCATTAGTTTCTTAGAATTTTGGGTTGTTCATCCTCATGGCTTCGGTGGTGGCGATGGCGGCACCGACTAATATATCTTCATATCCTTCCCCAACAACGCGATCCTCTTTTGGGGTGGATTTGGAAACCAGACTGTTCAAGCAAGGATGGTGTGGCGGCGGCTGCATCCTCATGGCGGACCTGTGTCCTCGGGCTCCGCCGTTGCGACGGCGTTTGCTCCAGCGTCGGCGTGGAGCTTGGGAGGTAGTCCAGGAGCAAATGCAGATTGTGGTCTGCATCGACGGCATCTGGAAGATGGTGGATCTGGGTTCGTGGTTCGTGGCAGGTAGGTATGGTTTCCTCCACCAACGTCTTAGTTGGGCGGGGGTGCCAGAACTGGAGTTTGATGGCGTGTCCGGGGTGTTGCCCCGATCTGATTCGTTCAACGGCAATGGCTTCGCCTTTATTGGCAAGGTGCATATCAGCGATGGAGCTGCGTCGAGCTCGGGTGTGGAGGTGATCCGTCATTTTCTCCTTTGGTGGCTGCTATGGTGGTGCCAGAGGCAGGTGACGGGCATTGGTGTCAAGCTCAGAGGATTCTTTAGTCTTGTTTGTAATTTTACTTCTTGGCTGGTGTTCATGTGTGCAAAGGCTAGCGTTCTGATGTCTTTTCAGATTTGTCAGGTCGGTATGTATGTGCCTTGTACTACGATCCTTATGATATAAATGAGACACGTATTACCATGCAAAAAAAAAGATACAAACACCGTTCCAGTAACTCAAAACAGGGGTGCACAATCAAACATTTTTTTTACATCGACAACAAACATCCTTATACTCAAGTCTAGTACTACGTACTACTCCCTCCGTTCCATATTAGTTGTCGCTGAAACGGATGTATTTAGATGTATTTCAGTGCTAGATACATAGCCACCTGAGATGAGGTGCCATCTCTTTCAGTTTCAGAGATCTTTTGGAGGAAGCGAGTTGGTTTTGTAAAATGTATGTCTACAGTGTATTGGTTGCCCCGTCTGACACAAGTATATGTGAATATGCGGTAGCTCACTAGTTGCCTCTGTTATTTGCTCACTTTAATATCTGGCTTATGTGAAGAATGATAAAACTTTGAGTTTCTTGCCTCTGTTTTACCTATATGAAGAACTTACATTTTGAATGTCAGCTGTTAGATTTCCAGTTAGAGACATTTACATATGGTTTCTTGACATGAACCTTGCTTGCACAGCAGTTTGTCTTTGATTCAGAAAATTTCAGTAGGAAATGAAGTTGAAGTCTTGAACCAAATTACTGTGAGATCAGGAGCAGGCAATTGTAGATTTAATTTTTCAGTTAGTAGTACTTCTATTGTACAAGCATATGTTCAGTTAAGAAGTCTCTTTGTATGTTAGCTACAAAAGCACGATCCTGTAAGAAATAGGCACTACTTAAGCCTCTGAACTTGTATTTGTACATAATTGAGGGAGGGGTTAACCGTACAAAAACTGAGAGAGGGATTGGGAGGAATCTGGAGGGAATGGTTGAGGGAGTGACACACTTGAGTGAGAGCCTGAACAATGACTTCAAAACCCATTTCAAATCTGATTTTGATATGTCGTGTTCTTTAATCATTTTGAAAGGGTGGTGCAGGGAAAAAGGAATAATGAGCTGAATTCAGAATTTGGTTCAAGGAAAAGATTGCCTAAAATTTGATTCGGAATTTAAAATAACCTTCTTTTTTCTTTATTTAATTAACAGGGACCAATCACAGATGACATTATTATTAATGGTTTCTGGTGAAATACTACTCTCTTTGGGCAATAATGTACTCTAACTTGTGCGCCAGTTCAGTTCAGTTATGGGCACTAGTTGCCATTCAGCTATGTGTAGGTTCAGTTGTGGGCAACAATTGCATTCACTTAAGTTTCAGTTCTGGGCAACATTTGGCATCCAGTTTAGTCCAGAAGTTTGCAGATGCTAAAATTCCATTCGGTTCTGTTCAATCCTACACTTGACTATTGCACAAGCAGCTCACTACTCCCTCGGTTCCTAAATATAAGTTTTTTTAGAGATTTCAATGCAAACTACATACGGATGTATATAGACGTACTTTAGAGTGTAGATTCACTCATTTTGCTCCGTATGTAGTCCTTAGCGGAGTATCTAGAAAGACTTATATTTAGGAATGGAGGGAGTAGAACACTGATTGGATTTGGATTGCTCAATCTCTTTTTGCCAAACTAAATTCAGTTATCAAGCCTGAAGATGTACAAGTAGCAAATGGGAATGCTTAATCTCTTTTGCCAAACTGAGTTCAGTTGTCATGTCTGAAAATGTACAAGTAGCAAAAGTGGAAATGCTACAGCGACATGGGCTAATTCAGTCATCAAGTCTGAAAGCTAAATTCAGCGACATGGGCTAATCGGCCTGCAGCGGCGCGACAACGACGGCTTGGCGCAGCCGATCACCACCATGGAGACGGTTCCTATGGCGACGGCGAGGCCGCGCCGTGAGCTCGTTCGGCGACCGGGAGGAGAGAGTTTTTTTTATGTGGTGATTGTGGGCTGCTTATGGGCCGAGGCGTCGCTGGTTCTCGTTGCCAGTGGATGCTTCCGCCGTCGGATGGCTTACGAACGGTGGATACGCACATCACGTCCCTCTGCTGCAGTAGCCTGAGGCGAGTATCTATCTCGATCCTTTGTCCAAACCCTCGTCTCGAACCTTCCCCAATCTCGGCGCTCACTTTCTTCCGTCGCGCCGCCGCCGCTCCCCAGTCTCCCCTCGGAGGCAACACCGCCTCTCCCAGCGCCGCCGGCCTTAATCCAGAGTACCAACCCGGCGCATGCCCCCCCCCCCCCCCCGCCCCCCCCCCCCCCGCCGCCGGGCCTACCCCCGGGGACCCCCCCGCCGCCCCCCCCCCCCCCGCCGCCGGGCCTACCCCCGGGGACCCCCCCGCCGCCCCCCCCCCCCCCGCCGCCGGGCCTACCCCCGGGGACCCCCCCGCCGCCCCCCCCCCCCCCGCCGCCGGGCCTACCCCCGGGGACCCCCCCGCCGCCCCCCCCCCCCCCGCCGCCGGGCCTACCCCCGGGGACCCCCCCGCCGCCCCCCCCCCCCCCGCCGCCGGGCCTACCCCCGGGGACCCCCCCGCCGCCCCCCCCCCCCCCGCCGCCGGGCCTACCCCCGGGGACCCCCCCGCCGCCCCCCCCCCCCCCGCCGCCGGGCCTACCCCCGGGGACCCCCCCGCCGCCCCCCCCCCCCCCGCCCCCACCCAAACTCCCCCAATGGCAGCGTCGCAGAGGTCAATATCGAGGATGCCGTCGAGGTGCACAGCAGAGACGGCGCGGGCCAGGGTTGCGTTCGAGATCGCCGGCTACAGCTGTCTCAAGGGCCTAGGTAGAGGCAAATGCCTCCGTTCTTCGGCATTCTCCATCGGCGGCTACGAATGGTGCATCGACTACTACCCCCACGGAAGCAAAAGCGAGGCAGGCGAGGGTCACGTCTCCGTCTTCCTCAGGCTCTTGAGCAAGAACACAGAGGTGAGGGCGGCCTTCAAGTTGATGCTTGTGGAGCCAGTTAAGGGGCAGTCGATTGTGGTGCTCTCCCCCGAAGAGCCACAAGTGTTCCACCCTAAAAGGCAATCTTTGGGCATAACAAGGTTCATGAAGACCACCACTGAAGTAGAGGCGGTGTACCTGCGAAACGATTGCCTCGTGATCGAGTGTGAAGTCAGTGTTATCAAGGAAACACTTGAGGTCCATGTTCCGCCGTCCCGCCTTTTGGATAATCTTGCAAAATTACTAGAGGGCAAGAAAGGAGCAGACGTGACTTTCAAGGTGCAAGGGGAAGTTTTTTCTGCTCATAAGGTTTTGCTTGCGACGCAATCAGCGGTCTTCGACGCGGAGTTCTACGGGCCGATGGGGGACAAAGGGGCGCAGGACATAACTATTGATGACATGCAGCCTGCTGTTTTCAAGTCATTTCTTCACTTCATCTACACAGATTCAATGCCTTCCATGGACGATCTCGAGGATGATGACAAAAGAGAAATGGTTAAGCACTTACTTGTGGCTGCAGATAAGTATGCCATGGAAAGGATGAAGCTGATATGTGAACGCATGCTATGCAAGAGTCTTGATGTTGAGAATGTGGCGACCATATTAGCTCTAGCTGACCAGCACAATTGCAGCAATCTCAAAGATGCTTGCATTGAATTTATGCTCTCTTCGAATAGAATGAATGATGTGATCGCAAGCCAAGGGTATGTACAACTCAAGAGATCTTCGCCTGATATCATTGTAGATGTGTTGGAGAGAGCAGCTAAGTCCCGCAAAATTTAGTACGCCAATCTGGTATGAGCTACTGCTTATCCTTCCGTTCCGATTGATCTTTGGAGGCAAATGTCTTATGTTGGGTTGGAGAAGGCAACTAAGTCATGCTAAATTTGTAGTATAGTGCCCATCCTGGGTTAGCTTCTATCTAGTTAGTTTTGCTAAATAGTGACCTTAGATGAGGTTGTCATGTCCATGTTTCCAGAGATCTTTTGGGGTAAGCAGTTTGTTGTATAAAATGTATGTCTACAAGTGTATTGGTTGTCCCGTCTGATATAAGTATATATGAATCTATGGTAGCTCACTAGTTGCCTTTGTTATCTGCTCCGTTTAATATCTGGCTCATATGAAGAATGATAAAACTTCGAGTTCTTGGCTATCACTTTTGAGATAATCTGTTTTACCTATATGAAGAACTTACATTTTGAATGCCAGCTGTTAGATTTTAATTAGAGATTGGGAAGAATATGGAGGTTTAATCCCTACAGGGAATGGGTGAGGGAGTGGGGATCACCCTACTGTTGGGTGGACTGAAATCCTCAATGGTATTAGAGCCCCATCATCTGAACAAAGCCTAATGTGGATTCGTGTGCGGTGCGCCCCTCTGTTTAGCTCCCCTCCTGCGCTGCCCGAAGCTGTATTTGCCCTGGCAAGGCGATTATTGCGCCGGCTCGTGGATCTCGCTCTGCCGACATAATCTAGCAGCTTATGAGAAAAGTCAGGTAATGTGTCCGCGATAGCTGCATATGGGTAATTTCATTTGTTTCTACACAATTTCGTTTTGTATCTGTCATTTCTATTCCCAAAAAAGCCCACTGCTTGATGATTTTTCTTGGAATATTCTGTCCCAAATGTGATTTATCTCTTATCTTTTTTGGCCTATTTCTTGTTTGAAATGCGCCTTTTCAAAATCTGATGGAGTGATATTCTGATTTCATGAAACTGAACTCTTCATTGTTTTTATGTGATCCATGCAGTAAAAGTTTAGTTTTTGCAGTTCAGTAAAGCTATCTGGATTATGAAAGAGTATACTAGTTTCCCTCGTATTGCCACTTCATTTTTCTGAATTGTTCTGTTTAACATAACACAGGTGCCTCTCAGTTTTTTTGTGGCCACCAGATACTTCTACATATGCAGCTAAAGTCACCACTGACGAACTGTACAGTTTGTTTCTTTGGATTCGTTGCAAAGCTGTCACTCCGAATTTCGTCTGGAAGTTTCTTGGTTTGAATTTAATGTGATCTTGAGTTGCCTGGAAAATAAGCGCCCCTTATCCAGCTAAAGGTTTTTTTCTTCTTCTTTTAACATTGATCATTATTCTATTTATTCTGACATCTGTACTTCGATCGCGGTGTTTTGAAAGCTTCTTTTTTTTTTCTAATACTAAGCTGCCCATGTTCGGACGTCTTCCCGCAACATTTGTCCTTCTCCGTAGAACGTCCCTGTTTTTCCGACGACCTCCTTCATGATGATTTGGGCAAGTTCGCGCTGGATGTTATAGAACTCAGCTCGAAGTCGATGATCCTCGATATCTCCTATGTCCTTTGCCCATTGCAGAATATGGGCATCGTCGGATCTAGGTGACATGCGAAGGTTCTGGTGATCCCGTCTGTGCTCCAGCATGTGGTGTAGGACATAGAATCCATCATTAAGAGAATCGCTCGGTTGCTGGATGCAGCAGAAGTCGGTCTTATGGCTGAAGGCGAGCCTGCCGCCTCTTCTCTTCTTGTCCTTGACCTCTTCACCCCGTGCTTGGTAGTAAAACATAGCACTGTCGAGAACATCCTTGATGTGGGTGTAATCCTTTTTGTGAATGTTTTTCGACGAGTCCAAGTAAAGAGCGTGGGAGAATCGGGGGTAGAGGATGATGAGGATGGCGCGCCCGCCGCTGCGCAAAATAAGTACACCTCAAATTAATTAGCCTCCACCGTGCAAATGAATGATTGAAACCGAAGGAAGGATAGCCGCGCGGATGACTTACACGGGATGATAAGGCACGAGAATCGCCTCCTTGTCCTTATTGGCGAGCATGAAACTGACGATGTATTCCCTCGCGTATTCACAGTGCTTTGCGCAGACTCCCAAGAAGCCCTCGTGCATGTTGTACGGGTCAGCGACACAGATATGAGGTATCTTTCAACCCCGATGATGTAGTTCATGTGCAAGGCATAAAGGCGGACAAACGTAAAATCCAGCTTCTTCACGTGAAACATGTCGAATATGTAATTGAATCGAAGGAAGAACTTATCCGCGGGGAAGCAGTCGACGTACGACATTTTCCGCGGAACGTTAACCACGTAGAGTGGGTATCCTGGATCTTCCGAGGCGATGAAGCCTTTCTCTATCCGCAACACATTGTCATGAAGTCTCCTTAGATCGCCGAATCTGGCTCGTAGCGCTCTTGCAGGTAGGATTGGTTGACCGGGGATATGCCATTTATCCGCATCGGGGATATCTATACGGTCCTGAAGCCGAGGCTGCTGAGGCGGCTGGATCATAGAATCAACTTTTTTGCCTTTCCTCGCTCTCTTCCTAGACTTCTTTACTGCCGGAAGGTCGTCCATAATACGTTCAGCCTCCGGAGACGGCAATTCAGGCACCGACTCATGACGCTCAAACCCTGAGTAGGCGCCAGTATAAACATACTGTTGAGTGCCATCGTCATCCTCATCCTCATCCATGGCGACGTCATCAGCGACTAATGGAGCCTCCTCCTTACCCCGTCCTCTATCACCCAACCCGACCCCCGACGCTAATTGGGTAGGTGGGGTGTTGATGTTCATACCTTGCTGAGGCTGCGTGTTCGTGGGTGTGCTCCCAGCCGCCTCCAGACGAAGCAGACTCTTTGGCCACAACAGGACCCACCCATTGCAACAATCACCAAGACGCCGTGTGGTCTCGTCGTCATCCCCCACTAGTATCAGAGGAGGCAAATTCTCATGGCCCGGTTTGACACTGGCCACGGAAACCTTGAAGACGTTCGGGGGGATCGACTGGCTGTGGAACAATGGTTCCTTCGGCTCAATTATCATCGCCTTCCCCACGTCCACCTTCTGGTCGCCGATGGTGTACAATATGGTGCATGGGGTTTCGTTGGCCTGCAAAGAAAAGTCTGCGACGTGAGACATCCGAAAGGCAACGAAAACGGGAGATTATACATTTATTGAAGGGGGCCGGTGTGACAGATACCGTGAGGGCGTCGAGCTCAGCCAAAGACGAAGCACCGCCGAGCACGTCCGGTGCCGGAGCCGATGCGGGAGCCGGTGCGGGAGCAGGTGCTGGTGCAACGCTAGTCGAGCTGCTCCCCAAGAAGTCAGCAAGGGGAAAGTCCGTTGCATTTTTTTCTGGATTTTGCTTGGTTCAAGTGAAAACGGCCGGAACCAAGGAAGTAGATATATCTGCAACCACGTGTTTTGCGGCAGCTACCGCTGTTGCGACTGTCTGAGATGATTTCTTCTCAACCGCAATCTCAACCTTCTTGTCGATGTTTTCTTCAGTTAACCTCCATCTTTCCTTTCTCTCCTCCGTGGTCTCACAGTAGTACTTCTTCCACGTGGCGCCGTCTCTGACACCGTGCACGCGTCCATACGACGGTCGAGTATCCACCGGGAGTCGTTTCAATATGTTCAACGCCTGGTTGAATGGAGTGTCCCACTTGGGCCTCACCAATGCCTCAGACGGCGAGTCGCTTTCGGCCGGCAATCCTGTGCTGCTCTCTTTGCAAAAGGCACAAGGATCGTTTACAAATATGACTAACGTGTGCAGTCGAATTGATCAGAAACTAAAATTACCAGCAGTCTCATGAACTCCGTCGTGACCGGGTTTGTCTCGTAAACCTTCTTCACTGGGTCCCAAGGGTGCCGGGCCCTGAGGACGTCACGCTCCTGCGGGACGGTGAACTCCGCCAAGGGGTCTGGGATGCCCTTACTCGCGGCTTCCGCGTCCTCCTTGGCCCATTTGGACCTATTTCCGCCGTAACCACGGCTTCCGAGGTGGTGGCTCCCAATGTTCCTCCCTTGAAGCCCCTTGATGTACTTAGACTTTTTTTGGCAGCTTCGGCCTTGCAAGCCTCCTTGAATATTTGAAAGTGCTCTTCCGTGATTGTCGGGTTATCCTTTACAATCTCGGAGTAGGGTTCCTTGTTGATGATCCTTGCTTTCACCCTTGTTTTCCAGGCGGCCAACGCGTCGCTAAACTTGGTCATGGCGTGTTTGTTTATCTTCTTCATTGTCGGGTCCTTATCGGGATCTTCATAATCCTTTTCATTCCGGCCAGGGAACAAGAATATCTGGTGAAACTTCTTTAGGAGGGAGGTGAAGGAAATATGCCCTAGAGGGGTTACCGGAACCCCCCGGGGAAGTTATGGGCCTTATTGGGCCAAGAGGGGAGAGAGAGGGCTGCACCAGGAGGTGGCGCGCGCCCCCCCCATGGGGAGTCCGAATTGGACTAGGAGGGGGGGGGGGGCGCGGCCCCCCTTTCCCTCTCCCTCTCCCTCTCTTTCCTTCCCCCTTCCCTCTTCCTAGTAGGACTAGGAAAGGGGAGTCCTACTCCTACTAGGAGGAGGACTCCCCCCTCCCTTGGCGCGCCTCCTAGGCCGGCCGGCCCTCCCCCTTGCTCCTTTATATACGGGGGCAGGGGGGCACCCTAGAACACAACAAGTTGATCTTCGTGATCGTTCCTTAGCCGTGTGCGGTGCCCCCCTCCACCATATTCCACCTCGGTCATATTGTAGCGGTGCTTAGGCGAAGCCCTGCGACAGTAGAACATCAAGATCGTCACCACGCCGTCGTGCTGACGGAACTCCTCCCCGACGCTTTGCTGGATCGGAGCCCGGGGATCGTCATCGAGCTGAACGTGTGCTAAGAACTCGGAGGTGCCGGAGTAACGGTGCTTGGATCGGTCGGATCGTGAAGACGTACGACTACATCAACCGCGTTGATATAACGCTTCCGCTTTCGGTCTACGAGGGTACGTGGACGGATACTCTCCCCTCTCGTTGCTATGCCATCTCCATGGTCTTGCGTGATCGTAGGAAATTTTTTGAAATTACTACGTTACCCAACAGTGGCATCCGAGCCTGGTTTTATGCGTTGATGTCATATGCACGAGTAGAACACAAGTGAGTTGTGGGCGATATAAGTCATACTGCTTACCAGCATGTCATACTTTGGTTCGGCGGTATTGTGAGATGAAGCGGCCCGGACCGACATTACGCGTACGCTTACGCGAGACTGGTTTCACCGCTACGAGCACTAGTTGCTTAAAGGTGACCGGCAGGTGTCTGTCTCTCTCACTTTAGTTGAACCGAGTGTGGCTACGCCCGGTCCTTGCGAAGGTTAAAACAGCACCAACTTGACAAACTATCGTTGTGGTTTTGATGCGTAGGTAAGAACGGTTCTTGCTCAGCCCGTAGCAGCCACGTAAAACTTGCAACAACAAAGTAGAGGACGTCTAACTTGTTTTTGCAGGGCATGTTGTGATGTGATATGGTCAAGACGTGATGCTATATTTTATTGTATGAGATGATCATGTTT
>LR880970.1:69463998-69478470 GCA_904067115.1 Aegilops sharonensis
GCCGGGTCCGGGCGGGACTCGGGCGGCGGCGGGGCTGCCGTGCGGCGGCGGGACACCGAGCGGGCGGCGGCCGCGCGCGAGGGAGAGGAGGGAGGTGGGCCGGGGCGCTGGGCCTGGGGCCTGGCTGGCTTGGGCCGGCTGGGCCTCGGTCCAGGGGGGGCGCGAATTTTTTTTTTAAATAAAATCTTAAACCAAATGAAATAAAAAAAAATATCAAATGAAGTCCAAATTAAATAAAACAAATTTTCCCCGACTCCTAAAAATGAGTCGAACAAAATGAACTTTAAAAACAGCAAACATGCATAAAATTTTAAAATGCTCATTTTTGCCTAAGCAAAATAAATCTTCCAAAACCAAATTTGGTTTATTTATAATATCTTCATTTTTCCTAATTGTTTGGGAAAGTCATATTATTCCCTCTCGAAATATTTTTATAGGAAAAACTTTATGAAGATATTTAAATAATCCAATGATCCTATTTTCAAAATTTGAGAAATCCCAAATATGAAAACTATGAAACTTCCAACTCTCTCCGAGGGTCCTTGAGTTGCGTGAAATTTCTAGGATCGGAAAAATAATGCGAGAAAAATATGGTATGCATGATGACCTAATGTATAACATTCCAAATTGAAAATTTGGGATGTTACACTTGGATCGGGCGGTGACGGCGTTCCGGCGTCGTATCCTTTCTGAAGGCACCGTCTTGGAGCGCATGGTTCGTCATATGTAATTTCATATCTTCAAGGCGGTAGTGCTAGGAGTGGTGTTGCTGCGCTCAACGCCTATGTATCATGTCTTGGGTGTGTGCGTGTGTTACGGTGGCGTGGCGTGTGGTTGTACTGGATGCTTGTGGTTTGGTGCTTTATATATAAGCGGGGCGAAAGCCTTTTTCAGTAAACCACATCAAGTGCAACACCTCTTCGAATGTGTTGAGCTGTCGAGATCCGCGTACTCCAGAAACACCTGCAATGCAATGCAATGCAATACAAAAAGGCTGATTAATTTCTCTCTGTTGCAAAATCTCATCTCATCATCTGTCAAAATAAACTACTGTAGTATAAATCAAAGACTAAACTGTACTCACTGACCTTGCCAACTCCGGCGACCGGAGCGCCGCCGGGGTCAGGCCGTGGGACCACGGCTCTCACCAGTTTACCACCGTGTCTCCGCCCTTCTACCGCCATCCACCAGCAAAAGTTGCGGTAATACACATCGTCCGCGAGCCGATCGGGTGAAAACATGCGGGTCAAGCAGAGCACCTTTGTGGCTCCATCTTCGTGCACGGGGCTCTGCTTAATCAGATAGATCGTCAGTGGGAAACTGATTCTACTGAACAAATTCTTCAACTTGGACACGTGAAAGAACAAGAGGAGGAGGTGAATTAGTAAGAATTACCGGAGTGGCAGCAGCACTTGGAGGAAGTGGCGTGTAGTAGAGCGCAAATATATCAGTGGTAGTAGTAGAAGAATTAAAGGAATCAAACCATATGTCTCTAATGTAAAAAGATTGTCACGTCATCGCATGCATGCATGCAGGAATCTTTTTGGATTTTCAGTTTTTAAAATGTTTTATCTCTTAAACGAAAAATCCGATTGAAAATCCGTTTTCACCATTAAATCCCTTGCGATGATATCTTCGAAACTAGATCACATGTTGATATGTTTTGATGAATTTTTTTTGGATTAAAAGTTGCCATGTCTATTGCATATGAATTGCCATGATGTTTACACTGAAGTTGCCATGATATGTTTTAGCTATTTTCTTCTACATTTAAAAGTAAATTTTGATATTTATAAAACGGGGAATTAAGAAACTAGACTTGCCATAAATCATAAACTAAAATTGCATGGTACATGCACGTAAAATTGCCATGGTTCATACAAAAAATAATTTTCATGGTCAAAGTATTGGAGTTGCCATCATCAAAATACTAAAATTACCATGATTTACAAACTAAAATTGCCATATGGCAACTTTAGTTTAAGCCCTATGGCAACTGCAGTGTAAACATCGTGGCAACTTCTGGCAAAAAAAAAATTCATCAAAACATATCAACATGGGGTCTAGTTTTGAAGATCTCGTCGAGACGGATTTAATGGTGAAAACGGATTTTTAGTTCGCTTTTTTATTTAGGAGATACAACATTTTTAAGTCGAAAACCAAAAAAATCCTGCTGATGTCATATATTCATACATGGCAAAATGAGTGGTGATGGAGGCGTGTGGGCGATGTGCAAACGCCCACACGTGTGGGCGTTAACATTTCCGTATCTTTAAGATGTATGTACATCTGGTGTTTTGGCGTACCGTGACTGGTACAAGACTGGAATCGGCTGAAAGATGCAAAATTGAGGTCAGAATATATCATCATGTTATAATTTGTTTCTCCCCGTGGCCGTGGGGAAAGGGAAATCCCTGGGAGTGAAACCAACCAATAGTATGCGAGCGAGGAATCGGCTCGGCGGGAGGTGCGAACCTGCTGCTGGGAGCGGCTGTCGGTCGGCGGGGAGAGATCCCCGTGGTTGGCCATGAGACCCGGCGGCGGCGGCGGTTCCGTATGTTGGTGGAGCTTGGTCGATCGGATCGCGTGGGATTAGACGTACGGGGCCCGATTTCAGATACGAGTCGGTTGTGTTTTGTTTGTATTTCTCGGACACGGCGGTGGTGCCAAACAGCTAGTATCTTTGATACAGTATTGTTTTGTTTAGAGCATCTCCCCACGGCGCCTAGGCCGTCCGGATTGGCGCCTAAATGACCCATCAACCCGACCTAAGTAAAGTGAAGAACAAGGAACAGGGACAGGTTACTCTGTGGTCGTGGGTGGCTGGGCATGCACGGCAGCGTCCGCGTGCGGATGCGTCTGTGTGCACTTTGCAGCGGGGAGTACGCACGCTCGTGTGTGTGATAGCTGACCAGCGTGGCCATATACGAGGAGCCAGACGGATGTCTACCAACAGCCAAAGAGAAAGACGACCTGTTCCGAGGCCGGCAGTGTGCATGCGATCGAGCAGGGTGCGCCCCGGGTACTGCGGCAAGCGAAGCGAGGCGCTGATATGCAGGTGCAGGCGTCACTTACTTCATTCACATGTGTACATAAATGGGCCAAGAGAATTTTAGAATTTTAGTTGGATTTTGGGCCAAAAGCCCACTAGCAAATTCCAACAGTACAGGCGCTCGAGCTCGACTGCGTGCTCGCGAGTCGCGACCATGCTGGCCGAGTGGCCGTGGACGCGGCGCTCACGGCTTCGCACGGGACGTCGACTAGGCGGACAAAAGGAACGGGGAAGATACGGGGTGGGGCGCGAGAGGCTCGATGAGGCGGCCGGGAGATGAAGGAGAGGCGACGACGAGCTGCTGGTTCGAGCAATGGTGCGCGGGAGCCGACGAAGGGGAAGCAGAGGGGGTCGTCGGCGAGGCGATCCGGGCTCGAGAAATCGTGCGCGGGGTCGCTCCCGAGGACGGATATGTCCGACGGCGACGTGGACTACGCCGGGCTCGAGCTCTGCTTGGCTCGACCGGCCATGGCGGAAGCGACGACGAGGACGCGCGGGAGCCTTACCTGGAGCGCGGCGGCGCGGAGGAAGGGGATAATGGGAGAGGGAAACCCTAGGCGTGGCTTGGGGGGGTTTATAAGGCGCGGCGCGCGGCGCCCTCGACGTCCATGAGTTCAAGCTCACGGCGCTGTAGCACGCACCCTCATGGAGGAAGGAGACGTCGTGAACAAAGGGGGATTCGGTCAGGTAAGTGCGGCCGGCCCTTTTTCTTTTCTTTCTTTCTTTCTTTTATTCTGTCTAAAATAAATAGACACATCCAAGATGGAAAAAGGCCAGGGGTTTTGGAAAGGGAACTCTCAGAGGTAAAAATATATCTGGAATCCTGGATTTATGCCCTATTTTGAAAAAAAAATAGTTTGGGCATTTTTAGAGATAGAAAAACAATTCAAGTTTGAATTGAATTCAAACTTGAGCCATTTTTGAACCCAACCAATTAAACATCAAATGATCTGAAATTTTACAGATATGTTGAAGGAAATTTTTAGGATATATAGGGAAAATGTGAACATTATTTGAGGCAGGAAAAACGTCACTTGCAATAATGGGTGGAATTTTAAAGAAGGAAGAAGTGAAATGGTTTTGCACTTGGTGAAAGGTCTTGATGAAATGATGAAGATGCAGACAACCATAGGAGGAGGAGGGGAAGATGGTGAGCACACAAAAAACACATCAACATGAAGAATGCAATCCATATGATGATCATGATGAAATGCAATAAAATGACACGTGGCATATCAAATCATATAGCATATAACAAAGTGAGATAACCATGGCAACAACGAGGATGGAGCAATGCAATATAACCAATGATGAACATGATGCAAGAAGCAAGATATGACAATGGCACTCATCATGATCATGGCAACAAACATGGCTTTACTAAAAAAATGGTTGATAAATCTCATGCATTACATCCGGGTTGTTACATGAAACCCCTTCGTTCAATGACCGATAGCGGAACCGTGGACATCCATATCGGTCCCTATGATTACACGAATGATATATTCGAGTGAACCTTTGGTTATCAGGTGATGTTCCATTTGCTTCACGATACTTTACAAAACCCGGTGTGCATCGGTCACTAGTAGAAAAAGGCCTAATGTGAAGCACATTAGTCCCGGTTTGTAACTGAACCGACACTAATGTGACCATTAGTGCCGGTTCGAACGGCTATGCATTACTGTCGGTTCGTGTTGAACCTTTAGTACCGGTTCGTGCCACGAACTGGTACTAAAGGGGTGGTGGCAGGCTGACGTCATGCTGGGGCCCCACGAACCCCTTTGATGCCGGTTTGGACACAAACCGGGACTAAAGGTCTAACCTATAGTCCCGATTTGTGTCACAAACCGGCACTAAAGGGGTCTGAACCTATAGTCCCGGTTGGAGACACAAACCGGCACTTTAGGGCAACTTTCAAACTCCAAATATTTTCGAGATGTAGTTATGTTACAAAAAATTAAAATCCTTCGAGATGTAGTTATGTTACTACATCTACTAGTTAGGAAAATTTAAAAACTTTAATTTGGACATATTTTGCAAAAAAAGTGTGATGAAAAAGTTAAACGACTATATCTTTTGCATACGATGTCGAAAAAAAATATAATATATCAAAATGTTCAGCACGAAAATCCGCATCCAATTTTGATGGCCGTAGGCCGTTTTGCAAATTTTTAGAACCCTCAAATTCTAAAAGGAAAAAAAGGTATGCTCAAATTTTAGTATTTTTGAATTTTGGTCAAATGTGGTCAAACTACTTATTCAAGAAATATTAGTGTTACTAAATAATTATTCAAGAATATTAGTGTTACTAAATAATTATTTCAGTTTTTTGAATTTTGGTCAAACTGTGGTCAAACTATGGTCAAACTACTTATTCAAGAAATATTAGTGTTACTAAATAATTATTGTTTTTTAGAATAATAGTTTCAAACTCAAACGGTGAAACGTGTGACCTAATGCTCAAGCTAAACTCCTAAGGGTTAATAGGATTGATAGCTTACTATTGTCAGGAAAACAACAAGTGCAGACTTGAAAACTAGGGGGAATAGAACCCGGAAGCTAAGCGTGCTCAGGCTGGAGTAGTGAGAGGATGGGTGACCGACCGGGAAGTTAGACTATTTGGAATGAGTGATCCACACTTGTGCAGTTATGAGGGGTGATTAGAGACTAAATCATCAAATAATTCAGAAAATTGAAAACCAAACAAAAAATCAATTTTTTTTCCAAAAAATTCAAAAAAAAAACTTTAGTACCGGTTGGTGTTACCAACCGATACTAAAGGTCCCCCATACCACGGCGTGGGCTCGCGCCACGTAGTGGGCCTTTAGTGGCGGTTCGGTTGAACCGGGACTAAAGGGGGGAGCTTTAGTCTCCACCCTTTAGTGCCGGTTGCAGAACCGACACTAAATGCCCTTATGAACCGGTAATAAAGCTCTGTTTTCTACTAGTGGGTATCCTCCTGAGTCATCACCATGCTCACTATATCGTTGCTCTCGTTATTGGTTTTGTTCTTCTTTCTCGTTAACGTGTTCTGGCAAACCCGTGATGTAGTCATTTATGTCTGTCCAGACGATAATGGATGTTGTCACACTGAGAGGGCCCTGGGAATATCTCTCCATCGTCGAAGGAGCAAATCCCACTCTTGAGCTACACTTGTCAAACTTTCCGGTGAGCCTGAAAGTTGTCGTTATGATCACCTTGTTATGGATGACGTTTGAGCAACCCCAAAGCCCACCGTCTGGTAGGAAGTGACCGAGATACTCTCATGGTCTGTGGAACTAAAACACATGATAACACTCCGTGTTATAACAGATGATTTCAGACGATATAATCACAAGTATAACAGACAAGTTTGGGTCGATTCAATATGATCGTTCTTCTAACGTCATACCCCCAATGTTGCTTTAGGACTATCTTTACACTTAACGATATCCTAAGATCTGGAAAATGTGATCACCAACAACACTTGAGCCAGTCTTAGAGGCGAGACCGGGAAACTATTGTTTACCGTTTATCATTTCACACGTGCATATGATTTTTTCACTGAATCGCATATTGCAGGATCATAGCAGTTATAGCATGAAATATGAACACTTAATTATGAATAGTGGAAATATAATAATACAATATTATTGCCTCTAGGGCAATATTTCCAACAATCTGCAAATGGACCCTCTATACGAGGCTTTGAAAACCATAATAGCCACTCGTCACTTGCAGAGAGATCTAAAAACCGCTGAAGCAACATCAGTTCGAGCATCACCCCGCACAGTACATGCTTGCAAACCATCATCACCAATTCAAAGGGTTGGAGAAGACGAACCATGCCACAGAACAATACAGAAGAAGATGCTGAAGTTGTCACACAAATATTCAACCAATAGCTCTCCTTGAAAGATGTTCCAATTGTCAAGATCACAAGGGAAGCAACATATCTGGTAATAGAAACTTTCACAGTCTTTGTCGACGCACGATCAGACATTGTCAAGGTAGGGAGAGATCCAATAGACCATATTCCAACATATGAACGCCGCCACCACCTCGCTAACGTCGTTGGGGAAACAAAAACCTAAGGGAAAGAAACTAAACAGATGGGCCCTCATTCCTCTTGCCACCGACTAGACCGTCAGACGGGTGTCGGAGTAAATGACCACGGGTAGCCTCATCCGCTCCCCATGGCGATTCAAGACATCGGGGCTAGCCGCGCCCCTCAAGCCTCAAGGACGAAGAGCCGCCTTCTCGGGGCCGGCTAGTCCAGGCGGCCGCGGCTGCCAGGGAGTGGCGGTCCTCAGAAGAAAGCCATGAGACGGGCCAACTCCTGGCAGGCGGCCTCCAGAGAGGCCGGCTCCTAGCAGGCGGCCCCTCACACCCTCAAAGTTAGCACCCACATAATTACGACGAGACGGGGCGTGGCTACAGTACAGCCTGCCACCCCCAAATCCCGGGCAGAGCGTGGCCACCATTGTTGCTTGAGTGATCATGCGGAGACCCCGCGGAGCAGGAGTAGGCGTGTTATCTCCTAGGAGAGCCCCGAACCTGGGTAAGATTCGCCGGCGGGCATGTTTGCGCCTTATCCCGTTTCCTGGCACCGGCGACGTATTATTAGCCCCTCCATGATAAGCCATCCTTTGGCATATGTCGCACGACACCCCCGACATTTTGCGCCCACCGTGGGGCTAGGTGCACCGTCGTCCGGAGATCTGTTCTGGACGGGAACCCTCTTCCTCCCCAGCGAGCGCAGCCAGCCTGGTACGCCCGAAGGAGTTTGCACCGACGCGCTGCACAGCGCGGAGGTCGCCTGCGCGGCGAGTTGCCTCGCTGACCTCATCGGCGAGATTCGCCTCTCTGACGAGCCCGCGCCTGGTGCAGTTGTGGCCAGCTCCGAGAGCTGCCTCCTCGATCTCCTTGGCAAGCTCGACAACGCCAACGAGCCGGCCTCCGACCTAGAGTCCATCGGCTCCACCGACCCGATGCTTGTCGACTCCAACACATCGTCCCTTGATGCTTTCCCCACCAACATGGTGGTCATCGACGACCCTCTCCCTCGCGCCGACAGCGGCGACAACACCATCACGGAGGTGCTTGTCATCAGCCACGACGGAGCCTCTGGTGGGGCTGCCCAAGACCCGTTGCAGGCAGCACTTCGGGATCTAGCCGCGCCCATTGCAGAAGACGCCAACGCCGAGACGCTAGAAGCCTGCCGCGTCTCGCTTGTCGAAAGCGCCAAGAAGTTGGCCACCATGAGACGCCTCTCAGAGGCCTACCAGCGCGAGATCGACCGCGCTGTTGGCGGCACGCCGGCTGCCGGCGGGCCCAACCACATTGACACGGTCCGACAGTGTGGCGCTGTCGTCGCCAGCATGTTCGGGGTAGACCGCCCCGTCTATGCCACGCCCATGGAGAACATACGAGCTGCCCAGGTGGCAGCAGACGAGATGGATCGCCTTGAGGGTGACGAGCGACGCTGCATGGCGGAGCGCGTCAAGCAGCTCCTCGACGCGGCTGCCGCATAGCAAGAAGCCGGCTACCGCATAGAAGAACCCGGCCAGCGGGTTGAGAACCCGCCCCCTCGCCGAGAGCAAGGCGCGACATCCCGGACGCCGACAGGCGGCATCCGCGACAGACGAGACCGAGAGTCGGCTGCCAGCCACAGCCGGACACGCCTCACCATCGAGCGCTCCCACGAGACACGCCCAAGTACAACGGCTCCATGAAGCCGGAAGATTGGCTGGTTGACTACTCCACCGCCGTCAGCGTAGCGACCGCCAACAAGCGTGTTGCCGTGAAGTACGTTCCGCTCATGCTCACGGCCCGGACATGGCTGAGCAGCCTGAAGCCCTGCAACATCAACAGCTGGGTTGATTTCACTTAAGTCTTCGTCCGCAACTTCACCAGCACCTACAAGCGGCCGACCAAGCCCCGTCAGCTCTCGCTGTGCGTTCAAGGCCCTGACGAGTCCACCCGCGACTACCTGAAGCAGTGGGCTGAACTACGCAACTTCTGCGAAGGGGTGCATGAGGTCCAAGCAATCGAGTACTTCACTGCCGGGTGCCGAGAGGGCACCTTACTCAAGCATCGACTCCTCTGCGACGAGCCGGCTACACTCGACGAGCTGCTGATCATAGCACACAAGTACGCCATTGCCGACTCCTCCATGAAGTCGGAGCTCCGAGTGGATGCTTCTGGGAAGGTGCTCCCTCCGGCTCCTCGAACACCGGCTGGAGACAACAGTCGACGCCAGTAGCTGAACAACAACAAGCGCAAGGCCCCGCAGCCGGCTTCCGCAGCCGGCAGGTGGCAATAGTTGAGGACCAGCAGCCTGAAGGAAAACCCCTTCCCAAACGTCAGAAGGGCGGAAAGCCAGCGTGGCTGCCCGCTTTCTCCTTTGAGCAGACCCTTGATGCTCCCTGCAAGTTCCATAGTGGCGCGAAGCCGTCCAACCATACAACCCGAAAATGCCACTGGCTCGTCTGCATCGCCAATGGAGAAGGACTGCATCCTCCGCCTACTGGCCCGTCGGCTTCGCCTCCTCAGCAGTCGGCCGCCCGTCCAGCGGTCGGTGCAATCCAAGATGAATTCCCTGAAGAACATGAAGCCTATGTCGTCTTCACCAGCGTAGCTGTTGATAGGTGCAGCCGACGTCAGCAGCATCGGGAAGTAAACGCCGTTGCTACGGCAGCCCCAGAATTCATGCACTGGTCTGAGAAGCCTATCAGCTGGAGCCGTGCAGACCACCCGGAAGTGATGCCTTCTCCGGGTTCCTATGCCTTGGTGTTGGATGCTAACCCTTGCTACGGAGAGGCGAGCTGCTCGCTTTTCCCGGATTCTGATAGATGGCGGTAGCAGCATCAACATCCTTTACCACGATACCATGGAGAAGTTCAACATCAAAGAGAAGCAGCTGCTGCCCAGTCGGACTGTGTTTCATGGCATTGTGCCTGGCCTTTCCTGCTCACCAATCGGCAAGATCAAGATAGATGTCATCTTTGGAGACAAAAATCACTTCCGCCGGGAAGCGATCTGGTTTGAGGTGGTTGACCTGGAAAGCCCTTATCATGTGCTCCTAGGCTGGCCAGCTCTAGCCAAGTTCATGGCGGTACCTCATTATGCCTACCTCAAGCTGAAGATGCCAGGAACCAAGGGCATTATCACGATCAGTGGAGACTATGAAAAGTCGTCCGCCTGTGCTGCAGCCAGTAGCCTGCTGGCCGAGTCCCTTGTGATTGCTGCTGAGAAGAAGCTCCTGGACCGGGTGGTGGCCATGGCCAGCAAGGAGCCAGACATGTCACCAGAACCCAAAGAGTCAGAGACCCAGGGCTCCTTCCAGCCGGCCAAAGAAAAAAGAAGATTCCATTGGACCTTGAGCACCCGAAGAGGCACGCTGTCATAGGTGCCAACCTTGATAGCAAATAGGAAAGCGAGCTCGTCGATCTCCTCCGTGAGAATCGGGACATCTTTGCATGGTCTCCAAAGACATGCCGGGTGTTCCGACGGATTTCGCCGAGCACAAGCTACATGTCAGAGCAGATGCCAAACTAGTCAAACAACCCCTCCACCGACTGTCGAAGGAGAAGAGAAGAATCGTCGGAGAAGAGATCACCCGCCTATTGGCAGCTGGCTTCATTATGGAAGTTTTCTTCCCAGAATGGCTTGCCAACCCAGTCCTTGTACTAAAGAAGAATAACAAGTGGTGCATGTGCATTGATTACACCAGTCTCAACAAAGCCTGCCCCAAGGATCTGTTTGCGTTGCCCCGGATTGATCAAGTGATTGACTCCACAGCCGGATGCGAGCTGTTGAGTTTCTTGGATGCCTACTCAGGTTACCACCAGATCAAGTTGAACCCGGCAGACCGCCTGAATACCTGTAACGCCCCGAGACCGACGCTCCAGAAGACTTCCATATATTCCGGGTTTCGCCGTATGTTTCATTTGTGCTTGCTCTTTTATTTTTGCATTGCATCATGTCATCATGCCATCATATCATTAATTTTAGAAACTCATCTAAATAAATCGTATGGATCTTCGGTCCATTTAAATTGAGGAAACTCACATGGTGGGTTCTCTTTAAAACATACCCTCCCGATATTTAGGGAGATATTATAAAATATTCCATTGTTTTGGAATCACCCATGAACCCACTTGCATATTAAATCCCTTGACCTTTTATTCTTCAAGTTTTGGCTCTCTAACCTTGCCAATAATTCTTTTGCCATTTTCCGGAGCTCCACCAAAAATCCGAACATTTTTGGACCTTCCTTTTATCAAGTCCTAGTTCAAACCCATTTGAATTAAATTCAAATGTGTTTGAATTTAAATCTTTCAATCATGGCCTTTCTATTTTTCTTGGAATGAGCATATTTCTGCGAGTCCGGGAAAATTACCCCCATGCTCAAATTATTTCTCCAACCCTTTCTTTATCTCCTTTTTCTTTCTTTGCTATTTACTGCTTTTGGTAAATAAAAGAGTAGAGGGAGAGAAGCAGACCAGCCGCAGCCCACTACCTAACCAGCTAGACCAGGCCAGCCCATCTAAGCCGGCCCAAGGCCCACCTAACCCTCCTAACCCTCTCCCCTACCCGATTCCCATCTCCATCCCCTCGTTCCCTTCCGCCGCCACCACCCACGCAACATGCATCGCACCAGGGGGAGAAGATCCCCACGCGCAACCCTCGACCCCCCTCGCTCCCTCGCCCTGTCCCTCCGATGCGAGGCCCGCGCTCCGCCCTCGCCGGGGAAGAGAACCAGGCCGGAGCCCCGTCGGCCTCCTCGCCGCCGTCGTGCCCTCCTCCATCAGCCTCGCACCCGACCCCTCTCAGCCTCCCATGGCGCCCCGCATCAGCCGGCCTCCTTCCTCTCCTCCATGGCGCCTCCTTGCCGCCCGAGGCCTGCAGCCCCGTGCCTCCCTCCGCGGTTGGGTTTGAGCAGGAGCTCCCCGAGTTGGTGCCCGTCCGTCGCCTCCACGCGCCCTGCCGTCCCCGTGCCAGGACCTCCAGGACATCTCCGCTGTGACCCGTCCGGCCACCGCCCGCTCCGGTGACCCATCGCCACCCGCCGCCGTCGGCGACCACCAGGAGGGCCACCCCGCGCGTGGCCCCATCCTCTCCGCCGCGCCCCTTTCCCTCGTTGACCTCCTCGAGGCAAACCGAGCGCGTTGGCGCGTCGACGACCTCCGCGTCGCCCTTGCCGTCGGCGTCCCGGCCCTGCCTCCATCTCGAGCGCCCTAGGGTCACGGCCTCGCTCCTCCCCGACGACGTCCTCGCCGCCAAGCTCCTTCGTCCTCCGTCCCAGGCGACCTCGCGTCATCCCGCTGCCCGAGCCGTCCCCTCCGGCCAACTCTGCTTCCAACCGCTGCTGCTGCCTCCAGGCTGCGCTCCCCGTCCACCATGAGCTTCGCCGTGCTCCTATTCGACCCTCGTTGAACCGCCAAGATGCAGCCTCGACCCGGCGTCATCCATCTTCTAGCAACCACGTATGTGCAGCACCACCAAGTTTTGCCTCTGTACACTCATTGGGGTTGACCGTGGACGTGTGCCTGGTGTTACTTGGATTCGTCAAGGACGCCAAGACCCGAGGCTTTTCGGTGTTGCTTTGTTTTGGAACGCCAAGTACCACGACGACCGATGCATAGTACCACTACGATTGCCGTGTACATCTACCGTCGCCCGAAGACACGTGTACCACGAGCGTCAAGTTCGACTACCGTTGCCATGTACCACTACCGTCGCAAGAACCGAGACCGGCAAGTCCGAAGACCCCAAGTACCACGACTGCCCTCGAGGACGTTGGCTCCGTCAAGTTCGACTACAACGTGTGTACAACTACCGTCGCCGTGTACCACTACTTCCACTACCGCTGACATGTACGACTACGAAACGAGAACGACTACTTCCACGACGTCCGTGAACCACTACTTCCGCTACCGTCGCGAGAACGACTACTTCCCACTGCGACCCGTGTACCACTACTTCCTTCGACGAACTCGATCCGCCCCGAAAATGCATGCTTCGAAGGTATAATCCCGAGATGATCACCCGTGGACCGAATGCATGTGTTGTATGAGATGCACCCTATGTTTGCACCGTGCCCGTTTGTCCTTGCAAGTTCCTCCTCGTTTGCCATGCCGTCGACCCGTGGGAACCCGGACTTCGGGATCACCCCACCATCTTGCATGACTCGTCACACTTCCTTTTGCACCGGTACCTCCATGAGTTATCGAGACCGGAATGTTGCCGTGGCACCATTTCCGTTTCACCGCCGTGGCACCTTTTTCCTTCCGCCATGGCGACAAATGCCTCGTATCATGCTCATGTCAACATTTTCATAAAATTGCATAAAACTTGCACATGTCATCCGCATCATGATAACCACATTTAAATGTTTATATTTGTTGTTTCCATTAATTTGCTAAATGCATATGTGGATTTCCGGAATTGTTATTTGTTGTTCCGGCCTCATTTAAAATTGCCTAGATAGGTAGTTTTATTATGCTTCACCCATTGCCATGTTTAATAACATTTAATATTGTTGAGTACCTAAACGAGAGAGAACTAAATAACTGATGTGGTGTTTCGTTAATATGCAACTCGTTGCATATTGAGCTCCATTTAACTTGTAGTTTTGTTTGTGCATATTGCCATGCCATGCTATTTAAACCGGGCATGCATCATACATGTTTGCGCATCATGCCATGTTTATGTGATGGTTGTTTACCATGTTGTTTGTTTCTTTCCGGGTTGCTTCTCTCGTTAGCTTCGGTTTCGTTCCGGAGTTGTGAGGATTCGTTCGACTACGTCCGTTTGTCTTCTTCAAGGACTCGTTCTTCTTCCTTGCGGGATTTCGGGCAAGATGACCATACCCTCGAAATCACTTCTATCTTTGCTTGCTAGATGCTCGCTCTTTTTCTATGCCTATGCTATGATGCCTACCACTTGCTATATCATGCCTCCCATGTTGCCATGTCAAGCCCCTAACCATCCTTTCCTAGCAAACCGTTGTTTGGCTATGTTACCGCTTTGCTCAGCCCCTCTTATAGCGTTGTTAGTTGCAGGTGAAGATGAAGTTGGTTCCTTGTTGGAACATGGAGATGTTGTTCCTTGTTGGAACATGTTTACTTGTTGGGATATCACAATATATCTTCTTTAATTAATGCACCTATATACTTGGTAAAGGGTGGAAGACTCGGCCTTATGCCTGGTGTTTTGTTCCACTCTTGCCGCCCTAGTTTCCGTCATACCGGTGTTATGTTCCCGGATTTTGCGTTCCTTACACGGTTGGGTGATTTATGGGACCCCCTTGACAGTTCGCTTTGAATAAGACTCCTCCAGCAAGGCCCAACCTTGGTTTTACCATTTGCCACCTAAGCCTTTTTCCCTTGGGTTCTGCAGACTCAAGGGTCATCTTTATTTTAACCCCCGGGCCA
>LR880970.1:69481746-69498907 GCA_904067115.1 Aegilops sharonensis
GAATACTAATCCTTCTTGATCATCGAGGTCGTCATGTTAATTCTTTTCCAACCGGCGTGCTTCTCTTTAAGTGGATCCGATCATTTCAACATCTGCGAGATCAATTCTAAGTTTTCTCAACGGTGCTTGCTTCATCCGTCCCAGGTTGTCTTTGTTTTCCCCGCCCTCCCACCCTTTTCGTCAAGGACTCATATATCCCTAATCAAGTATCCTTTTTATTGATGTGAAGTCTCTTCATTCTTTTCCTCCATGTTCTTACCTGGTGATTCTCATGAAGATGCTAAAGGAAGCTCCAAGTTTATCATCCTTTGTTCTCTTATCTTCCCCGGTGGAATCAATTCAAGCTTTGTCGATCATATCCTTTTCCCCGTTTGAAATGTTTTCCCATACCGGTGCACCTCATAATCTTACAGTTCTTGTTATTCAATTGTTCCGGAGTGTTGAAGATATCTCAGAAGATTCGTGTTTCCATTCTTAATCCGTTCAAGTTATTTCGAGATTGTTATCTCATTCAAGCCATTTAAATCAACCGGTGCAACCTCCCTTTCAAGAAATCGTTCAACGGTGGTTCTTTTGAGTGGGCCCTAACCCACAGGCCTTTTCCCAGGATCTTACCTGACTCTTCTAATTTTCCCGGAGCTTCTAAAATTCTTTTCAAAGTTTGACGTAAGAATGATTTATCATCAGTCAAATGCTTTTCTCCAAGATCTTTCAAATTATTTTCATTGTTAGCTCAACCTTTCTAATTTTCATCCCGGAGTATCTCAACAATGCATGGTGGTGTTTCTCATCGTCATTCTCAACATTTGAAGACTGAAGAAGGATTTCTCCTAAATCTTGCTCCATTCTCTTCAAGATTCATGGTTCTAGCTTGATGCCATCCTCTCATAATTATTTTCGATTGTGAGAATTCTTTTAACCCACCCGGAGCATTTCAGGAGTCTTTTCAGTTTGATTCTCCGGAGCCCATCATCTCAGAATTATTCATTCAAGCATTCAACTCTTGTTTTCCAAATCACACCGGTGCATCGTCGAAATATCCTCTAATCAGTTCATGATCTCTTCGTTCTAATGTATCTAAATTCTGTCAAGCATCTTTATTCGTTTTCTAATTCTTCACGGTGAATTGTGCCTTTGCTACTTTCATTTTCAATTCTTACGGTGGTTCGTTCAAGAGTTCTCTTCCTTCGTTATTATATAGATTCATTCGTTCTTCCCAAATCCTACCGGCGGATCGTTGAAGACCTTCCCAAGTTTGCGCCATATCTATCTTAATCCTCTCCACGAGAATAAGTAGTATGCCAAATCCATTGCTTGACATCAATTTAATTGGTGAAGGATGAGCATAATGTAATTCTTATTCTTGTTTCATCTAGTAAATTCAATTCCTTATTCCGGAGGTTCATCAAAATTCTTTATTTCATTTGTTTATCTTTCTTTCCGGAGTTCCAAGTTTTCTCGGTTATATCATTTCAAAGCTTCATCTTATCACTGCAAGGTTTCACCTTGTGTGGTCAACTTCTCTTTCTTTCTATCATCCTTTTATTACCGGAGTTCATCATGGAGGCTCTACATGGTGGTTCGTCAAGGATTCCTTTCATTCTCGATTTGTTCTTCAAGATTTCTCTTGAAGCTAAGACCCGCCAAGCCATACTTCAAAATAAACATGGTGCTCAACACATGTTTTGTTTTGAGGAGTTCAAGCATTCTTCATCTTGCATTCCGAGGTGCAATTCTTTCTATCTTATCTTTTGAGGTGGTGCTATGTCATTCTTGATAATTTCCCTTCATGCTTCATGATTCACATGTTGTCAAGAATGAGCTATTTTAAATCCATCAATCTCTTCATTGGAGTTATCTTGGGCTATATTTCACCTAAAGCTTTCCCTACGGATTGTTGCTAATTATGGTGCTTATCAATGATCCAAGTTTTCCTCCTATCCTCTCAATGAAAGAAGTTTTCATCTCCGCGTTGCTCTCAATCCAATCAATTGTTTCCGTTGGTGGCAGAAGCTCACCTCATAATGTTGAGATGTTTCCATAAGTCCACTACAAGGTTATTCTTTTCGTTGTTGGTTTTCCAACAACTCCGTTCTATCCTTCTTTTTAAGGGTGCTTTCCAAACTCATTTGTGGTAGAAGTTGTCATTTTCTTCTCCATTCCTTTATTCCAATGATCTATCTTCAATTTTTCTTCCGGAGGCATTGTGATGTTGCTCTCTTCGACCCATCATCTTGTTTGGTCAAGACCATGTCCTTTTCCTTGCTTATCGATTTAACCGGAGTGTTGTGTCTATCGTTCCTCTTTTAACCGGAGTCTCATCCAGGTGCTTTCATTTTGCCAAGTTCATGTTCAATTCCTTCCATTTACAGTCGGAGTGCTGCCCAAATTATATCATTCTTACTCCTTCTCTATCTTGTTTTAACCGGAGTGGTGTCAATATCTATCTTATCATTAAACCTCTTGGTTCTCATTGTATCCCATGTTCTTCTTATCTTACGGAGTGTTTGCAATCTCGTCATCTTCATTGTATTTTTTCTTTCAATTTTGTCAACCTCTCAAGGTTCGTTGGTTTCACTCTTTTGTCAAAGAAGCAACTTAGTTTTACCTCTTTCTTCTTCCGTTTTTCTATCCGGTGCCATCCTAGATCTCGGGACGAGATCCTCTTGTAGTGGTGGAGTGTTGTAACGCCCCGAGACCGACGCTCCAGAAGACTTCCATATATTTCGGGTTTCGCCGTATGTTTCATTTGTGCTTGCTCTTTTATTTTTGCATTGCATCATGTCATCATGCCATCATATCATTAATTTTAGAAAGTCATCTAATTAAATCGTACGGATCTTCGGTCCATTTAAATTGAGGAAACTCACATGGTGGGTTCTCTTTAAAACATACCCTCCCGATATTTAGGGAGATATTATAAAATATTCCATTGTTTTGGAATCACCCATGAACCCACTTGCATATTAAATCCCTTGACCTTTTCTTCTTCAAGTTTTGGCTCTCTAACCTTGCCAATAATTCTTTTGCCATTTTCCGGAGCTCCACCAAAAATCCGAACATTTTTTGGACCTTCCTTTTATCAAGTCCTAGTTCAAACCCATTTGAATTAAATTCAAATGTGTTTGAATTTAAATCTTTCAATCATGGCCTTTCTATTTTTTCTTGGAACGAGCATATTTCTGCGAGTCCGGGAAAATTACCCCCATGCTCAAATTATTTCTCCAACCCTTTCTTTATCTCCTTTTTCTTTCTTTGCTATTTACTGCTTTTGGTAAATAAAAGAGTAGAGGGAGAGAAGCAGACCAGCCGCAGCCCACTACCTAACCAGCTAGACTAGGCCAGCCCCTCTAAGCCGGCCCAAGGCCCACCTAACCCTCCTAACCCTCTCCCCTGCCCGATTCCCATCTCCATCCCCTCGTTCCCTTCCGCCGCCACCACCCACGCAACACGCATCGCACCAGGGGGAGAAGATCCCCATGCGCAGCCCTCGAACCCCCTCGCTCCCTCGCCCGTCCCTTCGATGCGAGGCCGCGCTCCGCCCTCGCCGGGGAAGAGAACCAGGCCGGAGCCTCGTCGGCCTCCTCGCCGTCGTCGTGCCCTCCTCCATCAGCCTCGCACCCGACCCCTCTCAGCCTCCCATGGCGCCCCGCATCAGCCGGCCTCCTTCCTCCCCTCCATGGCGCCTCCTTGCCGCCCGAGGCCTGCAGCCCCGTGCCTCCCTCCGCGGTCGGGTTTGAGCAGGAGCTCCCCGAGTTGGTGCCCGTCTGTCGCCTCCACGCGCCCTGCCGTCCCCGTGCTAGGACCTCCAGGCCATCTCCGCTGTGACCCGTCCGGCCACCGCCCGCTCCGGTGACCCATCGCCACCCGCCGCCGTCGGCGACCACCAGGAGGGCCACCCCGCGCGTGGCCCCATCCTCTCCGCCGCGCCCCTTCCCCTCGTTGACCTCCTCGAGGCAAACCGAGCGCGTTGGCGCGTCGACGACCTCCGCGTCGCCCTTGCCGTCGGTGTCCCGGCCCTGCCTCCATCTCGAGCGCCCTAGGGTCACGGCCTCGCTCCTCCCCGACGACGTCCTCGCCGCCAAGCTCCTTCGTCCTCCGTCCCAGGCGACCTCGCGTCATCCCGCTGCCCGAGCCGTCCCCTCCGGCCAACTCTGCTTCCAACCGCTGCTGCTGCCTCCAGGCTGCGCTCCCCGTCCACCACGAGCTTCGCCGTGCTCCTATTCGACCCTCGTTGAACCGCCAAGACGCAGCCTCGACCCGGCGTCATCCATCTTCTAGCAACCGCGTATGTGCAGCACCACCAAGTTTTGCCTCTGTACACTCATTGGGGTTGACCGTGGACGTGTGCCTGGTGTTACTTGGATTCGTCAAGGACGCCAAGACCCGAGGCTTTTTGGTGTTGCTTTGTTTTGGAACGCCAAGTACCACAACGACCGATGCATAGTACCACTACGATTGCCGTGTACATCTACCGTCGCCCGAAGACACGTGTACCACGAGCGTCAAGTTCGACTACCGTTGCCATGTACCACTACCGTCGCAAGAACCGAGACCGGCAAGTCCGAAGACCCCAAGTACCACGATTGCCCTCGAGGACGTTGGCTCCGTCAAGTTCGACTACAACGTGTGTACAACTACCGTCGCCGTGTACCACTACTTCCACTACCGCTGACATGTACGACTACGAAACGAGAACGACTACTTCCACGACGTACGTGAACCACTACTTCCGCTACCGTCGCGAGAACGACTACTTCCCACTGCGACCTGTGTACCACTACTTCCTTCGACGAACTCGATCCGCCCCGAAAATGCATGCTTCGAAGGTATAATCCCGACATGATCACCCGTGGACCGAATGCATGTGTTGTATGAGATGCACCCTATGTTTGCACCGTGCCCGTTTGTCCTTGCAAGTTCCTCCTCGTTTGCCATGCCGTCGACCCGTGGGAACCCGGACTTCGGGATCACCCCACCATCTTGCATGACTCGTCACACTTCCTTTTGCACCGGTACCTCCATGAGTTATCGAGACCGGAATGTTGCAGTGGCACCATTTCCGTTTCACCGTCGTGGCACCTTTTTCCTTCCGCCATGGCGACAAATGCCTCGTATCATGCTCATGTCAACATTTTCATAAAATTGCATAAAACTTGCACATGTCATCTGCATCATGATAACCACATTTAAATGTTTATATTTGTTGTTTCCATTAATTTGCTAAATGCATATGGGGATTTCTGGAATTGTTGTTTGTTGTTCCGGCCTCATTTAAAATTGCCTAGATAGGTAGTTTTATTATGCTTCACCTAACAATTGGTCAAGTCCACAATTGACATAGACTGCTTGCAAGTGTCCTTGTAGTTCTGGATAAACCGGGCCTTTAGCTCTGCCCATGAACTGATGGAATTGGGAGGCAAACCTTTTAACCAAGACCGGGCCGTTCCATCTAACATCATGGTGAAATACTTAGCCATTGCTGCGTCGCTGACCTCCAATAGCTCCATGGCCATCTCGTAACTTTCGATCCATGCCCCAGGCTGTAAGTCGGCCGTGTAATTCGGCACCTTTCGAGGTCCCTTGAAATCCTTGGGCAGACGTACATCCCGCAAAGCCGGCACCAAACAAGGGACACCATCGGTTCTAGTGGCCACTCCTGTTCCAACAGAAGTCGTCGGATACTCTGGGAGACCTTCATATGCCGCCTGCTGAGCCGCTAACTGAGTCGCCCGTTCGTCCTCCTGACGTATTCGGTCCTGCACCGGGTTGTAGCCACCGGGCTGGTTACGACGATGGGCGTTACTTGATAAAGCTTCTGACTCCATGTGCCTGCTGTAACTCGGGCTCCGATTTTGACAGGTGCTAGCCAAGGCGGAGGAGTTGAATGAATCATGTCCCTGTTGTAAGAATAGGTATCCTGCTGCGCCAAGGCCGTCTGAATAAGATCTCTGACCCTCCGGGTTTCCACCGCCGTCGGGTCATCACCGTCCACTGGAAGAGCCGCCAGACGCGCCGATGCTGCTATCAAGTTCTCCATGGGGTTGGAGAAGTGACCCGGCGGTATTGGTATGTATCGGGGCGGGGCCATACTCCCGTGAGGAGGTGCCATCTCTCGGGGCTGAACCGGTCCTCCAGCTCCGGGTGTCATAAACTGATTGGCTTCGGGCGGGTTGCTAGGACCAGCTCCGGGTGTCGTGAAAAGATTTCGAGGATCATAAACCGGACGCAGACAGGACTGGGTTCTCTGATGTCTCCTTCTCATGACCTCATTGGATGCGTTCAGACTCATATTAAGCTAGAAAGCCTCTGACTGGAGTCGCTGTGCCACTGCGTCCAAAGCCGCCCGCTCCGTAGCTAACCTGGTGTCCTCAGCTGCCAAGGCCTCCTTGGCCAGGGCTATCTCCTCACGCACCTTTGCCACCTCCGTGTTATGCTCATCTTGATTTGCAGGAATAACCGTGGTGGTTAGCAGGGCCGTCAACTTATCCATGTGATCCATCAGCACCTGAGCCAGCGGGCGCACAGAGCCTCCTGCCCCGGCCGCTCCTGACCCGGACATTATTGCTGTTGCAGCCGTCGAGTTTTGACCGGGTTGAGTACCAGCCATGAAGACTCCTGCCCAGCTCGGCGGCTCATAGAAATCCGTAATGTTAGAGTCGTCAGAACAGCCCCCAAGCATGCCCTCTTGGACCTGATACAAAGAATCTGTTGAACCGGCGGACGAATCATCATCTGATGGGACGGCCGTCTCTCCGCCATCTTTAGATCCTTCAGGAAGTTCTTCTCCGTGGACACAGCTCACGAAGGCACGCTTCATGACGGGTTGAACTCGGGCGGGTCTCGCACGCTGAGCCGTCTTGACGAGGTCGGTGCAGTTGTCCGGCTCGGGGCCCGGCTCACCAATCCGGCCGATGAAGACGTGGATTCCGCCAAAGGGGACCCGGTACCCATACTCAATTGAGTCGGCCTCGGGGCCCCAGCCTTCATTGTCGATGTAGATCTTGTCGCGATGACTCTTGGTCATCCGGCCCACTGCGTATCCCTTGAGCCCTTCGAAGCTGCCCTTCAAGAACTCAAATCCACCGTGCGCTGGCCCCACGGTGGGCGCCAACTGTCGTGGAATTGTCACGGCAGATGTCCTCGTGCAAGGACTTAGTCGTGGAGCCATCACAACTAGGAAGCTTAAAGGAGTTAATCGGGACAAAGGACACGAGAGGTTTTATACTAGTTCGGCCCCTTGCGGAGAAGGAAAGCCTACGTCTAGTTGGGTTGGTATTGCTTGATGTTTCGATGACCAGGGAGCGAAATACGCTATGCCCGGCTCTCGATGGGTTGTTTCTTGCCCTAAGCCGCCAGCAGGTCGTCCCCTTATATACACGGGTTGACCCCCTGCGGCTTACAGAGTCTCTGCCGGCTTATAGACAGTATCCGGCTCGGTGACTAGTTAAATCTACCTTATGATACAAGTCATGCCATTGTGGCGGTTTACTACAACAGGCCTTAAGTCGCCTGTGGGCCTTAGGCCCTTTATTGAACCGCCATCTTCATGCTTGGTCTTGGGCTTCTTTCTAGTGAATCTTCTTTGCGTAACCCGGCCCCTCCTGGGCGGCTTACACAAATAGTTATATCCCCAACACTCGGCGATCGCCGCGGCGCGATGATAGTGCTCGGGCGCCACCGCCGCCAACTCTTCGCCGGCTTCAGCATGGAGAGTGGCCAACTGGGCTAGGTTCAGCCCAGGGTACCACCCCTTGACGAACTCCAAGGCCCGCCGCACACCTGCCTGGGCCGAGGAGCCCTTCCATGCCTCAAAGCGGCCGATAGCCACCTCTAACCAGTCGGAGGTCTGATTGGGGGTGCGCAGAACTGGAGCACCTGGCCAGAGGGCGGAGACCACCTGGGCTCCGGTGCGCTGCAGACGGCGGAGCGCCCGATGGGCCGGTCGGAGACGAGCTTGGACGGCGAGCAACTGTTCAGTGAGGGTCCGAGGGGCGCTGGGTGCGATTTTTGCACCTGCCAGCCTCCGCTCGTCGCGGCGAGCCTCGAAGGCTTGGCTAGCGGCGACAGCATGACCAGGGAAATACTCTGCATGAAAAGGAGAAGGAAGTATGAAGCGGGAAGCCGGCTCATATGACAAGTCGGCAGGCAGAAGAAAGAGAAGGACAGCTCACCATCGAGCATGTCCTCGATCTCGCCATAGCCGTCGGACAGGGCCTTCTCCCTCTCAACCCAGTTCGAGCACTGAGTCTCGAACTCGGCCTGGAGGGCCTCCTCCGCGTCCCTGAGCTTCTGCAGCTCCGCCTAGTGCTGGTCCGCCTGGTCAGCCAGCTGCCTGGCCAGGCGGTCACGCTCTTGCTCCATCTTGCTACGCTCCTCCTCCTTGGCGCATAGCGCGATTTAAGCCTTGCCCAGCTGCTGCCGTAAGGTGGCGTTGGCTCATGCAGAAAACAAGAAAGAAAAGACGATCAACAAATCAACAAAGAAAGAAGTAGTTGGCGGAAGATCCGACCCGACTGCTCAGCAGTCGGCCTGAATCTCGGGGGCTACACCCCGCGGGTGCACTGGCGCGCCCCTGCAAGACTAAGGATTGAGCGATTCAACGAAAGAAAATAGAAAAGTGGTCGCCGGAAGATCCGACCCGACTGCTCAGCAGTCGGCTCGAATCTCGGGGACTACATCCCGCGGGTGCGCTGGTCCGCCCCCGCGAGAACGAAGAGCGGAGTGCTTACTCCGGCTGTCGGCCAAATCAGTGGTCCGCTTGGCCAGCTCATGGACCTGGAAGTTGAAGGTGGCCGCACGGATGTTGTGGTAATCCTGCATCTGCTGCCCCCTCCTCCCCCTACTTATAGCCCCAGGCGGTGAAGCCGAGGAGGTGAGAACGTGGGGGTCGTGGGATTAATTGCACCCACGACCCCATGACCCTGCATTTACCACGCAGTAACGGCGTGTAGTTACTGCGCCACGGAATCTTAACTGTTCGCTTCGGCCGCACCGGATCCGCACCGAGGCCCGGTAGTGGCGGGTCCCAGCCTGCAGCGACGTCCCGTCGCGCGCGTGGGCTGGTAGGTCGGCCCGGCTGGCTGGCGCCGCGTGGCGCGCAGGCAGCGAGCGGCAAGCCTGGCACCTAGCTGGCGCGCCACCAGGCCCCCGCCATGATGTTCCGAAATTATCAGGCGGCCTGCCTTGCCGCGGCCGGCTCCTAGCAGTCGGCGCTGCAGAAGATGGACAAAGCAAGACCAATCGGACCACTCAGAGTAGGAAGCTACTGAGGCTCCTCGCCTCTTCAGCCACGGCGCCCCACCAGCTTCGAGGACTACTGTCGGAGTAAATGACCACGGGTATCCTCATTCGCTCCCCATGGCGATTCAAGACATCAGGGCTAGCTGCGCCCCTCAAGCCTCAAGGACGAAGAGCCGCCTTCTCGAGGCCGGCTGGTCCAGGCGGCCGGCTGCCAGGGAGCGGCGGTCCTCAGAAGAAAGCCATGAGACGGGCCGACTCCTGGCAGGCGGCCTCCAGAGAGGCCAGCTCCTAGCAGGCAGCCCCTCACACCCTCAAAGTTAGCACCCACATAATTACGACAAGACGGGGCGTGGCTACAGTACAGCCTGCCACCCCCGAATCCCGGGCAGAGCGTGGCCACAGTGCAGCGTACCGGACGGACATCCCTTGCCCGGCGCGGCACTGTTGGCACATAGCCCATGACATCACCCATGGCAGAGAAGGCCATGCTCCCATTACGGGCTATCGGTACGGCCCACAGGCGGCGGGCCCTACCTGTTCGTGAGAAGCCAGAAGGCGGCGAGCCCCGACCAGTCGGCACGGTGGGAGGCCGACTCCCAGCAGTCGGCCCTTCCCCTCGCTCAAAGTATGTGTGCCATTAATCAGAAGAGACGGGGAGTGGCTAAAGTGATCGCCCGCCAGGCGGCGGTACTGTAGCCACGCCTTCCCCTGCAAAGCACACATCATCAGTGGCATTCCCACAGTACTAAGTAGCCGGCAGGACCAGTGGCGGGCGCAGCCTGTCGGCCGAGTACGAACAGCCAGCGGGACCCACTAGGCGGCGGCCCCCGAGGCCGGCGGAGAAACCCGCGACCATAGACGCTGACAGCCGGGTCCTACACCCAGCCAGATTACCATTGTACCCCTGGGGGGTAGGCCTATATAAACCCCTAGGGTACCCATGCAAAGGGTTCAGACGTCAGTCCATCCACACACACACACACATAAAGAGAGGAAGCTAGGGCTAGCCTTGCTCTTCTTCCCCCTCTAGAGAAACAGCTCGAGGAGCAAGCTTGTGGCCACCATTGTTGCTTGAGTGATCATGTGGAGACCCCGTAGAGCAGGAGTAGGGGTGTTATCTCCTAGGAGAGCCCCGAACCTGGGTAAGTGATGTCTACTACACAACCTTCTTCTTGTAGACGTTGTTGGGCCTCCAAGTGCAGAGGTTTGTAGGACAATAGCAAATTTCCCTCAAGTGGATGTGTCGGTGTACAAAAGAAGGGGCGCACCTTTGTACCCCTTTACCTGTGCACGGGCAGTCGGAGCCGCGCCCACGGTCGCACCAAGCAGAACAGGGGAGGTAAACCGAGGTAAAACCGAAGCCCAAGACAACCAGAGCAACACCAAGGCCAAAGACCACAAAGAGCAGAGGACGAAGCAGGTTCTCCCCCGGCAAGACCCTGGCCGGGGGCAGCCTCGGCAGCCCCGGCAAAACCCTTGCCGGGGCAGCTCACCCCACCCCCACAAAGCGAGCCACTCTTGAGCCCACGGTCTCCAACATCATCAACCACGTTGGGCCAGGGCTCGGGAGGCACCTCCATGGTGGCATGCAGATCTTTGTGAAGACAAGGAACACTCAAGATCAGATGAGGATTAGAAGACGATGACCCTCGGCAAGATCCTTGCCGAAGAAGGCCACCAGACCCCCGGCAAGATCCTTGCCGGGGACGACAGCGCGCCCCGGCAAGGCCCTCACCAAGGACGCCAGCAGGGCCACTGCCAGGCTCGCACCAACCAAGTCTCCGCCGCCGTTCGCATGCAGCTGCCAGCCCAACCAGCTGGGCAGGCGCCTGCGTGGCAACATGCAGCTTCCAGGCCAACTCGGCACACACCTGCGTGGCGGCATGCAGATCTTCGTGAAGACCCTACCACCGCGCCACCTCAGCTGCCTGCCTGCCTACATGGCACCGCATGCACCAATGGCCAGGGCCCGTGTCAGAGCGAGGAGGAGCGGCGACGGACGGGACGGGCCTCACTCCCGTCCCCAATAAAGCAAGAGGACACCTCAGCTACGCATTAAATGCGCCTTGCCCTATAATACGAGCGATAAGCTCGCAATGCTGTGCGCCTTTCCACCTCCTGTATGCCACTGTGGCAGCCCCTTTCGACTATAAAAGGAGGCCCATGGCATACTGGAGAAGGATTTCGAACCACGCACTCACCATAGCTAGTTCGAGAGCTCAAGAACTCTCTGAAATACACCCACCAAAGCAGGACTAGGGTTTTACGCATCCTCGCGGCCCGGACCTGGGTAAACAATCCTCGTACTGATTACTAATCCTGCTCTTCTCGCAATCCTGCGCCCCGGCAACCGTAGTAGGGATTCTTGTGATCCCATAGGTGTCGTTCCACACCGACATCTTTGGCGCGCTAGGTAGGGGGTGCAATTGTGAGAATCTGGTCTAGTAGTTGGCCTAGCAGTTCCTCATCGCCATGACTCCCAAGAAGGAGATGGCCAGGAGAAAAAGGGCGCCGCCTGCGAATGCGAAGGACGCCAATGCGGCAGCAGAAAAGCTAAGTCATTTGGAACTTTCAGTTACTTCCTTTTATATATAAGGTTATCGTCCTCGGAGATCTTGCCTATGTATGAGAAATCTGCACACAAAGGGGCCCTCCCGCAATTGGCAACGCCCTTGTTCTGTTTCGAGTCCGCTCAACAGCTCAAAGCGGCCGCGTCGAGAGTGGCGGGGTAGCCTTCCACACTTGGCAACGCTCCTGACTCTGACTCGAGTCAAACTCGATAGTTCAGGCGGCCGCGCTAAGGGCGGTAAGGTGGTTCGCCTGGCAGCAAGCACACCCGGCAGGCCAATGGGGATCCGTCCCCAAGACGCCACCCTGGGTTTACGCGTCGGCAAACCTACCCGGTTAACGTAGGGTGGACACACAAAGGAAAATCGAACGGGAAAATAACATGGATGATACTAAAAGTGCTGCAGAGTCATATTACATGAAATTATTGTTGCGGTTCTAACTAGAGATAGCAATTGTCTTGGTTGTGAATCTGCAGCGGCGATAAGAACCCGGCGCTGGCCCTCCACCCTCAGAATTCTGCCGACAAGGCTGATGATGGGCTTGATGCGCTTCCTGAGCGGCGCGAGGTCGGTACCTTCCGGCAAGCTCTCCAGCGCGGCGTCGAAGTCGAGGTCGGGGTACCAGTATGCCACCTTGGTGAGAACCTTGGTCATGGCACCCTGGCAAAGCCTCTGGGCCTCGTCGGCCAGCGAGGCCGCCCGGTTGGCGTGAAGCTGCTCCAGGGCCCCGAGAACACACTCGAAGAACAAGGTCAGCTTGGCGTTGGTGGTACCGTTGCGCTCCGGGTTGTACCTCACGCTTGGCATCCCCATGGTAGCCAACTACGCGGTGATCCTGCCGGTGACGTCCTCGAGGCGGCCGATCCAGCGGTTCACGCCCTCCTTGAAATCCTTGTGCTCGCGGCCTTGTTCTTCTGCAATTGCTTCTCGGTCTCCAGCTCCTTGGCCAGGATCCCCTCCCGGGTTTTGGCCTCCGTGAGCACCCCCTCGAGGCCCTCCATCTTTAGCGTGAGGTCCTTGATGGACTTGTTGGCCTCGGAGAGCTCCCCAGCCCTGCTGACGGCTGCGCCCTGCGCCTCCGTCAGGGTGCTGTTGAGCGTGTCCTTCTCCTGGGACAGCTTTAGGGACTGCTCCTTCAGCCCATCTGGCTCCGTCTCCAGCTCCTTCACCTTGTCGGCGTGAACCTGGGCCTGGGTATCGAGCGCCTCTTTGTGCCTCTGCTCTAGCTCACTGGTCCGCTGCAAGACAAGCTTCTCCACCTCTTCATCCTTGCCGCGAAGCATGGCGGCAAGCTTCTCCTCGCGCACGGCGAGGTCCTCCTCCTAGGAGTTCAGCACGGCCTGGTGCTAGGTTTGGGCGGCCTCGGCTGCCGCGGCCAAGCCCGCCGCCATCTCCTGGGCCTTCTCGATGTCAGCCAGCTTCATGGTGAGCTCCACATCACGCTTGGCCAGCTTGCCCTGGGCGGCCTTTAGCTCGTCGCGAGCCTGGCGGAACCAGTCCTGCGTCTAGGCGACGCGCTTCTGGAGATCCGCCTCCGCCTTCTCCACCAATGCCGTCCTAGACTTAGCCTTGTCCACGCGGGTGCGGTGGAGCACCTGGAGCTTCCGAAAGCTGGCGCCCATGGCGTGGAGGAGCCGCTCTTCCTGCGAGCCGTCGCCACCAACGCTCGGCTTGTCGACGACCTCAAGCCCGGCGGCGGCAAGCACTTCGTCGTCGAACACCTCTCCCTCGACGGGTGCCCTGGTGCTCGACGCGCCTGGAAGGTGGACGAACAAGTCATCACTCACCCTTAGGTACTTGTTGGAGCCAGAAGCAGTAGAGGAGGAAGGCTGGTCATCAGCCACCACCTCCTCCTCCTCGGCAGCGGCCCTGCCGGCCTCCCCGGGAGGCCCCTTGCCGGTCTCCTTAGCGTTGGACTTGCCGGCCTCCCGGGCAGGCCCCTTGGCAACGTCCTCAACAGCGCCCTCAGCGGCCTCCTCGGCGGCAATCCTCTCGGCGTCCGCCTCGGTGGCCTTGGCGACGTTCTCGATGATGGCGTCCACGTCCTCTGGATTCACCGAGGAGGAATCTGGACACCGAAGAAGGGGGTGAGGCAAGGCCAAGACCAAGGATCAGCAAGAAAGAAAAAGGAACAGGGACGAGAGGCGAGCGACTTACCACCACCGGTCCCAGGCTGGGAAAAAGAAGTCCCCTCCCCGCCAACATTTGGCATCGAGGCAAAGCTGCCAGCGCCCAAGTTCTCCTCCTCCTCCTCCATGTGCGTGGGCTCGGTGCTTGGCGCCCTTACTGGGGACGCCCCTCGGGGCGGCGTGGTCGATGGGGGCGGCGTGTTGGGAGTAGCCCTCTGCGGCTCCTCCTACTGCCACTCTCCTCCTGCATACCTGGCAAGGTCAGCACCAAAGTATCGTACCCCTGACACATGTTGACGAGGGGAGGGTGGTGAGCTTACGCTGGGGGCTGGACCGGGGGCTGCTATCTGGGCTACTCAGCACCACCAGTGGCGCCCTTGAAGTACCAGCCGGGGGCTGGTCGCCCGCTGAGGTCTTGGCCCTCTTCACCCTTTGGGCCAGCGTCTCCACATCCCTGCCAAGATAAAAACAAGTCAAGACAAGCGACACAGATTGAGGAGGCAGAGATGACGGGAAGGAGCCAGATACTTACTCGTCGTCCGCCTCCTCCTCTGTTGTTTTCCTCTTCCTCCTCGGGCTGAGGGACCCGTAGTCAAAAGTGACCCCCGCGTCGGCATCCGCCGGAGGAGGGGAGGAGGGCGGAGTCTGTGGGCGCGTGGACGAAGAAGAAGCAGATGCCTTCTTCCTCGCTGTCGCAGCCTTCACCACCTTCTTCACCGCGGCGGCCCTCGTCTGGCGCGCGGACTCCTCCGGGGACTTCGGCCGCCGCGCGGCCCTGGCGGACCGCACCGGCTCGCCGGAAGTGGCACGCCACAGGACTCGCCCTCTCCCCGTGGCTGGAAGGTCAATAGCCCCGGCCTCCTCCAACGACGACTCGTCGACCGCTCCCTCAACCAGAGGAGCCTCGGTGCCGGCACTGCTGGCCTCCCCAGCGGCCGCCACCCACCGGGCGAGCTCCTCCTCCTTCGCGGCCGTCGCGGCCTTGTCCTCCACGCCACCAGCGTTGTCGGCCTCCTCGGCAAGCTGTGCCTCCCTCGCCCTGGTGGCGATGTAGTCCAGTTCCGCCTGGGCGGTGTCCTGGACAAGCAGTCGCTCGGCGTTGGCGTTGATGTACCCTTCGTGCAGAGTGTCAAAGAACTGCTGCACCTCGACGTCCTCCGACTCCTTCCAGCTCGGGTCAGGGCCATGCGCGTTGCAGTCCGGCATCATGGCGATGATCTCAGTCCAGCGTGAATTATTGCACAGCGGGACCACTCCCGCCGGCAGCTTGAACAAGGGCCCCTTGAAGACCTTGCCGACCTTCGCGGCGAACCTGGCGACCTTGCCGGTCCGCTCGACCTCTCAATCGCGGCCCACATCAAGCTGGAAGAGCCGCTGGCAGAAATGGGCATGCCCCATCACTGTGAAGTTGTGGTCGAGGCCGGGGCGAAGCCGCATGATGTCGGCGGGGTTCGTGAAAGAGCCAGGCCGGCCTCCCCTTGTTGTGAAGTGGAGCGATCCGGTGGCGGATGAAGTCCGCCCCGATCATCTCAAGGGTGAGCCCGGCCTCGGTGAGCCGAAGGATCTTGGTGGTGGCGACCGTGAGCTTCTCGTCATCAGCGTCGATATCACTCCAATCGCTTCTGCGGACCGGCGGCGCCCGGCGAACTTCGCAGAATGCCGACGGGTCCTTCTCTTCGATCCAGCACCACCGGCCTCGCCATTCTTCCCACCTCTCCTTCATGGCACCCTCCGGATACGCCCCCTTGGACCTTGGGATCCAGGTGATGCAACCGGAGATGGCGCCCCCTGGTTGGAACCGAGGGGAGAAGTAATGGCGAAAGAGCGCCGTGTTGGGGTGCACCCCGGCGAAGCCTTCGCAGAGGTGCGCGAAAAGGGCCATGCACACCATCGCATTCGGTGTAAAATCCAAGAGGCGGAAGCCAAAGGTGTGCATGATGTCGCTGAAGAAATCAGGGGATGGGAGGACAAAGCCCGCAGGAAAAATAGTCAACAAAGAAGGGATACCGATTTGGGGCAGCCTCGGTGCAGTTGGCGGGGATGACGCGCGTGGCTGGATGCCCCGACTTCTCTCCCCCCGTCTTCACCCCCCACAGGGCCTCAAGGCTTCCCGAAGCTCGAACACGTCAACTGTCGAGGGGAAGAAGGCGGACTGCGTCCGCTGCATCGCCAATGCACTCTCCGGCGGCTCCGCCGCTCCGGCGTTCTTAGCCACGCCCTTGCCCTTGATGGATTTCGGCGCCATGGCGGCTGGGAGAGAAGGGCAAAGCAGAGGGCAGCGGGAACACAACGGCGGCAACAGAGAGCGAAGCTTGGGAAAGAAGAAGAAGACGAGCGGAGGCTTCCGAGATTGGGATTGCGCGAAGGGTAAAAGGAACAGTGCGCTCGCGGTTACCCCCCCCCCCCCTTTTTATGGGGAAGGTGCGGGTCGCGCTGCCCATTTACTGCGATGTGATGCATGCGTGCGGGAACCGCCCCACGCATGCCGCCCACGTCACGCGCACCCCTCCACGCCGCGCCACGCCGCGCGCGGGTCGTGGGAAGCGAAGCGCGCGAAAAGTTTTACCGCGGTAAAAACCGCCCCGCCTGCCCACGCACCGTTTTGGACCTGGGCCAACAACGTGTCGCGCTTATGTGTGGCCCAGGCCCGGGGGCTCCTGTCGGTGTACAAAAGAAGGGGCGCACCTTTGTACCCCTTTACCTGTGCACGGGCAGTCGGAGCCGCGCCCAAGGTCGCACCAAGCAGAACAGGGGAGATAAACCGAGGTAAAACCGAAGCCCAAGACAACCAGATCAACACCAAGGCCAAGTGCAGAGGTTTGTAGGATAGTAGCAAATTTCCCTCAAGTGGATGACCTAAGGTTTATCAATCCGTGGGAGGCGTAGGATGAAGATGGTCTCTCTCAAACAACCCTGCAACCAAATAACAAAGAGTCTTTTGTGTCCCCAACACACCCAATACAATGGTAAATTGTATAGGTGCACTAGTTCGGTGAAGAGATGGTGATACAAGTGCAATATGGATGGTAGATATAGGTTTTTGTAATATGAAAATATAAAAACAGCAAGGTAGTAAGCGATAAAAGTGAGCGTAAACGGTATTGCAATGCTAGGAAACAAGGCCTAGGGTTCATACTTTCACTAGTGCAAGTTCTCTCAACAATAATAACATAATTGGATCATATAACTATCCCTCAACATGCAACAAAGAGTCACTCC